>CM060415.1:201291699-201900089 GCA_030545235.1 Helianthus tuberosus | reverse complement strand
TCACTATTATGTTTTGTCTTTTTATATTTTGACCAACACCAATTCTAAAGTTGATGAAACTTTTAAGTAAAAAATTAATAATTAATTCCATATTAAATTCTTTTTTAAAATTAATAATTAAAATTTACGAAACTTAACCATTAATTATGTATTTAAAAATTCCAAACTTTCTAGAAAAAAATTAAGAGTTCAACCGGCTTGGAAACATATAAATACTTCAACGTATTTATAATCATTTAGATAAATTCAGAATATTTATAATCGTTTAGATAAATATTTTTGAAAAAAAAGACATTTATCTCAAAGTATTATATTTAAGAAAAAAATAAGTATTTATAATTAAGTAGGATAAAATTTAATTAATTACTATTTAATTAATAGATAAGTATTAAACAGAGGCGGGGAAACAAAAAATTAGATGTCTACAATGATGAATGACACGTGTCACATATCGATTTACTTTATTATATAGTATAGATATAGATATAGATATAGATATTATATATATATATATATATATATATATATAGAGAGAGAGAGAGAAGAGAGAAAGGTTAACATACAAAAGCCCTTATCATACTTCACGTACGCGACAATGGTAACCGTCGGATCAGGGCTATAATCACACATGGGATCAGTTATTTGGTGATAATCACGCATGGGAGGTGATAATCACGCATGGGGAGTATAATCACGCATGTTAAGATGCTCAAAAATGAAATAACGCGCGTTATGTATTTGGTCGCGTACGTTAATGTACGTTAAGCCCTGAAGTACATTATACTTTCTCTATTCTATATATATATATATATATAGGGTAAGGTTCATGCGAGAACCACCTTTATTGCGAGAACCGCGAGAACAATGTGAACACAACCTAAAATAGCTAAAAAAAACCTAACCCCCACCCCCCCCCCCCCCCCCCCAAAAAAAAACCTAACCCCCCCCCCCCCCAAGCTAAATGCTAAAAACTAAAACCCCCAAAAAACCTAAACCCCCCTCCCCCACCCCCCAAAAACCTAAACCCCCCCCCCCCCACAGCTAAAATGCTAAAAACTAAACCCCCAAAAAACCTAAACCCCCCTCCTCCCCCCCACCCCCAAAAACCTAAACCACCCCCCCCCACCCACCCCCCAGCTAAAATGCTAAAAACTAAACCCCCAAAAACCTAAAAAAATCTAAAAAAAATCTAAAAAAATCAAAAATTTTTTTTTTTTAATATTTTTAAGTTAAAATCGCTACTTTTAGTAGCAAATTTTTTTTTTTTTTTTAAATTTAAATTTTTTTTTTGCCTACTAAAAGTAGCGATTTTTTTATAAAAAAATATTAAAAAAAAAAGTTGTGTGTTTTTTAGGTATTTTTGGTTGTGTTCACATTGGTTCTCGCGGTTCTCGCAATAAGGGGTGGTTCCTAACGGATCTTTGTCCTATATATATATATATATAGAAAGATAGATAGATATGTTTTGGTTTCTGATTAAAAAGAGTACTATTATATCTCCTATGGATTAATACAAACAAATTTACTATTTGATATATATATAATTTTTTGAAAGTCACTATTTTTATATTGTTAGTGTGATTAGGTATACAATAACTTTATCACGTACGAATTAATACAAACAATTTACTCAAAATTTTTAAATTGTTAATGTGTTTAGGTATAGAATTAATTTTATATCTCAGTGACACTTACATTGTGTCGTTTTTCTTCCTTTAATCTAAGTGGAGTTTCAAAGAAATTTCTTTTAAGGGGGCCCTCTAATATTTTACCTCTGTGTAATGAAAACCATTTCTACATACCCTTATAAGGTTGTTTCTAAATGGATCCTCCCTCATATTTCTTGCCATTTGATCAACATTTTCGTAACACCACTTATGGCGACATTTATACACATATGATTGAACAAGATCAACCTCATTGTATCAGTGAATTCAACTCATTGCATTAGCTTACATAAGCTTCCAAGCTGACCAAAGCAACACATGCCATTGTAATAAGTTTGTCACCAAATTAGAATAATTCTAATTTAACATCTAGAATAAACTTAGACAATGAGTTATCCTCATTAGCTTTTCGAACAAACTCTTAAAAAGTTACATGCCTTTTCCTTATAATAAATGAAAATTCTCCCTCAACTTTGTCTATACACAAGTTCTTTTTGTGTTCATACACATTTGAATGTTTAGAGTTAATTAGTCTCCGTCAAGACCCATAATTAACCAAGTACTAGTCTAGCATGCTTTAGACTACAATACTTTAGCATGTGAACAGAAGATGCATCATTCTGATTCTTCACAGCCCTAAGGATATCATAATATCACTTTGCAACATTCATCCCTTGCTAAGATAAAATAATGAGACTTATTCATAATCCTAAAACATCAATATTTAGGAAGGTCTCACAAATTATTGTATATTGCACATAGCTAAATTTCATCATTCATTTAAGGAACATAACTTGTTTACCTTTGATCTCTAACAATCTACCATTGACTCATAAGTACTTAAACATAAGCCTTTGTAGGATCGTGTTGCGACCTAAACGAGTCGTTCGGAAGAGCTCTTGTCCGTTTCAAAGGCGGAAACAGAGAAACGGATAACAAAACAGCTTGATACACTTTAAACCTCTTTTATATTCGATTTACAATGTTTACAATCAGCGGAAAAACCGGCAGCACCTCGGTATCACTTGGCTATCTTTGTTACAAATGAAATGACAACATCCCTATATATAGTTGACTTGATTTCGCTCATAAGGACATGGTGTCCATAAGAGCGAAATCAGATAAGTACATATAAGCGAAATCAATATTTGACATAAGAACGAAATCAAAAGTTAAAGTCAAACTTCAAAGAATAACAATCCGAATTCAAAATGCTTTGTCTTCTTGTGATGTGATGTCATTGATGATGTCATCTTGATGATGTCATCATGACATCATGCTTGACCAAAAACCGCATCGAAACCGAGACTCGATATAAGACGAAGTCGGCAGATGAATGCACTAACAGACTCCCCCTCAGATGCTGGCGAGTCTTAAGTGTCGAGTCTCCTCAATCTTCAGTCTTTATCAGTCTTCGTGCTTCCTTCACTCTAACTGGCTTTATCCTATCTCCAATTCTCTTTCAGGATCTCTAGCTCCTAGCTCTCGCATCTTCATACTCTCTTTCACTAACAGACTCCCCCTCAACTTGTACTGGGATCATAGTCTGGCTTTCACAGGTTCAGGTATCGTAACCTGATTCACCTGTCTATTCTCTACCCAACACATAAGTTTCATAAAAGATAAGATATAACAAATTTAGAAACTTTGCTAATCCCTTGAAGACACAACCCTGAATGCATCATTTATCATGTCAATTTCTGATGAATCACATGAAAATATATCATTTTCATTTCACACATTTTCAAACTAACTTTCCCAAACCTGTTCGTCATGTTCAGCACTCGGAATTTTGAAAATCAGCTTTTCAACATCAGTTGTCTAAAATCTTTTTGGATTTTTTATATAACAGAAATAAAATGCAGAAATAAAATATTTACATACAATATTTTTGTGAGTTTGCGTAAGAGGATCATATCAGTTTATGAGACAAATCAACAACACCGTTAAGCTTTAAACATTTTAAGTTTTAAACGATTCACCTAGATTGTCAGTATATTGATCCACTTAAATTCTCACACAAAGTTCAACTGTTTCGAGATACGAGATTAGTGTCTTAGAGACTTAAACTCAATCGTGTGTCCCACCTCAGAATATACTCCCGTATCCAGATCCCAATATTCAGTCTTACAGGTGAGTATACCTAGATGATATCTGTAAGGGGTTAAAATTGCGAAACCGTGAGAGCTCAGGTCAGAACTTCCGTTCAGCAGAGAGATGACGGCTCGACTTTTGGTGGGTCCCCTTTAGAGGATCTTTTCTTCAACAGCACATGATTAGCATTTTTCAATGTTTCATCATTTTTTATGCTGAGGGTATGCTATTATTTCAAGCATGCAGAAAGTATTCCCCGGGGACTAGGCTATTGCTTCCACATTATCAGAAGTCCCGGGATAATACCCCAGATATCACTAAGCATAAAGACCTAGTATCTCAGAAAGAGGGGTCCTTCAAACAAGATTTCGGGGGTTACCCATATATCCGAGAGATGTTACCCACGAATTAAGCAAGTTTGAATTTAGGTTTATATCTCGTCACAATCTACTAAATGTGCAAAAACCTACTGACACATCATCAGTGAGACCGTTTATCACTATTTAACTTTCCATTTCTTTAGCATGCCGTGATCGTCCACTGATGTACTATCATTTCCTCTTTTATACAACAAAACTCATTTTGAATTTTATCATGTTTTTGGCTTTTTCAAATTTTCAAATGTTTTTGGATTTTCTGAAAATTTTTACTCCCCCTAAAATGCAAACACATTTTAGGAAATTTGAAAAATAAACTGTACAATAAAATGACAACTGATATCAAATCACTTCAGATCGCCATTCACTTGGCATAAACAATCAGAACTCCCCCTCACAACAAACTATTTTCCCATTGTGATTTCAAAACACTTAAGTTTTTTTTAATCAAATGGTTTTTCCGGAAAATTAGTTTTGTTGATTTTCAAACCACTTGTAGGTTAGGGGATCATCATATTGTTCTCCAAAATATCATTTGTAAGTATGGTCCAATCAAGTTCAACTTAATGACCTTGATTAACCATTTGAAGATGAAAACCTTCTTCAACCACTTGCAAGTTCACTTATCAACCAACACCACTTGTAAAATCAAACTATAACAATTTAAGATAAACTACCACTTGTAGGTTTACCAAATAACCACTTGTAGAAAGATGCCGATTCATGCTCCACGATTACCAACTTGGGAGCTCCGGCAAGTCAGGTTTTTACTCAAACATTATGTCCACCCAAGCCTCACCAGCCTTTGGTGACTTTGGAACACATCTATCCCACCAACACTTTGATTTGTAAAACTCTTTAGCATCCTTTACCTTCCTGTCTACCATCTTACCAAAAATATGCTTGACTTTACCGTTGAAAGCCTTCTCAACATCAAATTCTCCCTTATCAGTGAAGAATTGATTTGAGATCTCTACCTTTCCCACTTTCTTCATCAAATTTTCCTTTGACAATGGAGGAAAATTCTCATCGTTCACCTCAGGAACGGAATTCACAATCTTTTTCTCAACCAAAGACTCCTCTGATTTTATGGAATCAGATTCATTGTCAGAATTACCCTCAGATTTAACCACCCACTTTTGTTTACTCAAATCACCTCTTCTTTTGTAAAACCGTTTTGAACTTTCTCCTTCCTCAGAAGTAGAATTTTCAAACTTTTTAACATTTTTTACAAATTGTTCTTTCTTATCAACACAAGTCTTTCTCAAAACAGAGTTAGAAGAAACTTCCTGTTTTTGGTAGTTGGTCTTGGGGCAATTCCAAGCTATGTGTCCAACTTCTTGGCATTTGAAACAAGTTCTTCTGTCAACTCTTTGAGCAAACCTTCTCACATTCTTTTTCACTTCAGCAAGAAACTCTTGGTTTGACTGCTTCCAGAACGGTTTCTTCTGCTCATCTTCAGCACTTCCTCCTGAAACAAATTTTGTTTTTGGTTTATAAGTTTTCTGATTTTTATAATTTTCTGATGAAATAAAACCAAGACCTTTCTTTTTAAGATTACTATTATGGTTTGGTTTCTTTTGAAAACCATAACCAGAACCGTAACCCTTTTTCTTGTTCAATCTCTGTTGAACTCTTGAAGTGTACTTTTTAGGTTTTTCAGAAAGATTTAAATCTTTTATTTCAGAAATATTAATTTCTGTCAATTTGAAAACTTGTTTTATCATTTCAGTTTTGACACTTCTTATTGGAAATTCCTCATCAGATTATAATTTGTCTGAATCAAACAAAGTATATGCCACTTTGATTAATCCGTCATTCAAATTAGATTTTGATAACAGAAATTCTCTATTGTAAACCCTGTTAACCGATGAACTCGGACTCTTTTCTGACGAACTCGGACTTTCAGACTCAGACTCCGGTTTTGACTCTTCATCCGTATCCAACACCTGATCGACAACTTTCTTTAATAACTCAGACTCATGATCAGTGTCAGACGCTGTGAATGTAACATCAATATTGTCTGGTAATTCATCAATGATTTCAGACTTTAACTTGATGTTGACTGCCTTTTTTAGACGCTCCTCATTAGGATTCCTGGGAGAATAAGTTTCATGGATCGGGGGCGGACATCTGTTATACTTGACACTTGGTTTCTTACCACTATCAGTATCTTCAGTCTTTTTGTCCATGAACGCTTCCAGACCTGCAACAGTAGGATAAACACGATCAATCAGATAATCACATGTAGTATAACTCAACAGTAATCGTTTAATCCTTTCACTTTCAATCTTTTCAAGTTCCAGCCCCTTCTTCAGATTGGCACAATCCTCAATATAATCATTGATGACACTCTGCTTTGTCATTAAAGTTGCACTCATTTTGTCATTTGCTTTCTCGATTTCAGCATTCGTTCTTTTCAACCCATCAATTGTCCTATTCAGTACATCGTATGACTCTTTCACATACTTCACATCAGACAGTAAATCTTCCTTAATCTTCTCTAAATCAGCAATCTTTTTATCTTTTTCTTTACAAACTTTGCATGACTCTGAACATTTCTCACAAGGTTTTTCAACTTCAACCAATTTTTCAACTACCTTCTCAACTTCAACGATCTTTTCAATTTCGACGATTTTCTCTATTTCAACACGTTTCTCAACTTCGACTAATTTTTCAATTTCAACAATCTTTTCGACCTCAACAATCTTATCAACAACTTTCTCTATTTCAACAATTTTCTCCACAACTTTCTCAGTCACTTCTTCATCTGCTGGTTCAACATTTGCTTCTCCAGCTTCTGTCTTTGTCTTTTCATCAGCTATCCTTCTTGTTGCTTCCAGTACTTTCCTCAATCTTGCCATCTTCTTCTGATACAGCATCTCCATTTTATCTGCAAAAAACAAATTAAAACTAGTAGGATCAATGCCTTTTCTAGCTCTGTTGAGATGTTCTTCCTCATCATCGGTATCCATATCACTTCCAAGATCTGAAAAAATTGGGATTCTTTTCTGATTAGTCTCATCTTCACCCTGAATTCTTGCAACACAAGCTGAACCAGGTATGTATTTGTCCCAATTAAATCCTTCAGCAACAAATTCATCATCTTGATGGATAAGTAAAGCTTTCTTCTTTCTATCTTCAATAGCATGACCATGTGCAGTTTGTGGTTGTTGAGCAATCTGATGGAAAATTGATTTCTGATAATAGTTGTTCTTTTCTTGATTCCCGGTTGCTTCTTTGCTTTTGCACTCTCTTTTAAAATGTCCTTTTCCTTTGCAACGGAAACAGGTAACCTTTGATTTATCAAATCCCAATGGAGAGGTAGCCATTCCTCGAAATTCATCCCTACCAGTGATCTCTTGAAACTTTTCAGCTCTCCTCCAAGCACTTGCTAAGCACCATTTGATATCCATCACTTCAAGTTCTTCAGCATCAATTTGGTCGTAATCTTCTTTGGTAAGCATCGGATTGCCAATCTTCCCATCGATCAAACTTTCGTAAGATTCTAACATAGTAACCAGTGATGCCATGTGCTGCTTGGCAACTTCTGGAGACAAATTCTGACCATTTTGAATGTTTAATGTAACATTGCACTGAAGATGTGTTGAATTTTGTCGTTGAGAAGTTGATGTTGCGCTATTTGGATCAAAACTTGAGAATGATGAAGATCCACCACTTTGAGTCACATTACTACTCTTTGTTCCAGATGAACTGTCAGCACTATAACCAGTTTGAATCTTTGGACTAGAACTGGGAGTAGCCTCAAACTTGTTCCCTCTGTAATACAAACTGACATCTTGTTTGGTATTTGGATTCGTCATTATAGCAGTTTTCTGAATATCCAGCTCCTGCTCTTCAATCTTTTGGATAAACTGTGCCAAGTTCATACTCTCAGTCTTCCTCATGAGTTTCACAATCATCAGATAAGTTCCCCACTTCTGTTGGGGTAATGCCTCTGCTAACTTATCAACCCACTCATCATCATCTTTCTGAATATCCAATCTTTTCATTTCTAGAACCAGATGACAATATCTATCTATTGTTTCCTTTGTGGTTTCATGATCAAATGCAGTAAATATGTCAAACGACTTCTTCAATAAGGCCTTTTTGTTTTTGATCATATCAGCACTCCCTCGGAATTTCTGAAGTAAAGCTTCCCAGATTGATCTAGCAGTTCCATTATGTTGAAGTAAGACAAAGATATCTTCTTTAACTGCTTGCTGTAAAATGCTGATCATCATCTTCTCACTAGTGTATTTCAACTTATCAGCTTCAGTAAAATCATTGAAACCCTTTTCCAACCCACGTTCATTCTTTGGTTTCTCGTAATCTTTCAGTAAAGAACACCAAGCATCGAATCTGTAAGCCTGAACCCAGTTCTCAAATCGGTTTTTCCAACCCTGAAAATCCTCAATATACATCAACTTTGGCGGTTTTTGATGAGTTCCCATTTCATTTTCACTGTATAAATTCTCTGCAGCAGTAACGGGAGCGACTGGTGTGGCAAAAGCATTGTAGAATTCCTCTTCCATGTCTTCAGAAAAATTGATATATTTCGGCAAAAACACCTGAATGACAAACAAACAATCAGTTTAAACGCTTATCAATTAATTGAATAAGACTTGTACTCAAACTGGTGATTTTCTGTGTGGACAGAAGGTTGACACACTGTGTGAACTGCTATGAACCGGATCAAATTCCAACGACTCTATCCAATAATCTTGCTGACTGAAATTAAACCGTGTGATCTGATTTCATGGGCCGAAAAGATAATTGATTCAACTGGGCCGCACAATAAGACTTCAACAATTAAAATTCAAACAATATACTTGGGCCGTAAACACGTAACACATTTAAACTGTGATTGGGCTGCTAGAAGACACATGGGCCATTCAAGATCAAATAACTAATCATATTCACACAATATTATTTCAATCCAAACATCCGACAACTTGAATATATTCTTATTAAAGCACATGTAAAGCTGACAATTTATTTTGATTGTATTAAAAGTAGACAACAACACTGATAACGAAATGTAAAGTGATTTGACCAAACAATCCACTAATTACGTCTAGTCACAAGCAATCTTAACACATGAAATCTGAACATGGCCAACAAACACACAATTTATCATCTTCAAGACATGAAACAATAGTTTGAATGGACCAATTACTAACACACATGCAACTTGTTTACTTTCGAGAATCACTTTATACAATTATGTTAATTGAACCTCAAATGTGTTATAATGGTCGACAACTATCTCCAAATTTTTTGATAACAACTCATGCAAACTAGATCGATAACTGGACTATAACTACTACCAAGAATCACATGCAAATGACTTTTACCGACAACATATCATTCAATTTTTATAAAATCTTATCAGAAAACACTTGATATTATCAATTCAACACATGCAATCAATAACAAATAATATCGAGATGATATGATTGGACCTAGAAATGAAATCTCATGGGCTGATGATAATGATTGGGCCGCACCATTTTATCAATTTCATATGCAAAAACTTCAATTTACTAGACCTGACAAGTCACATGCGCACAAGAACCAAAATGTTCACAAGTTCACAAGTTCACATGCAATCTGAACTTCAAATTACAAGACCCAAAATGATACTATCATATGCACTGACACAAGACACGTTAATTCACACAATGCATGCACTTTCAATCGGTTCACACTTTACAAAGCACTTTCAAACATACTCTCGTTGATTTGGTTTACATGAGCGGAACCTTATAATGGCCGAATAAGCGAAACCCCTGATATTGGTGACACAAAAACGAAATCAAATTGTCCAAATAAGCGAAATTACTGTATGTATGAGCGAAATCTATTCGGAACCAATTTTAGTCCATTTTTAATTCGTATTTCAAAGCCAAACTCTCAAGGATTTGTTATTATCCAATTTTATATATTCTGTGAAACTTTTGTCCGATTTTAACCGTAAAAACTTGAAAAATTTTTAAAAAATGGTGTAGAAACAGAATTTTCAGCTGAATTGTATAGAACTCTTCTTCCTGAGCTCTGATACCAATTGTAGGATCGTGTTGCGACCTAAACGAGTCGTTCGGAAGAGCTCTTGTCCGTTTCAAAGGCGGAAACAGAGAAACGGATAACAAAACACCTTGATACACTTTAAACCTCTTTTATATTTGATTTACAATGTTTACAATCAGAGGAAAAACCGGCAGCACCTCGGTATCACTTGGCTATCTTTGTTACAAATGAAATGACAACATCCCTATATATAGTTGACTTGATTTCGCTCATAAGGACATGGTGTCCATAAGAGCGAAATCAGATAAGTACATATAAGCGAAATCAGTATTTGACATAAGAACGAAATCAAAAGTTAAAGTCAAACTTCAAAGAATAACAATCTGAATTCAAAATGCTTTGTCTTCTTGTGATGTGATGTCATTGATGATGTCATCTTGATGATGTCATCATGACATCATGCTTGACCAAAAACCGCATCGAAACCGAGACTCGATATAAGACGAAGTCGGCAGATGAATGCACTAACAGCCTTAATCCAAGTCACTTGGTGAACACATTCATCACCAACAAGATGAATGTTTCTCGTCTACAATCACTATTATGTGTGAGATAGAGTCAACTAGATTGACACGCAACAACATGGCATTCATAATTTTGCCATAAGTGATTTGCACACATCTATTGTTATTCATTAGGAGATATGTATATTTAGGATGCTCTCCCAAATGAAGGTAAAATCTCCATATAGATCTAACAATAATCAAGTGGTAGACGCATCTACTTATAAATCTCGCAAGATTTATTAAAGGTATACAATAACATATAATACTTTTACTTTCATATGTTAGAATTCACACTTTTGAATTTTTCAATGACTTCTAATGAAGTATGCGACATGAATGTCGTTAGTGTATTTCATCTCAATACACTCACTACGTTCTTTCATTACTCATTCATGATGTGGTTATACATTTGATGTTTCGTTTTTGACTTTTAGTCAATGTAACAACTCTCAAGTTGTTTATGTCCAAGTATTTTCATGTACTATCCGTTTAAAACCATATTCTTTTAAACAATGTATAACCGACGTTATAATTATTTTCCACAAAAATAATTTATACGCCACAACCATTAGTGATTTATTTCTTTGTAAAAAATTGCATGTGTTATCCGAAGATATTGAACACAAAACAATAAAATACATTGGAAACTAAATCATAAGTGTCAATCACTTTTGAAATTTAAACGGAAGCATAGACAATATGTAGACATCAAATAGCAAAGTGCTTTTATCTTCAGCACTTTATAATCTGACCGGAATCTTCTCAACAATATTGTCCCATGGCGTGTCTTGAGGTACTCCCTCAATAAGACTCCATGCACTTGTAAGTACAAGTTTCCCATTTCATCTTGAAACTTTAAACTTGGACAATTATGCTCAAAACAACACCAAGTTGTTACAAATACTACATTTAAGTAGTAAACTTGAACAATTAAATTTGTTCACAACAACACCAAGTTGTTTTTCACTAAATAACATTTTTAACACACATGTTGGAAAAAAATGTTATAACAAGCACATTATAGAATTGAACGTTTACATAAAACGTTTTCCAAAGATATAGTTTATAAAATAAACTGTTTCTCATCATTTTAATGCACACATAGGCAATTAAATGTTTACATAAAACATTTCTGTTCATTATGAACAATCTCTAACCTCGTATTCGTGATACACATTTTCTAACACACATGTTAGAAAACTTTAAGTCATTATATATATATATATATATATATATATATATATAACATGACCAAATTAAAGCATCAAATGTCATCATTAAAACTCTACTCAAGAATTTCACCATATGAAGAGTTAAGAGTCTCAATAATTGTAGACTTAAACTCTAATAAAACTCATCAAATGTCATCATTAAAACTCTACTCAAGAGTTTCACCATATGAAGAGTTAAGAGTCTCAATAATTATAGACTTAAACTCTAATAAAATTCATCAAATGTCATCATTAAAACTCTACTCAAGAGTTTCATCATATGAAGAGTTAAGAGTCTCAATAATTATAGACTTAAACTCCAATAAAACTCATCAAATGTCATCATTAAAACTCTACTAAAGAGTTTCACCATATGAAGAGTTAAGAGTCTCAATAATTATAGACTTAAATTCTAATAAAACTCATCAAATGTCATCATTAAAACTCTACTCAAGAGTTTCACCATATGAAGAGTTTAATTTGTATTTAAAATTTCACTCAAATGGATTTAGAAATCTCAAATTAAAGTTGGTGATAAATCCCACACAACTACACCATTACTTTATGGTGATTTAATTTTTGAAGCTAATCAAACATCAACTTCAATGTATGACCTTTTATTTCTAAATCATACAAAGCATTAAAATCAATGCTATAACAAATTACTTATATAAAATGTTTACATAAAACATTTCAAAGCATTTGTATTTTAACCATTTTTAACAATCATGTTAAAATGAAAGAAATTCTAACACACACGTTAGAAATATTAACATTTCCACAAAATGTCAATTCGACTTGCTAAAACACATATATGGTTCCAATAAATAAGTCATTTCTAATACACATGTTAGAAACTAAACAATTAAAAAAAATTGCTTCCAAACTAATGCTTTTCATGAACGTTTCTAACACACATGTTAGAAGACAAATGATTACAAAAATCATTATAAGACTTATTTGTTCATATCAATCCATGGGTGGATGAAGAGTCTACTTTAAATAGAGACTTAATTAGAGACATAAAACTCTAATCAAGTAATATAAAACTCTTATTTAAAGACATAAAAAACTCTATTTAAGAGAATTTAACGTTTACAAAAAAACGTATGGTTTACACCATTAATTCCTGTCTAACACACATGTTAGAGAATTTAACGTTTACAAAAAAAACATATGGTTTACACTAATAAACCCGATCTAACACAAAAGTTAGAAAATTAACGATTCCCAAAATCGTTTCAAAACCAAACGTTGGAACCAAAACTATTCGTTTTCTACCACGGTATAGGATTTAAGATTGTATCTCAATCTCAAAAAATCCAAACACAACAAGTTGTACTACATACATATTTCCCAAAAAAATATTTATAAGATCATAACCTCTAAAAATATTTTTTTTATTCTATTATAAATCCTTTGGTAAACCCAAAATCCTTATAAATAAGGTTTTTAAGATTGTACCAACAATCTCACGAAATCTGTTTTAAGTTTGTAGGAATTAGGTTCACCTTTTGTAAAATATAATTACAAAATATATAATAACGAGACTCTCGTTATTCGTAGGGAATATCATAGTACAATACCGGTTGCAATAACTAAATAAAAAGAATATAAAATATAATTTTATATACCAATCTTGATTCAAGCCGCATCTCTGGTGGGTCCTTCACGCGCATTTGATAGCATCCTAGACTCGAGTATTCATCATCTTGAGTCTTGATAAATACTCCTTGACTGCAACAAAGAGCACACTAAAATGTTGACGATTTTGGTTGAGGCACGTGTTCAATACGCTTCTCTTAAAACAGATTTCGCGCATCTACTAAAGACGACGCGTCTGTCTCCCAGTGTACAACAGCCGAAGCAGTATGTACTGCCGGAGATGGCCACGCGCCCGAGGTTACACCGGATAAAATTATAGTGTTAGAACTTGTGGAAAATAATGATATGAAGATGATGAAATTGAATAGAGACAACATATCTCTCTAAGTACCCAACACATGGGTCTTCAAGTATCTCCAAGAACTCTTCTAATTTTTTTTTCTCTAAAATTCCACTTTCAATTCTCTACTTGTAATTAGCTTCATCAAGTTAGGCATATAACCTACTTTGCATAAAAGAGATATTGGGTTGAGAAGAGTCTCACTTTATTAGAGATTTTATTAGAGAAATAAACTCTAATAAAAACTAATAAATTGACATAAAAACTCTACTAAAAGTCTCACTTTATTAGAGATTTTATTAGAGACATAAACTCTAATAAAAACTAATAAATTGACATAAAACTCCACTTAAGAGTTTATCACCCATATGAAGAGTCTAGTAAATAATTATAATTTTACTAAATTATAATTTCACTAAATTAATATCCATTCACACCATCTAAATTTCCAACAGAAGACTGATCTGTAGGGGTCACTGGATACCGGTCATGGAGCTAGAGTCTTGTTTTTGTTGAAGTAGATTGTTGTCATCTTTTTATTTCGCATTGGTTATTCAATGTCATCGTTTTTTATGGAGTTTATTTTGAGAAATTATCTTTAGTATTACCAATATCCTTAATAGCAATTGTTGGGATCTATTTATTATCATTTGAGGTTGCAACAAATTTGTTGGTTCTAACATCAAAGACAAACAAACGATGATTCCATAAAGACATAATTTTACATATTAATGAATACTAGTTTTTTATATCGCGCGTTGCGGCGAAACCGAGCAAATGATAATGTAAAACAAACGTGATTTGAAAATAAAGCATGTTGTTTAGAAAGTCAAACCATTAGAACGATTTAGTTTATAATCGTACCGTTTTATGATACCAAATAAATACTTTATTTTGAGTGTAACCTCGTTTTAACGAAATTTATAACGGAATGTGGGAAAAAATCAAGCACAACTGCGTACTTAAGTTTTTAGAAAAAAAGTTATAAACGTAACTTATTAAAGAAGTATCAAATTAATCAACAGATTTAATATATGTTAAAAAAAGAAAAAAAATTTTAAAAACAGGTAAAGGAAATAGATGTTTAAAAAAAGAAAAATATGTTATTAAAAGTAAATATAATAATAAACTATTATAACTAGTTCTTTTACCCGCCGCGAGTTGCGGCGGCGCCATACCCGAAATGATAACATATAGACTACAATCAACCATACTCTTTTCCGAACTAAATTAACGTCAAATCGTATGATAACTCAGATTTATACCTTCGAATCAAAACGTATTACATTTGACCCGATTTGTTTCCAAATAGAATTTACGTCAAATCGTAGTCCAACTTAAAACATATATAAAAAAACATTTTATAATTGACCCGGCTCATTTTCAGACAAAAATTACGCTAAAGCGTAGACGAACTCGAATTTTATATCGACATGTCCATAAAAATAAAACTTAAGAAATTAGTTTTAGGGTAAGCTTGAAACTTTAGAAACTTGAGGGGGGTCAAAATGACATTTTCAAAGTTAAGAGGGTTACCTCTGACATTGTAGCAATGTTTGGGGGTAGAATGGGTTACATGTCAAAAGTTTGAAGGTTAAAGAGAAGTTAGAATGTATAAGGGACTTTTTTGTCAAGTTGGAAAGTAGGAGGGTTATTTTTGTCAAATTAGAAATATAAGCAGTGAATTTTGTATATTTGAAAAAGTTAAGGGGTAATTTTTGTCAAATCAGAAAGGTGGTCGGCAACGACCTTTCAATTTAAGATTTATGTAATATATCAAATAATAAAATAATAAAAAAGTATATATTATTATAAAAATAAAGGTACTATTTATCTTCTCTGGAAATCTTCTATACTATATAATAAAAGAAACCATTTATAAGACACATGTCACTCATTGGAGTCATTTATTTTTTAGCTCATTAAAATTAAATAATTATTTATGAGTTATACGTTGAGATATCCATTTAATATATAATTATTAAATATACTGATAATAAAAAGAGTCATGTCAGATTATATTATTATTTAAGATATATATATATATATATATTATTAATAACTTATTTAGAAAATATACTATTAATATTAAATTATTATTTTTATAATATATGTCCTTAGATAAAGTAATAGGTTACATGATAGTTATATTATATCGTAGAGAGATTTTATTTTAATATTTACGTTTATACTTTTACATCTAAATTTAGGCAACATGTTCAAATTGTCTACGACTCTTTATAATCAGTAATATGTTTTAAATATATTTAACCCTTTATAATCAGTAATATGTTTTAAATATATTTATTTTAAATAAAATATTATATTTTTTTTAAATATGTTTTATAAAAAAAGAATATGACTTAAGTTTTAAGGAGAGAAAAATTATTATTATTTAATAGGAGAGAAAATGCAGGAAATCAAAATCTAAAACTTATAAGAACTCAACTCGTGTATTACACGAAGTTTTTAAGATATAACTTTTTATTATTTACTATAGAAAATTACATTTATTCAACCCGTGTAATACACGGGGTTTTTAATGATATAACTTTTTTTAATTATTTACTATACAAAATTACATTTATCCAACCCGTGTAATACATGAGGTATTTAAAAATATAACTTTTTTTATTTGATATATAAATTCAACCCGTGTAATACACGGGATTTTTTTAAAGATATAACTTTTTTTTTATAAATTACTATACAAAATTACATTTATCCAACCCGTGTAATACATGAGTTTTTAAAAATATAACTTTTTTATTATTTGATATATAAAATTAGATTTATTCAACCCGTACAATACACAGGTTTTTTTAATATATAAATAATTTATTATTTAGTATTTTTTTCATTATTTGATGTATAAAATTACATTTATTCAACGTGTACAACAATACACGAGGTTTTTAAAGATATAATTTTTATTTTTTAGTTTATAAAATTATACGTATTCAATCCGTGTAATAAACAAAGTTTTTAAAGATATATTATTTTATTATTTAATATATAAATTTACATTTATTCCGCCCGTGTAATACACGGGGTTCTAATCTAGTTAATATATATACAATTAATATATCTAACTTATAATAAAAGACTCCGAATAATGACACATGTCATTCTCTCCTTCAACCTCATAAATTTTATTTATATTTGTTTTATAAATTTCTTTTAATATTAATATTAATTAATAACCAATATATAGATATCACTTATTTTTATCCTTATCTTTATCTAAAATTAATAAATAACTTTAATTTTGCAATTTAGACCCTTTGTTTCTTACTTTTAACCCAAAGTTTTTCATATTTTGCAATTTAATCTCAACTATTTTTTATTTTCAATTTTTTCCATAATACTTTTCATCTTTCCCAAGTTTTTCGTTTCGTTCTAAATTTTCTTAGTTAACGCACCGCAACGTGCGTGTGGGGTTCAACATTTTTACGTATATTTTTTTCCTGTTTGACTAACCCGTCGCGTCACATCTATTTTTCTGCGTTTGACAAGTTCGTCCAACACGCGGGTCCTGGAAGGATGTAGTTATTTTTTTCTATGTTTGATGTTTCGGTTTAATTTCTCCAACGAGCGTTCGTGATTCAAATATTTTACGTCTGCTTTTCGCTCGGCGTTAATTTTCCCGTTTTTATTTATTTTGTTTTTACAAGCTTTTCCGGTATTGGTGGTCGTTAACAATGGTATAGTATTGCTACTACTTAACACAGTTTTATGACAACCGCTGCAACGCAGTAGCTTTATACTAGTATATACAGTAATATAATTGTGTTTTTTTTTCATGTGTGTTTTGGTAGGCTAACACCATCTTCTAAGTAATGTTTCATTTAATAATACGTTTGAATTGAATGGTTCACATATCGATGATAAGAGTTGTTAGTCAATTCATCTAAAGCAAGTTCAGCAAATTTATAAATTATTAAAATACGACTTTAAGTTTTTTTGAAATGTGTAGATCGATTGGAAACCCATTATCGACTGCGCTTCAACTCTTTTTATCGGAAGCATAGCCACCCGAGTTCGAATGAGGGGGAGTGCAGTGCAGAGCCCTTCCTCGCACCTCGTGGAAACTTAATCCCGACTGGCAGGCTCGAACCCGTGACCCCGTTTAGGAACCCCACCAAGGTGGGTAAACCTTACCACCTCACTTGCAGTTAATGGGGATCGAACTTGAGTCTCATTCGAGAACTCAAGCACTTTCCACCACTAGACCACAAAGTCATTGGCAAAATACGACTTTAAGTGAGTTTGACAATTAATTATTTGTTTTTTTTTTTTTTGAGATTTATCATTAAAAATATTCATCATCTAACTTTCATATTGTAAGACCACATGGTGTGGTATACCGTCCCTTGCCATCTCACTCTCTTTGGCGTCTCATGGGGCCTCTCTATTTCCTGGGCGCTAGGGGGGGGGGGGGGGGTTATGGGCAATTTCGTTACCATAATAGCGAGCACTATAGCCTATAGGGGTATGCATGTGGAACTCATTCAATCCCACAAATAAGATTTCCTCCTTTTTCGTTTCTTTTTTATATTATTAAAAGGGGCTTTAAAGGAGCGTTATCTCACACCATTCAAGTTAATGATAAAGGCTCTCGCTTATGTGGCGCTGATGTGGCGTGATAAAGCCTCCAAAGGCTTTATACCACACCAGGTAGCCTAATTATATTAACAATTTATATAATCAACGAAACATTCATGCTCTTCTAACTCAAAAGAATTACGAGTTCACAAATCTTACATAAAAGCATGCGGTTATACCTAGTCAGGCTGTGTGTAGTGGGTTAACTAAACCACTCTCACATCACTATCATGTTCTTACCATGTAAGCATTTGAGCAATAACTAAATACATAATAATTATGCATTGTGATTTAACTAAATTTAAAATAAAAAGCAAACAGTAGTGGTTTAACGAAATATAAAATAAAAAACAAATAAAAAAGACATTATTGGTTAAAAGGGTCGAGCCCCTCATTAATGGAGCGTAATCGGTAAACGCCCTATATGGTGAGGTGGCAAGGTGATATGTAGTGGGGCACCAACCCACTACACATGTCCTGAGGTCCTTTACTAGGTCTATATCTTAATACATGGTCGGCTCAATTCTTTTTAACAAAGTAAACTTTAAAGCAAATTCAAAATCGAGGCAATTTTTTAAAAGGAAGAAGGTGTTGCTTGCTTATAGTACTTTATCATTAAACATGGAATCACATACAGTAGAAACTCTATAAAATAATACATTTGGGACCACCAAAATTTATTAATTAAAAGAGTTATTAATTAATCGATAAATTAATAATTATTAATTTATATATTAATTAATATTTTATTAATTTATAGTAGAATACTTAGTTTACAAACACCTTTCAAGTTTCCACTTAATTATTGTATACAATGCATGTATATCAAATGAACGGCTCAATTTGAAAGATACCTTCAATCTCCCACCTTATTATGCTTCTTGTGTTCAATATATCACTTTATGGACATTAAAAATATTTTCTATATAAATACAAGATAAAAATAGGTTAACACAAACAAATCATACACACAACATGGCTTCCCATCTTAAAGGTGTGAAAAAAACAACAATGACAGACGAGATTCGAAGAGCATCATGCAAGCACAACAAGGATAATCCAAGTCTCACTCAAAAGCAATTGCAAGAATGGGTTCATAGTAACTATGGTTTGCAGGTGAGTCAAGCGATAATATCGAATACAGTTAAGCGGTCTTTAGAGTATCTCTCACTTGCTCCCGAAAGAGGCGATGTTAAGCGACACAAACCGGCAAGGAAAATTAGAGACGAGATTCAAGGGGAAATTGATTTCAACAAAAAACAAAAGACAATTGAGTCATTTTTCAAGAAACCTTCATAAATCATTCATGTAATATGCTATATATAAGGAATTATTAATTTATATTTTATATGGGGTCTAAAGAAATTATCAAAAATGTATTATCTTATAATTTTAGCGAATTATTAATTTAGCACCCTATCCCCGTGTCGGGACCGGCAAAAAATATTATCTTAGAGAGTTTATTAAATAATCGAGTATTAATTTATCGAGTTTCTACTGTATATGTAAGGTGAAGTGGGCGTAAATAGAAAAAAAAAATTCATTCAAGAATTAAAGAGAAACTATAGAAACATACTTAGGGGACTGGGGGTGGTCCGTGATGGCACCCCCATCACTCGTTATTCAACATAGCACACCGCCGCCACTACCATGTTCAACGAGTGATAGATTTAACGCGTGGAAAGGATCACGCATGGAAAAAGGAAAACGACCGTTTGGATTTGACCGTTTGGGCAAATTATGAACGTTTGGCCTTGAATTTTTTGAAGGTTTTTTATATAAAATCCATAAATCATTTCCCCCACTCACTTCAAAAAATCAAAAAATTCTCCATTTCATTTAAAAAATTCTCCCACTCAATCTAAATAATTTTACAACACACATGGAAGGTTCAAGCAAGAGAGGTGCGGGTTTGAAAAATGTAACGCCCAAATTTCACATTCCAAAATGTGATATTATCATACTTTTATTTAACAAAATTAAGGCATGACCCGTTCGTATTATGAACAATTCCCTGTAAGACTAACTTATAATAATTTAAATACGACACAACGGAAAATATGAGCCCAAAATTTCGTTCTTTATTAGACATAATACTTACAGGAAGGTTCAAATACAAAATTTCATATACTCATTAAAAAGGATTTACCACGTCCCATTATATTAATCCTTCAAGACCTATATTTGTCAAACCATGTGACCGATCCTTCCCGTACAACTTTTCTTCATAATGATGCTAAATCCACGCCACCTGCATTCACCACATACATGTGCATCGGTTAGATTTAATGACATCATTCCTAAACTAGACATACGTATTCAATAGCCAGTCCGCATTCCTTCTTCCCATGCTAATCCTCACGAATATGCTTTCCGTGTACATTTGTGCATTCCAAACTCTTTAACTCTGTTAACGACATTAATAGAATACCTGCATCCTCATTTCATACTCAAGACAATGGTTTAGTAACTTAACACTTCAACTTATTTAAGCTGTACAAACATATACACAAGTTCAGTTTGCTCATAAACAATGAATCCTACTTCATACATAGGCACAAACACACACACACACACACACATATATATATATATATATATATATATATATATATACGTAAACGTGAACCTCCACACATGATCACGTACCCCCATACAAACTTACAACTCCTTTATAACAGTTAGATCATCCCTAGGTTTACTAAGGTATGCTAATTACAAGCTTCCACACAAATAAACCACGTACATACGACCTAGCATGCATTCTTACTTCTAATCATAAACACCTATAAGTTCCAACTATCGGATGGTAATTTATTCCATATACATAAATGTGTAAATATAAATAAATAAACACAAACTTAGTTCGCTCCCTTACATTCTTACTCACACATATTAATCGTGATCATACTTCCTAAACGCCTCCTCATTGGGATTTTAGAGTACCTTGTGGAGAATCGAAGGCCCGCAACCTTCACTTTATTTAAAACTAGCATAAACAATAATTCGGTGGCCTTGAAAAGCATTTACAACCATTCCTACACACAAACAACAAATAATTTGCCAGCAGCAAGGTCTGTCGCGGGCCGCGACAGCCTTGCCTGCTTCCTACGCGGGGCGCTAGAGCTCTACCGTAAGCTACGGTGACTACCGTAGCTTACAGTAGTCTCCAAAAAGGCTTACGGTGACTAGAGACTGCCTTACGGCAGAAGGGAAAAGACCAGCACCCACCGTAAGCTACGGTGGGCACCGTAAGCTACGGTGGTGCCCAGTTCCACATCCCACTTAATGGCATAAACTCTCTTAACTCATTCATTTGGCATCCGAACCACTTGGAATTTAATCCTAACTTATTCGTGAACTTATTCCTTACATTACTAACTAAAAGTCCCTGCCCCGGGGCCTTATTCTACCAGAGTTTCTTAACAAAACATTACTTGTGCACATTACTTGACCCGTTTAAATTCACCCATTTGCTTTCTACTTAATCAACAATCTTTGTCTTACTAAAATATCACCTAACCTAGTATTTTCTGATTGTTACATAATCTTACGAAATAAAACCGTGTTCATAAATATCAACATTTATTATACATACCAAGAAGTGAATCGAAATTCACTTACCTCATAGACCCATGCTTCTTACTTGATATATCGGTTCCCTTGTCTTGCTAGCTCCGAGTGTACAAGTCCACCTTTCCGAGGGCCTATCCTTCATTATCATTTACATACACATGAATGTTATTCCACAAGCCAATGGTAGTTAATCACATCAACAAATGGCTTTCATGTCATATCGACTTCCAAGACTTCAATATAAACACACATACTTGTGATCTTATCCACCTAGCCTTTTCACATTTAAATTAATCGTTGAAACATGGCCCTAGCATCAATGCTTTCGACTAAGATTCTACATGTCATCCTTTACAACACATTACTTCCATGTTTACCAAACCAATGAATCACATAATATGCATTATTTACAACAACAAGGTTCATGGACCTCAAAGGTGCCATCTTTCACCGTTTGCATAACTATTATGATTGCACTATGAAATTCGCTCAAGACACCTTCCTTTTTGCATATTTACTAGCACTAACACAACCAACCCATTATGCTTGGAATTCACAATTTCAAGAACACCATATCATCTATTACCACTAGTTAAGCATTTTATCAAACACTTGGTGTGCATACAACCAACTTTGCATAGTTTACAACTAATTTAGGCATAATCATCTCCTTCCAAATTCCAATCACCAAGAGAGTGCTCAAAATCACATTCCCTTCATACAATTAACCCTAGACTATCATCACACAACCTATTTCAAGCTAGGAACAAGTACATCAAACAAGGATTGGGCATGGGTAGAACACCCATGTCACCACCTTCACTCACAATTGTGGGTTTCACCATAAATCATCAAATTACTTGAATTTATTCATAACACATAATCTAAATGGTGATTCTAACACCTCTACATGCATAATTTCATACAATTTCATAGTTTGATCATAGTTTCACTTCATACCGAATCATAAAATTAACTTCTACAACTTAGCTTATGTGTAGAAAGTCTAGATGATCAAGAATCTAAGTCCATGCATTCGTTTAGAGCCAGTTTCCCTTTTCAATTTGGAGGTTTTTCTTGAATTAGGGTTTGCACCCCTTCACCCTTGCCTCCTGTTCGATCGCCAGACCCAAAACACACACAAGGTGTGTGTTTTAATTTTCTATTTTATTCTTTTAATTAGTTTCAAGTTCTCACTTTGACAACCTTAGCCCCTTAAGTTCATGACACCATCATAATTGGCTTTAATTTCATTACTTTACCTAATTTGCTAGACATTCAACTAGTTTTACTAACCTAGTTATTATATCTCATTTTGTTAAACATGATAACAAACTAGCAAATTTAATAATTTGGTTTTGGGGTGTTACAAGTCTACCCTCCTTAATGAAGGTTTTGTCCCCGAAACCTTTCTCTTTCCTATTAAGCCAATTATATTCTTACTCTTGAGTTAATTCATTCAAGATATTTACCATATCCCGAAAATACTTGTGACTTGTTTAAGTGGTAATATTCACTTACCATTCGTTGTGGGTAATTCTATCTCCATCTCACACATGTCAAAGGGGATATTACATTCTAGCATTAGCCTCAAATGTACTTATTTCGGTTTTTACCTCTGTGTTTTATTATTAGCATCCCTTCTAGGTACTTTCGCTAACACATAATAATTTGGCCACTTACATACCCAATTTTACTAGCATTCATCATTGAATTAAGCGTTATCGCTGGATAATTATTATTTTATTCCCTCTTATCTAGAGCAAACCATTACATTCCATTTCTAACGTTGCTCCTAATTTCTTTCATGTCCTCACGGGAGGTGTGCGCATAATAGTACGCATTACCGTAAACATTCAGATATTAATACACCAACATAACCATCATTTTCATACTCACTTATCCATACTCGACACCGGGATTAAGCACCATTCTACACTTTTCTACCGTTATTTGAACTACTTACAACTTTAAATCTAGCCTCAAATTTTAATCATTCAAAACGCTTTAATATTAGCTCGTTGCATGCACTACTTACTATTCTAACCATGTATGTCGTGCAAGAGCATCATACGAGCATTTAACCATTTAGTTCAAATTTTCATTTAAGGCCTCAATATCTTCCTCTTAATGACATACATGCTTTCTTATGTTGACCATTACAAGTCGAGCTTTTCATAATATACCATAATTATCTTACCATTCATTTCGTTCGTACATACTAATCAATTTACATATTCATACTTATCAATCAAAAACTAAACATTTACTGACCTTGTCTTCATTGTATAGATCAGTGATCCGTAAGCCAGATCAATCCGCCATTTTATAGGTATCTTCCGTACCAGAATTGACCCCATACATTTGTGTATTATGCTCCCTCCCGTGAGCATCCTTCCATCTGCTTTATTTCTATCATCACACTAAGAATTTCATCATTCTTATCTGTAAAATTAACGTTTAGCATATAGCTTTTCATAATTGCATCCTACATGATGTTTGTTCACCTATGACTTTTTCATAATTTCCTTACGTACATGCTACAACATATCACACATTCCATTTCTCACATACTCTTTCTTGCTACTACAATAGCTTTCATCGGTCTTACCTACTTGGTGAATCAAATACTTCATACTATTTTACTAATACCAGTTAAATAACTATCCACTTACTTTGTTTGACTTTTCGGTAGTCCATTTGTAATTACATTCTGACCTATGCTTACCAACTATCCAATCCTGACACATCCTCCTCGAGTCGAGCTATAAGCTCCTATCAAAAACATAATCTTTATACATACCGATGTAAGTCAATTCCATTGATTCCTTGCGTTGGTTATTTCTTCCCAATTTGTGGTATTGGACGATCATGCATTATGTCCACCTACAAATGTAAGACTTGAACAATCAAAACATTAAATACCGGGTTCAAATGGTAATCACCATTTGACCCGTGTGACTCATTTGCCCTTCTAACCATCTTGCATACAACGCATTTACATAAATATATTTATATATATATTGTAAAAAGTTTAAAACATAACTTGGTTAATTTCTGCTTAAAAAAACATTTACTTCTTCGGTCCGCATTTACTTATGAATTCGGACCTTTTGTACCACTTTCCATTCCTTTCTGTGTTTTGAATCCGTCTCGCGGATTCAAACATCTCGTTCATATTCGTCACTCCTTCCATGTTTCGAATCCGTCTTGCGGATTCTAACATATCATTCATACTTTCTCATTCCTTCTATGTTTCAAATCCGTCTCACGGATTCTAACATATTATTCACACTTTCTCATTCGTGTTTGGTACTTTTAATTTCTTGAGAGTCTTACATTTTCCTTTCACCCTCACGTCCACCTACTCCCTAATTCTAACGGACATACCTGTAACAATTATCACGGTCTCACGAACGTCATATGTTTCTTGTGTACTGGCCAGGTACACAATCCACATACTAGTTTCGTGTCTTCGGGTAACCGTCACCTTATGTCCGAAGAATTGGTTTTCAGCACGTGTAACATTTTCAGAACTTTATTACTATTCCATTATTATCTTTCATTTGAAATTCTCTATTCATTGATGGGTTTTACCATTACATGTACTTACATATATTAAATATACGTACCTGGAACCAATTTGTCTTACTATGTGTCTTGGTGTCGGTCCTAGACCACTCTCGCGGATCATCCTGTCCAAACAACTATGCTTACCTTACACATGACATAATGTCAGTTTCTTCATATACATACTTAAATACATACTTACATTCACTTCTACCTTTAGATCTTGATCGAGTCTTGGATTGTACGGCTTCCTTGTCACGAGAGCACACAGGTTTGAGTTCAAGTATTTGCCTCCTCATACTTGATTTCCCTCAAACCAGGGCTCTGATACCTACTTGTAATGCCCAAATTTCACGTTCCAAAATGTGATATTATCATACTTTTATTTAACAAAATTCGGGCATGACCAGTTCGTATTATGAACAATTCCCTGTAAGACTAACTTGTAATAATTTAAATACGACACAACGGAAAATATGAGCCCAAAATTTCGTTCTTTATTAGACATAATACTTACAGGAAGGTTCAAATACAAAATTTCATATACTCATTAAAAAGGATTCACCACGTCCCATTATATTAATCCTTCAAGACCTATATTTGTCAAACCATGTGACCGATCCTTCCCGTACAACTTTTCTTCATAATGATGCTAAATCCACGCCACCTGCATTCACCACATACATGTGCATCGGTTCCCAAATCCAAGATATCTAACGACCTGCGAGCATGCAACAAGTGTATCAGACAACGCTGGTGAGTTCATAGTTTTACGAAAATGTTGGTTACCAAATGTTTAGTTAATCCATTGAATTTAATGTTGATAATACCCCGAATACAAGACGGCTCCTGATTTACATTGCCCTTTCTCCAATGCTCCTATTAAAGCATTGGTCATGACTAGGTCATTAGTTCAACACCCGTCCTCCCAGGTACGGGGTGAGGTTGCCAAACCTAAGTAGCGCTACTAACTAATACCTTGTTACCTCTCAGGTAACCAAACAACACGGAGGGACTTTAAAGGTGATAGGAAGAGTATATTATCCAACTTTACCGATTTACAACAAGACGTATTCCTCTCAGGAATACCCAAACAAGTTACCCAAAACCTATCCCTCCCAGGGATACCCAAAGACTGTCCCAACCACCGGGACGCATGCTCAAGAGAGATGAACTCACCTTAGATTGCTCGGTATGTTATGTTATATTACCCATTCCAAGTTGGTCAACCATACCCTACCGTGGTTACCAAAGATAGTCAGTTTCATGTACACAAAATCACGTATTCGTCATACACGTTTCACACGTTGCATACAAGCAAAACATACATCGTTATGCAAGCCGTAACAGGAAGTCATTCAACAGTCCTCATCATTATACAACAAGTATTTACGTCATATGCAAGTTCATGTTTCACAATTCGCATAACAGTTAGGTTTGGTACAATCATTCATGTATTCAATTTAACATAAACATCAATTTATTCCATAGTCATGATTATCACAATATGAACTCGTTACATGGTCGTTAACCGATGTCGGCGTCCTAAGCCCAATGTCCAGTTGAATCAAGTAGTACACGCGTACTAACTAAACAGCCCTAAGTCACTATCATCACTAATTAACATCATTATTCTTGATCACCATTCATATTATTCAGATTTATAACGACCCGCTTTATTAAATAGTCATTCAGTTTAGATCAACACTTAATTTCTTTGGTTTAAATGAACTCTAGTCATTGTTCTAATAATTAACATCATTACATAAACATCCCTATCATGTAACCAAATACCTATACTTGTTCACAGTCCAACATCATCGGCCCAAATTTCACAATAGCTTCCCACCCTTTATATCGATCCCACCTGTATCTTAAGATGCATCATGTAACATTTATTTATAAACATGAATATGCATAACTCAACAGTTCTATTTATTCAAATTAATACATATCATGCTTGTATAACCTAAGTGAATTATATTTAACAATATACAATTGATTAGTAACATCAAAAGACACAACACATCAGAGGACATCATCATCTTCGATGGCAATGCACAAAGTCAACATCACTTGAGGTTTTTGAAGAAACATCATCATCATCATCATCATCATCATCACGTGGCCAGTGGCCACTATATTCATTATTATTGGAATATCTAAATTATCAACATCTAACAACAATCAAGGGATGCACCGACCTAGGAAATCACACCTTAATTCATGCATATATCGACATCAGTCCACACAAACCAACCTCTTAATCAAATTCATGCATAAACAAAACAAACAATTAAGAAATAACATAAATCCGAATCTACTCTCATGTACGTAATCACAACAACATGCATAACAATTCGAGCATCACATTCCACCCTTTTTACCCTTAGTCATCGTATGAATCAAAGATCAAGGGTTGCACATCATACAAGTCCTATCGGCCAGACTCTAAACCAAAATCACATGTTTTAACGAATCAACTTGTTAACACAAGATTCATTATCAACTTACATTATCATGTCCATACACACAAGTCACCAATCAACGACATGATTAACCACAACAAGAAGAAACTCGATTAAGAGGGTGATCACTAACCGAGAGGGATCGCATGCGAGGGAAGGTCAAGCCGAGAGGAGGAGGGCTTCGAGTTGTGAGGTCTGCCATCGATCATCCAAGGAGAAGAAGTTAGGGTTTGCAATTCAATGTGTTTGTATGACAATGAGAATCACGTATACCCTCCCTTATATGTGCATGCTGTTGAGTAAGTGGGCCAGGCCCGCTTATGCTTCGTTGTGGGCTCAGGGGAGTTGGACTGCGAATTAAGAATCATGACCCGCAACCACGAAGTTGCGACTTGTAACCGAGAACGGGGTAAGGTTTAGACTTTTATAACATATAACACGTAATAATTGATATAATTACACACTCACTAAGTGTGTGGCTGCCCTGACTTGTTTAGCACTTAACGTACAACAACGTACATTACACAACCAATAATAATCCAGTACAACCAAGTTAATCAATTGGCGTTTGTCCAAATGACATAGCATACACCTAGTTGTAGCATAGAATAGAACGTGAAATGCAATGGTACAAGCTAGGTGTTAAAAGATCAAGTGATGCCAGCCTTGAAAGCACGAGTTGTCACATCATCCCCAACTTGAAAGAAATTTCGTCCCGAAATTTGACAAGTAATCCAAAAGCGGCGACGTGTCGGATCAGGATGACTGTGGATTTCCCTCGGTGCCACATCATCCCCAACTTGAAAGGGAATTTCGTTCCGAAATTCCCCAATAACATCAGAGGGTGATTCAATCATTGAACCATCGAGGATAATAGAGTTTCATCTGCCTTTTGCGTTCTCACATGAACTCGTAAGAGTTAACTCCCATAAGTCGCTGACTAGGGTTAAAGATTTGATTGGAGTCAAATTGCTGATGTTCGTTGCTGGTAGTCAGGGTCGTCCAAATACTGAAGTCGGTAAAGTACTACGCTCATCCTCTTGTCCATTGTTCTTGCAAGCTGATGGAGTAATACACGATATGTTGCTAGAGTGTTACAGAAGTGATCGCACTTTGGGATCTAAGGCGCCAATACACTGAGTTCCAACCAATGAAGAGGAGTGAGAAGGGTATCGACCAAACATTCAACACTGCGACATCCAACTCAGGGATGTTCGTACAAGCACCTAACATTCTATCCAGTTTGCTAAGCGTTCAGATGGGTGTTCAGGTAATACTCGATAGCATCAAGATTCACAAGGATTCAGTGAGAAATGAAAAGATCATGTTCGAGTAGGAGACTATCACAGCTACGACTCCTATAGATTGTTGTGTTTCACATCGATCAAATAACGGAATATAACCCCTTTTTCACTCGTTAAGCCTCACTGTGACTCACATGCACCCCACATTATTATTATGTGTGCACCCACAATAATATTATGATTTGCATGCTCATCTCAGCTCCTCCTAACTCATGTCAAATGGTTCCTCAAACTCGAGTTGCAAACAAAGAGTATCACGAAACGTGAGTCATGAATGTTTAGGGAAATACCACCCTATCAATCACATAACACATGCAAGTAATTCACGAATTCATACTGTTGTGCTAAACGTGCAATCACATGCAATATTATATGTAAGTATTTACTAGTTACGCAGTACAATGAGTATACGAGAGACGAACCTTGCAGTCTGGAGCTGAGTGTCATGGTCATATTCAGAACTTGTTTGGTTATAGTCTGGTTTTATAAAAACGTTTTGAAACCAGGTTCACTATAACCAGTGGCTCTGATACCAAATTGTCACACCCCCAAAATACCACCTAGGGAATGTCCCTGTTAGGCGTGTAACGTACCAACAACGAGCCACTAATTACCTTGAACCCATTCATGACTCTAAATAAAATTCTCAATTATTAATAAAAATGCCATCAACAAGTTTAATTGAAAACCAACATGTTCAGCGGAAGCAAATAGTAAACTGAAGTTAAACTGTTCAAAACCAAAGTATAGTATCAATAGTTCAAACACATGAATCCTTCCAGTCGACCCATGACCACTCCAGCTGCTCCAGACAGCAAGTTCCCAAATCCAAGATATCCAACGACCTGCGAGCATGCAACAAGTGTATCAGACAACGCTGGTGAGTTCATAGTTTTACAAAAACGTTGGTTACCAAATGTTTAGTTAATCCATTGAATTTAATGTTGATAATACCCCGAATACAAGACGGCTCCTGATTTACATTGCCCTTTCTCCAATGCTCCTATCAAAGCATTGGTCATGACTAGGTCATTAGTTCAACACCCGTCCTCCCAGGTACGGGGTGAGGTTGCCAAACCTAAGTAGCGCTACTAACTAATACCTTGTTACCTCTCAGGTAACCAAACAACACGGAGGGACTTTAAAGGTGATAGGAAGAGTATATTATCCAACTTTACCGATTTACAACAAGACGTATTCCTCTCAGGAATACCCAAACAAGTTACCCAAAATGTAACACCCGTTCTTGTAAACCAAGGTTTAACGTAAGTTTTACCTTAAACAAACATGTAATTAAGATTACATAAACATTTGGAAATACGGGTTTATTAAAACTTTTGCAATTTATAATTTATTCTACATAACGTGATCGAAATTCGTTGTTTAAAATTTACAACGTGGCAAAGTGCGGAAGCGTGTATATTTATCGTGTTCGGTTCTTCGCTGAGCTTGATCGTCTTCCGGCATCCCAGAAAGTACCTACATTTCATAAACATGAAATGCTTTAGTCATACGGTATTTAAAACGCATTTAAACGAGTCCAAGAAACAATTGATCACCAAAACAAGATTGTCAATCTGGCCTCCACCGTAAATTACGGTGGAACCGTAATTTACGGTGGCTTCTGGGTTAATACCCTTCTGCCGTAAATCAGAAGAAACCCACCGTAAACCATTCAGGTCCACCGTAAATTACGGTGGCACCGTAATTTACGGTGGTACCTGCATTCCACTTTTTCATTTTGCCGTAATTTGATACGAAATCTTTCGTATCTTGCAAACCGCTTATCCGTTTGGCCTACCGTTTCTTCCTACATGTTTGTAATTTGATTCTCCATCATATGGAGTTAAAATCCGACGTCCGACTTAACAAAATTTAAGACTTTTAAGTCTTCGGCTTATTTCCCTTTTTACCAATTTTTGACCCATTCGCGGTTTTATCAAACAAACGTATTTGTTTGATTCCTATATCACATAAATCTTATAATTTCAATGTTACCTATCATATTAAGTTCAATTCACGAGTTTATGTATATTCTTAAACCCGTTTGTACTAAAATGCTTATTTTGACCCGTTATGGGTTCTTAAGTACTTTCGAGCCTAAAATCACTTTCAATTGCTTCTATAATTAATCTAAGTATTCATTTAATCATAAAACTTATTTCCGAACAACTTTTAAAGGTTGTTTGGTCAATTTAGCCACCAAGGGCGTTTTGGTCCATTTTAGTCCTTTATTAACAATGAAGGACTTTTGAAAGTATATTGGACCCATAATCCCTCTTTTAACCTATAATTATGTTTGAAAAGTCATTAAGCTTTCCAAACGCCATGTTCATTACATAAAACATTTGGTTTACCTAACAAGTAACCAAATGTCCGTTTTGACCCCTTTAAACGCTCTTGAACCATATGTTCTAAATGAGTGTTACCTTATTTCACATACCTGGCGCAGATCAATATATTGACCCGTTTTTAATACCTTGCTTTTATAACCGCTAATTCATAGCGTTGCTAACACCAATTTGACATTTACACCTGAAATAATATAGCTCGACAATAATCATTAGTCGCTATTGTCAAAGGGTGATATCTTCACCTTTTGACCCATTTGGTCTAAGTGACCGATTATGTTGGCGAGATGATATTTATTACCATCTCATCTATACGACTCGCTTCGATTTACACCGTGTGGCCATTTCACTTATTAATTGATTTTCTTAACGCTTTTTAGCCTGTTATGGCTTACGCCTTACAGTGTCTTTCAAAACTAATAGTTATGGTCAACGCATGACCAATTTACCTTTTTACCCTTATTGTTTGTTTTGGGTTTACCCTATAAGGTAACCATTCGAAAGCTCATTTTCCATTTGTCATAAATTGATCGAATTACCGATTTAATTCCTTTTTAACCATCAACATGGTTTCTTGTCGTGCTAGACTACCTTGTTCCGTACGTTTACACGTCGGAACATCATACCTCAATTATGTAATTGTCTTTTTAGTAACTATTACGGTAAGGGAGTATTCTAACTTATAAGACTAGTGTAAGCTATACTTACCTTGCATCCGAATTATGCTTTTTCCACCATTCTTGCTTCGTTTGACCCGCTTCCTTTCCAAGCCTCCACCTAGCTTGTCAAGCGCCAAACTATCATCATAATTCGTAAGACGGTTATATTAGTCATCATTAATTATGACTATTCCATCTTACATATTTTTTTATCACAAATACCATTCGATTTTGTTAATGGTCGGTTTGACTACTAAAAGTCAAACGCCCCTTAGCATATAAATGCACATTCAAGTTCTATCTATCAATTAGTAGCTAACATGATCTTATACACTTAGTTACATGAACATGGTTACCAAATTTCATCATAACATTCAAACCCATTTCAATCATGTATGAACAAGTTCCCAAATCACTTAATTTGTTTGAGTGCCTTGTTTCTATTATCCAATACGATGATTTTAAACATAAACTTATCATCACCTTTACTATTACATAAAAACCCACTTCCTAGTTTACTTGTTAATCACATACAAGTGATATTACTTCAAGTTCTTCATGATTTCATCATTTCTAACAAAACCCACTTCTAGTTACTTATGAACTCTTAACAAAATCTCTAATTTGTTCAAGTAGTTCATTCATATGAATTAGTATGATGTTTATAAACACCATTAGGACATCAATTTCATCAATTCAACCAAAACCCACATAGCTCATACTAGGGTAATTATCAAATCCCTAGTTTTGACAACAATTCATCAAGATTTCTACTAGGGTTTGTTCCTAAACCAAGATATAATCACAATAACGCTCATAGATTTAATATTCATTCCAGAATTTCGATTATGATTGTTCATCATAATCTCAAAGTATCACCAAATCATAAATTTCAACATACCTTGTGATCCCCACGACTAGGTGATCATTAATACGTGTTCATGCATTCGATTCGGGCTGGATTCGACCTTCAATTTCGTTGATTTGTTGAAGCTAGGGCTAAAGCTCCATGGGAGCTTTCTCCTGACCTTAACCACGCACGCACACACACACTTGTGTGTGTGTTGTGTTTATTTTTAAGTTTTTAATTTCAATTTCAAGTTACCCGGCTTTGGTCCCTCGTGTTTGGTTAGTTATTAATTAGATCGCAACCCAATGTTATTTTCAATAACATTCCCACTTATTAACTAGGTTTAATATTCCTAGTGAACTTAGCGGGTTCGGGAATATTTATGACTAAGTTTATTTTAGGTCCCGTTAACTCGGGCCTTTTTATCCTTTTTATTTCCTTAAAAGCTTTTATTCACCTTTTAGTAAGTATTAGGATTATTTATTTAAGTCCTAATATTCACCGGGTTAAATTTTACCACTAACGGTATTTTCCCCGTCTTTAGTATTAACGGGGTTTAATTACCAAACCCATTTTCGGGGTGTTACAAGTCTACCCCCCTTAAAGAGGTTTCGTCCTCGAAACCTTTTCTTACATAATTCATTGAGTTTAACTCAATGTATTTGTTCCAAGAATCTTTAAAACATTACTTATACTTTAACCAATTATTAGTATTACCAGAGAAGTATGGTAATATCTTTTTGGTTAATAATCATCTACGTATTATATACGGCATAATGTAACTTGAGATAACGTAATTCCGTTATTTTCACTAGTTTAGTTAACTTAGCGATTTCCATCGCTTTTATATATTATCGAACTCTTGGTGAATCCGTTACATTGACCCGTTTAAAGGTCTTTAGTGAGATCTTTCACTTTTAGCGACAATTTCTTCTGTTTTCTAAATTCATTTATTCGGTTCAGTTATACCGAATCTACCACTTACAAGCAACCAAATTACTTAAATGACCTTAACCGGTCTCGCTAACTAGACTTATTAGTCCAGTTGCTTTTTACCGCTTGCTTAGTTATAATGTGATTCTACTTCATATTACATTTCTTGACCGTGATTGTGTTACGTCATATTTAATTTATATCAAATTTCATTTTCGAGAATATCACTTTTCGAATATATCGTTTTGCGCCTATCGGTGTCAAAACTTGTATCTTTCATGCCTACTATTTAAATTCCTATCAGAATTTATGGTTGTAAAAACATTATTTCTTACTAAAACCGAAGTTTTAGTTTTAGGATCTTTTCTTTAATTCGTGTCAATCATCCATACTGGAATATTGACAGTCCGTAATTTAATCCTTTACAGTCTTAGTTTTTGTATGCGGGGATTTTTAACTGATTTCCTCGCTTTATTCTATCTAACCCGTAGGTTTTATCACTTAGCCTTATGGGCTATTTTTGATTAGACATTCACCTCTTTAAGGCGAAGTCCTGATAACTTCTTTCTAATCATGACCCGTGGGTCGTTTTAGTCCATATTTCTCTCGTTGTTTATAATCCTAAAGATTATGTGGATCCCGTAGATCATTCTTTTTGCTCGTGTCTTATTAAAATATATATTTGGTGTCAAAGCACTCTTTTTACGTTTGGAATTCATTCGTCTCAAGCTTATCGTTATCCGGCTTGCGCTTACTTACGCCTTCAAGCATTATACTTTATTCAACCCGTTCAATCTCAAAATAGTTGAATATAATTATCAGAATTTCTGTTTATGAAATTTTATGGTCTTTTAGTCGTAACTCATGATCCGAGTCCTTTGACTTTAAATTCGTGTTTTCGTTTCTCGGTTTACGCATGTGTTTAATTCTTACCCATCAACCGGGTGTTTTACCAAGGTCGTTGTTATTGCAATCCTACCGGTATGCATTAAGACCTCGCTTCATTTTCATATTCCGACTTTGTTTTTAAGTTGGACGTTTTACAAAAAAAAACGACCCGTTAAGGGACTCATTTGCAATTTCCGGGTTCGAGCGTAAGTACACTCCCTCCCAATACTTGTCTAATCATGCTTGCGTTTTCTGGGTTCGAGTGTAAGTACACTCCCTCCCAATACTTGTCTAACATGCTTGCGTTTTCTGGGTTCGAGTGTAAGTACACTCCCTCCCAATACTTGTCTAACATGCTTGCGTTTTCTGGGTTCGAGTGTAAGTACACTCCCTCCCAATACTTGTTTAACATGCTTGCGTTTTCTGGGTTCGAGTGTAAGTACACTCCCTCCCAATACTTGTTTAATCATGCTTCTTTGTCCCTTCACTCGGGCTCATTATCCTAATGTAATACGCTTCCGTCACTCGGTTGTGCGTTTACATTATTATCAAATATTTTGCTTGTCTGATTCATTTGGGTACTTTTTACTTAGTCCCATTCACCCCGCCCTTACTACATCGGACATAACTGCGCTCATTATAAGAAGCTCATGCTATCATGTGTTCACTACTTACTTGGCCAGAGTAAGCGATCAACACGTGGTACGCGTGACCTTATTATAATTACCACATCACGTCCCATGTAAGTAACTCCTCAAATTATCCTCATGTTTATGGTTTCATTTGGTAAAACTTTATTTAATTGTTAGTTAACAATTATTAGTTTTAATCGTTTATCCTTGAACATGTACAATGTCCCTTTTTATAAACATTTATTCACATTCATTGATGTGATCATAAATTTTCTCAGTAGGATTTGTATTAAGAATACTTACTTGGATGATCACTCTCGTCCAAGTTTCTATATAAATAAGTCTTGTTATTCTTTTGTTATTCATCATTATGAATAACACATTTCCTATTAAATTTCTCTTGGAAATCAGGTTTTCCAAGTTCTGTCATATGTGTATGCAACCGTTATTACTTACGTGTTTGTTGCATATAACGACTCGTGCGATTAAATTTAAAAGTGTGCACCTGGTGATGTTTGCCCTAACGGGCTTCTCTTGTCATTAGTCTTGTTCGCGACCGTTACGCGATTTTGGTCCTTAATGAGTATGCTCTTCCTGTCGTACCTCGGACCGTCCCATCATCATATCCATAATTCGTTTGACTCTCGTCATCTTCAAACGCGAGTGTCCTTCATTTAAAACATTCACAAAAGTTAGTAAAGTCAACTTCAATAATCGCCCGTATTATAATACAAGGCATTTTCTACTATATACGTCAACGCGCGTATTTTCGTCAACTACATCAATCGTTTAATTGGGGCAACGTGTGTTACACGATAGCCCTATGTGTTATTTACAACAATTAGCATACTAAACTATTAGCATACGTGTACTTACCGGATTTGCGATCAAGCCTCGAACCGAACACCCATCTTTATTAAGAGCATAAGGTTTAAGTCCAAGCATGGTTCCTCCCAACCATACTCGAATCTCTTAAACCAAGGCTCTGATACCAACTTGTAACACCCGTTCTTGTAAACCAAGGTTTAACGTAAGTTTTACCTTAAACAAACATGTAATTAAGATTACATAAACATTTGGAAATACGGGTTTATTAAAACTTTTGCAATTTATAATTTATTCTACATAACGTGATCGAAATTCGTTGTTTAAAATTTACAACGTGGCAAAGTGCGGAAGCGTGTATATTTATCGTGTTCGGTTCTTCGCTGAGCTTGATCGTCTTCCGGCATCCCAGAAAGTACCTACATTTCATAAACATGAAATGCTTTAGTCATACGGTATTTAAAACGCATTTAAACGAGTCCAAGAAACAATTGATCACCAAAACAAGATTGTCAATCTGGCCTCCACCGTAAATTACGGTGGAACCGTAATTTACGGTGGCTTCTGGGTTAATACCCTTCTGCCGTAAATCAGAAGAAACCCACCGTAAACCATTCAGGTCCACCGTAAATTACGGTGGCACCGTAATTTACGGTGGTACCTGCATTCCACTTTTTCATTTTGCCGTAATTTGATACGAAATCTTTCGTATCTTGCAAACCGCTTATCCGTTTGGCCTACCGTTTCTTCCTACATGTTTGTAATTTGATTCTCCATCATATGGAGTTAAAATCCGACGTCCGACTTAACAAAATTTAAGACTTTTAAGTCTTCGGCTTATTTCCCTTTTTACCAATTTTTGACCCATTCGCGGTTTTATCAAACAAACGTATTTGTTTGATTCCTATATCACATAAATCTTATAATTTCAATGTTACCTATCATATTAAGTTCAATTCACGAGTTTATGTATATTCTTAAACCCGTTTGTACTAAAATGCTTATTTTGACCCGTTATGGGTTCTTAAGTACTTTCGAGCCTAAAATCACTTTCAATTGCTTCTATAATTAATCTAAGTATTCATTTAATCATAAAACTTATTTCCGAACAACTTTTAAAGGTTGTTTGGTCAATTTAGCCACCAAGGGCGTTTTGGTCCATTTTAGTCCTTTATTAACAATGAAGGACTTTTGAAAGTATATTGGACCCATAATCCCTCTTTTAACCTATAATTATGTTTGAAAAGTCATTAAGCTTTCCAAACGCCATGTTCATTACATAAAACATTTGGTTTACCTAACAAGTAACCAAATGTCCGTTTTGACCCCTTTAAACGCTCTTGAACCATATGTTCTAAATGAGTGTTACCTTATTTCACATACCTGGCGCAGATCAATATATTGACCCGTTTTTAATACCTTGCTTTTATAACCGCTAATTCATAGCGTTGCTAACACCAATTTGACATTTACACCTGAAATAATATAGCTCGACAATAATCATTAGTCGCTATTGTCAAAGGGTGATATCTTCACCTTTTGACCCATTTGGTCTAAGTGACCGATTATGTTGGCGAGATGATATTTATTACCATCTCATCTATACGACTCGCTTCGATTTACACCGTGTGGCCATTTCACTTATTAATTGATTTTCTTAACGCTTTTTAGCCTGTTATGGCTTACGCCTTACAGTGTCTTTCAAAACTAATAGTTATGGTCAACGCATGACCAATTTACCTTTTTACCCTTATTGTTTGTTTTGGGTTTACCCTATAAGGTAACCATTCGAAAGCTCATTTTCCATTTGTCATAAATTGATCGAATTACCGATTTAATTCCTTTTTAACCATCAACATGGTTTCTTGTCGTGCTAGACTACCTTGTTCCGTACGTTTACACGTCGGAACATCATACCTCAATTATGTAATTGTCTTTTTAGTAACTATTACGGTAAGGGAGTATTCTAACTTATAAGACTAGTGTAAGCTATACTTACCTTGCATCCGAATTATGCTTTTTCCACCATTCTTGCTTCGTTTGACCCGCTTCCTTTCCAAGCCTCCACCTAGCTTGTCAAGCGCCAAACTATCATCATAATTCGTAAGACGGTTATATTAGTCATCATTAATTATGACTATTCCATCTTACATATTTTTTTATCACAAATACCATTCGATTTTGTTAATGGTCGGTTTGACTACTAAAAGTCAAACGCCCCTTAGCATATAAATGCACATTCAAGTTCTATCTATCAATTAGTAGCTAACATGATCTTATACACTTAGTTACATGAACATGGTTACCAAATTTCATCATAACATTCAAACCCATTTCAATCATGTATGAACAAGTTCCCAAATCACTTAATTTGTTTGAGTGCCTTGTTTCTATTATCCAATACGATGATTTTAAACATAAACTTATCATCACCTTTACTATTACATAAAAACCCACTTCCTAGTTTACTTGTTAATCACATACAAGTGATATTACTTCAAGTTCTTCATGATTTCATCATTTCTAACAAAACCCACTTCTAGTTACTTATGAACTCTTAACAAAATCTCTAATTTGTTCAAGTAGTTCATTCATATGAATTAGTATGATGTTTATAAACACCATTAGGACATCAATTTCATCAATTCAACCAAAACCCACATAGCTCATACTAGGGTAATTATCAAATCCCTAGTTTTGACAACAATTCATCAAGATTTCTACTAGGGTTTGTTCCTAAACCAAGATATAATCACAATAACGCTCATAGATTTAATATTCATTCCAGAATTTCGATTATGATTGTTCATCATAATCTCAAAGTATCACCAAATCATAAATTTCAACATACCTTGTGATCCCCACGACTAGGTGATCATTAATACGTGTTCATGCATTCGATTCGGGCTGGATTCGACCTTCAATTTCGTTGATTTGTTGAAGCTAGGGCTAAAGCTCCATGGGAGCTTTCTCCTGACCTTAACCACGCACGCACACACACACTTGTGTGTGTGTTGTGTTTATTTTTAAGTTTTTAATTTCAATTTCAAGTTACCCGGCTTTGGTCCCTCGTGTTTGGTTAGTTATTAATTAGATCGCAACCTAATTATTTTCAATAACATTCCCACTTATTAACTAGGTTTAATATTCCTAGTGAACTTAGCGGGTTCGGGAATATTTATGACTAAGTTTATTTTAGGTCCCGTTAACTCGGGCCTTTTTATCCTTTTTATTTCCTTAAAAGCTTTTATTCACCTTTTAGTAAGTATTAGGATTATTTATTTAAGTCCTAATATTCACCGGGTTAAATTTTACCACTAACGGTATTTTCCCCGTCTTTAGTATTAACGGGGTTTAATTACCAAACCCATTTTCGGGGTGTTACACAAAACCTATCCCTCCCAGGGATACCCAAAGACTGTCCCAACCACCGGGACGCATGCTCAAGAGAGATGAACTCACCTTAGATTGCTCGGTATGTTATGTTATATTACCCGTTCCAAGTTGGTCAACCATACCCTACCGTGGTTACCAAAGATAGTCAGTTTCATGTACACAAAATCACGTATTCGTCATACACGTTTCACACGTTGCATACAAGCAAAACATACATCGTTATGCAAGCCGTAACAGGAAGTCATTCAACAGTCCTCATCATTATACAACAAGTATTTACGTCATATGCAAGTTCATGTTTCACAATTCGCATAACAGTTAGGTTTGGTACAATCATTCATGTATTCAATTTAACATAAACATCAGTTAATTCCATTGTCATGATTATCACAATATGAACTCGTTACATGGTCGTTAACCGAAGTCGGCGTCCTAAGCCCAATGTCTAGTTGAATCAAGTAGTGCACGCGTACTAACTAAACAGCCCTAAGTCACTGTCATCACTAATTAACATCGTTATTCTTGATCACCATTCATATTATTCAGATTTATAACGACCCGCTTTATTAAATAGTCATTCAGTTTAGATCAACACTTAATTTCTTTGGTTTAAATGAACTCTAGTCATTGTTCTAATAATTAACATCATTACATAAACATCCCTATCATGTAACCAAATACCCATACTTGTTCACAGTCCAACATCATCGGCCCAAATTTCACAATAGCTTCCCACCCTTTATATCGATCCCACTTGTATCTTAAGATGCATTATGTAACATTTATTTATAAACATGAATATGCATAACTCAACAGTTCTATTTATTCAAATTAATACATATCATGCTTGTATAACCTAAGTGAATTATATTTAACAATATACAATTGATTAGTAACATCAAAAGACACAACACATCAGAGGACATCATCATCTTCGATGGCAATGCACAAAGTCAACATCACTTGAGGTTTTTGAAGAAACATCATCATCATCATCATCACGTGGCCAGTGGCCACTACATTCATTATTATTGGAATATCTAAATTATCAACATCTAACAACAATCAAGGCATGCACCGACCTAGGAAATCACACCTTAATTCATGCATATATCGACATCAGTCCACACAAACCAACCTCTTAATCAAATTCATGCATAAACAAAACAAACAATTAAGAAATAACATAAATCCGAATCTACTCTCATGTACGTAATCACAACAACATGCATAACAATTCGAGCATCACATTCCACCCTTTTTACCCTTAGTTATCGTATGAATCAAAGATCAAGGGTTGCACATCATACAAGTCCTATCGGCCAGACTCTAAACCAAAATCACATGTTTTAACGAATCAACTTGTTAACACAAGATTCATTATCAACTTACATTATCATGTCCATACACACAAGTCACCAATCAACGACATGATTAACCACAACAAGAAGAAACTCGATTAAGAGGGTGATCACTAACCGAGAGGGATCGCATGCGAGGGAAGGTCAAGCCGAGAGGAGGAGGGCTTCGAGTTGTGAGGTCTGCCATCGATCATCCAAGGAGAAGAAGTTAGGGTTTGCAATTCAATGTGTTTGTATGACAATGAGAATCACGTATACCCTCCCTTATGTGCGCATGCTGTTGAGTAAGTGGGCCAGGCCCGCTTATGCTTCATTGTGGGCTCAGGGGAGTTGGACTGTGAATTAAGAATCATGACCCGCAACCACGAAGTTGCGACTTGTAACCGAGAACGGGGTAAGGTTTAGACTTTTATAACATATAACACGTAATAATTGATATAATTACACACTCACTAAGTGTGTGGCTGCCCTGACTTGTTTAGCACTTAACGTATAACAACGTACATTACACAACCAATAATAATCGAGTACAACCAAGTTAATCAATTGGCGTTTGTCCAAATGACATAGCATACACCTAGTTGTAGCATAGAATAGAACGTGAAATGCAACGGTACAAGCTAGGTGTTAAAAGATCAAGTGATGCCAGCCTTGAAAGCACGAGTTGTCACATCATCCCCAACTTGAAAGAAATTTCGTCCCGAAATTTGACAAGTAATCCAAAAGCGGCGACGTGTCGGATCAGGATGACTGTGGATTTCCCTCGGTGCCACATCATCCCCAACTTGAAAGGGAATTTCGTCCCGAAATTCCCCAATAACATCAGAGGGTGATTCAATCGTTGAACCATCGAGGATAATAGAGTTTCATCTGCCTTTTGCGTTCTCACATGAACTCTGGTCCACGCCTTGAGTTCCAACGAACTCTCACGACTAGAATTCGACTAGGTTATCGAACCTTAACTTTCTGGTCCATGATTTCAATAGGTTCCTTGACAACTGCAACTGGTCGTTAACCTTAGGCGCTAGCAAGGGTATCACAAGTGTTTCATCGAATAAACGCTTCTTTAAGTTCGAGACATAAATGACATCGTGTACGTTACCCAATTCGTCAGGTAATTCGAGTTTGCAGGCCACGTGATCGATTCTTTCCGGGATTCTGAATGACTCAACGTAACATAATTCGAGCTTGCCACGCTTCCCAAGCATACCACACCCTCCCAGGGTGAGACTTTCCACATGATACGATCGCCTACAGCGAATTCCCAGTGTTTCCTAAGCTCGAGCAGTGCTGTCTGAAATACTAGAATGGTAACTGTTGCAGTAAAACTCAACCCAAGGCAGGTGTCCTTCCAATTCTCACTAAATCCAATCACACACATGCTCGCAGCATGTCTTCGAGTGTCAGGATGGTTCGTTTACTTCGACCATTGCCCAATGTTCATGTCTAGGCGTGAGCCAAGGGTGTTATGTGTTGCCTGTCATGAATCAAGCATAGATCAAAATCGGGGGTATTAGGAGTTGGCACCTCGTGCCTGAAAGCCGCCTCTCTCAGAGGTACATTCACAGCTGGGAAGACTCGTCAGTTCCCTTGATTGAAAGAAAGTGTGCTGGTAACGTGAGACCATCAACGATCACCCATGTGATATTGTTTCCGTTTCGAGTTGTAAGCAGACTAGTGACAGAATCCATGGCAGTCTGTTCTCATTTTCATATGGGTGTTTTTGGTTGCTAATATCCCACCTTGACTTTGCCACATGTCAAACTTCGTTCCCATGCGTGGCTATGTGGGCCTTCAGGCCCGGTCACCCGTACATGGTCTTCAGGTTTTAATACATCCTATCAAAGCTCAGATGAATAGGATATCGAGGCCCGTGTGCTTCGCCTGCACCAGTTCCCTAAGGTTGTTGTATAGTGAGGTCCATATTCGTTCCATGAAGTAGCAAATATGGTCCGACCTGCCAAAGGTTGCTTCCCCATGCCCCGCATGGGTCAATCTTAAGAACTCTCTTCCTTCAGTTCTTCAATTTGAACAAGGCGAGTCTGATCAGGTATGTTAAAGTCGATAGCAAGCTGCAAAGCTCGTGCACGTCCAGGTTTCACGGTTGTATTCATTCAAAAGTTCCACCCAGCGTTGCCATCACATGTTTAGCCCTCTTGAAACAAGGGTACACGGGAGGCCCTTGTGATCGGTCTAAATGGTGCAATTGGTACCGTCCAAGTAATGCCTCCATCTTAATTCCAAGGACCGCAGGTTATGACTCGTGCAATTCTTCCTGTAACTCCACTACATAAATCATCACCTTCTCGTGTTGCATCGGCGCATAACTGGGACTCTGATTCGAACCATCATGGTATACTACTAATCATCAGTACCCTCGGATAGAAGCGATGCTCAGTGCATTGCAGGGTTGGGTTTCAAAGGCTGAAAAGGCGTTCTCCCATTGTGTGCCCCATGAATTTACATCACCACGCTGTGCTAAAGAGATTAAAGTGGCGCAATCTTCGAAAATTTCAAGACGAATCTGCGATAGCATCTCGCGAAACCAAGAAATTGTTGTATCCCTTAAAGAATCTTTGGTGTCGATCGGTTTGTAACAAAATGGATCTTGGCGAGATCCACGTGTATTCCCACTTCGTTGATTACATGACCAAAAATGTACCTCCCAAATCCTGAAGTCACACTTAGGTAGACTTCGCGTGGAGTTGCTCCTCCCCTAGGAGCTCTAGGACAAAATACAGGTGCCGTTCATGGTGTTCCTTTCCCTTGGAAATGATGCAAAGCGTCCTCAATAAACACGGTTGATCCATGCGATCCATAAAGCTGCTGGTGTGTTGATTAACCCAAAGGTCATGGAATACAAGGTCGTATGGCCGTACTGTGTTTGATATACTGCTTTAGGAACCTTCCCCCCTTGGACTTCCGTCAATACATGGTCAAGGCAAACAGTTCTTGATTGTCACCTTGCTGAGTTCTGGATAATCAATACATATACGAAAAGGCTTTATATTCCCGAATATAATTGGGGCTCCCCAAAGCGAAAAAAAACTATGTCCAATAAAACTCCTGTCCAACAGTTCCTGTAGATAGTTCTTGCAACCCTCCTGGTGCAAGACGGTATGTAGTACGAGTAATCAGGGCTGCCCCTGTCGTGAGATCAACTGAGATTCTGCCTAACAGTTGTGGAAGTAAGCCTAAAAGCTCCTTGGGTAGCGCACTGAGAGGAGTCACGAACAATTGGTGGATTCTCGATCCTCTTTTCCTAACATCAGTAACAGTTGCCAACATAGCAGGGTAATCCCTCCGTAGACACTTCTGGGCCTTCATTGCTGAAATGATGCTAACCTTTACACCACACTGATGCTTTAGAACTAACGACGATTCGCCACTAGGAAGAGGGATACTCAAAATTTTCTCCTCACAAGGTATATCCGCGCGTTATCTAGGTAACCCATCCACACTAACTGCTACGACAAAACTATCAAGGGTAGATGTCGAACACTTGTCCCACAAGGTCGAGTTTGCATCCCAATGAACATATTAGATTTCATTTGACTTGCCATCAGCCGATTCCACAACAGGTTTGGTTTCAAGAAACATTAGGGTTAAGTAGAATAGAGACGAAGCGGTTAGCTACCCATACAAGCTACCATGTTGCTATAATCCTGGCGTCGCCCACGCCAATCCTAAGTGCCCTTCCACGAGCGTCTTTTCCAGTGTTGTTATTGTCGTCGCTCCCTCGGTTTTTATCGTCTTGATTCTAACAACGGCCAATCCATGTCGCAGGCACTTTCATTTCCATATTGTAGGCCATGGTTATAAATACCTTGATGTCGCCGTGAGTGTTGTTTCTAACGTCGTCGCTTGAAACGGAGCCCTACGATTTTTCACTGTCAAAGTCCATCTTTTCACATTCTGCGCCACGTCCTAATGCGCTACCCACTGTGCTGGAAGTTACCCATACCATACTATAGTCAATTGCCATTGCTTATGCCCCGATGAACTCGTAAGAGTTGACTCCCATAAGTCGCTGACTAGGGTTAAAGATTCGATTGGAGTCAAATTGCTGATGTTCGTTGCTGGTAGTCAGGGTCGTCCAAATACTGAAGTCGGTAAAGTACTACGCTCATCCTCTTGTCCATCGTTCTTGCAAGCTGATGGAGTAATACACGATATGTTGCTAAAGTGTTACAGAAGTGATCGCACTTTGGGATCTAAGGCGCCAATACACTGAGTTCCAACCAATGAAGAGGAGTGAGAAGGGTATCGACCAAACATTCAACACTGCGACATCCAACTCAGGGATGTTCGTACAAGCACCTAACATTCTATCCAGTTTGCTAAGCGTTCAGATGGGTGTTCAGGTAATACTCGATAGCATCAAGATTCACAAGGATTCAGTGAGAAATGAAAAGATCATGTTCGAGTAGGAGACTATCACAGCTACGACTCCTATAGACTGTTGTGTTTCACATCGATCAAATAACGGAATATAACCCCTTTTTCACTCGTTAAGCCTCACTGTGACTCACATGCACCCCACATTATTATTATGTGTGCACCCACAATAATATTATGATTTGCATGCTCATCTCAGCTCCTCCTAACTCATGTCAAATGGTTCCTCAAACTCGAGTTGCAAACAAAGAGTATCACGAAACGTGAGTCATGAATGTTTAGGGAAATACCACCCTATCAATCACATAACACATGCAAGTAATTCACGAATTCATAATGTTGTGCTAAACGTGCAATCACATGCAATATCATATGTAAGTATTTACTAGTTACGCAGTACAATGAGTATACGAGAGACGAACCTTGTAGTCTGGAGCTGAGTGTCATGGTCGTATTCAGAACTTGTTTGGTTATAGTCTGGTTTTATAAAAACGTTTTGAAACCAGGTTCACTATAACCAGTGGCTCTGATACCAAATTGTCACACCCCCAAAATACCACCTAGGGAATGTCCCTGTTAGGCGTGTAACGTACCAACAACGAGCCACTAATTACCTTGAACCCATACATGACTCTAAATAAAATTCTCAATTATTAATAAAAATGCCATCAACAAGTTTAATTGAAAACCAACATGTTCAGCGGAAGCAAATAGTAAACTGAAGTTAAACTGTTCAAAACCAAAGTATAGTATCAATAGTTCAAACACATGAATCCTTCCAGTCGACCCATGACCACTCCAGCTGCTCCAGACAGCAAGTTCCCAAATCCAAGATATCCAACGACCTGCGAGCATGCAACAAGTGTATCAGACAACGCTGGTGAGTTCATAGTTTTACGAAAACGTTGGTTACCAAATGTTTAGTTAATCCATTGAATTTAATGTTGATAATACCCCGAATACAAGACGGCTCCTGATTTACATTGCCCTTTCTCCAATGCTCCTATCAAAGCATTGGTCATGACTAGGTCATTAGTTCAACACCCGTCCTCCCAGGTACGGGGTGAGGTTGCCAAACCTAAGTAGCGCTACTAACTAATACCTTGTTACCTCTCAGGTAACCAAACAACACGGAGGGACTTTAAAGGTGATAGGAAGAGTATATTATCCAACATTACCGATTTACAACAAGACGTATTCCTCTCAGGAATACCCAAACAAGTTACCCAAAACCTATCCCTCCCAGGGATACCCAAAGACTGTCCCAACCACCGGGACGCATGCTCAAGAGAGATGAACTCACCTTAGATTGCTCGGTATGTTATGTTATATTACCCGTTCCAAGTTGGTCAACCATACCCTACCGTGGTTACCAAAGATAGTCAGTTTCATGTACACAAAGTCACGTATTCGTCATACACGTTTCACAAGTTGCATACAAGCAAAACATACATCGTTATACAAGCCGTAACAGGAAGTCATTCAACAATCCTCATCATTATACAACAAGTATTTACGTCATATGCAAGTTCATGTTTCACAATTCGCATAACAGTTAGGTTTGGTACAATCATTCATGTATTCAATTTAACATAAACATCAGTTTATTCCATAGTCATGATTATCACAATTTGAACTCGTTACATGGTCGTTAACCGAAGTCGGCGTCCTAAGCCCAATGTCTAGTTGAATCAAGTAGTGCACGCGTACTAACTAAACAGCCCTAAGTCACTGTCATCACTAATTAACATCGTTATTCTTGATCACCATTCATATTATTCAGATTTATAACAACCCGCTTGATTAAATAGTCATTCAGTTTAGATCAACACTTAATTTCTTTGGTTTAAATGAACTCTAGTCATTGTTCTAATAATTAACATCATTACATAAACATCCCTATCATGTAACCAAACACCCATACTTGTTCACAGTCTAACATCATCGGCCCAAATTTCACAATAGCTTCCCACCCTTTATATCGATCCCACTTGTATCTTAAGATGCATCATGTAACATTTATTTATAAACATGAATATGCATATCTCAACAGTTCTATTTATTCAAATTAATACATATCATGCTTTTATAACCTAAGTGAATTATATTTAACAATATACAATTGATTAGTAACATCAAAAGACACAACACATCAGAGGACATCATCATCTTCGATGGCAATGCACAAAGTCAACATCACTTGAGGTTTTTGAAGAAACATCATCATCATCATCACGTGGCCAGTGGCCACCATATTCATTATTATTGGAATATCTAAATTATCAACATCTAACAACAATCAAGGCATGCACCGACCTAGGAAATCACACCTTAATTCATGCATATATCGACATCAGTCCACACAAACCAACATGTTAATCAAATTCATGCATAAACAAAACAAACAATTAAGAAATAACATAAATCCGAATCTACTCTCATGTACGTAAACATTCCACCATTTTTACCCTTAGTCATCGTATGAATCAAAGATCAAGGGTTGTACATCATACAAGTCCTATCGGCCAGACTCTAAACCAAAATCACATGTTTTAACGAATCAACTTGTTAACACAAGATTCATTATCAACTTACATTATTCATGTCCATACACACAAGTCACCAATCAACGACACGATTAACCACAACAAGAAGAAACTCGATTAAGAGGGTGATCACTAACCGAGAGGGATCGCATGCGAGGGAAGGTCAAGCCGAGAGGAGGAGGGCTTCAAGTTGTGAGGGTCTGCCATCGATCATCCAAGGAGAAGAAGTTAGGGTTTGCAATTCAATGTGTTTGTATGACAATGAGAATCACGTATACCCTCCCTTATGTGCGCATGCTGTTGAGTAAGTGGGCCAGGCCCGCTTATGCTTCGTTGTGGGCTCAGGGGAGTTGGACTGCGAATTAAGAATCATGACCCGCAACCACGAAGTTGCGACTTGTAACCGAGAACGGGGTAAGGTTTAGACTTTTATAACATATAACACGTAACAATTGATATAATTACACACTCACTAAGTGTGTGGCTGCCCTGACTTGTTTAGCACTTAACGTACAACAACGTACATTACACAACCAATAATAATCGAGTACAACCAAGTTAATCAATTGGCGTTTGTCCAAATGACATAGCATAGACCTAGTTGTAGCATAGAATAGAACGTGAAATGCAACGGTACAAGCTAGGTGTTAAAAGATCAAGCGATGCCAGCCTTGAAAGCACGAGTTGTCACATCGTGAACCACAACCAAGTCTCGACGACGATGAAGATGATGATTACGTTCAAGAAGAAGAAGAAGAAAAAGAAGAAGAGGAAGAGGAAGAAGAAGAAGAAAACGATGACGTTCAAGAAGTTGTCCCGTCATCCGTTCGGAAAATATGGACGAGCGAGGAGGAGGTCGCCTTGGTGAAGGCGTACGTTCACATCTCCGAAAACAAGAAACATGCCAACGAGCAAAGAAATGATATGTTTTGGAGACGGATCATTAATCATTTTAGCCAACTTCCCGGTTCAACGGAACGAAACATGGACCAAATGACGCCGAAATGGACGGATTTGAACGGGAAAATTAGTAAGTTCAACGGTTGTTTCATTCAAAAGGTACGTTTTTTTTATAAAGTTTAAAACTGTTTTTTTTAATTTTAAAAACAGAATTCTTTAAAAAAAAATTCAGAAAACTGTTATTTAAAAAAAAAACAGAAACTGTTTTAAAAAAAACAGAAAACTGTTATTAAAAAAAACAGAAACTGTTTTATAAAAAAATTCAGAAAACTGTTATTTAAAAAAAAACAGAAACTGTTTAAAAAAAAACAGAAAACTATTATTAAAAAAAAACAGAAACTGTTTTATAAATAAATACAAAAAATAGTTATTTATTTTTTAAATAACTTTTCATATTTTTTATAGAACCGAAATCCACAAAGTGGAGCGAGCGAGACCACTATCATGCAACAAGCCACCGAAGAGTATTGCCGACTCTACAAAAAGAGGAGTTTTCCACACGTGGCGGCATGGGAGGTTGCGAGATGTCACCCGAAGTGGGTACCGGTTGATTTGGTCGACATGGGTGGGCCTACGGCTCCAAAAAAAGAGGAGGTCCGAAAAGATCAAAGACCTCCGATTCGGGGAACTACACGACTTCCGCGTCGGATAACTTACCCCAAATGAATTTAAACGACGACCCCCTTGACGAACCCGATCAACCCGTTGACGACCCCGTTGAAGAAGATACACCTACAAGGCCGCGCCGCAAGAAAAGTGGTGAATCGTCAAGCAAAGGAAAGGAAGCGGTGGCGGAGTCGATCTTCAGAATCGAAGAGGCGAAATTGGCGCAAATTAGCGACTCCAAACAAAGAAAAGAAAAACTTGTGTCCGTAAAACTTGAACGCGAGCACGCGTACATGGGACACTTGAAAACGGTAGAAAGACAAAATGATTTAAAAATCTTGTGTGAGTCGCACGCCCATCTCGACGAACCGTTTAAGTCGGTCGTAATTCAACAAAAGCGCGAGATTTGCTAAAGGTGGGGTTGGGAGATGCCACCCATTTAATTTAAGTTTTTTTTTTTCCAATGTTTAGTTTTTTATTTTGCTATGTAATTTATTTTTTAATTTTAATGAAATTTATAATTTAGTGTTTTATTGTTAATTTCTAATTTAAAAAATAAAAAAAAGTTGTGAGTGATGGAATTCCATCACTAGTGATGACCACCGCCACTAAAAAAGGCTTGTGAGTGATAAAATAGTGGTTGATGACATGGCGGAACTTGATTGGATGTTTGTGAGTGATAGAATTTTTGCAAGTGATACCATCCCCACTCCCCTTAAACCTAAAAATTAGGCCCTTTAAATTTGGGAGCCTAAGCCTCATCTTATTTATTTATTTTTATCACATTCAGCCGTCTCTATTCTAATATAAAAAATTGTTAATTGTGTGTGGATTAGGGTTAAGTTATTGTATAAATGAGCTTAACATACAAAATACCATTAACGTGAGAAGTGAAGGAGCGATTTTTTTTTTAAATTTTCCCCATCTTATTAAGCACTATTTTAGTTTCAGAATCCAAAAAAAATCGTGAATTTACACTAGTAGAATAACTATGTAGAGTAATTATAATTACCCTACAAAAATTACTCTACTACTATACAATCATGATTTTTTTTTTTACATTTTTCAATTAAACATCATTCTTAATGAGTAGGAAAAATTAAAAAAAAATATTCCTTCACTTATTACATTAAAAGCATTTTGTATGTTAAGACTCATTTGTATTTGATCTTCACACTTTGTTATTATCATAGAATGTTTATTCTCTAGATTCTTGATTCTTGTGTAATATATACATATATATATATATATACACACACTATATATATAATGCATATCCGAAGGACAGAAATGATCATTTACCACTTTTTCAACATTTACAAGCCTTGAAAGCAAATTGTACAATGATTCAATGCATCAGACTTTTCAACACCCATATACACCTCTTTTGTGTAAATGGACAGTTCTTTGATTTTGAATTTCGAATTACTCTGCACCTGGAGCCAACTTTCTCGATTGAAACCGGACCCCAAAGTCTTTTCACCGTAATTACTCTGCACCTCATCGGTTTCTCTCTTTCTTTGTCTCTCCCACGTTAGTCAAGAAGAAAACTGTAACAATCATAACCATACCCTATGTCTTCTCTCACCTCTTTCTCGGTAAGCATCAACACCAGATCCACCAAATTCATCCATTGCTATTCTTGTAAATTCTCTTGATTCAAAAATGCTGAGCAACGATCATCAGTGAAGGGTGTCGTGAGTTCAGTCGTCTGCAGTAGTACTATCTCAGGCAGAGATGTAACCGTCGGATACCATACAGATCCAGTGGCGGCTATGGTAGACGTGGTACGATGGTGGAGTTGTTCAAAAGCAATGTCTAGATTGATGAGGTTTTGGTTCGGATTCATGACTGCATACTTGATTTCAGGCAAACTAGGGTATGGTAAGGGGAGATCCCAGCGATCTAGGGCTTAAATAGGCTTTCTGCGGCAACTTGGTAAGAACCTATACCTGTAGAATGGTTTCTTTTTTTGATTTCATGAATATATGGCTTCAATATGGTGAGTTATGATGTTTGACTGTGGTTGCTATTTGTTTTTCAAACATAGAAGGCACCAAGCTTTTCCTTACAGCTTTTTACGGTCATTTTTGCTTATGAGATAGTTTCTTTCTAAACTTCATATTTTATTAGACTACCTGTTAGTTTGTGGAGCATGTAACCTTTTCCTCTTTTCACAAGATACATCTGTAAACTCACCGATCCATCATGGATACTACGCAAATGTAACATTCCTATTTTTATATAAAAGAATTATAGGTTTGGTTAAATTTATTAACCACTAACTAGTAACTAGTTTATTTTTAATATAAATATTCAATCCAAATAGTTTTAAACACTATTTTATATAGTTAGTTGAAATATTATATTAATTAATTGGCCTATATATGGGTGACCTTTCTAATAAAATAAAAGTATATAAAAACTTATATTATTAGACAGACAGATTACGGGTAAGTTAACTGTAAGAAATATAAAGTACCTGGACGGGCCCAGGAACCGTTTACTAATTAAATTATAAAAATACATTGTATTTTGAACCTACCCTATTTTTAATGAAACTTAGACTCAAATGTAAACAAAAATATTCTGGTTCTAAAGACATATTTATTATTTTCTAGAACATTATATTTTAAAAGTTATAAGCGCCAAATAAGTGAAGCAGTTGAATTAATTATAATAATAAAATAATAATAAATTTAAAAACAATTGATAGTTGAGATTGTAAATAGGTGTCGAGATATTAGGAATAAAAATAAAATAATAAATTTAAAAGACTTCTCAAATTGAAATGATGGATGTGTCATCAAGATAAAGAAATAAAATAATGAATTACCAATAGAAATGGTGAACATGTAAACTTACGTGTCTTTCTAAAAATGAAAGAAGTAGGATGAGTAATGATTTATACCTTTGATATAAATATCAATTGGCTTCCATTCAGTATCTCTATGTCGCCTATCTTTCTAAATTTCTACATTCTTTTTCTCTCTCGACGCTAGCTTTCCCCTTTCTGTCTCCAAAATTCAATTTTCTTATATATAATAATAATAATAAACCAATGCTTCATTTTAAGTGTTTTAACTCCCGATCACCGCTACCCTTTCCGATTGATCTGAGCCCCATAACGCATGTCAGGGCTCTGCCCGACTAAGTTCGTTTGGGTTCTGTCTCGGGACAACGGGACAAGGTTGAATTAGGGGTACTGCTACGATACTGGGTATTAACTCAATCGCTATTACGATTCATTTTCCGATCGATCAAAAATCCAATGGATGTTTAAGTGCTGCCCACATTAGGGTGATACTTTGTCATTAGTCGTTAATTTGATGGATGTTTAAGTATAGCACTTTGTCATTCGTTGGGAGGGTTTGATCTCGTGAGTTATCGTAAATGCTGTATTAGTTATTTACCTAGTTCGTATGCACTAGGTTACAAGGCTAATCAATAGGCTAAAGCTCTGCCTGTATAAATCTGCAAGGCTTATCTGTAGACTAAACTTTGGCCGTATGAATCTGCATGATTATAATGTGAGTCATTATCTTTTTATCAAATTTGATTTCAAAAGCATGTTTATTTTTAAGGTTATAATTACAGGGATTAAGTTTATGTAATCACCAAATTACAGCCGGTATGTGGGGTTTTGTATACATTACTTGATAATCTTTGCCATTGGACAAACGGGTGGCCAATAGTGATATGACCATAGTCACAGATCCGGTCGAGTGACAAAAACTGTGGGTAGTTGGTTGATATCTGAAACATTGTAATCTCTCTTAATACTGTAGATTATAACAAACGAGTCGTTTTCATAAAATGAATGAACTCACCAGTATTTCCTGCTGACAAAACCTTTTTAAAACGCGTTTCAGGTAATTACAGTAGATTGGAGTAAGAAATGGATACGGCACTGAAAGGCTTCACGAAGTGGCTTATTTTCTTAATTAAATCAAATTAAGAAATATTGCTTTATGTAATCAAATTTATCTTTATTAAAGCTACCATTGTAAAACATGGGTTTATCCCATCTATTTAATAAATAAAATCCGGTGTTTTCCAAACTCTGATATTTTTCCTAACTCACGGTCCTGATGAAATTTCCGCTACAACATTTTCAAAATAATCACCGGTACCACTGGGCTGTTCGCGACTCCCGATTCCGTCCAGGGTGGGTCGGGGGCCGTGACAGAAGGTGGTATCAGAGCCACTGATTTAAGCCTCTAGGTGTTGTGATAATAATACCTAAGTTTATATAAAAGAGTTAGGAGATTGCTATTAACTGGTAGCACACCTGATAGCATTTAGACTTGAACTTAAGAAAAGATGCCTTAGTATAAGCTTCGAGATAAACTAAGTACTTGTGTAAATAAAGTATGATGGATTTTGGTATGCCGTAAGAATGACGATTAGAAGATTACATGCAATAGCACTTAATTGCTATTAATTATTGCTTAATGATATTACTTGGTCTAGAATAAGATATGTTACGGGAATACAAATTTCCCTAATTCTGGATAAAAGCCCTAATAAAAGAGGCACTTTTAAATCTTGAAAAGGTACTATTTATGGGAAATAGAAAATTTTCTCCGGCAAGACCGGGTATGGTGTAGCAGACGCTCCAGCTTGTTCGGATATACTGGGATTACCTCTCCGGCGAGAACCGGATAAGACGGGGTATATAATATGTCAAACAAATGACAAGATTTCCCTAAATAAAATCATGATCTGATATCTGACTTGTTTTTGGAAATATAAATCTGTTAAATACATTGACCTTATGAAGGGTATGTATATTACAGCATGTGAAATATGTGATTATATAGATATGTATATCTATAAGAAATTCTAAAAAGTCAATTAGGAATAAAGCACAAGCATATGTGTTTAGATTTCTTTATTAGGAATCTCTTTTCTGATATCAAACATTATTTCGTTTGATCATCTGTCTCGTAGCTCGTGTGATAAAATAAACAATGGAAACCCTTTAAGTTAAAACTCCATCAAAAGAATTTCTAACGCGTTACCATAAACTATTAACGCAAGTAAGAAGCATGTAAAGTTGTGATAATGAACAAGAAAACACATGAAAATTTAATTATATGTCCACAAGATGTTGAAGTATATCACACACGACTTTCAAGGCAAGATCTTTGGAAAATATAAATTGGGCACGGTGACACCAATGCTAATTCCGTCAGTAGAAAAACTACTAATAAAAAAGAAGCACTTTGCCACGCAAACGACATGAATATCCTTGAGGTACGTTGTAACAAGATTTCACAACCATCGGTGCACAGTTTAATCAGAGTTATAATTATTATCACTGAAAAAGGTGTCACATACCTTTGCAAATCCCCTATTTCATTTTATTCGACATTCCTTGATAATGTCACTTCACAACGGTTATTACACAAAATTCCAGATAGAAGTTCTTATATTTCTTTCATTAAAATTCTGACTTCTGCATATAAAGAGTTGACTTTCATGTTTTTACTTTCCTCTAATGGTCATCCTACTATAAGGATTTCTTTCATAGTAGCAAATATTGATCTATTTCATTTCTTGGTAAATTCATACAATACACATGCACTGTTTGTTACGTATGTGGTTCGTTTGATTTATGAAGACCACTGGAGGGCTTCATTCCAATTTTATCAAAACTCAATTATCATTTCGCTTTTTACACTGTGAACCGCATTATTGCAAAACAATGACTCTTTGAGATCGAGTCCATAAATTTTGTTAAACCATTGAGGTAAAGAATTTATATATATATATATATATATATATATATATATATATATATAATTTATGTTGAAGTATACTCTCATTTAAGTTTACGTTCAGTTATTTATTATTGATAATTAATATTAGTTTTAATATTAATAATAAATTAATACCAGAAGTGTTAGTATTATTTTTAGGTACTAGGGTTATTGTCAGGGGCAGGTATCGAATAGCCTAGCCTTAGTTAGGCATGGACTGGCCACCTATGCTTAAACAAGGCAGCACTAACCAATATCCAACCATGATAATGACTAGTTAATATATATATATAAATTAAGTCATAATACTTATTTAGTAAATTTTAATTATATATAAAAATATTTTACTTTGTACCGAAAGGAGAAGACATATTTTCATAAAACAATACAAGAATTAGAAGGACGAATAAAATTATATAAATAAATTGTCTATCACATGTTTTGTAAAGAAAATGATCATATATGAATAATATGGTAGTCATCAACTACGTTGGGTTAAGGGAATATTGTAATATATAAGAATAGTCCTCGTTTTAACTTATTTACAACATTTGTAAATACATTCACAACGTTATATGGTTTCAAAATGAAAATAAGTAATCACATAGAATCAACCCATTAAGTGTTATATATTTACAAAATATTTTACAAATACTTTTGTACAATAAATATTTTTACACCTTTAATTACAACTTTCATTTAACGTTATAAATAAATAGTGATTTCTTTTACAAAATAATATTTTGTAATGTAATAACTTCATTACGATATTTTGTAATATATATTACATAGTAAATATAAATATTTTACATAGTATAGTAAAATACTAAAATAATATTTATTTAAAAGTGGTATCTATTTACATATAGTAAAAATGTGTAACAAATAATATATATTATAGTATTTAATATATAAGATACGGTTCAGACAGAGACACACATAATATATATTACATTTGCTTTACAAATATAATATAATGGTTGGTCATGTCAAAACAACTTGTTCTTATTATATTTCAATCTCTAGAACATAGTCTGAAAAATATGGTCACTAATAATGTACTATCACATTGTTTCACAATTAAAACAACTTGAAACTCTAAACAATGATACACTAACTCTATTGTCTTTCGGTATATCTTTGCAATTCACTTATCTCAACACATTAATTTTCTTATATCATAATTTAATATTTGACAAATCATTTTTCATGCTTTTCTTTCATTTGGAACTTGTCGATTCTAAGTCTTCCTCAGTTGCCAATCAAAGTAAGCTTTCTTTTGACAAAGAATTTTATTGATTCTAAAAGTCCTTCACATTAATTTAAAGATATTTTTGTCACTAATTTCGAAACCACCTTTACATAAAGGTTTTAATACTGTCTTATGAAAATGTTAAATACAAACATGTATATAAATGGACAAATGTTTCGTAACCTATACTCATATATATAACCATATCTAAAATACACTTTAGATAAATATCTCGAGGCGATATATATATAAAAATTTAAAACTTTATATGTCCAAATACAAAGAACTTTATATCTCTTTCTATTGATCATATATCTTTTGGCTTGAACCTAGTCACCTTGGAAATTATATCATTTCATCTCATTCGTTTGTCATCGATTCCTTGAACTAAACCATTAAATCCTACTTATTGTACAACTCATATTCACAAAATTTGATATTTTAATTCTGTGTCATCTATCTTAAATTGTTTTTATTAACTAAGATGTGACATAAGTCTCAAAGAAATATCGTAACCCAAATCTCGAGGACGAGATTTAAAACAACGTAGGGAGAATGTAACATTCCTATTTTTATATAAAAGAATTATAGGTTTGGTTAAATTTATTAACCACTAACTAGTAACTAGTTTATTTTTAATATAAATATTCAATCCAAATAGTTTTAAACACTATTTTATATAGTTAGTTGAAATATTATATTAATTAATTGGCCTATATATGGGTGACCTTTCTAAAAAAATAAAAGTATATAAAAACTTATATTATTAGACGGACAGATTACGGGTAAGTTAACTGTAAGAAATATAAAGTACCTGGACGGGCCCAGGAACCGTTTACTAATTAAATTATAAAAATACATTGTATTTTGAACCTACTCTATTTTTAATGAAACTTAGACCCAAATGTAGACAAAATATTCTAGTTCTAAAGACATATTTATTATTTTCTAGAACATTATATTTTAAAAGTTATAAGCGCCAAATAAGTGAAGCAGTTGAATTAATTATAATAATAAAATAATAATAAATTTAAAAACAATTGATAGTTGAGATTGTAAATAGGTGTCGAGATATTAGGAATAAAAATAAAATAATAAATTTAAAAGACTTCTCAAATTGAAATGATGGATGTGTCATCAAGATAAAGAAATAAAATAATGAATTACCAATAGAAATGGTGAACATGTAAACTTACGTGTCTTTCTAAAAATGAAAGAAGTAGGATGAGTAATGATTTATACCTTTGATATAAATATCAATTGGCTTCCATTCAGTATCTCTATGTCGCCTATCTTTCTAAATTTCTACATTCTTTTTCTCTCTCGACGCTAGCTTTCCCCTTTCTGTCTCCAAAATTAAATTTTCTTATATATAATAATAATAATAAACCAATGCTTCATTTTAAGTGTTTTAACTCCCGATCACCGCTACCCTTTCCGATTGATCTGAGCCCCATAACGCATGTCAGGGCTCTGCCCGACTAAGTTCGTTTGGGTTCTGTCTCGGGACAACGGGACAAGGTTGAATTAGGGGTACTGCTACGATACTGGGTATTAACTCAATCGCTATTACGATTCATTTTCCGATCGATCAAAAATCCAATGGATGTTTAAGTGCTGCCCACATTAGGGTGATACTTTGTCATTAGTCGTTAATTCGATGGATGTTTAAGTATAGCACTTTGTCATTCGTTGGGAGGGTTTGATCTCGTGAGTTATCGTAAATGCTGTATTAGTTATTTACCTAGTTCGTATGCACTAGGTTACAAGGCTAATCAATAGGCTAAAGCTCTGCCTGTATAAATCTGCAAGGCTTATCTGTAGACTAAACTTTGGCCGTATGAATCTGCATGATTATAATGTGAGTCATTATCTTTTTATCAAATTTGATTTCAAAAGCATGTTTATTTTTAAGGTTATAATTACAGGGATTAAGTTTATGTAATCACCAAATTACAGCCGGTATGTGGGGTTTTGTATACATTACTTGATAATCTTTGCCATTGGACAAACGGGTGGCCAATGGTGATATGACCATAGTCACAGATCCGGTCGAGTGACAAATACTGTGGGTAGTTGGTTGATATCTGAAACATTGTAATCTCTCTTAATACTGTAGATTATAACAAACGAGTCGTTTTCATAAAATGAATGAACTCACCAGTATTTCCTGCTGACAAAACCTTTTTAAAACGCGTTTCAGGTAATTACTGTAGATTGGAGTAAGAAATGGATACGGCATTGAAAGGCTTCACGAAGTGGCTTATTTTCTTAATTAAATCAAATTAAGAAATATTTCTTTATGTAATCAAATTTATCTTTATTAAAGCTACCATTGTAAAACCCATTATCCCATCTATTTAATAAATAAAATCCGGTGTTTTCTAAACTCTGATATTTTTCCTAACTCACGGTCCTGATGAAATTTCCGCTACAACATTTTCAAAATAATCACCGGTACCACTGGGCTGTTCGCGACTCCCGATTCCGTCCAGGGTGGGTCGAGGGCCGTGACAGCAAACATGGTGGAAAGCTTACGACGCCCTCAAAGATCAAACCACCGTTGGTTTAGCACATGTCAACAACGATTTCAAGGTGTTTCCCCTCTTTAATTCTTTCTAATTTGGATGAATTTTGTTAATTAGGGTTAGGGTTTTGTTGGGTTTGTTGGAAGTTGATGTTGAGATTGTTAAAGCTACTAATCATGTTGAGTGCCCACCCAAAGAAAGACACATCAGAAGTCAGTAAAGTTTGTGTTTTGTTGTTTAATTTGATCAGTTTCTTTAGTTTTGATGTGGGTTTTTTTGTTAACTTTATTTGCTGAAAATGTTGAATCGTTTTGTAGAAATATTGGAGTATTCGTCTGCAATTTAGCCGCGGGCAGATGTGCAGTATTGTTTACATGCTTTAGCAAGGAGATTGGCCTGTTAATCAGTTCTTTTAATATCTAATGGAAAACACTTTAGGGATCATGACATACCTGACAATCCAGTAGTGGTTAGAGATGAAGAAGAAGCCATCTTGATCGCTTTCCGTTTAGGGTGAGCAGTTAGGATGGAGTTGAATATGAATTAGATTGTAGTGAGGGGGCCGTAAACTTTATGGTGTGTGTTTAGGGTTCCCAATAACCTGTACTTATATGCTTCACCCAAGGGGAAACCCTAATTAACTAGTACGGGCCTTTATGTCCATCAAATAAAGCCCAGTTAATTTTATAGGGATATTAAGGTAAATATTGATCTAGTTATTAGATAAATGATCAATAAGGGCACCATAAATTATTTAATAATAATTAACTAAATAATTTACTCTAACATTCTCCTACTTGGCCGAGTGATCATTTATTATGAGTATTAGATAAGCCTAATCAGGAGTTAATACTCATTTTAGTTTTAAACCAAAACTGCAGCAGAAAAATACAGTCGTTGAGTCAGTTATTCAACTCAGGACCCGCATTAATCATACTACAATCCTAAATTTAAAACCTAAGCAAAATAAGGATCAATTTACAAGTAAGCCCTTAAACGATGATTTGTATAATAATAGTCTTTACGTCATTAGGCTAGCGAAACGTAGTTAGAGACAAACAAATCAATTGAGGAAATTTTTATTAAAACGTAAGTAAGTACAATATGCATTTAAATAAGGTCTTTACAAAAGCCCATCTTTAAAACATGTTCTTCGAATACTTTAGGTGGGAGACCTTTAGTCATCGGATCCGCAAGCATATTTTTCGTACTTATATACTCAATACAAAGCTTATTTTCCTCAACACATTCACGTACGAACAAATACTTTGTATCAAGATATAATCCAGCTCCGGTCGAACTGTTACTGTTCGAGAAGTTAACGGCAGCTGAGTTATCACAGTACAGCTTCAATGGTCTAGATATGGAATTAACAACTTTGAGTCCAGCAATCAGATTCTTTAGCAACATTCCATGATAGGTAGCGTTATATACAGCAATGTATTCTGCCATCATAGTGGATGTTGAAGTTAGCTGTTGTTTATGACTCCTCCATGAAATAGGTCCGCCGGCTAACATAAAGATATACCCTGAAGTGGATTTCTTGTCATCTTTGCATTTAGCAAAGTCAGAATCAGAGTAACCAACCACTTCCAAAACGTCACTTCTTCTATAAGTCAGTTTATAGTCTTTCGTCCCCTGAAGATATCGAAGTACTTTCTTCGCTGCTTTCCAGTGATCAAGGCCAGGATTAGACAGATAACGGCCTAGCATCCCTGTAATATAAGCGATATCTGGACGAGTACAGACTTGAGCATACATGAGGCTCCCAACTACTGAGGCATAAGGTATCATTCTCATTTGCTCCTTTTCATCCTCAGTTTTCGGACATTGAAAATGTTGGGATTGAACCCTACCAAAGGAACAGATAATTAAAGCCAAAACTGGATCAGAGCAGTGGATCCAGAATAAGCTGATGTTATGTATACAAGTCTCTCCCCTTGAAAGTGGTTTCAACATCTGCTGACTTCCTATCTACTGATCATACAAACTGCTGACCTACAAACTGCTGATCTAGTAAAAGACTGATGAAAGATTAAAGCTCTGCTGTTCAATCTACTGCCTTGAGTCAAGCTCTGCTGAACATGATAAGTACTGCTGGGTTCACATCAGTGGAAGGATGCAGCAGTAGTTTAGATGTCTTTATGAAATGAAATGTAATAGCAGTAGTTAGCATAGCAGAGGTTGTATAGATCAGAGGTTAGGGTTTGTTAGGAGGTTAGATGTCACTTTCATGGTGACGTCAGCTTAGATGCTTCAGTGGTTTGCTCGTGCCTATAAATAGAACAGTACCATGCACTGTTCTATTTAGCTCTTTTACAATCTTCTTCCTGCACGAACAAATACTGTGAGCTTAGGCTGAGGGGGAGTTTGTTGCATACTTGCAAAATTGTAATCGTTGTTGAAATTAAATTCAATCATTCGGTTCAATGTTAAACTTGTATGTTAAAAGCAATTCTCCTGTTTGATTGTGAAAAGTTTGCTTCCATCTTAATTTCGCTGCACAACTCATTCATCTTCATTTTAATTCAAACGTAAAACACAATCAAAACCAAACTCAGATCTTAACAATTGGTATCAGAGCCTGGACAGTTAAATTTGATTTAACAATCATTTTGACATAAATAGTTCAGCTCAAAATCGTTGATACTGATAGTTTGTTCGTTTTGTTGAAAAACATAGCAAGGTTTAATCACAATCAAAGTTGATTAATCAGCGCTTGTAAAACAACCAGGATGACGTCACAATCACAAGATGATAAGAATAACATTGGCTCTCTTTTCAAACCACCCATGCTTAAACGTAATGAATACAACATCTGGCAGAGAAGGATGGGTCACATCCTTGCTCAACAGAATACTGGATGTTGGAGGTCTGTTGTTTTTGGTCCCCATATTCCTATGGTGCCAAGTGCTGAGGATGCAAAGAAGTTCGTACCTAAACCATCTGAAAACTATACTGAAACTGATTTTCAAAAGTTCGAACTCGATGCCAAAGCATTTAGCATCATAGCATCTGCATTACCCAATGAGATCTATGATGGACTGTTACATTGTAACAGTGCCAAAGAGCTATGGGATGCATTGAAGGAACAATTTGGGGGGAACAGAAGAAGTCATTGAAAACAATAGGGAAATTCTGAATCAGCAGTATGAAACATTTTGTCACATTAAGGGTGAATCATTGACCCAACAGTTTGAACGTTTCAGTTGTCTCATCAGTGAGCTAAGACTTGTTAAAGTTGAAATTCCAAAATCAACACAAAATAGTAGGTTTCTTAGATCACTACCTGATAAATGGGACACAATTGCATTTGTGACTAGAAACTCTGCTGAGTTCAAAGATCTGACCCTGACCCAACTTCATGGTAGACTCCTGACCTATGAAAGGGAGTTAAACCAGAAAAGGAAGTTACAAGAGTCTGGCAAAGTTGCTGATGATTATTCATTTGGTAACACAGCTCTGTTTGGTCAGGAAGAATCTGGTAGCAGTAGTAAGGATCAGGGTTATGATCACTTTATTGATATAACTGCTGGTGGAAATTTCAACAACCCTGATTCTCACTCTGCCAATTATGCTTTTACTGCAAATTGTGAAAACCAGATGTCAGATAACTTGTGTTTTGAACTCAATGATTTGCAACACTTTGATACCACTGACTTAGAAGAAATGGACATTTTGCATCAATTGGCTTTGCTTAGTGTAAGAACAAACAAATTCTAGAAAAGAACAGGGAGAAAATTCCCAGGGTTACATGGGAATTTAAAAGTGGGGTTGGATAAATAAAAAATTAAGTGCTATAAGTGCAATAGGCTAGGTCATTTTGCTAGGGAATGCAAGAGTCAAACCACTGGTCCAATAATCACTCATCCCAGCTCAAATCCTTGACCACAACACCAAAGTACTGTGCACTATACCCAATATACCCCTGCTGCCCATGTTAACACTGCTCATTATGCTGCAACCCCTGTGCCTGTGCATTATGTTCAAACCACTGTTCCAAAAATTCAGTATGTTCAAACCCCTGTCCCTCAGGCACAAGTGCAACCTGTTGCACCTCAACCAGCTGCTCCAACAGTAACACAACCAGATCAGCAAAGTTTTTTCACTCAAGGCTTTGTTGACTGGAGCAGCATGCCTGATGAGCTTGGTGATGAAAATTTTGCACTCAATGCTTTTAATGAGCCTTCTAATGATGAATTTTGTTTGATGGCATTAGAGTCAATACCAGAAGGGGTAGAAACTGAAGGTGAACAGCTAAGTGTTGAAACAGTGGATAAAGTGGCTGAAGCAGTGGTTACTGCAGTTGCTGGTGAACTACTGCTGGGAGAAAATTCAGAAACCCTGATTGAACCACTGACTGACCTTTGGTCTGAAGAAGACAAGGAAGAAAAGAAAGCAGGTGAGAAAGAAGAGAGAGTTAATGAAGAAGGTGATCATCAATGTGATTGTGCCATGATGGCTGCTGCTAAGGTAACACCTCAAGTTCTTGAAAAACTGTGTTCAGACGAATGCATTATTGCTTTTGCTAACATTAAAGAGGTAAATGAAAACCTTAGGGATAAAATCTTAACTGATGAAGTCAAATTTGAAAAGTTATTAAAAGAACTTAGAAACAAATTGGCTGAAAAGGATAAAGAGATCAGCAGTCTCAAAGAAGAGCAAAGCATAACCAAGACTCAACTCCAAACTATGGTAGAAAAATACCAAGTTTGCAAAAAGGATTTGGAGTCCACCCAGATCACTTGTGAAAGATGGGTGGAATCTTGCAAAGGGTATGAGGTTATGCTTGAGAAACAGATTAAAAGCAATGTGTAATCTGGTGTTGGTTATCGAAAATATGATGATGAAAACACTGCTTTTGAAAAATCTGTTCAAACCACTGATGTAACAACTGAAGTCATTCCAACCAACAAGAATGGCCAAGAGGTTAAAATAACCGACAAACTTGGTAACAAAATCACTTTGGAAAGATCAGTGGGATCCTCAACTTTTAAGGAAATTGAGAAATACCAATTTAAACCCACATGGTCTGATGAGTGTGACATTCTTGAAAATTTCAAGCCCATGGACTTTACAACCACTGATGGTGTCACAGCTCTAAAAGCAAAAGTCATCCCTCTCAAGGACATCCCAGCAGAGGTTAAAAACTCTGCTGCAAAGGAGTCTGAAAAGAGAAAGAAGAGAGAAAAGATCAAAAACCTGTTTTGTGAATTTTGTGAAAAAAGGAATCATCTAACAAAAGATTGTTTCCATTTAAAAGCTTATGATTTAAACAAAACAAGTGTCATTGTTCCTGCTGAAAGCTGCACCATCTGTGGTAAAACTAACCACAAAACTCAAGCATGTGTGTATCTCAAAAACTTTGATGTTAAAAAGAATGAGTACACTGCTAAAACATCCTTGAGTCCATCAACATCATCTGTCAAATTCACCAAGAATCAACCACTGTTTGTGCCAGTCCAAACAGCTGTTACAAAACAGCTGAATCAAACATCTGTCCAAAGATATGATCAAGTGACTGATGCACCCCCTACCAACCAATTCAAAAAAGGCAAGGGACAATCATCTTACCAAAGAATTCCACTCGTTTATGAGACCTACAAAAGGCCCTCTAAACCAAGAGTGAACAGGTATCCTTTTGGCTATCAGCAGGTGATTGATCAAAACCCACAACAGTGGTTAGAGAGAAACAGTCCTAAAACTGTCCAAACCCCTGACCTAACCACTGTCCATACATCTACATCCATCCCAGACACTGTTGAGACCCCATCCAAAGCCTTATTGGCTTTTGAAACCCTAATGAACTAATCCTTTTATTTCATGTGCAGGGAGCTTCTGCATGCTTAGATAGTCTTTGGTATGTAGATAGTGGAGGCTCCAGGCACATGACAGGATGTAAAGCCCTACTCAAAGATTTCAAAATCCATGGAGGGGGTGATATATCCTTTGGGAATAATAGTAAAGGGAAAGTTCTGGGGTCTGGTACAGTACAGTCTGGAAATATAAAATTTGAAAATGTCAATCTGATAGACAATCTGAAATTCAACCTCCTGAGTGTTTCACAAATGAGTGATAAGGGGTATGGGTCATTCTTCACAAAGGAGTGTTGTAGGATTTTTGGACCAGAAATGGTTGAAAAGATTGAAGCAATAATCAAAACTGGAAAAACAAAACTTGTTGCTCAAAGAAGTGGCAATGTTTATGTTGTTGATATGACAAAAGAGAGTCCCAGAACTGATGCCTGTCTGTTCTCAGCTACCTCTAACAAAGAGACGGAACTTTGGCACAGAAGATTGGGGCACACAAATCTCAAGACCATCACTGAAATTTCAAAAAATGGTTTGGTAAGAGGCTTACCACAAAAATTGTTTTCATGTCCTGAGCATTGCATTTCCTGTTTAAAAGGAAAACAGCATAAAAGCTCTTTTAAGTCCATTGAAGAGTCCAAAACAACCCAGTGTTTGCAAATGTTGCACATGGATTTGTTTGGCCCAGTCCAAGTCATGAGTCTCAAGAAAAAGAGATATTGTCTAGTTATTATTGATGACTTCTCTAGGTTTACATGGACTTTCTTTTTACACTCAAAAGATGAGACTGCAAGCATTTTGCAAGACTTTGTGACACAGGTTGAAAAGCAATTTGACCTTCCAGTAAAAGTCTTCAGGAGTGACAATGGCACATAATTCAAAAAAAGGAGTTGGATGCCTTCTGTGTGAAGAAAGGGATTGTAAGGCAGTACAGCATCCCTAGAACACCAGAGCAAAATGGGGTAGTTGAAAGAAAGAACAAAACTTTGATTGAGGCTGCCAGAACCATGCTTGCTGATTCAGGTTTGCCATTAACTTTTTGGGCAGAGGCAGTAAACAATGCTTGTTATGTCCAAAACAGAGTTTTAATAAACCCCAGGCACAAAAAGACTGCTTATGAAATTCTGTATAAAATCAAACCACTGATCTCATACTTTAAAGTTTTTGGCTGCCCATGCTTTATTTTGAATTTAAAAGATTCCATTTCAAAATTTGTAGCCAAAGTAGATAGTGGTTATCATTTGGGATACTCTACCACTGCTAAGGCCTACAAAGTGTTTAATACACGGACCAAAACAGTGGAAGAGACTTTGAATGTGAAGTTCAATGAACTTTCATCAATGAAGATTCCAGCAAACCCTGCAGATTTGTTTGATCTTGATAAATTCACTTTTGAAAATACTGCTGTCAAGACTAACAGTGCAGGTCCATCAGAGGATTCATCACCAGACTATGGGTATGAAATCATCATCCCTCAAAAGACTGCCACAATGGGAAAAGCATCAGTTGTTCAAAACAGCTGTCAAAGCTCAACCACTGCTACTTCAACAGTTGTTGACCAAAGTAGCCCATCAACCACTGCTTCCACATCATCAAACACTGATGACAAAAGTCCCCAAACAGTGGATAAAAGTCAGCATGTGTCCTCACCATTACCTCCTATTCCACCACCTTTTGAAGCCACTGCTGGGTCATCAAAGTCACCAGCAGTGGTTAGCTCAGATAATACACATTTGCAGCCTTCACCAACAAATGCCATCATACCATACCATACCATACCAAGGAGATTTAATCTTCTTGAGATCTCATCCACCTGACCAAATCATTGGCAACATAAATGAAGGGGTGCTCACAAGAAGCCAAACCCAAAACATTTGTCTTTTTGCTGGTTTTCTATCACTCCATCAGCCAGTCAAGTACCAAGAGGCACTGAAAGACAACAACTGGGTAGAAGCCATGCAAGAGGAGCTCCAACAGTTTAAAAGACAACAAGTATGGGAGCTTGTACCACTGCCAGAAGATGTTAGCCCCATCGGCACAAAGTGGGTCTTCAAAAACAAAACTGATGAAAGGGGCATTGTTGTCAAGAATAAAGCCAGGCTTGTGGTTCAAGGTTACAGACAGGAAGAGGGGATTGACTATGATGAAACTTTTGCCCCTGTAGCAAGATTGGAAGCTATAAGACTGTTCCTGGCCTTTGCTGTCAACCACAACATGAAGGTGTTTCAAATGGATATCAAAAGTGCTTTCCTCTATGGTACAATTCAAGAAGAGGTATATGTTTGTCAACCTCCAGGTTTTGAGGATCCATTTTATCTAGATCATGTCTATAGGTTAAACAAAGCCTTGTATGGCCTGAAACAAGCACCTAGGGCCTGGTATGAAACTCTTTCCACCTTTTTACTCTCAAATGGTTTCAAAAGAGGTACCATTGATAAAACACTGTTTCTAAAATGGAGAGGAAAGGATTTAATGATTGTCCAAATTTATGTGGATGACATTATTTTTGGAAGCACATGTAATAAAATGTGTGAAGAGTTTAGGCAACTCATGACAGCTGAGTTTGAAATGAGTGCAATGGGTGAGCTGCAATGCTTTCTTGGTCTCCAAGTTCATCAAATGCAAAATGGAACTTTCATTCATCAAAGCAAATATGCTAAAGAACTTTTAAATAAATTTGATATGAATGATTGTAAACCATGCAGCACACCCATGGCAACAAATAAGCTTGTCATGTCTGATGAAAAGGATGAGCTGATTGACCAAACACTTTATAGAAGCATGATTGAGTCTTTACTGTACCTAACTGCATCTAGACCAGACATCATGTTTGCAACATGTGTCTGTGCAAGAAGTCAATTAGCTCCCAGAAAATCAAACCTCATTGCTGTAAAAAGGATCTTCAGATACATAAAAGGTGCTCCCACACTTGGTATCTGGTATCCAGCTAATGGGAATATCAAGTTTTCAGGATTTTCAGACAGTGACTTTGCTGGATGTAACACCACAAGGAAGTCCATATCAGGAGGGTGCCAGTTTCTAGGTGATTGCTTAGTTTCATGGCAAAGCAAAAAGCAAGCAGCTGTTTCAACATCCACTGCTGAAGCTGAATACATTGCTGCTGCAATGTCACACCCCGAATTTCCACGTGTCACCGGTGGGCCCGGTGGGGAGTATCGTGACGTAGTTGATATCATCATAGTCATACAACACAAATAATAATGCATAGCGGAAGCAAAAGATAGATTTATTTCAACCATTTAAAATTGTAATATCTTAAGTATCACAAAAGTTGAAACGTATCCACAGGCGGAATCAAATAAAAAGGAAGTTTTATTGTTCAACAGAAACATCTAAGCTTGCGAGACTTCTACTTGATGCTAGGAGAGGCCAGCCTATTACGCTTAGTACCTGCACTTTAACCTTTTTGGGAAAATACGTCAGTTTACACTGGTAAATGCAATTAACTGACTCATTTTGAAAATGTTTTAAGAAATTTGATTTGAATGCACATGGCACAAAACTTTTTATAACTTGGAATAATTATTTGCATATAATCATTGTAAAGAATTACAAGTTTGTTATGCGTTCAGTTTTCCGGGTCGTACCGGGTTAAAGATTAATAGACACACCACTTAGTATAATTCTGCTGCGAGACTTCTCTCGTACCGACGATTATACTTTATTAATTTGAATGCACTACGGGTGTACGCCTACACCCGTGTGCTAAGGTCGTGGCCATTCTTTGAATGATGCCAAGGATATCCGGGACATGGTCATTAAACCCCCAAAGGCAATTAAACAAACAAAACAAGTTTTTAAACGGGTCATCTCGATAGTACTTAACCACCAATCGATTAAGGTCGAATGCCCGACCAAGCGGTATTTTATATACCGTATCCCAAGCCCGTATAAGGGAAAATAAGTTAAAAGTATTTACCTTTGCAAGTATATTTCACAAACAGCAAATGCAAGTATCTTTTACTGGATCTCCTAATCTGGAACGAAGGTTTATAATAACCTATTAGAATCCTAACGGCTCTTTAATTAAGCTTAAGCTTAGACCAGTTAGTTATAAGGAAGAATACGGTTTAATCGCATGGAAAGTGAAAACCGGCTTAGAATGTGGTTTTGACCCGACAAGCTTGCATGCTTGTTTAATATGGGTAACTTAAGCACATTCTGGATTTTGAGACAAAAACAATATGGTTTGACCCGTTTCGGCTAATATATGTAAACTAGTTACATAAGCCGATCCGAACGCGGAAAGTGCGTAACGGGTAACCAAATGAATCATATACAAGTTTCCTGAGTTAATATGCTTTAAATATGTTGTGACATCAGTAAGATATCCTCTATTATGCCCGGAATGATATTTAACTCAAATTATGCCCCGTAGGGGCAATTTGGTCATTAAAAAGGTTATAAAAGAGTTTAATTAGTAAACTGAGTTACAGGTCTGATTTATTTAGTAAATATACTTAATTTAATAAGTTATAATAGTAGGGTACAAGATAAATGTGAAATTTATCCTTTAAAACCAAACTATGCACCTTAGGGGTATTTTGGTAATTTTACATAAGCCTAAAAGGTCAAAACTGGAATATGACTTTACAAACTTTTACTTACTGTTAGAACCTCAAATTTTACTTAATATAACAGTAAGCATTGAGTCTTATATATCTAATATGGTTCTAAGACATACTATGTGTCGAAAACGCTTAAAAAGGCGATTTGGAGCCATTTCCGGGTTTTTAAAAGAAAACTGATATTTTTATAATTCCAGAAGGCTCAAAATACTTTATTTAACATTTTAGATCAGTAGGAAAAGGTTTGACATCAAAAGGTTTTGTAAAACTCATTTTATGGCTTAAAAGGGTAAAACCGTCATAATCGAATTAAGCTTAAAACTCTAGGTTGTGATCAGCCTAAAAATAAATAAAAATCTCTAAAAATCCCAAAATATTATTTTATATCAGTGGGTAAAAATTTTGGTATTTAAAAGTGGGTTTAGATAGGCTATATACTAATTACGCCGTTTAAGTAACATAAACCTTTCAAATTACGCTAATGAGCATAACTCTTAATCTAAACCTCAAACTGATGTCAAATTTTAGGTGCAAGTTTATAAATCAGTAACTAATGTTTCTACTCTTTTACTTTTTCAAAAATCACGTTTTAAGGTTGAAAGGGCATAATAGTCAACATTTAAGCTTTTAACGGAAACATGCATATGAATATGATATCTAATGGACCAAGTTGTATAATCACAGGGGGTTATATTAACATGTATATAGGTCCAAAAGAAGCTCTAAGGCAATCCTAAACTTGGCTTAAACGGGTCAGAACTGAAAGTCAAAGCAGAAGTCAAACTATGCGACTTTCGGTTCCGAACCGAGCCTATACTGAAAATTGTCGAGTTGAACATGTTGGGACATGTTCTTACATTAATTACCAAGTTATTTTAATGATCAAACAGGTTGCATGTAACCTACATTGCTAATTATGTATTAATTTGTAAAATAAACATTCTGTTGACTTTTTAAAGTAAGCTTTGACTCGACAATTAACATAGTTAGAGTGGGAATCTGGAAATACCATTTTAAGGGTTTATTACCCACATAATTACCTACTTATAGGTATTTTAAATTCGAGATTTGACTGGGTAATTATTGACTAATCTCGAAGTCAAACCTTAATTACGACGGTTTGACTTTTAGCTAATTAACTAAGCTAAAACGAATTAAGAAAGGTTATGGACACTTACAAGAGTCCTAATTAGGATTAGGGACCACTAGGAAATTGGCTTGATGTCCAGAGAGCTCCAGAAATGATCCTTTGCAAAGTTGTAAATGAATGAATGAAATGTTCACAACTTCATGCTCCTTATATACTAACTTTGATCTTCTAGGATGATGCCAAATTGGTCTAGAGATGTTATAAGATCATTCCAGGTGGACCTAGGATGCTAAAAACCACCTAGAGAGCCCCTGAATTTCGAATACCACCTAAAAGAGGCGGTGTAACCGTTTTAACAGGCATCTGTCCTGAAAATCGCCCAGCTGTATGCCTTACGCACCGCAACATTCTGGATGTTGAGGTGCGTAAGCAGTCTTGTGCACCGCAGCGCTCTGGATGTTGAGGTCCGTAAGCAGTCACCAGAGGACAAAGCTTTGTTTTTATTCAGGAACCTTACGCACCTCAACGTTCTGGGTGTTGAGGTCCGTAAGCAGCCTTGCGCACCGCAACGTTCTGGATGTTGAGGTGCGCAAGCTTTCGCCAGGGAACAAAAGTTTGTTTTTATTCAGGCTTTGGCCATGCAACACTTACATCTCCGAATCTCATGCACTTTAATCAGAATAGGGACCATGTTTTCAGCCATTGCATGTCTAGGCATGCACTTACACACTTTGGCACTTTGTGGGAAGTTTAAATTGACGGAAATTCTTAGAACTTGCATTGGATCCATGTCTTAGAGTTGTAAAATAAATTCATTATTAGGATGGCCAGATATATAAACATAATTCAGATGTTTGATAAATTATATCCTGGTTAGGGATTTATTAATAGGTCGCTCAGAGGTATAAATTAACATGTCGACGTTTTTAAATCCTACCGTACATCTTTATCTGGATCCGTATTTATAACACGTTTGCATAATTTGACACGTGTCTTTATTTTATTGGACATGAATTTCCGAGGTGTTACATCCCCACCCCCTTAAAAGAAATCTCGACCTCGAGATTTACTGGAACAAATGAGGGTATTTTTCCTTCATGGTAGACTCTACCTCCCAAGTGTATTCGGGACCTCTGCGGGCATCCCATTTGACCTTAACGATAGGCACATGCTTCCTTCGAAGCTTCTTTACCTGTCGGTCCTCGATTGACAACGGTTTTTCCACAAATTTCAAGCTCTCATCTATATGCACATCCGTATGTGGTATGACTAGCGATTCGCCAGCTAGACATTTCTTCAGATTGCAGATGTGAAAAACATTGTGAATACCACTGAGCTCTTCAAGCAAGTTCAACTTATAAGCCACTGACCCAACACATTCAATAACCTCAAACGGTCCTATATACCTTGGGCTTAACTTACCTTTCTTACCAAATCGCATCACCCCTTTCCAGGGTGATACCTTAAGCAAAACTTTATCACCAACCTCAAACTTTAGAGGTTTACGCTTTGGATCCGCGTAGCTTTTCTGCCTATCTCTGGCAGCTTTCAGGCGGTCGCGTATCTGGACAATCTTGTCCGTCATTTCAAAAACCAATTCAGGCCCTGATAATTGAACTTCTCCTACTTCTGCCCAACAAATAGGCGTTCTGCATTTTCTACCATATAGTGCCTCAAACGGTGCAGCCTTAATGCTTGTATGGTAGCTATTGTTACAGGAGAATTCGATCAAGGGCAGGTGGTTATCCCAACTACCACCTAAATCAATTACACATGCGCGAAGCATGTCTTCCAAAGTTTGGATTGTACGCTCACTCTGTCCGTCCGTCTGAGGATTGTAAGCCGTACTGAAGTTTAAGCGCGTGCCCAGAGACTGTTGGAAGCTTTTCCAAAAATGTGAAGTGTACCTAGTATCCCTGTCAGAGATAATGGATACTGGTACGCCATGCAGGGACACAATTTTATCTATATACAATTGGGCCAACATGTCAGAGCTATAAGTCTCCTTTATGGGTAGAAAATGTGCTGACTTAGTCAGTCTATCAACTATCACCCATATAGTATCATTTCCTTTTCTTGTTTTTGGCAACTTGGTGATGAAATCCATTGTCACCATCTCCCACTTCCAAGTGGGAAGTTCAGGTTGTTGCAGCAAACCTGACGGCTTCTGATGTTCGGCCTTGACTTGTGCGCACGTCAAACATTTAGCTACATAGGTTGCTATAGACTTTTTCAAGCCTATCCACCAATAATTTGCCTTTAGATCTTGGTAAATCTTATCAGCTCCAGGATGAACGGAATATTTGGAACTATGGGCTTCCTGGAGTATAACATCCCCAAGTCCTCCATAAATTGGAACCCAAATTCGTCCATTTAGCCTTAGGATTCTGTCCTTGCCATAGGATAACTGTTCCTCAGTTACTCCTAGCTTTTCTTCAGGATAGTTAGCTTCCAACACAGCTTCCTTCTGTGCAGCTAACAACCTTTCATTCAAACTATTCTTCACCTCAATGCTCTTGGCATTGATCCTTATAGGCTTTACCCTCTCTTTTCTACTTAAGGCATCAGCGACTACATTCACCTTGCCAGGATGGTACCTTATCTCACAATCATAATCGTTTAAGGTTTCCATCCATCTTCGCTGCCTCATGTTCAAGTCCTTCTGATTGAACAAATGTTGAAGGCTCTTGTGATCAGAATAGATCACACACTTTGTACCATATAAATAATGTCTCCACAGCTTTAATGCGAATACAACAGCACCCAGCTCCAAGTCATGGGTGGTGTAGTTCTTTTCATGCACCTTCAACTGTCGGGAAACATAGGCAATAACTTTGCCTTTTTGCATTAGCACACATCCCATGCCTGTGTGTGATGCATCACAATATACCACAAATTCTTCTATTCCATCCGGCAATGTCAACACAGGCGCATTGCTCAACTTTTGCTTAAGGATGTCAAAGGATTCCTGCTGCTTAGGACCCCAGTCGAACTTAACTTTCTTCCTAGTCAATGAGGTTAGGGGTGCAGCAATCCTTGAGAAGTTTTCAATAAAACGCCTATAATAACCTGCTAAGCCTAGAAAGCTACGAATCTCAGTGGGCGTCTTTGGCTCTTGCCAATTCATGACAGCTTCGACCTTAGCGGGATCCACTTGGATACCACGCTCGCTAACCACATGTCCAAGAAACTGGACTTCTCAAAGCCAGAATTCACATTTTGAAAACTTGGCATAGAGTTTCTCCTGCTGAAGGAGTCTCAGAATGCATCGTAGATGCTTCTCATGATCAGCTTGACTCTTTGAGTAAATGAGAATGTCATCAATGAAGACGATGACGAATTTATCCAAATAGGGCTTGCAGATGCGATTCATGAGATCCATGAATGCGGCTGGGGCATTAGTGAGCCCGAACGGCATCACTAGGAACTCGTAGTGGCCATAACGAGTCCTAAATGCAGTCTTGTGCACATCTTCATCCTTAACCTTCAATTGATGATAGCCTGACCTCAAGTCGATCTTAGAAAAGTAGCTTGCCCCTTGTAATTGATCGAACAGATCGTCGATCCTGGGCAAAGGATACCTATTCTTTATAGTGACCTTATTAAGCTCGCGATAGTCGATGCACAGACGCATCGATCCATCCTTCTTCTTTACGAACAGGATTGGCGCTCCCCAAGGGGACGAACTAGGTCTAATAAAACCTTTGGCTAGCAAATCATCTAGTTGAGCCCTCAACTCCTTCATTTCAGTTGGTGCTAGCCTGTAGGGCGCTCTTACGACTGGTGCTGCTCCAGGGATAATGTCAATTCTGAACTCCACTTGTCTATTTGGTGGCAACCCAGGTAGTTCTTCAGGGAATACTTCGGGATATTCAGAAATGACTGGGATATCTTCAATCTTGGGCTTTTGCTCATCAATAGTTACTTGTGCCATATAAATGACACAACCTTTTGCCATGCACCTAGATGCCTTGAGCATGGACACTTGCTCAGGCAATCCATACTGGGTGTCCCCCTGAATGGTAAGTGGTTCACCAGACGGAGTCTTGATCACCACTTGCTTCTTATTGCACACTATCTGGGCTTGGTTATGCGATAACCAATCCATGCCTATCACTATATCGAAACCGGCTAGCTTAAAGGGAAGTAAGGATAAAGGAAAAGAGTGGTTCCTAATGGATATAACACATCCATCTAACACAGTTGATGCGGTTTCTATGGTTCCATCGGCTAATTCCACCTCATACTTCACACTTAGGGTCTTAAGAGGCAATTTCAATAATTCACAGAATTTGTTATCTACGAATGACTTATCAGCGCCTGAATCAAAAAGTACTCTAGCATAGATGTCATTAATAAGGAAGGTACCTGTAATCACGTTGTCATCCTTAACAGCTTCCTTAGCATCCATCCTAAAGACCCTTGCATTGGTCTTTTTCCCTTCCTCGTTTTTCTTTGCATACTTTGGGCAGTTTGACTTTATGTGCCCTTTTTCATTACAGCTGTAGCACGTTGCGTCCTTGATTTTCTTGCAGTCTAAGGTCTTGTGCTCACTTGATTTACAAATCCCACACACTTTTGGCTGTGACTGGGATTTTGATTCGAATCTGCACCTCCCAAAATGGTGCTTCTTGCAGGTTTTACACCTGGGCTTCTCGCCCGACTGTTGCCCATCCTTCCTGGATCCAGAACCTTTCTTATGGTCGTTATTTCCCTTATGCCTCTTATCCGACCGTCGTGAGCTGTCATCCTCACGCTTTCTCTTCTCAGCATCAGCGTTTCTCAGCGACCTTTGCCTGATCGCGTCCAGAGTGAGAGACAGTGATATATCAGCTGTGGATCTGAATGTAGCTGGCCGAGAGGCCTTCACGCTTGCTTTAATTTCTGGGGCTAAACCCCCAATGAATCAGGCAATCCTTTTAGGTTCTGGGGTTACCACATACGGAACCAATCTCGACATCTTATTAAAGCTTGTGAGGTAAGCTTGACAATCCAGATTCTTCATTACTAAAGACAGAAATTCAAATTCAATCTTCTCAACCTTGTGTTGAGGGCAGTAGTTCTCTTTGATGAGGGCAATAAATTGCTCCCATGTCATATTGTATAATGGAACTTTCCCGGTAGCTTGAATCAATGACCTCCACCAGGCTATGGCCTCACCCTTGAATGATTAAGATACAAACTTCACAATATCCCTTTCAGCACATCCACTAATATCTACCACAGTGTCCATTTCATCTAACCAGGTCATGCAATCCACTGCCCCTTTCTCTCCAGTAAAATCTCGGGGTTTGCAAGACACAAAATACTTATAGGAACAACCTCCAGTACGGGGCTCCTTCTCTAATACAATTTTCTTCGATGGAACACTGTTTTCATTCGAGAAGTGTCGATCATTTTCCTTCTTCTTTGGCCCATCTTCCTTAGAGGGTGGCTTACTATGAGCCTCAGAATTAACTTTAGAGTGCGTCTTCACACGTGGGACTGGCAGGGTTCTGCTGCGGGTGCTGCTAGACTCATCATCTCTCCTGTCTAGAGCTTGTGTAACGGCATTGTTTATCAACGCCTGCAGCTCTGATCCTGTTATATTTATTCTGGCCTCATGATGATTTTCCCTAGGGTGGCTGTTGACTTCATCAGATCCAGCCATGTAACTTGTAGTGCTACATAAAATGTTAACAGGATTTATTTAGGAGTCTATTATTGAATTGTTTTTAATGGCAATTCATTAACCATGGTAACTACAAACCATATGTGGTTAATTTATTCAGACACATTTATTTATGATTTCTATTATAATTTATCCTAAGTATAAAAATAATAAAGATATTATTAGTGGCACAAGAGGCCTAGTCACGTAGACAGTTTTAAACTTTTATCAATGATCTTATAGGATCAAGGTATTGAGGTTTTTATCATAATTTATTACCTCTTTATAACAGGGGTCGAAGACCACAGCTGTCTTTTGTCTTATATGACAATGAGTATAGCCCGTAGGCACTTTATCATTAAAGCATGATTATTTAAACAAGAAGGGATTTTGGAATATCCCAAAAATGACTCATGTGATTTATCGAATCACATCATGTCAAGAGTGTTAACATATTTTCAGATGTTAACAAGGGTTTGAATCTCTTTTAAACAGGTTTTACCATTTTGGCCAGGTCTTAAGGTGACATGCAGGCTAGGTTATACCTTTAAGATTCTTATTTAATATTTAACGCAAAAAAATCCTAAGTTGAGATATTAATATGGATCTGAATCTAATTATGGAGCTACCATCTTGGCCCTGTCTTCAGATGACAAGTGGCTAGGTCTTGTCCCTTTTTAGATTTTGCCATTTTATTAGAATGGTAGATCTTACAATAGGAATGTTATATTTTTCATTTAATTTATATTTTATGTTTATGCATATATTTAACAACAAATATGAAAAATTAAAATTAACCATTCCATCATAATCTCAACTAGTACAAATTTGCCCTAAACGGGACTTCTACAGAAATAACATGCCCACGCAGGGGCGAAACAAGAAAACATACCCACGCAGGGGTCAACGGAAAGACATGCCCACGCAGGGGCGGAATACAGAAAGACATACCCACGCAGGGGTAGAATACTGAAACAAAAGTCCACGCAGGGACTTGATTACAACTAAATAAAATAAACAATAAATGAAGGATTTAACGATCCTTCTTGCTTTTTCCCTTGATCAGGTTCACCATTTTCTTGAACATCCCATGGTTATACCTTCGGTCTTCCCGCATTTCATGTCGCACCTCTCTAAAGTTTTGCAGAATCTCCTGATGCTGTGGTGGCGATATTATTGGCTGTTGTGGAGGTTGCTGATATAACGGAGGTTGAGGAGGTGGCTGCTGATGATACCCATAAGGTGGGTACCCAGTTCCCCAAGGAGTCCCATAAGGCCCTTCTGGGTGGAGAGTGTTGTAGTTCCATGCCTCCTGATACGGGTCCACATTGGCATAATTGTAGTTGGTGTGACCTGGTAGCTCAAATGGGTTATACGCCACTGAACCGGCGTATGCAGGGATCGGGTTGTCAAAACCCACTGGTGGTGGCGCTACAGGCGCCGAATCTACCTCGGAGATGGGGTTTGAGGGTCCGCCCTTATGCGGGTCTTCATAAAGTGGCGGATAGTGGCTGCCACTTGAGGGTTGAGGGGTGCTGATATGCACCCCTCCTCGTGCGGACATTCGCGCGTTTGATCCTCTTCTCCGCCTCGGTGGATCCGGAGGCGGTTGCTGAACTGGTGGTGGTGGTGGCGGAGTAACTGCCACAAAACGAGAATCCTCAGAAGGATCCTGCTGCTGGTGCTGCTGCTGCTGCTGCTGCTGGGGCGAGTAGTGGTATGGAGGTGTAAAGTACCAATCAACTCGGTTGAACCTCTCCTGGTAGCTATCGGGACCGTGGTAAGGCGGCCCGTGAAATAAGGACCCATCCGAGATCTCAATGGGATGGTTAGGGGTTCCGGTTTGTGGTTCTGCGGGGTCCGGATCTTCATCCATATCCATAGAGAAGTGGTCTTCAGGTCCTAACGGGTTATAACCCGCTGGTTCTTCTTGTTGGTTTGCCGGGTTGAACTGGCTCTGAAAGTAAGGTGTGGGGTCATTAAAAGAATGGTGTGAGTTTGAGCGAAGAAGGGGTATGAAAGAGTTATTGGGTTCATTTTCGGACTGAGGCCCGAAGGAATGAAGATAGGACGGTGATGAGCTTAGGGAGACGGATCGTCTCCCGGGTTCAACGTACGTCCTCCAGGGTTCCTGGGGACTCGTGCTAATGTTGGCGGATGGCGTGCGCCGGTGGGAAGGCCCGGCTTCATCGTCATTGGGGGCACGGAACGTCCCCTTACCTCTTCCCCTACCTCTGAAAAATCGCGGCGGCATTCTTGAATCCTGTCAACATAAACAAAGATAACACAAGCATATATATATATATAAAAATAAAAGACAAAAGATAAAATAAAACAGAGTTTGTCCTATGTTATTTGTCTAGACTCGAGGAATGTGCAATTTGTGTAACTGAGATTAAACACAAAAGGCTAGTGTTTAATTCACTCAGCGTTGGCTCTGATACCAACCAGTCACACCCCGAATTTCCACGTGTCACCGGTGGGCCCGGTGGGGAGTATCGTGACGTAGTTGATATCATCATAGTCATACAACACAAATAATAATGCACAGCGGAAGCAAAAGATAGATTTATTTCAACCATTTAAAATTGTAATATCTTAAGTATCACAAAAGTTGAAACGTATCCACAGGCGGAATCAAATAAAAAGGAAGTTTTATTGTTCAACAGAAACATCTAAGATGCGAGACTTCTACTTGATGCTAGGAGAGGCCAGCCTATTACGCTTAGTACCTGCATTTTAACCTTTTTGGGAAAATACGTCAGTTTACACTGGTAATACAATTAACTGACTCATTTTGAAAATGTTTTAAGAAATTTGATTTGAATGCACATGGCACAAAACTTTTTATAACTTGGAATAATTATTTGCATATAATCATTGTAAATAATTACATGTTTGATATGCGTTCAGTTTTCCGGGTCGTACCGGGTTAAAGATTAATAGACACACCACTTAGTATAATTCTGCCGCGAGACTTCTCTCGTACCGACGATTATACTTTATTAATTTGAATGCACTACGGGTGTACGCCTACACCCGTGTGCTAAGGTCGTGGCCATTCTTTGAATGATGCCAAGGATATCTGGGACATGGTCATTAAACCCCCAAAGGCAATTAAACAAACAAAACAAGTTTTTAAACGGGTCATCTCGATAGTACTTAACCACCAATCGATTAAGGTCGAATGCCCGACCAAGCGGTATTTTATATACCGTATCCCAAGCCCGTATAAGGGAAAATAAGTTAAAAGTATTTACCTTTGCAAGTATATTTCACAAACAGCAAATGCAAGTATCTTTTACTGGATCTCCTAATCTGGAACGAAGGTTTATAATAACCTATTAGAATCCTAACGGGTCTTTAATTAAGCTTAAGCTTAGACCGGTTAGTTATAAGGAAGAATACGGTTTAATCGCATGGAAAGCGAAAACCGGCTTAGAATGTGGTTTTGACCCGACAAGCTTGCATGCTTGTTTAATATGGGTAACTTAAGTACATTCTGGATTTTGAGACAAAAACAATATGGTTTGACCCGTTTCGGCTAATATATGTAAACTAGTTACATAAGCCGATCTGAACGCGGAAAGTGCGTAACGGGTAACCATATGAATCATATACAAGTTTCCTGAGTTAATATGCTTTAAATATGTTGTGACATCAGTAAGATATCCTCTATTATGCCCGGAATGATATTTAACTCAAATTATGCCCCGTAGGGGCTATTTGGTCATTAAAAAGGTTATAAAAGAGTTTAATTAGTAAACTGAGTTACAGGTCTGATTTATTCAGTAAATATACTTAATTTAATAAGTTATAACAGTAGGGTACTAGATAAATGTGAAATTTATCCTTTAAAACCAAACTATGCACCTTAGGGGTATTTTGGTAATTTTACATAAGCCTAAAAGGTCAAAACTGGAATATGACTTTACAAACTTTTACTTACTGTTAGAACCTCAAAATTTACTTAATATAACAGTAAGAATTGAGTCTTATATATCTAATATGGTTCTAAGACATACTATGTGTCGAAAACGCTTAAAAAGGCGATTTGGAGCCATTTCCGGGTTTTTAAAAGAAAGCTGATATTTTTATAATTCCAGAAGGCTCAAAATATTTTATTTAACATTTTAGATCAGTAGGAAAAGGTTTGACATCAAAAGGTTTTGTAAAACTCATTTTATGGCTTAAAAGGGTAAAACCGTCATAACCGAATTAAGCTTAAAACTCTAGGTTGTGATCAGCCTAAAAATAAATAAAAATCTCCAAAAATCCCAAAATATTATTTTATATCAGTGGGTAAAAATTTTGGTATTTAAAAGTGGGTTTAGATAGGCTATATACTAATTACGCCGTTTAAGTAACATAAACCTTTCAAATTACGCTAACGAGCATAACTCTTAATCTAGACCTCAAACTGATGTCAAATTTTAGGAGCAAGTTTATAAATCAGTAACTAATGTTTCTACTCTTTTACTTTTTCAAAAATCACGTTTTAAGGTCGAAAGGGCATAATAGTCAACATTTAAGCTTTTAACGGAAACATGCATATGAATATGATATCTAATGGACCAAGTTGTATAATCACAGGGGGTTATATTAACATGTATATAGGTCCAAAAGAAGCTCTAAGGCAATCCTAAACTTGGCTTAAACGGGTCAGAACTGAAAGTCAAAGCAGAAGTCAAACTATGCGACTTTCGGTTCCGAACCGAGCCTATACTGAAAATTGTCGAGTTGAACATGTTGGGACATGTTCTTACATTAATTACCAAGTTATTTTAATGATCAAACAGGTTGCATGTAACCTACATTGCTAATTATGCATTAATTTGTAAAATAAACATTCTGTTGACTTTTTAAAGTAAGCTTTGACTCGACAATTAACATAGTTAGAGTGGGAATCTGGAAATACCATTTTAAGGGTTTATTACCCACATAATTACCTACTTATAGGTATTTTAAATTGAGATTTGACTGGGTAATTATTGACTAATCTCGAAGTCAAACCTTAATTACGACGGTTTGACTTTTAGCTAATTAACTAAGCTAAAACGAATTAAGAAAGGTTATGGACACTTACAAGAGTCCTAATTAGGATTAGGGACCACTAGGAAATTGGCTTGATGTCCAGAGAGCTCCAGAGATGATTCTTTGCAAAGTTGTAAATGAATGAATGAAATGTTCACAACTTCATGCTCCTTATATACTAACTTTGATCTTCTAGGATGATGCCAAATTGGTCTAGAGATGTTATAAGTTCATTCCAGGTGGACCTAGGATGCTAAAAACCACATAGAGAGCCCCTGAATTTCGAATACCACCTAAAAGAGGCGGTGTAACCGTTTTAACAGGCATATGTCCTGAAAATCGCCCAGCTGTATGCCTTACGCACCGCAACATTCTGGATGTTGAGGTGCGTAAGCAGTCTTGCGCATCGCAGCACTCTGGATGTTGAGGTCCGTAAGTAGTCACCAGAGGACAAAGCTTTGTTTTTATTCAGGAACCTTACGCACCTCAACATTCTGGGTGTTGAGGTCCGTAAGCAGCCTTGCGCACCGCAACGTTCTAGATGTTGAGGTGCGCAAGCTTTCGCCAGGGAACAAAAGTTTGTTTTTATTCAGGCTTTGGCCATGCAACACTTACATCTCCGAATCTCATGCACTTTAATCAGAATAGGGACCATGTTTTCAGCCATTGCATGTCTAGGCATGCACTTACACACTTTGGCACTTTGTGGGAAGTTTAAATTGACGGAAATTCTTAGAACTTGCATTGGATCCATGTCTTAGAGTTATAAAATAAATTCATTATTAGGATGGCCAGATATATAAACATAATTCAGATGTTTGATAAATTATATCCTGGTTAGGGATTTATTAATAGGTCGCTCAGAGGTATAAATTAACATGTCAACGTTTTTAAATCCTACCGTACATCTTTATCTGGATCCGTATTTATAACACGTTTGCATAATTTAACACGTGTCTTTATTTTATTGGACATGAATTTCCGAGGTGTTACATGCAAGCTGTACAGCCCAACTCCTGTGGCTTCAAAATCAGTTATTGGATTTTGGTATCACTGCCTTAAAGACACCACTCATGTTGGATAGCCAGGCAGCAGAAAATATCATCAAAAATCCAGTTTCTCACTCAACCACCAAACACATCGACATCAGACATCACTTTGTGAGGGATTGCTATGAAAAATGTTTGATTTCTCTGCATCATGTTCCAACTAAAGACCAGCTGGCAGATGTGCTGTAACACCCCGAAAACGGGTTTGATAATCAAACTCCGTTAATATTGAAAGACGGGTAAAGTACCGTTAGTGGCAAAATTTACCCGGTAAATATTAGGATTTAAATAATTAATCCTAATATTAAATAAAAAGTGAACAAAAGCTTTTAAGGAAATAAAATGGATAAAAGGCCCGGGTTAACGGGACTTAAAATAAACTTAGTCATAATTTCCCCCGAACCCACTATGTTAACTAGGAATGTCTAACCTAGTTAATAAATGGGAATATTGATATTAGAAATAAGTAGGTTGTGATCTACTTAATAACGAACCAAACACGAGGGGTTAAAGTTGTATAACTTGAAAGGTTATTTATTAATAACTAAACAAAACACACACACACAAGTGTGTGCTCTGGATCGATCTCAGGGGAGCTCCCATGGAGCCAAACCCTAACTTTCAACAAATCCATCAAATTGAAGGATCAAATGAAGCCCAAATTCACAACCGAGCATGAATTAATGATCACCCGAACAAGAGGATCGTAAGGTATGTAAAATCTTGATGATTCGTGAAGTTGTAAAAATTGGATAAACATCCTAATCGTGAATTAGGCATGGATTAGAGAAGCTATGGCTAGATTAGTGATGTATACTTGCTTAGGAACGAAACCCTAAGTGAAAATCATACATAACATGCTATGAATTGAAGGATTTGATGAATTAACACACTTAGACAAGTGGGTTTTAATGTTATGAGGATTTTGATGATATAACCATGCTTAGAATCAACATGCATGAAAACAAATAGAAGGTGTTCGATTTAACCATGAATTTGGGTACTTGTTCATATATGGTTGAAGTGGGTTTTGTTAGATATGATGAAATTATGAAGAACTTGAAGTAATATCACTTGTATGTGATTAACAAGTAAACTAGGAAGTAGGTTTTGATATAATAATAAGGATGATGATAAGTTTATGTTTAAAATCATCATATTGGATAATAGAAACAAGGCACTCAAACAAATTTAGTGATTTGGGAACTTGTTCATACATGATTGAAATGGATTTTGAATGTTGTGATGAAATTTGGTAGCCATGTTCATGTAACTAAGTGTATAAGATCATGTTAGCTACTAATTGATAGATAGAGCTTGAATGTGCATTTATATGCTAAGGGGCGTTTGACTTTTAGTAGTCAAACCAACCATTAGTAAGATCGAATGATAAATTTGATAGAAAAATACGTAAGATGGAATAGTTATGATTAACAATGACTAAATTAACCATCTTATGAAATATGATGATAGTTTGACGCCTAACAAGCTAGGTGGAAGCTTGTGGATGAAGCGGGTCAAACGGAGCGCGTACGGAAAGAAAAGCGTGGCATGGATGCAAGGTAAGTATAGCTTACACTAGTCATATAGTTTAGAATGTCCTTTTGTTGTTTTGATTTCGAACAAGACAAATGGGAAATTGAGATATGGTGTTTCCGGTGTGTAGTTGTACGGAACAAGATAACCAATAAGGGTAAAAATTGAAATTTGGACACTTGTTGACAATAATTATCGGTTTTTGAAAGATACATATTTCGTAAGCCTTAATAGGCCAAAAAGCGTTAAGAGGTGAATTATAGTTAAAACGATCGTGCGGTGTAAATTAGAACGAGTCGTGTAGACGAGATGGCAATAAGCTTTATCTCGCCAATATCATCGGTCATTTAGACTAACGGGTCAAAAGGTGAAAATATCACTTTTTGACAATATCGACTAATGGTTTGATGAGTTGTTTGATTTCAGAAATAAATATCGAGTGGATATTTACATCGCTATTACTTAGTAGATATCGAGGCAAGGTACTTAAATGGGTCAATGTAATGATCCGAGCCAGGTACGCATAATAAGATAACTCTCATTTAAATGTAAGACTAATGAGAGTTAAACGAAGTCTAGAATAAGTTTTTGATTACCCTAATAGGTAAACCAAATGTTACGGACGATGGTCATTATATTTGAAAGGCCTAGTGCCCTTTCAAATAAAATCATAGTTAAAAGATCGGAGTTTGGGTTAAACAAGTAACTAAAAGTCATTCGTCGTAAATGAAGGACTAATGTTGACCAAAACGCCCTTGTAGGCTAAATTGAACAAACAACCCTTAAAGGTTGTTTGGAAACAAGTTTTACAATTAGATAATTACTAAGGATGAGTATAGAAGTTGAAGGATGTAAAACGTTAGTCAAATGGCTCTATTTGAGTCTTTGCCGTAAAATAACGATTTGAAGGGTAAATTTTGATATATATAAGTCACCACATTGAATCCACCACAAATATAGTTGTGGTGGAAGATCCTTTGATAAGAAATGTGGACATATGTATTTGGAAATGAATGAAAGCAATTGGTGCTTAAAATATGCTTAAATACCTCAAACGGGTCAAAATAAGCATATGGGTGAAAATGGGTTAAAGAAGATATATAATTCTATAATTGGAACCTAATATGTTAGACATCATTGAATTTAATAGATTTATGAGAATTAAGGGTCAAACAAACTTGTATGTTTGATAAAATCACGAACGGGTCAAATTTTGGTAAAAGAGTAATAAGCCGAAGACTTAAAAGTCTTAAATTTTATCAAGCCGGATGTCGGATTTTAACTCCATATGATGGAGAATTAAATTACAATCATGTAGGAAGAAACGGTAGGTTAAACAGATAAGCGGTTTGAAAGATACGAAAGATTTCGTGCCAATTACGGCAAAAAGGATACTGGGCTGCACAGAGGCCACCGTAACTTACGGTGCCACCGTAAGTTACGGTGGAGATGAAAAAGCTACGGTAGATTCCCCCTGTTTTACGGTGGGGGGGGGGGAATTAACATTCAGAGGCCACCGTAACTTACGGTGCCACCGTAAGTTACGGTGGAGGCCAGGTTGAAATTTTTGTTTTTGTTATCAATTGTTTCTCGGACTCGTTTAGACACGTTTTAAGCCCTGTATGACTAAAGCATTTCATGTTTATGAAATGTAGGTACACCTTGGATGCCGGAAGACGATCAAGCTCAACGAAGAACCGAACACGATACAGTTACATGCTTCCGCACTTTGCCACGTTGTAAATTTTAAACAACGAATTTCGATCACGTTATGTAGAATAAATTATAATTTGTAAAAGTTTTAATAAACCCGTATTTTTTATAATATGTGTTGTCTTAACTACACATCTAATTGTTGGTAATTACATACAAAATCGTTAATTAGTAACTAGGGTGTTACATGTGCTCACAAAAGCATTAGATACATCCACCTTTGAAAGCTTGGTCTCTAGGATTGGCATGCTAAACATGGAATAACAAGCAAAATCTTGTTTTTCTATGAATAAAAGCATTAAAATGTTTTCAGAAAATAAAAAATCCATCCTTAAAAATAGTTAAAAATGAAGTTTTCATTAAAATCCTTAAAAGTCTGCCATAACCACTGTTTTGTTCAAAAGTCTGCTCTACTTCAAAGTCTGTCCACTGCTGAAAGCCATCCCCTGTTCTCTCATTTCCTTGATAAGCACTGATGCTCAAAATCAGTGTTTTATCCACTGATGTGCTATCTACTGATAGTGAAAATCATCCACTGCTTCCATTTGTTACCGTTGTAACCACTGCCTTCATCAGTAGTTTTCATAAAAGTACTGTCCTTCATTTCATCAGGGGTTGGCATGTGGGCAGTACATAGTGGTCAATCCTTTTGTAACCGTTGCCACGTCAGCACTCATTTTTTCCCTATAAAACCCCCATTCAACACCCAAACAGGGTTTTACTGTCGAATTGAATTCTTAAAAATTCTCTTCTCAAAGCAGTTTTTCTCAAATTCCCTCAAAATATTCTTCAATCATCATATCCAAAATGACAAAATCGAAGTCATCTGCAAAACCCACTTCCAAATCATCTTCAAAAGATGCCCCTCAAAAGGCAAAACCCACTGAAATTCCACATAAACCGTCTCACAACCTTCTGGGTCTTCTCACAAAACCCGGCACCACTGATATCTTCGACTCCATCATTGATATCATGTCTGCATCAAAGTACAAAACTTTGCTAACAGCAGATGCACCAATTTACTTGGCGACCCAAAGAGAGTTCTGGAAGAATGTAACCCTTGACAAACAAGGTGAAACTGTCATAGCCATTAACTCTACTCTAAAGGGTAAAGCTGTCAAGATTACACCACCATCCATCTCGGAGGTCTTTCAACTCGATGATCAGGAAGGTAAAACTTCTTTTCCCAAAAACGAGTTAAAAAATGATTTTCTGGAAAGAGGGTATAACGCAGAAGTAAAAAAGGACACCTTACAAAAAGGTTTCTTCCCTTCTGCAACAAGATTTTTATTTCATACCCTCCTAATGTGTGTTTCAAACAAAACCACTGCTTTCAATGAAATACCATTAAAAATTCAAAACCTGGGATTTGCTATTCTTCAAGGAGAAAATTTTAATTATTCTCGGGAAATTTTTAATAACCTGGTTAAAAATGTTGAAACAAAGGCATTCTTACTATTTCCAAGATTTCTAAGTTATTATTTTGAAAAGAAACTTGGTAAGAATGATGCTGCTGCAATAAAACAAGGTGAATCTATTCAAATAAACAGCTTAACTGCTCAAACTTTTACAAGAATGTCAACACCTTGCAAAACACAAGCAGAGGTGCCTGGGCAGAATTTAGCAGCTACCACTGCTCCTCAGGTATCTGCTGCTGAGCCCACTGCTCAAGGTGATCAAAGTAGCAAAACAACTGCTTTGAAACCCACACCTATAATCACCAAAAAGCTAAACAAAAAGAAAACTCAAAAACCCCCCAAACCCATCAAAAAGGCAACTCTGGAGGATGAGATACCAGAGCAACTGCCAGTGACATCACCAAAGTCACAAGAAACCACTGCTGCTACTTCCTCACAGCAGTTGGTACAAATATCTCAACCCATACCCGAAACTCCTCCTACTTCTTCTCAAAAAGAACAGGTTGTACATATTGGGACACCACAATATGATGCTCTGGAATCACTCGCTTCCATCATCCACAGCCCAATGCCCGGGGCACATTCTTTTTCTACACAAACCATCACATCCACAATTCCCCCACCAACTAAACTTTTGTTGGATGCAATTGATTTGAACCAGGCACAAACCAGTCCTTCTCAATCACCTATCAATGAGAACATGCCTCAACAAATGACTGGGTCTGATGTATCAATCTTTGCTAACCCACCAATACAACCTGAGGAGGTTACACCCCTTGAGTTACAAGTAACTCTTGGTGGTAATCCAAGTGAAGCAGCCACTTCAAGTGCTGAACCCATTGGTTTGCATTTGGACAGTGGTTACATCAATAAGACTTCCTTGGAGGCAATTCCTTCCATAGCACCTCTGACATCCACCAGTGGATTTGTTTTGTCCACTGGCAACATCAAAAGGTTGTCAAGTGTTGAAGGAAGAAGACCCCAGTACCAAGAAAAAGGGACATCAGTGGTTAATGTTTGGAGTACACTCCCTACCTCAACCACTGATAAAACCACTGCTAGTGGGAAATCAGATGATCCCATTAAATTAGGTGATGGTTTAAAATATCTGGAATTGACGAAACGAGTTGACAAACTGGATACAGCTGTTGCAGATATCAAAGACATGCTACAACAGTTGTTGAAAGTACAAAAGATGCAATCCACTGTTGTTCCACCTCAAGCACCTGCTCCACCACAAGTGATGCGTGTGAAGTGTGTATATAATTTTAAGTATATTTTAAGCCCTTTTACACTTTCTTTAGCCAAGTTTTAAATTTATAAAACACGATATTTACTAACACAAAACACACATATGGGCAAGTGCACCCATCGTGAGCGTAGTATAGTGTTGGTAAGATACCGAGGTCGTCCAAGGACACAAGAGCTTTTAGTACCGGTTTATCCTCAACGTCTAATCAAATCAAAAGTTTAGAAAAATGTTTTAAACTAAGAAAATAAAAACTAACTAAAATGCTGAAAAAAAAATAAAAGAACAAAAAAACAGATAGACAAGATGAATCACTTGGCTCCGACTCGTGTTTAGTGTAACCTTTGATTATTTCCGCACTTTTGCACTATTTAAGAGATTATCTTAGTTATTGTAGTAGGCCCCTCTTTTGGAGGTGACGTTACCCTCAACCCAGTAGTTTGAGTCAGCAAGGATACAATCCTAAAGGGTCGGATTATTGAAAGATAATTAATTAAGTTATTAATGCATATTGTGGTAGGCCCCTCTTTTGAAGGCGACGTTACCCTCGGCTAAGTAGTCTGAGTCAGCAGGGATACAGTCCTAAGTAGCCGGGTTAAAATATTAATAGTAGTTTAACTTATGAGGGGATCAAAGAGTTCGGACCCCCGCCATCCAATACCGTTAAGTATTGAAGGAGGTCCTACTAAATTTGACCCAGGTCCTTTGCAGGATCTATACACTGAACAATGGCAAGACTCTTACCAAACCGTTCCCTTAACCCCCGACCAGGTAGCCAACATACCTCCATATAGACCGTGGAGATATGAATGGTGAAAATCTTTTATTTTATATAGACAGTAAAATAATGCCAAGACACCACGGACAAACGATAAGGAAGAATCACCTTCAACATAAGAAACTAGTTATTAAAGTCATTAATACAAAACCAATTAAAAAGTGCGAAAAGATTAAAAATAAAAAGTATTACACTAGACACTTTGTCTTCACCAAGTGATGTAAGAGACTTAGGCAAACATGGCCTTGATTGTTAAGAACTCTTACGATCAATCTTGGATCCCGAGACGACTCACACACTCTATGATGGAAAATGGATGATGGTGGTGGATGATGGTGTTATGGTGGTGGTGGGTGGTGGGTGAAGTGTGAGAGAGGTGGTGTGCCAAGGGATGGTTTGAGCTTGAGCCAAGCACTCCTATTTATAGGCTGAACAGAAGCTCGGGCACGGCCCCGTGTCCATCCTCTTCTCTGTCTTCATTAATTGCTTTTGTCTGCATTAGTTGACCACGGCCCCGTGTCCGCTGGGCACGACCCCGTGTGCAGAAGCATATCTGTACTATCAAGATTTGCCTGGATTCTGCGAATCTTATAGCTGACCACGGCCCCGTGTCCGCTGAGCGCGGCCCCGTGGTGGGCGATGGAAGCTTCTACAATTTTGTCTTTTATGCTGACACTTGGGCACGCCCCCGTGCTCACTGAGCACGGGGCGTGTTCAGCCTTCTGTTCTCTTGTTTTGCTTGGGAAGATGCTTTCGGGGAGGTCGGGCATGCCACATTTGTTCCTTTTCTTGTATTTATGTTAGATTTAGCTGCCTTTTTGCTTCTTTTGTTAATTTGAGCTCATTTAATCCTAAAAATACAAAAGGAAGACAAAAACACACTTTTTCCAACATTAGTACTAAAAAAAGGGTTAGTTTTATGCCACAATTGATGTAATTTATATGTTGCATTTTGCACACATCAAATACCCCCACACTTGAATCTTTGTTTGTCCTCAAGCAAAACTCTTTATAATGTGGCTTTACACTCCCAAATGGAGTTGGTAGAAAAGAAGGTTTTTGGGCTTGTCATAGAGTGTCGGGATTTCCAAGATTCTTTATTTAGTTTTATTTTCATTTATTTACAATCCTATTCGTCATGATTTATTTAAAACTTTTCATAAGATAAATTACTTATTAGGGCATAACATGCCTCTTTAAAATTCTATTTATATACAAGTTGACATACCTCACGGGGGATCACTCAACACTCGGCCGAAGATGTATTTTAGCGAATCACTCGAGAGTGGCATGGAACTTACTCCTACCATAGGCTTGCCAAGCAATCAATCCTCCTCCTTTTTAACTACATACCTTTGTAAATATCAAGAGGACTTTTGGGTGAAGGGTTAGGCTTGGGTTAAAGGTAGGTGGTTGGGTTAGTGGTTAGTAGAAAAGGGCGAAAAACGTAAAAAGCATCGGTTTTCGAAAGACTTTTTATTTTTGCAATTTTTTGTTTTGATGAAGCTATTATTCAAACAAAGTTATTTTTGATGAACTTGTTTGTTTATTTCTTTTGCTTCATCATAAAATATATATATATATATATATTGAAAGTCATACGAAAAACCGAGCTTGTTACTAAAACAAAGGGTTAAAAAAATAAAAAAAGGTTTTGGTGGGTGAAAGGGTGTTTGGTTTGGGTTAAGAAATGAAAAGGTTTAAGCTCAAAGGGGTTAACTAGGGGGATTTTGGGTAGGTGGTAAAAAAAAAATAATGGTGTAGAAATAAAAAAAAGGTTAGTCCTAATGCCTCCATCATTTACTTACTCGGGTTTAAGTTGGTAAGGACCGGGAATGTATCGTCGTGGCAAGTTCTAGAGTTGTTAGAACCAAGCGGCTATTCACACAAGAAACGAAAAATAAGCATTTAATTTAAAGATATATATTTGTATGCTCAATAAAGGCTCAAAACTCACTTTTGTGGGAATGGGTTTTTATGTGATCAAGTATATATAATTAAATTTTAACTAAGCTTGTCATGCCTTTTCATAATTTTCTTATGTTGGTTCTTTTTATCACGACGCTATCGGTTGTAAATTTGTAAAAATATAACCTTTTTTGAATTTTGAAATTCCCAAATTAAACCTAGACAAGTAAAAAAAATGAAAATTTTTGAAAAAATTTGGGGTGATTAGCGGTTCCAATAGAGTTTTGTGTAAGGCTTGTTATTAGTACTTGCAAAATTCAAGGTTTTAGCATCCCCCCACACTTAAATTACACATTGTCCTCAATGTGTCCCAAAAATAAGTTTTTAGGTTGATTGAATGTGTAAAAGGTGTGAAAAAGCAAAAATTTGTGTTACTGGGCATTGGACACGGCCCCGTGGTCGTTGGACACGACCCCGTGTTCAGGTGCCAGTAACAAAAACTTACAGAAGGTGGACACGGGGGCGTGTAGGCTGGACACGACCCCGTGTCTGGCAAAAGTCTGCAGATTTAGACAAACATCAGTTCTGGGCAAGTGGGCACGGGGGCGTGTCGGCTGGACACGACCCCGTGTAGACAATCTGCAGGGTTAAAAAAACAGGTTTCTGGCTCTAATTTTCCCGTCCCGGCTTTAGTAGCACTAGGGCTTGGTGCTCTAAGCCTCGTATGTACCTGTTTAAGCAATAAACACTACACCAAGCCATAGCAAACATCCTAAATTACGAACGTTCAACATCCCCTCCATCACAAAGTTAAAAAGAAAAAATAATGCAGAAAATAAAAAGAGTTAAAAGAAAGTAAATTGTTCAACACACGGCACGCAGGCCGGAAATTGTTCAAGATAAAAGGGCGGGGGTTAACCTGTGGGATCACCAACCAACCGCTTCCGCCTCCGCTCCTCCCGCCTAGTCCATGTCCTCATCCTCATCATCATCATCTCCACCATGGCCCGCAATGTACTCCCGGATATTTCCAATATCATCTTGGATATCGGATATGTTTCTCTCGATTGCTCCAACCCGGTTGTACGTGTTGCTCGCCATGTTATAGGTGTTCCTGGTGCACATGAGGTTTTCCTGCAACAAATCATGTAAACTTTGGAAATTAGGAAAACCGCCTCCTGAGGAGGATTGGCCCGGATTACCGTGGGGCTGGTACTGGTACTGATGATGTTGTGGAGCGTGAAGGACAAGCGCCTCTTGCGGGTTCCATGCATGCCCCTGCATCCTTTGGAAGCTAACCGTCCCGTCTTCAGCCTCATATATTAGGTTCATTGAGCGGCAAATGTGTATATCTACCCTTCCCGACCATGGGCTCCTCTCGAATGACCTAGGTATGTTGGTGAAGTGCTTGAAGAGACGGTATACCCATCCTCCAAAGAAGATGGGGGTTGGTGCAGTAGCAAGTTGGTTCAGATGCATGTTTCGGAGCAGGAGGAAAGGAACATCATGGTGTCTGCGGTTATGGATGCAGTGGAGGACAACCAAATCTCTTAACTCAACAACGCCACCGCTATCATGCCTTTGGCTAAGAGAGTAGCCGAGGAGCCTATGGATGTATCGGTAGAGCGGATCCCTCAACTTAGTGCTCTTAGTGCTGCTCGGATTATAGTGCCCTTCACCAATCTGAGCCCACGCGGCTTGGTGATCGTTCTCATCTATCTCTCGCATCCCTCCAGTATTTTCCTCGTTACCCGCATCTTCCTCCGCATACAACCCGACAATCGACCCAAATTGTGCCATTGAAATTGAGTACCTAGTTCCACCACATCGGAATGCTACCCCATCGTTGTCAAATGGGTCGCACCTTGAATTGAACGTGAAGGTGCTATAGAATTCCAAAGTGCACTCGTGGAAGGAATGAAGTCGAGTTGTTAAAGCGACTCTTAATGGGCCTGTGACAAGGTTGTTGAAACGGTCAAGTTGGTTCACCAATGCTAACAAATCCATACATGCTTGTCTTGGGTATTCCTCCGGTCTTGTTTGAAGTACTTCGTATCTAGCCCTGGCATCGAGCTCATTTGCGTTAAACCTCGTGAACTTCCTAGACATCTGAAAGAATACACCAAAAGTTAGCACGAAACATTAGAATTTTCGGACAAAACTGCAAACAGCGTGCTGGACACGACCCCGTGCTCAGCGGACACGGCCCCGTGTCCAGGTGTCTGTTACTCAAAAACATCATTTTTCGACCCGGTTTCGAAAACTTGAAAATTTTTGGTCCAATAGGTGCGGTTTCCCCCGAAAATGAAACCCCAAGTGCCGTTTTTCCCAAAACAACCCGTTTACCCCTTCAATTTTATCTTTTTCGGTTCAAAAACAAGGGTTTGGGTTTTTTGTGAGAAATCGGGCGAATCTATGAACAATACATGTGGATTTACTTCCTTTAACACTAATCTAACTAAATGCTAACAGATTAAAGCAAAAATTTTAGGTTCGATCCGGGTGTAGTTCAAGAACCCTAGATTTTTCCCCAAATTTTTGAAGTTTTAACTATATGCAAATGCTTAATCTAACTAATAATAGTGATAGAATCATACCTTGATGTTGTTAGAATGATAGGAGACGTCGAAAATCTGCGTAAAATCGCCTGGAACCAGAGCGTTTTCGGGGAACGGGGCGTGTGGAATGAAGTAACTGTTATGAAAAGGGGAATATTTCCCGACAGTAGCGCGGACACGGCCTCGTGCCGAGCAAAGTTTTAAATATATATATATATATATATATATATATATATATTTTAGTGCTCGTGTGAGTGCCCTCGTTTTTCCCAAAACTTGGTTAGAAGACTTACCGATTTAGATGTTGTCCCAATCGTTCGTAACTTACTAGGTATGATGTTGTTGCCTTTACTCATCGACCGTTTGAAGCGAGATTTCTTCCTCTTCATCCTCAATAAATCCTTGATAGAGTTTCAGCCATTGGCCATTGACTTTGAATGGAGGTCCATTCCGAGATTTAATTTCTACTGCACCATGTGGGAAAATATGGGTGATGGAAAAAGGTCTTGACCACCTAGACTTTAATTTACCAGGAAACAATCGAAGTCGTGAATTAAACAAAAGAACTTGATCTCCCACTCGAAATTCATTAGGTTTAATATGTTTGTCATGCAAGTTTTTCATTCTCTCCTTATAAATTTCTGAGTTTGAGTATGCATAATTCCTAAGCTCGTCTAATTCATTTAATTGACAAAATTGATTTTTACCATCAAATTCTAAATCTAAGTTTACATTTTTAATTGCCTAGTAGGCTTTGTGTGCAATTTCTACTGGCAAGTGACAGCTTTTTCCATAGACTAGCTTATATGGGGTTGTACCTATTGTTGTTTTATAAGCAGTTCGAAAAGCCCATAAAGCATCATCTAATTTATCTGCCCATTCCTTTTTATTTAACCCTACGGTTTTTTCGAGTATTCGTTTTAAACCTCTATTAGTCACTTCGGCTTGTCCGTTTGTTTGAGGGTGATATGCTGTTGAGACCCGGTGATAGACCCCATACTTTGTTAAAAAATTTTCAAGTTGATGGTTGCAAAAATGGGTACCTCTATCACTTATTAATGCTTTAGGTATGCCAAAACGAGAGAATAATTTCTTCAGAAATCTTACCACGACTCTTCCATCATTTGTTGGAAGTGCCTCGGCCTCGGCCCATTTAGACAAGTAGTCTACTGCCACAAGTATATATTTGTTTCCTTTTGACGGTGGGAAAGGTCCCATAAAGTCGAGTCCCCACACATCAAAAATTTCACAAACAAGAATGCCATTTTGTGGCATTTCGTTTTTGGAAGAAATATTACCTGTTCTTTGGCAAGCATCACAAGTCTTGACAAGACTTTGGGCGTCTTTGTAAATGGTTGGCCAATAAAATCCCGAGTCAAATACCTTTCATGCGGTACTTGCGGCACCCTGATGCCCTCCGTATGGACCTTCATGACAATGGCGGAGAATTCTTCGTGCTTCACTACCATGTACGCATCGTCAGATGAGTTGGTCGGCACACATTTTGAAAAGATATGGATCTTCCCAAAAATAGTGTTTTACATTGGCAAAGAATTTTTTTCTTTGATGATGTGGCCAACCCTTAGCGACTATACCGCTAGCTAGGTAGTTAGCATAGTCGGCGTACCATGGTTCTTCCTTGTATTCCACCATTTCTAGGGACTCCGTTGGAAATTTTTCGTTGATTTGCTCGTCCCTGGTTGCCTCCAAAGCTGGGTCTTCTAAGCGTGAAAGATGATCTGCTGCGGTATTTTCTGCTCCTCTTTTGTCTTTGATTTCAATATCAAATTCTTGGAGGAGTAGAATCCACCGAATCAAACGTGGTTTTGCGTCCTGCTTTTTGAAGAGATATCGAATGGCTGCATGATCTGTATAGACTATAGTTTTAGAAAGAACAAGATAAGAATGAAATTTATCAAAAGCAAATACCACAGCTAGTAATTCTTTTTCAGTTGTTGTGTAATTTTCTTGTGCATCGTTAAGTGTTTTACTAGCATAATAAATTGGGTGGAAATGCTTTTCTTTTCTTTGTCCCAAGACAGCTCCAACTGCAAAGTCACTAGCATCACACATGATTTCGAAAGGAAATTTCCAATCAGGCGCAATCATGATAGGTGCATTGACTAGCATTTCCTTTAAGGTTAGAAATGCTTGATTGCAATCCTTGTCAAAGATGAAAGGAGCATCTTTTTCAAGTAATTTTGTTAGAGGCCTTGAGATTTTAGAAAAGTCTTTGATAAACCGCCTATAAAATCCGGCATGCACTAGGAAACTTCTGATAGCTCTAACGGAGGATGGGGGTGGTAGTCGAGAAATGGTATCTATTTTAGCTCGATCCACCTCCATCCCTTCACTTGAGATTTTGTGACCGAGTACTATTCCCTCTGTTACCATGAAATGGCATTTTTCCCAGTTAAGGGCGATGTTAGTTTCCTCACATCGGGATAGCATTCGTTCAAGGTTATCGAGGCATTGGTCGTATGAATCCCCAAAGATAGAAAAGTCGTCCATGAAGACTTCCATTGTCTTTTCTATCATGTCGTGGAAGATGGCTACCATGCAACATTGGAATATTGCGGGGGCATTACATAGACCAAACGGCATGCGTCGATAAGCAAAAGTTCCATAGGGACATGTGAAGGTTGTCTTTTCTTGGTCTTCAGGTGCTATCGGGATTTGAAAGTAACCTGAAAAACCATCCAAGAAACAATAAAATTTATGACCGGATAATCTTTCTAACATTTGATCAATGAAGGGTAAAGGAAAGTGATCTTTTCTTGTTGCCTCATTTAATCGTCTATAATCTATACATACTCTCCATCCTGTGACGGTTCTTGTTGGTATTAGTTCATTTTTTTTCATTAGTTATTACCGTCATACCTCCTTTCTTTGGAACTACTTGGACGGGACTTACCTAAGGACTATCGGAGATAGGATAAATAAGTCCGGCGTCAAGTAATTTGATGACTTCATTTTTAACCACTTCTTGAACATTTGGATTTACTCGACATTGTGGTTGTATTACTGATTTGTAGTCATCATTCATTAAAATTTTGTGCGTGCACATGGAAGGACTTATTCCTTTAATGTCTACAAGTTTCCAAGTGATCGCATTTTTATGTTTTTTCAAAAGACTAATTAATTTTTCTTTTTCTAAACTATCTAATTTAGATGAAATAATTACAGGTAATTTACCATCTTTGTCTAGAAAAGCATATTCCAAACCTTTTGGAAGTTCTTTGAGCTCAAGAGGTGGGTCTTTAGGAGACTCCTTATTTGGTTGCTCATTTTGATCAAGAACCTTATAAGTTTGTTCTATGGCGACCTCTTCTTCAACAAAGTGGTCAAACTTTTCACTTGTATCTGGTGGTTCATCTTCATCTTCAATTAGGGGGTCATTATTGCCGAATGGATATTTCATTGACCGTTCAAGATCGACACTTTTTTTAAATGCCCCTAATTGAAGAGGTAGATTGTTGAACTTCCGGTTTTTCAAAGCTTCGTGAGTTTTTACAAAGGGTCGTCCCAACATTAGAGGAGCGTCATCGAGGATGACAAAGTCGGTTGGGATTACCATTTGATTTGTTTGAACCAAGACATCCTCAACTACACCGATTGATTTTATTACCTTCCAATTGGATAGAAAAATGGGTATTTGAAGTGGAGAAAAATCACTAATACTTAATTTTTTGAAAATGTAGTTAGGCATTATGTTAACACAAAGATCTTTATCGATTGTGATATTACTAATAAATGAATTTTGAAAGAAACATGGAACCGGTGTAATGTTAATTTCAAATGGGTCTTCTTTTATTAGTGAGGTTTGATCAATAGTTAACTCAACACTTACCATATCCTTAATTTCAGTGTTAGTGTTTAACTCTTTTAAAAACTTAGCATGAGTTGGAACTAAACAATGATTTTCAAAAGAAGGTGACAAGAGATTAATTTCTTCAAAATCAGACTCTTCTTGAATTTTAACGTTGTCGGACTCACCTTTTTCGTTGTTTAACTCATGTATCGGTTTTTCATTTATTTGTTCTTCCATTTTTACACTTTCAGTTATCTCTTCTTTATTTAATTGTTCTCTTGCGCGGGACTCCTCTTCCCTTGCGCGAGATTCTTTTATATAGCGATCGATAACTCTAAGGTGTTCTAATATCCTATCGGTCACTTCGGTTATAGAAAAAGGATCGGGATTTTCAAAGCTTGAATCCGATTTTTCGATCCTTTGTTCCTCATAATACCCATATGAAGTAGATGGTTCACACCATTGTTCTTCATTGTAAGCATATGATGGATAAGGGTCGTAATTTTGTTCTTCATAATACTCATATGAGGTGGGTTGTTCACGCCATGGTTCCTCATAATAAATATACGAAGGTGGTGGCTCATATCTTGGTTCCTCAAAGTATGAGTAAGAAGGCTCATACCTTGGTTCATCAAAATATGAGTATGAGGGAGGAGGTTCATACCTTTGGTCTTCATAGGATGTGTATGAAGTCGATGGCTCGTACCTGGGCTCCTCATAGCAGGTGTATGAAGTGGATGGTTGATATAAGTAACAATATTGAACCGAGTGCGGGTTACTACAATTAGTGCAATAGTTACTCCTATAATCATCCTCCTCATAGGTGCAGTTGTAACCTCCTGAGTATTGATCCATAAGAATCACTCAGCAGACCACAACCAAGTCTCGAGACCAGAAAACAAAAATAAAAACAGAAACAGAGGCTGGGCACGGCCCCGTGTACAGAATCTGTATCTGGGCGTTTTAATTAAAGTTACTGATTTCGTTGAGCACGGGGCGTGTTCAGTGAGCACAGCCCGTGTTCAAGCTACTGTTACTGGGTGTTTTATGAAAAATGTGCAGCACGGCCCCGTGTTCAGCGAGCACGGCCCGTGTTCAGGTTACTGTAAATGCAAAACTAAACTAAAATGCAGAAAAATGTGCGCGCGTTTTAAAAAGGTTTTGAAAAACTGATTAGGCCGTCGATTTTAAGCTTTCTTAAAATCCTTGTGTCCCCGGCAACGGCGCCAAAAACTTGATGCATGTGAAGTGTGTATATAAGTTTAAGTATATTTTAAGCCCTTTTACACTTTCTTTAGCCAAGTTTTAAATTTATAAAACACGATATTTACTAACACTAAACACACATATGGGCAAGTGCACCCATCATGAGCGTAGTATAGTGTTGGTAAGATACCGAGGTCGTCCAAGGACACAAGAGCTTTTAGTACCGGTTTATCCTCAACGTCTAATCAAATCAAAAGTTTAGAAAAATGTTTTAAACTAAGAAAATAAAAACTAACTAAAATGCTGAAAAAAAAAAATAAAAGACAAAAAAACAGATAGACAAGATGAATCACTTGGCTCCGACTCGTGTTTAGTGTAACCTTTGATTATTTCCGCACTTTTGCACTATTTAAGAGATTATCTTAGTTATTATAGTAGGCCCCTCTTTTGGAGGTGACGTTACCCTCAACCCAGTAGTTTGAGTCAGCAAGGATACAATCCTAAAGGGTCGGATTATTGAAAGATAATTAATTAAGTTATTAATGCATATTGTGGTAGGCCCCTCTTTTGAAGGCGACGTTACCCTCCGCTAAGTAGTCTGAGTCAGCAGGGATACAGTCCTAAGTAGCCGGGTTAAAATATTAATAGTAGTTTAACTTATGAGGGGATCAAAGAGTTCGGACCCCCACCATCCAATACCGTTAAGTATTGAAGGAGGTCCTACTAAATTTGACCCAGGTCCTTTGCAGGATCTATACACTGAACAATGGCAAGACTCTTACCAAACCGTTCCCTTAACCCCCGACCAGGTAGCCAACATACCTCCATATAGACCGTGGAGATATGAATGGTGAAAATCTTTTATTTTATATAGACAGTAAAATAATGCCAAGACACCACGGACAAACGATAAGGAAGAATCACCTTCAACATAAGAAACTAGTTATTAAAGTCATTAATACAAAACCAATTAAAAAGTGCGAAAAGATTAAAAATAAAAAGTATTACACTAGACACTTTGTCTTCACCAAGTGATGTAAGAGACTTAGGCAAACATGGCCTTGATTGTTAAGAACTCTTACGATCAATCTTGGATCCCGAGACGACTCACACACTCTATGATGGACAATGGATGATGGTGGTGGATGATGGTGTTATGGTGGTGGTGGGTGGTGGGTGAAGTGTGAGAGAGGTGGTGTGCCAAGGGATGGTTTGAGCTTGAGCCAATCAGTCCTATTTATAGGCTGAACAGAAGCTCGGGCACGGCCCCGTGTCCAGTGGGCACGACCCCGTGTCCATCCTCTTCTCTGTCTTCATTAATTGCTTTTGTCTGCATTAGTTGACCACGGCCCCGTGTCCGCTGGGCACGACCCCGTGTGCAGAAGCATATCTGTACAATCAAGATTTGCCTGGATTCTGCGAATCTTATAGCTGACCACGGCCCCGTGTCCGCTGAGCACGGCCCCGTGGTGGGCGATGGAAGCTTCTACAACTTTGTCTTTTATGCTGACACTTGGGCACGCCCCCGTGCTCACTGAGCACGGGGCGTGTTCAGCCTTCTGTTCTCTTGTTTTGCTTGGGAAGATGCTTTCGGGGAGGTCGGGCATGCCACGTTTGTTCCTTTTCTTGTATTTATGTTAGATTTAGCTGCCTTTTTGCTTCTTTTGTTAATTTGAGCTCATTTAATCCTGAAAATACAAAAGGAAGACAAAAACACACTTTTTCCAACATTAGTACTAAAAAAAGGGTTAGTTTTATGCCACAATTGATGTAATTTATATGTTGCATTTTGCACACATCAACAAGCACCTGCTGCAAATGAGCTCTGGAATCTATTTCAACCTTTTCTCCAGCAACAAAAACAAATGGCTGATCAGCAACATGCAATACATGTACACGAGCTGAGAAACACAATGGAGTCTAGGTTCAAGAACACACAGGCAGACATCAAGGCTCTCAAGGCCCATTTATTAAAAACCACTGGCACTGCTCCTCCAACTGTTCTTTTCATTGATCAATTACCCTCAGATAATGCCAAAAAGGGGGAGAAAATTAAAGAATGGAAGAAGAGGGGAGTAGATGATGGTCTCTACATAGAACCAGAAATGGAGAATATGACCAAGCAGATACCTTTGCCAGATGGTAGCAAAAAGGTTGATGTTACCCAAAATGCACTTGATGAAGCTATAGCAAGTGTAAAAAGGGACAGAGCGGCAAATGATATGTCAAGGTGGAATAAGGAGAAAAGAGCTTACGTGGAGCTGAATGCGCAGGGTTGTTCTGGGCTAAAGGATGTTCAAAATCCTGAGCTAAAAAGAAATCCCACTAGAAAAGTGAGGGAACCCAATCCACACCATCCAGACTCACAAAGCATACTCCAAAACCACCATCCAAAAGCCCCCAACATCAAACCTCCACCCAAACAGCTGTTGTAACTCCTGCTGTATCAACTACTGCTGGTACTTCAGAGGTTTCAACATCTGTTATCACTTCAACACACACCACTTCAACACACACCACTACCACTGCCTTACTGTCACACCCCGATATGACCACGTATCACCGGTGGGCCCGGTGGGGAGTATCGTGACGTGGTTGGTAACATTACAGTCAAACAACACAATATATAAATGCACAGCGGAAGCAAATGAAAGATGTATTTCAACCGAATATAATTGTAATATCAAGTATCACAAACAGTTGAAATTAATCCACAAGTGGATCAAAAATAAATAGGAAACATTGTTCAACAGTATTGACATCCAAGCTTGCGAGACTTATTGTGGACGCTAGGAGAAAAGCCAGCCTAGTTCGCGTAGTACCTGCACTTAACTTTTTTGGGAAAATACGTCAGTTTACACTGGTAAATACAATTAACTGACTCATTTGAAAAGGTTTAATAAAAAGGATTTGAATGCACGTGGCACAAACTCTTTATAACTTGGGATAATTATTTATATATAATACTTGTAAATGAATTACATGTTCCTTATGCGTTCAGTAGCCCGATCCGTAGACCGGGTTAAAGATCAATAGACACACCACATTATTTATTTATGCACTGACGGGTGTACGCCTACACCCCGTACTCAGGTCGTGGCCATCTCGTAAGATGATGCCAAGGATTTCCGGGACATGGTCATTAACCCCCCAAAGGCTTTAAGCAAATAAAACATTTCAAAACGAAGCATATCAATGATTTAACCACTATTCGATTAAAGATTTAATGCTGGACCAAGCGGTATTTTATATACCGTACCCCAAGCCCGTATAGGGAAAATAAGTTAAAAGTATTTACCTTTGCAAGTATTAATCACAAATAGCAAGTGCGTGTAGCTTTTACCGGGTCTCCTATTCTGGAACGAAGGTTTATAATAACCTATTAGAATCCTAACGGGTCTTTTAATTAAGCCTAAACTTAGACCGGTTAGTTTTAATGAAAGATACGGTTCGAACGCGTGATTAAGCGAAGACCAGAACAGAATGTGATTTAGACCCGAGAAGTTTTAAGACTTGTATAATATGGGTAATCTAACCACATTCTGGATTTTGAGATAAAACCGATAAGGTTTGACCTGTTTCGGCTAATTTATGCAAACTAGTTACATAAACCGAACCGAACGCGCAAGAGGCGTTACGGGTAACCATGAGAGTCATTTACAGATTCCCTAAGTTAATATGCCATAATTATGTTGTGATATCAGTAGGATATCTTCCATTATGCCCAAAACGAGTTTAATCTTAATTTAAGCCCCGTAGGGGTATTTTGGTCATTTTAAATGTTATAAAAGAGATTAAATGAAATTCTGAGATTCGGGTCCGAATACATCAGTAAAATAACTTATTTTGATAGGTCATATCAGTTGGTGATAAGTCTTATATGTCAAAATGGTTTTAAACCAAACTATGCGTTTAATACGCTTAAAAAGCCATTTTAAGCGATTTCCGGGTTATAAAGTTCAAAATACTTCATTTATTATTTAAAATCAGTAGCAATTGGATTGGCATCAAAATATTATGTAGAACTCATTTTATAACAAAAAAGGGTATAATCGGTATTTACCGAATCAATGCCATAACCTTAGGTTATGAGCAGGTTAAAAATAATTAAAAATCTTTAAAAATCTCAAAATATTATATTACATCAGTGGGTAAAAGGTTTGGTGTCTAAAATTAGGTTTAGATAGGCTTTATGCTAATGACGCCGTTAAATTACTAAAAAGCGTTCTAATTACATCATTGAGCATAACTCCTAATCTAGACCTCAAATTGATGTGAAATTTTAGGGACATGTTTATAAATCAGTAATAAAGGTTATTTTCCTTTCACATTTCCAAAATTCTCATTTTATGATCAAAAGGGCATATTGGTCAACATTAGGCAATTAACGGAAATTCGTAAACGAATCGGACAATCAATGAACCAACCCCAGAGGGTTATACTAACATGTAGCTTGGTCCTATGGAAGCTCTAAGGCATTTCCAAATCATAATAAATCGGGTCAGAACTGAAGTCAAAGCAAAAGTTAAAGTTTTGCGACTTTCGGTTCCGAACCGGGTTTAAACAGAAAATTGTCGGGTCGAACATGCTTAGACATGTTCTTGCATTTATTACTAAGTTATGTGAGTGATAAAATAGGTTACACGCCTTCTACATTGCTAATTACATGTTAATTCGCAATTTAAGCTTCTGTTGACTTTTTATAAACAACTTTGACCCGACATTTGATCTAGTTAGAGCGGGAATCAGAGGGTGCCCTTTTAGGGGTTTAATGCCCACATAATTACCAACTTATAACTACCTTTGATTCGACTAAACACTGAACCATTAATGATTAATCGCTAAGTCAAACGTTAATTACGACGGTTTGACTTTTAAGCTAAAAACTAAGTAAAACTCGACTAAAGAAGGTCAAGGGTACTTACCAAAGTCCTATGCACGACTAGGGATGACTTGGGTCTGCTTTGGAGCTCCAGAAGTCTTCAAGAATGCAGATGGAAGGTGTGATCATATTGTTGCAACATAAGGGCCTTTTATAGTGCTTTTGATCTCATTAGATCATGACAACAAAGGCTACAACTGATCATGGATCATCCACAAGTGTCCCTAAGGTCTAAAAAAGCATGTAGGGGTCGCCCATGTTGTGAAAATATCTGATTTAAGTCGGTTATGGGGCTGAACAGGCTGCTGTCCCATTTTTTCTGTATCTGGGAGTCTGACGCGGCCCGCGTAAGTCTCTGTTAAGGCTTACGCGGCCCGCCTGAATCCTGTTGTCAGATTTCAATCTTTTCCATTATTGCATCTTGGCTCTTTCGAAGGGTCATTTAGTTTATAAATTGCATTATGAGCCCTTCATTTTTACTTATAAGGGCCTCAAGACTTATACCTACCTTGTTAAGTCCTTGGTCACTTTATGTTTACCCGAAAAGTCATAATTTTCAACGTTGATGCTTTAACCCCTCGCATACGAATTTGATCATAACTTTCTCATATGATAACGAAACTTTATAAAATTTGTATCATGTATTCTAGTGAGCATAATTTACCGTTACAAAGCTTCGGGTTTGCTAAAAGGTCACTCAGAGGTATACCTTAAACATGTTGACACATTTAACCCCTGTAGTTTGTAACTTCTCACTTTCTTTCATATTTAGCTTCGTATGATCCATGATTTATTCGTTTGAAGGTATAAACATCATGTAGGGTTATTGTAAAGTATATTTATCCATTCGTTGACATTTTGAACCCTTATATTCACATACTTTCCAAGTTTGTCCACTTTAGTCCCTCTAGAGTATTCTTTCACACGTTCAAGCTTATGACACGTGTCAATACATTATAGGACGTGAATTTTCGAGGTGTTACACTTACCATCACCACCATCACCAAAAACAACATCACCACCATCGCCTCCTGCCAAAAAGCAAAAGACAGCAGATGTTACAACATCTGTTGTAATGACAACAGTGGTTGAAACACCAGTTGTTTCAACAGCTGTTAGTCAATCACAAATCACTGCCACTCAAATCACCACCACTAATCCACCCAAAACATCATCTGCCTCCCCTACAATAAAAAGGAGAAGGATTTTTATACCAGATGATGATTCACCATCACCACCACCAACATCTTCACAAACACTTGCACTTATTCCAAACCCTGTTCCTCTTTCATCAGCTCCAGTACAACAACCAATCCCTATCATCACTCCTGCAGGTTTTCAGTATCCTCTTGAACTCATTGCAGTCAGAGAAGAGATTGAATCTTTCTACTATGAGGATGATCCTGCCAAAAGGAAGTTGCCATCAGTTGAAGGATATCCAAGGCCAAACAATATTGAAGAATATTTGAAAGTCAAAGCTAAACAAGCAGAGGATATCTCAAAAAGAAATACACAAGGAAAATCTGATAGAGAAATTCAGCAGAATTACCAATTCTTGCTCACACAAGTCAGATCCTTAGAGCAATTTGCAAAAAAAATGTATGTCAGCAAATCTCAGAGAGAGCAGATGAAACTCTAAGAAAAGACTACATTGAAAGCATCATGGCAACCAAGAAGTACAAGGGAGAAAAGCATATGTACAAGGAGTGGACCATTCCTGAGCTTGAACAAGAAGCAGCCAGGATTCAAGAAATGATAAAGAATAAGGTCAAACACACTCCTCCAGATTGGACAAAGTTCAAAAAGAATGTACCTGATAAAAAGGAGGAGCTGAGAAGAATGAAAGAAGAATTAGTTGCTGCTGATTATGGGTCTAAAAATCAAGTGGCAAGATGGAAAGAAGATATAGTCAGGGCCACCTACAAAAGGTTGGAGGAATTAAGGAAGAAAGATCCCACAATTCCACAAAAACTTGACTACCCTGAAGCAGAGGTTTCAAAAAGACCATCAAAACTGCAAATCAGGAGAGCTACTGCTCCAGCTGGTGCAGCCATCTTTAAAAGAAGGCAACAAAAACAGTTGGGTGCTGAAACCATCCAAGAGCTAATAGAAGGAGATGACCTTGTAAAAGAAGGCATCAAGAAAATGATTGTAGAAACTCTTGGATTGGATCAAACTGCAAGTGCTGCTCAGTCAGTTATTAATAGGCCAGCTTCACCAAACACCTCATCAAATAAAAATCTCCCAAGAAACCCACCAGGCTCAAAAGTACTAAAGTGGAAAACTGATAAACAGACCCATGTACTGACAGTGTTCAAGACTAGTGGAGAAGTGAAGAAACTAACAAGGGAACAAGCACTTGGCCTAAGTCTTGAAGATTTGCTGGATCTCCTTGATCTTCCACTTAGCAGGGATGATGATGACACAGATGCCTTAACCTTTGAGTTACAACTCAAAGGGCAAATAAGGGAACTGCTGATGAGGCAATAAAGATCTACCAATAATGAAGAGTTTTGGCATTATCTGTTCCAGGGGGAGATTATTGGGATTGAACCCTACCAAAGGAACAGATAATTAAAGCCAAAACTGGATCAGAGCAGTGGATCCAGAATAAGCTGATGTTATGTATACAAGTCTCTCCCCTTGAAAGTGGTTTCAACATCTGCTGACTTCCTATCTACTGATCATACAAACTGCTGACCTACAAACTGCTGATCTAGTAAAAGACTGATGGAAGATTAAAGCTCTGCTGTTCAATCTACTGCCTTGAGTCAAGCTCTGCTGAACATGACAAGTACTGCTGGGTTCACATCAGTGGAAGGATGCAGCAGTAGTTTAGATGTCTTTATGAAATGAAATGTAATAGCAGTAGTTAGCATAGCAGAGGTTGTATAGATCAGAGGTTAGGGTTTGTTAGGAGGTTAGATGTCACTTTCATGGTGACGTCAGCTTAGATGCTTCAGTGGTTTGCTCGTGCCTATAAATAGAACAGTAACATGCACTGTTCTATTTAGCTCTTTTACAATCTTCTTCCTGCACGAACAAATACTGTGAGCTTAGGCTGAGGGGGAGTTTGTTGCATACTTGCAAAATTGTAATCGTTGTTGAAATTAAATTCAATCATTCGGTTCAATGTTAAACTTGTATGTTAAAAGCAATTCTCCTGTTTGATTGTGAAAAGTTTGCTTCCATCTTAATTCCGCTGCACAACTCATTCATCTTCATTTTAATTCAAACGTAAAACACAATCAAAACCAAACTCAGATCTTAACAGAAAAGAACCGAAAACATCTCCTTTAACTACTGGAGCTACAGAGGGAGAGCTGTGTTGCATGTTATATCGACTAAGGACACGATCAATGTAAGCCTTTTGTGATAAGCCCAAAATTCCATTTCTTCTATCTCGGTGTATTTCGATGCCAATAACATAAGAAGCCTCTCCGAGATCTTTCATGTCAAAGTTATGCGAGAGTAAGCGCTTCGATTCATGCAACATATCTAAGCTATTACTTGCCAATAGAATATCATCTACGTAAAGGATAAGTATAGCAAAATTGCTCCCACTCATCTTGAGGTAGGTGCATTGATCCACTTGGTTCTTCATAAAGCCTTGCTTCTTCATGACTTCATCAAACTTAAGATACCATTGACGTGATGCTTGCTTCAAACCGTATATAGATTTCTTCAGCTTGCAGACAAGATGTTCTTGACCTTCAGGTTGCTTCATGAACACTTCCTCATACAAGTCTCCATTAAGGAAAGCAGTCTTGACATCCATCTGATGCAGCTCTAAATCTAAATGAGCTACTAGGGCCAAGACGATCCTTAAGGAATCTTTTCGAGAGACGGGTGAAAAGGTCTCTTGATAATCGATTCCCTCTTTTTGAGTGTAGCCCTTTGCAACCAATCTTGCTTTATATCGTTCAATACTTCCATCCGGATTTAGTTTTGTTTTGAAGACCCATTTACATCCTACGGGTTTAACACCGTCGGGTAATTCAACCAAATCCCAAACGTCATTTTTCTTCATGGAGTCAAGCTCGTCAATCATAGCTTTATTCCATTCAGAAGACTGATCACTACTAATGGCTTCATTGTAAGAGGTAGGATCGGTAAACTTTCCATCATCTGATACGGCTTCAGCTAGGTAGGTTTCATAATCATCAAAATTAGTAGGCCTTCTCGCCCTAGATGACCTCCTAGGTTGATTCTCAACTTCGACATTGGAGGGTCCTTCATTCTCAGGTACATGCGGAGCAACATTTAATTCTGAATGAGTTGGAGGTGGTGCAGGGACATGTAGTTCAGCATCGAGTACAAGAGGAGTAGTAATAGGAGGTAATGAAATGGACGAGTGTCTCCCCCCGCGTCTTGTACTTCTTGTAAATCATTGTAAGGATTTTCACTGCTCCCACTGACCTTAAAGTCCTCAAGAAACGCGGCACGCTTGGTTTCTACAATACGACTAACATGGGAGGGACAATAGAATCTATAACCCTTTGAGTGATCTGTATATCCAATAAAGAAACAACTTGTTGTTTTCATATCCAGTTTCTTTAAGAAAGTGTTATAAAGTTTAGCTTCAGCAAGGCAACCCCATACTTTCATATATCTAAGACTCGGTTTCCTTCCTGTCCAAAGTTCATAAGGAGTTTTAGGGACAGACTTCGAAGGAACTCTATTAAGTATATGAACAGCTGCTTTTAAGGCCTCGGTCCAGAGGAATAAGGGAAAACCTGAGTTGGTTAACATACTGCGTACCATGTCCATTAGGGTTCTATTTCTTCTCTCAACAACACCGTTCTGCTGAGGAGTACCGGGCATAGTATATTGGTTCACGATCCCCTAGCCCTTACAAAACTCATAAAATGGACCAGGAGCCTGACCCACGTCAGTATGTCAACCATAATATTCGCCTCCTCTATCTGATCTAACAACTTTTATTTGACGATCTAATTGTTTTTCAACTTTAGCTTTATAGTCTTTAAAAGTTGTGAGAGATTCAGATTTTTCTTTAATGAGATGCAGGTGCATATAACGTGAATAATCATCAATAAACGTGATAAATGAAGTGTGTCCAGTTATGCCAGCGATGTTATAAGGGCCGCTAATATCAGTATGAATGAGTTCTAATAAATTAGAGCTCCTAGTGGCACCTTTCTTATTCGCTGATGTCATTTTACCTTTAAGGCATTTGACACATGTTCCAAAATCATTGAAATCGAGAGGTGGTAAGACCTCATCCTTCACGAGTCGAGTTAAGCGTTCTCGTGAAATGTGGCCTAAACGTTGATGCCACAACATGGATGAAGTTTCTAAGTCTCGTTTGCATTTTCTCTTTATTAAGTTCTCATTAATATTATATGATGACAAAGACTTGGAAAAATCATCATCTAATTCTAATCGATTGAGACCACCATCCAAGAAGCCATAACCAAATATTTGAGAATTAAAACTGATAGTAAGTTTGCCATTACCATGAGAAACAAGAAAACCGTCTACGTCTAACTTTGGTCCTGATACAAGATTCCGAGTAATCTCAGGAATATATAAGGTATCATAAAGTCTAATAGTTAAACCAGTTTTCATAACTAAATCTAATGTTCCCACGGCCTCGACTACTAGCGGCTTTCCATTTCCCAGCTTAAGCGTTCTTTGGTTTCTTTCCAGCTTCCGGATTGAATGGAATCCATGTAAGGAATTGGTTACATGAACCATAGAACCAGAATCAAACCACCAAGTATTAGCTGGAACATTTAAATTAAAGGACTCAAGTATCATGAAAAGATTATCACTTTTCTTGGCTAGCCACTCCTTAAAGTCCGGGCAGTCCTTCTGCTTATGTCCCACCTTGCGGCAGAACTTGCAGTGAATCTTCCCTTTGGAGTCATTAGAGCCAGAAGCACTTGCACCTGCATCCCGCTTTTGGACCTTTTCATTAGGCTTCTTATCGTAGTTCCCCTTCCTTTTCTTCAAGTCAGCAGTCATCAGGTAAGCCACATCGGCTTTCTCCAGTTTCAGGCGTTCTTCTTCTTGCACGCACATGGCAATCAACTCGTTCATCTTCCATTGGTCCTTCTGAAGGTTATAGTTGACTTTGAATGCTTCATAGGATGCGGGCAGAGACGTCATGATAAAATGCACCAGAAAGCCATCACTAATCTCCATGCTTAATCCCTTGAGCTTTTGGGCCATGTCATTCATTTTAAGGATGTGCTCACGAATACCGCTGATCCCATCATACTTTGTAGTCACCAGTTTCAGAATGAGGGTGCTGGCTTGCGCCTTAGACGTCCCTTGGAATTGAGCCTCCACATTAGTCAGATATTCCTTAGCTATAGCAGCGTCAGGAATGGCTGCCCTGATAGCAGGACTTATCGAGTTTTTCATGAAGATAAGAGACAAGCGATTAGCTCTCTCTCACTTTTGATGGAGTTGTTTTTCAGCTTCAGTACTCTTATCAGTAAGAGCAGGAGGAGCGTTTTCAGTTAGCGCACAGTCAAACTCCATGAGTGCGAGAGTAAGGTTAAGAGAATCCTTCCACGAAGCATAGTTCGCACCAGTCAAAGTATCGATAGCCATAGCAGGAGCTGATAGTGGATTAGAATGAGAAGAATAAGATACATTTAGAAAGAAGAAGTTAGAGTGACTTATAGGTAACCTAAAACAAAGGCAGGCGGAAATTAAGACCAGTATACTAAGGAAGTCGTGATAACATTATTTATACACACCAATTTTAAATAAGGTTCTACTTGAATGACGGTTTTCGCATTGGCTATGACCAATCATACAAGTATTATGAACAGTCAGACTGTGAAGATTAGGTGTAACACATTACCTTTGGGCAGAAGTTGAAACACCATAATTTTAGGCACAAGTCAAAGTTTGCGAGACATGAGTGTAACACATCACCTTTGGGCAGAAAATGAAACACTCATGCATCTTAGGCAGAAGTCATGTGTATATCATATGAACAAATGTAATAAGGCAAGTGTTACACTATGCTTGTTCATATAATAAGGACATACACCTAAGTGACTATGCTTAAGTTCACTAAATAACGCCACAAGTAAACACATCACCTTTGGGCAGAAGTGAGAACTTGAAAAAAATGTTATTTTAGTTAAGCAAATTTTTAAATGAATCAAAAAAATTAGTTGAATGATTATTTAAAACTTAGGTTTATCCAAGTTAATTATTCGTTTATAAACTAAAAATAAAATAATATTTATACGAAACTTGGAGATAAAGTTACACAAATTTTGGAAACATAATCAAAATCTAATCTATCACAAAATTAGATGATATTATAAGAAACACTTATAATAATTAACTAAAGATTTGAAATAACCACTTATTTCAATTTAAAATTAATTTAGATTATGAAGAAATCTTCAAATAATTAACTTCAATTAAAATTCATTAAGTATAAATCATAAAAAAAAAATTAATTTAATAAAACGATGTGTTGTTACTGTAATGATATTAATAGTCACTTTAGAGATAAAAAAGAAACAATTCATATATGATAATAGGCAAACAGAATGAACAGTAATTGTATATATTATTATACTGTTAATACAAAAACTAATTGAATTATTATACTATTAATAAAGAAACTAAATAAACAGTAATTATTTGTTTTAAAGTCTTTTTTTATATGTTTTGTTTAATGGTTTTTTCTATGTATTATTTGGTTTTTTATATATCTTATATAACTTGCGCTTTTTTTTATCCATGTAAATCACGTGTCGGTATTCTTTGGTCATATCAAGATTTTTTCTTTATGGGTTGTTGTAACGAGTGTAGGTGGCGTAAAAAAACAAACCAATACCGATCAAATTCCCACTGTGTTGGTATATTTTTGGTCATATCATGATTTTTTTTTTTAGTTTTTTCTCTATTGGTTGCTATAACAAGTGTCAGTACCGAAGTTAAACGAACTAATACCCACACACGACGCAACGCGAGGATTTCCGGCGCAAAGCGCGGATTCAATAGCACTAGTTGGACATTATAATTTCAACCTAAACCTTTATTACTTATATAATAAAAACATATTCTATTCTATATATAACATTCACCAGGGAGGGGAATAGTGCCAGTTCCCTGACATTTTTCCATTAGTCTAGTCAAATTATGATTTTGTCCTATTTAAATTTACAGTTTTGTTATTAGTTTTGGTTTTTTTTTTCTATCGTAGCCAAATTATGCTTTTGTTATGATCAAAAGGAAACTCATATAATTAATCGTCACTTTAGAGATCAAAAAAAAAAAAAAAAACAATTATGATCTTATCAATGTAATGGAACAGATGACCAACCAATTACAAAATTTGTATCAAGTTTCCATCGCCATCAAAACCAAAAGGACAATCAAAGTGATGGGAACTGATGACAATTAGGATCTTTTCAAGCGATTTCTAATATTCTTTTAGAGAACGATTTAATAACTATCAAAAGTAAAATTATTTTGATTAATTTTTTTAATCAATTCCAGATCATAAGGGAATTTAAGAACTGAGTAACATTGCTCTGATACCACATGTTAATCAGTTCTTTTAATATCTAATGGAAAACACTTTAGGGATCATGACATACCTGACAATCCAGTAGTGGTTAGAGATGAAGAAGAAGCCATCTTGATCGGTTCCCGTATTTATATGCTTCACCCAAGGGCAACCCCTAATTAACTAGTACGGGCCTTTATGTCCATCAAATAAAGCCCAGTTAATTTTATAGGGATATTAAGGTAAATATTGATCTAGTTATTAGATAAATGAACAATAAGGGCATCATAAATTATTTAATAATAATTAAATAAATAATTTACTCAAACATGGCTAAGACCCGTAAGTGGACAGTACGGTTTGGTTCAGTTTTGATTAGAAAAATGATCTTGATGAGTGTCATTTGTTTGATTAGTTTAAGGTTAAGATGCTATGCTGTGTTGTGTTTAATCATTAGGTGGCATTAAAGACACTTAGACCAACCGGTATGGGGCTAGTCTTAGGCCCGTCTCCCACATGGAGGATAGTCCCACACCGCCCCCTAGGGGCCCGGCAAGGCAAAGACGTCGGTATTCCGACGGTGGAGACGAGGCATGGAGGGTGGGGTCCATTCACAATATATCCGTTGGGCTATTTAAAAAAAAAAAATTCAAATTAATTTAAAACCTTTATAAATACCCACATATCTATCCACTTTTATACCAAAATTCACCCACTTTCTCCAAACAACTCCCACATTTTTTATACAAAATACCCACATAATCTTCTCTAAAAAATACACCATGTCATCTTCTTCTTCATCGGGTTCGACGGACACCATGGAAGCCGTAAATTTTTTTATAAACAAGGTGGTAGAGGCGACACAAATAATTTTGGAAGAAGAAGAGGAGGAGGAGGCTTCGTCACAACCACGAAACAGGAACCCACACATCGAGCGAGACCGAGAAAGTTAGTGATATTTTTTTTCTTAAATTTATGTTCTTATATATTTATTCTTAATTTTTTAAGTTTATGTTTTTAGTCTTATTTTTTTTAATTATAAGTTATATATATATTTTGTTATCTCGTAGGTGCTAACCAAAGATTAATCGTTGATTACTTTGCGGACGAGCCGCTGTACTCGGAGGCTATTTTTAGACGCCGTTTCAGAATGAGTCGTCGACTTTTCTTACGTATCGCCGACGATTTAGCCGCTTATCACCCGTTTTTTACCCAGCGACCCGATGCTAGAGGCAAAATGGGCTTCACCACCTTACAGAAATGTACTGCGGCGATTCGTCAACTTGCTTATGGGACGACAGCCGATTCTTGGGACGAATACTTAAAGATGTCCGAAAGACAAGCTAGAGAATGTTTATACAAGTTTTGCAAATTTGTGGTGAAGCTCTACAGCCAAAAATATTTGCGAAAACCGAATCACAATGACGTTCAAAATTTGTATCAACACCACCAAGCAAGGCACGGTTTTCCAGGCATGCTCGGGAGCATTGATTGCATGCATTGGTCATGGCGGAATTGTCCTACCGCTTGGCGAGGAATGTATACGCGAGGCGATCAGGGACATCCAACAATAATTCTAGAAGCTGTTGCGTCTCAAGACCTATGGATTTGGCATGCTTTCTTTGGTATTCCTGGTTCGAATAACGACATCAACGTTCTACAAAATTCGGATGTTTTTGACGATGTTATAAAAGGGGTCGGTCCTGATACGAGTTTTACAGTTTCGGGCGTGGAGTACAGACGCGGGTATTATCTTGCCGATGGAATATACCCACAATACTCTACAATAGTTAAAACGGTTAGGCATCCTGCGGATGAAAAAAGAAAGAAATTTGCCAAGTTTCAAGAAGCGGCTAGAAAAGATATTGAACGGTGTTTTGGGGTTCTCCAACAAAGATGGCATATTATTGAAAACCCAGCACGCGCTTTTACACCCAAAACGTTGCGATACTGTATGTATGCTTGTATTCTGCTGCATAACATGATCCTCGAAGACGAAGGACACGCAATTTGTGAGTATGACGAGAACGCGGTGGAGGAGAATAATGTTCCGGTTAGCGGAGAACAACAAGATTTGAACAGGTTCTCGTTACATAACGATTTCACACATGTCAATCTTCAATCGGACTTGATCGATCACATTTGGAGTCTCGGAGAAAACAACGCGTAGTTTTTTTATTTATTTGTAACTTTAGGCTTTTTTTTAATTTAAGTTTAGGTTTATTTTTTTAAATGTAATTTTAAGTTATTATTTTAAATGTAATTTTAAGTTTTTATTTAAATGTAACTTTTTTTATTTTTATTTACTTTGTTTTAATTAATATGACAAAAAATAAATAATAATAAAAAAGGAGGAGGAGCATCCCCACACCCTTGGATAGTCTCCAAGGGGAGGGTCCTTCTCCTTTGCCTACGTGGCGCTTAGGTGGAGGATAGTCCTTTGGAGACTATCCTCCCCCATACCCAATGGTCTTATAGTTATACATAGGACATTACGCGAGGGTGGCCCGACTTTTCGTGAAGAGCTTTTGAATTTTCAACAAAGAGGGCGGGTTCTTCAGTTGGCAAATTTCAAGGATGATTCGAGCCCTATTGGTACGTGTGGAAACCATAGTTTTGATCTTCGTTAGTTGTGGTAAACTTAAGATCAGAAGTTGTGTAATGTGTTTGTGTATTTGTTTGTTTGTTTGCAGTGTGGGATTGTTCTGCGTGGGTGCGTACGTATGGACTGCTTTTGGAAGAGCGGCTTGAGTGCTTTAGAGTTTTGAAGTATGATATTGCAGCTGAGGGGATTTCGAAACCTGGTCCGGGTCAGGAAAATAAGGTATTCAAATTCTTTTAATTGCTACAGTAATTATTGATTTTATAGTACCATTCTAGCTTTATTGATGCTACAATTGAAACGATATTAGTGTATCACTTTTTATGGTGTAGCGGAAACAAAGCTAAGATGTTAAACAAAGCTACAATTGTGCCACGTGTTGGGAGAAGGCGGGTTCGGGTTGGTTTCCAAGGGCTGGATAGATGAACAGTCTTTCACTATTACTAAGCCCGGAACCGGCATTGTTGTTGCTGTCAAAAAGCTTCATCAAGAAAGTTTTCAACAACACTATTACGCCATTGTTGTGTTGTTTAATCTGATTGGAACCCGACATTGTTATTGCTGTCAAAAAGCTAAGATGCTTTACTGCCATTGTTGTGTTGTTTAATCTGATTGGAACCCGGCATTGTTATTGCTGTCAAGAAGTGCTTAGATGACATACATTATTACGCACAACTTAGTTTTGAACCAAATATATATCAAAACGTGGATAAAAATAAGCATATCGCAATGTATATTGGTATTCTATAAAATATAATATTTTGAAAGCTATTTGCTAATTGTGGTTATATCTTAAAAGATATACTCACGAGGTTTGTAAAATCAAAACTTGGCATTCTATAAAATATAATATTTTGAAAGCTATTTGCTAAGTGGTTATATCTTAAAAGACATATTCACGAGGTTTGTAAAATCAAAACTGACCGTTGATGTATATTCTAATGTTATGAAATGAAAACGACTAAGGCGTTTAAAAAACTTAACATAGCATGACCAACATTGTAAATAGCTAAATATATCATAAGCAAATTACTTTGCTATTTATCAAGAAAAAGATTACAAAATATAAAATTATGTTTCATTTGTACACTTTATTGTACTCAATTTTGCTAATCTCTAGTGACATTGAGGAAGTCAGGGAAACTGTGTTTCAAGAGAAGTAAAATGGTTTCCTCTCTGCTCTCTATCTTCAATAGGCTATCTTTTTCTCCTAACTTATAATAGATGAACTCCAAGAAGAATTCTGAGCCCTTTTGATTCATCTTTCTTTTCCAAATAACAATAGATGCTTCTTTTCAAAATCACTTCTCAGATGGTGTTTGGGATTCCTTCTCCTTCTCAAAAATGACTTTTGAAGCTAAAAGGACTTTTCAAAAGGAATCCCAAGCACCCACTATGAGAGGAATAGGACAGGAAGGGAAAAAATATGTTGAGAATGGATTTGGAGTATGATAAATTTACTATTTTATCCCTCTAGCGTCTTAAAATACAGTGTTATTTGCTATTACATCCCTCTTAAATGTCTTGTGTTTATTTGTACATATTGTTTCAAAAGGTGTGCGTGATGTAAAATTACAAATTTATCCATTAGATTTGCTTTATATAGTTACAAACAAAAGACCCTATATTTTACAACAAAATTCATAGACCATTGTATCATTGTATCAAAACATGAATCATCAAATATTTTATTTTATAATCATTGTATCAAAACATCGACCATCCTTACCAAACAAAAGACCATTGTTCAACATTATTGGGTTTAGGAGTTTGGCTACTTACCAAACAAATCTCAAAGCCAACTCAATCAATTTTACAATGCATAAGTTTATTTAGAATAACAATTAATTAAGACTCTTCACATGTCATTTTAATTATAGGTTATAAAGGTGCCGAAATCCCTAAAATGACCCTAAAGTGTCTTAAATTTTTGGACAATGCGCAAGTTTACCCCCTCTAAATTAGTTTGGCTTTGTTGTACATGTTGCTTCAAAATGTGTACACAATGTAAAATTACCATAAGGGTAGAAAACCTAGTTTGCGTAATAAGGTAGTATAGATATTACCATAAGGGTAGAAAGCTTAGTTTACTTAATAAGGTAGTATAGATATAGATACAGATATATTGGCGTTCCAAAAAAAATTAAAAACAGGTTATTATGTATTTAAATAACTTGTAAAGTTAAAAGAAACTAAGAAAAGGTTATTATGTAAAGTTAAGGATTTTTTTTTTCTTATATTTCATTTATTTTTTTGTTTAACTAAATATTGTACATTTGTACTAGTTTAGTTTAATTTTTTTTAACGGCAAACAAAATCAATCTCGAGCATTTTGGGCACTCACTGGACCAAACGGAGTACTCCGAGAGTAACCCGAGTCCACCACCAATTCCGGGAAAAACCCGGTAACCCACCCGCCCATAGGCACGGCGGTGAAATTACCGGTAAAACCCGTTTGGCTCAAGGATCGAACCCAAGGTTTCCCTAGGTCTCCTATCATTGCCCACCAATGCCTCACTCTGCACCAAGTAGGAGTTGAACTTGCATCTCTCAAGAGAAATGCAAGCCTTCCATCACTTGATCTAGAAATCATTGGCTACTAGTTGCCAGCTTTTTGTTAAGAGTTTCAAAACTACGATCCCTTTAAGCGTTTCATGGTGGGTGTGCATCGTGGTATTGGAAAACGCTCCTTACTATATTCAAATTTTTAGGTTGTTTGAAAAACCTCATGGGGCAGTGTTTAATGCTTGTCTCACGCCCTGGGGTTGCCGCTTCACTCGGGCGTGGAACCATATTACATGGTCTAAAGTTATGTGTTATGGTTTCACTAGATACGAAATGGGGCCCTTGGTCATGCCGGAATCACGCCCTTGGTGCGGTGTGTAACTTCGGCTTGGTGTCCACATAGGTCGGGCCGTTAGACCATAACGCATGGTTATTTGTACATTTTATCAATTATGAGTTCACAACTTTGTTTTTTTTTTTAATTTCCATCATAGACATCCTAGAATTTTATTACTTTTATCACCCAATCCATCATGTAAGTTATTCTAACAAACTATATGTTTAACATGAAGTCGTTAACCAATTTTATATTAGCCATTCTGTATGACATCATATGGAATTACAGATGCTCTACGTTTATGTATAGAGGATTAGAGGGTAGTACAAAGTGTCATGTTTTATAGCAACCAATATTGTTGGTGTTTGATTGCGTTTGTTTGGTATGGGGTAATGAAATGGACGAGAGAATGGAATGGACGAGGTAATGAAATGGACGAGGTAATGAAATGGACGAGGGAATACAATGGATCATTACTATTTCATGTCTTGTTTGGTTACCATGTGGGAATAAAATGAATTATTATTGTATATTGTTTGATAGGAAAGAAAAAAGAAGGAAGAAAATCCATGGTGAGTGGTGGTGGTCGGTGGTAGTTATTATGGGTGGTTATAGGTGGCAGTGGTGGGTGGTGGCGAAGGCGGAGGCGGTGATGGGTGGTGGCGGAGGCGGCGGGTGGCGGTGGAGGTGGCGACAACGGGTGGCGTTGGAGGCGGCGACGACGAGTGGCGGTGACGGGGGTGGCGGCGGCGGCCGTCGGTGGTGGTTAGTGGGAGCAGAGGTGGCGGCGGCAGTGGTCGTTGGTGGTGGTGGGTGGCGGTTATGGGTGGTTGGCAGTGGTGGTTGGTGGTGGTGGCAGCGGAGGCGGTTATGGGTGGAGGCGGCGATGGCGTCGGTGGTGGGTGGTGGCAAAGGTGGTGGGTTGTGGTGGTGTTAATGAATGATGCAAGAGGGGATGTAATGAAAAAAAAACATGGGGGGTGGATGAAATGATTTTGAGCGAATGGAATGCCTTATGGAATGGGTGATTCCATTCCATTGACCAACCAAACACCCTTTTCTTCATTCCCTCTTAATGATCCATTCCATTCCGTCTCTCATAGGGCTGGCAATTTTACACGAATACACGAATACACGACACGAACCTACACGAAGTAAACAGGTATCGTGTATGGCCTTAACAGGTATCGTGTACCAAACAGGTAGACACGAGATTACCTGTTAATTTTCGTGTATAAACAGGTTAAATACCTGTTTACTTGTTAATACCCGTTAGTACACGATAAGAAATTAAATTAAATAAAACTCATCAGCCACGTGCGTGTGGGTTCCTTAATTCCTTTCTATTTTCATTCCTCATTCAATTCAAAAAAAAATAAAACCCTAAACTCCCTCTGTAACTCTCAGATAGCATGTCGTGTTCGTGTTTTTGTTCGTGTTAACAGGTATTAACAGGTAATTTTCGTGTATAACAGTCGAACAGTCATGTTAACAGGTATTAACAGGTAATTTTCGTGTATATCGTGTCGTGTTCGTGTTTGAAAAAAAAGACACGATAACTTATCGTGTCGTGTCGTGTTCGTGTATGTGATTTCGTGTATCGTGTCTTATCGTGCCGTGTCTTATCGTGTACGGGTATACACGATATGCCAGCCCTAGTCTCTCATTCCTGTATACCAAACACCACCTAAGGGTTGGAACTGATTTATGAAAAAGTGATAATAATTATTAAGATAATTTAATACATACAACTTAATATCTCTCTTTGTGATTTTATACTTGTATGTATGGGTGAAAGTTTTTATTAGATTATTAATTTGTCATCCATGTATAGGAGGGGTAATACTGCAAAAACAACACACGGCACCTGCTGTATGATTTTTTGCCAAATACACCACCATAATCCACCTATCTTTCACATTAATCGGCACCTGCTGTATGATTTTTTTGCCAAATACACCACCATAATCCACCTATCTTTCACATTAATTTCTACTAGTTGTGTCTAAGTAGTTAATGCAGTAAAATATCGGATATCGGTCAAGGACCGATATTTGATATATCGGTTATCACGGTGGGATATCAGTAATTTTAATATCATGTTAAATTTATATATATAGCAATTTAACACTAACAAATCAGTATACTCTCAACCTTTTGCAACTTGCAAAACACTAACAATTGTAGCAAGTAGGAACTGATTAACATTTAACACTAACAACTAACAATTAAGACTTAAAACACTAATAGCAGCAATAAGAAGAAAGCCGAATAGAACTAAAAAGAAAGGTATTGATATCGGGAAAATCGGTGATATCGGTCAAATATCGGTCAATATCGCTGATATTATCGGTACCGATATTCTGACCGATATTTTGCACCGATATCTCACAAGGGGACCGATAACCGATATATGAGTAATATATCAGAATATTAACTACATGTAGCAGACAACCAAACCAACATATCTTAAGTGGTGTCGACTGTTGAGTAATCCTCTTATCAGACGTCTCTCCTGCAGCAAGTTTCCCGGCATACTTTTTAGTCTTGCTATTACTGTTACTGCCAGGGGTATTTTTGACAAATGCTCGTTGCAACATACGAACAGGGATCCCACCCATCATATCAAAGTCCTCCTTCAAAGATCTTGTTAAGAACCTCAAGTCTGTGTCTAAAAGTCTCGTCTTTCCACTAATAAAGGCCACAAAAGTGGGCGGTCAGGCTTTCACTTGTGTAAAATACTTCACCTTGGGCTGACCTGCTACATCCTTCCAAGACTGTCTACTCATTACCTGAAACAATAGTGTTTTTACAATGATAACAATAATGATGATAATAATAACGATGATAATAATAATAATAATTATAGGGACCAACGATGATAACCTTGCGTAGCCAATGGTTTGTATGTCTCAACGACCTGCTGCATTACATCTATTCTGCCTTTCCCTTCTAATGCTGAAACAAAGACAACTGGTATCCCTGTCACCTGTCACCAATAATACATACATGTTTGTTAACATGATTTATATTATGATTTAGGTAGAGGATCCTGTAAAAACTGCTCAAAGTGTGAGAAGTGTATTATAACACTATATATAATACTATATAACACCATATAAACACCGTATAACAATATGTAACACCATATAATACCATATAACACTATGTAACACTATATATCATTATATAACAAATATAACACTATAGGTTGTTTGATAGCATGTCTATGATAGATGTATAGTGTTATATTTGTTATATACTGATATATAGTGTTACATAGTGTTATATGGTATTATATGGTGTTACATATTGTTATACGGTGTTTATATGTGTTATATAGTATTATATATAGTGTTATAATACACTTCTCACACTTTAGGCCCTTTTTACACTATCCTTATCCTTATGATTTATCCTTTTTTCTTAGTGGTATGAGTAAATAATTGGTAAAATGTAAATATATTTAACATTACTTTTGAGTTTTGACCGGTTAAATAACCTAGGGGATGATTGTTTCGATTTCTTGAGGGACACCTTTAACAACCCGATCATATAATCTTTCTTCAACAAGATCCATTTTACTTACAACCACAACCAAACCCTGCCTTCTTCTATAGCTCGTTTTACTATCACTACTTCATCATCATGTGTCAAGCTTTTTCTAGCTTTTGAAACCTCCAATGGCATACAAACGCATTACGAATATTCTATTTTTATTGCATACAACGTTACAACATCAAAATTGTTTTATTCAAAGATCTAGATTATAATTGTAATAATACTGTTTTTATAATCCCCATTAATGCATAATTATCTATAAAAAAAAAAGTGACAAAGAAAACATGCTTGACCAACCACTTGACCATCAAGGACTGAAGCAACAACATGAGCCCTCATTTAGAGCATTCACATCCAATCCATCAAATTGTACATACATTCCACTACAAAACAACTCCTATATCAATATATTTCCACTAAAAACAAATACATTTTCTCTCTCCTTTCAATTAAATAATATTATCATTACATTTTTCTCTCACTTCCACTCACAACCACTTTCAAAATATATTAAAAAATTATAACGGGTGAACAGTGTCCCCCCAAATATACAGATGAACAGTAACATTTTCTCTCTCCTCTACTCACAACCACTTTTTATGGACTGAACATTACTCAAAGTTGATGCTCCTTTCTCTGACTTTGTCCTCTGCAGCCAACCTGCTGTGTCTGCCTAAAAACAACCAAATTTTGGAATATAATAATAATAATAATAATAATAATAATAATAAAAATGCAAAAGTAATCTATCAATGATAATTTACCAACGTTAGAAATTTAAATTACCATGTATATAGTTCTTCCTTCAAATTTAAACTCGACTCTGACTGAATCTCTTGTTAAGCCTGCCTCTGGGCCCACAAAAAACACGCTCTTCCTGCAGAATTGCATTCAACAAGGTTGACTTGCCAACATTAGGCCGGCCCACAAATGATAATTGCAGGGTAGCTTTGACTCCTCTTCATTAGTTTCATCTGAGTTGCGAACTAGCAACAAACAAATATTGAAGTAAACTAAGCCAAAGTAAAGAGACATGAATGTTATTTTCTGAAGTTAAGGGTTGATAAACTACTCTTACCTTGTACAGTTTGAAGAAGCATATGTTGTTCTTGAAGCAATGGCCTGAAAACTTCATATAAATCATTCATCCCTAAACCAATTTCTGTAGAGAGAGCAACAGGATCTCCAAATCTCAATGTACGCGCGGCTTCACTAGCAGTAGAAATAACAGACCCAAAACCATCATCAAGTGATTCAGCTTTATTCATTACCGTAACAATTTTGATTTCAGGAGCATGCTTTCTTAGCCACTTTCCAACATCCAAATCCCTGGGCAACCCGTCTCTAAAAAAAGAAATTTATTTTGTTTCTATGTGCACATAAAAAGAAAGATATGAGCATGAACAGGTGATAAAGATAAAACTAACCTTGCATCAATAAGAAATAGTGCGAATTTACACTTTCTCAACACATTTGCGGTCATTTCTGCAGTCCGACCAAGAATGGAACCAGACGAAGCCTCGGCCTCTAACCCGGCTGAATCCAACACCTTAAATCGCAAATCACCCAATTTCGTACTCCCTTCTCATTTGTCTCTAGTCACATGATTGTTAGGAGTGTTGTACACAAGTGCCTCTCTTCTTCTAATCAAACTAAATACCATATCCACACCCACCATATATAATCAATGATATTAGATACAATAAAAAGAAATTACTATGTACAAACACACATTGTGCATAAATAAAACTAAATACCATATCCACTGATTTACAAATGATTTAATTTGGGTGACGATTTAACAGGTCAAATGGGTAAAAACGAGTAGCTTAAAATAAAACGGGCCAAACAGGTTGAAAGGCTCCTAAATCATTTTATTGGATAAGTATATTATTCTTGACACAGTAGCCTTCTTGGCAAAAAAAACGTTCAGGTCAACCTAACCTTTTTGACCCGTACCAAAAAAATTATCATTTTACCAAATTTGTTTTGGCAAGTTACCCAACATGTTTGACTGACTAGCTAATTCACCTATAATATAACAGTAAAAGACATATTAGAACAGCTAACCGATTAAACAATGTGGATTTGCCAACATTGGGGCGGCAAATGAGAAGTACAGTCGGAAGCAATTGTGTATCTACTTTGCTGAACTCAACACCACCAAAGTCTCTGGTATCATCCATGGTTGCAAAAGTCGCTAGGCGCTTCCTAGTCGGTCGACTGGGGAGTTGAGAGTACTCTGCCTTGGCGGATAGTACTCGGGGAGTACTCGGACATATTAAATTATAAAGAAATTAGTTTTCAGAAATTAAATATATGTCAAATAACATAAATTTACTAACATTTATAACAAAATGCGTGAAAATGATATTCATTCTTTAATATGATAAACATAGAAATTATGTTTTTTTTTAAGTCAAACTCGGCCTGAGTTGGCCTACTAAATCCGATTCTGGCTAAGGTTGACTGCGTTTGATCGATTCCGAGTAACTAGGCGGAGTTGAAGAAAGTCGCCTCGGCAGCCTACCTTGTAACGACTACTCAGAGAGTAGTCGGCCTTGGAAACCTTGTTTTACAACCATGGTTTCATCACATACGTCATCCCGAGCTGAAACGGTTTGTTTCTTATCACAAAACTTACACAGATGCGTAGAATCCCACATCAAATATGATAGGCCCATTAGAACAACTAATCTAAGGCCACAAACAAGTGATTATTAATATGACAAATAACCCATTTAGTCCCAAAGCCCGAATACAAGTGATCTGATTAAAGCTTACAGGCCCAAATGAAATAACCAACTTAGGCCAAATCACAAATTAGTTTTATTGATTCAGCAAGACCCAAAACAAACAAATACCCAATCTTGTAAACTAAATCGAGCTTGCACTCCCGCATCTCCTAACTCCTTTAATTTTAACAAGACCGACTTAGTCGACAAGTTAATCCAATAACACTAAAATAATGTGGATAACACTAAAATTACCAACTAAACAAGTACGTAAAGAACTAGAGAAGCATCAACATGACATTCACTTATGCAAACAAATTAAGATATATGCAAAAAAGTCCAACTCAATCCACCCAGCCTGTTTAAACCTATATGAAACATGACTTGGTTGAACGAAAACCGTTATCTAGGCGACCACGCCAAATACAACAACCAAAAGCACCTGCAACTTAGCCTCCTTTTCATATTTGTGCATTTGTTTCTGACATATTTGGCCAAGGCGTAGCAGCTTTCCTAAGAGACTTTCCTGTACCCACATATCATCGTCTTAAGACTCCAGTTGATAAATCAATATTAAAAATTCAAAACACAGGAAACTTACAACAGTCAGGTTCAGCCGGGTCATGGGTTTGGTCATGTAACATATTTTCCTTCTTATGAATTTTAAAATTTCTAGATTCGCCAGTCATGTTCATATTGTTCAGTTCATTGGAAAGCTCAACTACTTGTGTCTCAATTATGGAAGCATGACTCTTCTCCTCCACATAATCAGATTTAACCTTTGAATTCAACTGGGACAATGTGAAAGCCAAATGAATATTAAAATTGTGATTAGAGAATAGCAGCCCCCCCGGGGATGCTACATCAGAGCATTAATAACTTCATCAATAGTTAAGGGAAAAGAGTAAGTTTAAAGAGAAGCTTTGATAACTTCATCAATAGTTAAGCACAGGCTTAGGACCAGAACACTAGAATTTAGTAATTGAATTTTTTCAATATAAACGTAATGATTTGAGTACAAATACTATTGTACATATAAATACTATTAACAAGCATTTTGCATGTGTATAAAAAGATTAATGGTTTGGAACATTGACTTACTTGAAATGATAATGCTTTCTCAAGTTCCTTGACAACGACTTTCATTGTCGGACGTTGATCTTGAGTTTCTGCCACACATTGATATGCGATTTTCATGAATGTGTGTAAAGACTCCTTGTTGGGTCCTCTCTTTAGGACAAAATTGTATTCACTGGTTTCTTCCTTTAGTATAGGATCTATCATGTCCTCTAGAGTTCCTGTGCAGAAGCTTTGTCTTGCCACGGGGCCTAATCCTTTGTCACTCTCCTTCAAGTAAATTGGGTCATCGACTGCCCTCCCACATAGAATTTCAAGCAAAACTATTCCAAAACTATATACATCTGATTCTCTTTTTAACTTATCAGTCTTCTCATACTCTGGATCTATGTAGTACGTTCTGCCACACCACTCGATATAGACAGCTTCGTCTTCTTGATTTGGAGGCAAGAATATACAGACTCCAAACCCATCAATCTTTGCTCTCCAGTTCTCGTCCAACCCAATGTTGCAGCTACATATATCACGGTGTATTATCATCTTTTGGTCTTCCATCTCAGAGTGAAGGTGCTCCAATGCGTTCGCAACATCAATGCAGATTTTCAAACGCTTCTCCCATGTCAAAATACGCATATCATTGTCGTTTCCAAAATAATCTTCAAGGTATCCATTAGACACATTCTCAATGACAAGGATCATCTCAGAATCTTCAATACAGAATCCAATTAAAGTGACTGTGTTCGGATGCTCAACACTCGAAAGCATCTCAATTTCTGTAAAAAACTCTTCTACTCCATACCACGCATTTCCAGAGGGGTACCGTTTTATAACCACAATGTTGTGTCCCTTGGGATGATCTCCTTTATTCTTCCCCTTTACAGATGAAGGATTTTCTTTATCAAAACAGTGGAGTTCTGCTCTGTACAAAGTACATTCGCCATCCATAGATGCAATTGTATATGTATCTGAGAAATTATTTGTTGCTAATTTAATATCACCAAGACGAATCTTCAAGTGTTCAAACTTCCTTTCCTGCAAATATGTGACAAAGGGAAAAAGAGAGTTACAAAACTGAATATAAATAGAGAGAAATTATGTTCCTTTTAGAAATAAATACTAAAGAGGACATTCGAATCTATTGACAGTTAGCCACTACTACAATTATACAAGGCAAATTGTTGCAACCCAGTGCTTCCCGTGCCCTATTTTTCTATCAAGACATCACAGCTGGGCCTTAGCAGATGGCCCAACTCGTTTTACCAAACCCATAAACTTTTTATAGTTACCTAGTTTGTAAATAACACCCAAACACAAATTAAGATTATGTATAGCAAGATATATTAAAAGGATCTGAATCCTGTGTTTTAGTAAAGTTTAATTAAATTAAAATTTCCATTGCATATACTAGCCATGATAATAAATTTGCAGTACCCAACCCTGCATCATCACTGCGGGCAGTACCCTCCTGATCCCCTCACCCTTAAATAACTGGCCTGGATGTTTTTGTCTCCTCTTGAATAATAATAAAAAATGGTGTTCTTCATAAACCCAACCGTGATTTGCTTAGGTGCTGTTTGTTTTTTTCATAAAGGGTCTGCGCAGCCTCTTCTGTCTGCGCGGTGCAGACCACGCGCAGTCACTGTCACGCGCAGACTAATTGTTTTTCCGAAGATGTTTCATTAAAAAAGGTCTACGTGAGGTCTTCTTGGTGCAGACTTGGTCCAGCCACTTCTAAGATCTTCTAAGGTCTGCAGAGGGTTAAACACCACCACCCACCACCACCCACCACCACCGACCACCACCCACCACCGTCCATCACCACCACCACCACCACGGTCCACCACCCATCAACGTTCACCATCCACCACTATTCTCCAACACCGTCCACCGTCAACCACCACCGTTCATCACCACCACCGTCCAGCACCCACCACCGTCCATCTCCACCACCACCGTCCACCACCCATCAACGTCCACCACCCACCACTGTCCTCCAACACCCACCACCGTTCACAGTCCACCACCACCGTTCATCATCACCACCGTCCACGACCCACCACTATCCATCTCCACCACCACCACCACCGTCCACCACCTACCACCACCCACCACCATCGTCCGTACACCACCACCAGTTTATTTTAGAAGTCTACATACGTTAAAAAACAAACAGTCTTCTTCTTGCAGACTGCAGATGTGGTCCGCATACTGCAGACATTTTACCTCTTAAAAAACAAACAACACCTTAGATATTTAAGAATCTTGGCGTTTTTTTAAAAACCAGGCATCCATACGCAACATGCGCTTTTTAAGAACACCAAAGCCTTGAATAATTTTTTTTTGTTTTTCTAATTCAAACAAAAAGAAATGATAACCAAAAGAAAAATTACACCAGAAACAAACATTCAAAGGTCCGAGTATAGATAGAAGACTAAAATTAAAATTTAACCACGCCTGTTAGTGACTCTAATAATAATAGAAGTGCTATAAAAATGAAAAAGGGTAAATTACATTTTTCGTCCTTTATGTTTGTATTGGATTGCAATGGATGACCTTTAAGTTCAATAATTACAGTCACAATCCTTTATTTGGAAAACTTATTACACTCTAGGTCCTTTAACGCTAACCTAGTTTGTTTTAAACATTAAGTTTAATCATGTACACCTCATGAGAGGGTAATAAAGTCTTTTTACCATAGTCTCATTCCCCCTACTAAACCCTTCATATCATTATATCATTTAATGAAGACATAACCAGCATACCACATTCATTTCCGATTCCACCAGCCGACTACAACACCATACCACCAGCCGAACTGTCCAGACCCCCTCTCCGTCCTCCTAGACAACCAGATCTGAACTCTCGATAGCACTCTCGTCTTCTTCTCGAAGACAGATCTGGACTCCCCGATTCACCTCCGAAGACCGGATTTAAAGTTTCAAGGTCGAAAAAATACATCGAGAAACGAAGGGGTGATGACGGTGGTCTGTATTATCGGAGCAAACCCGTTTATTTGGGTCGCCGGAAAATCGATGCAAACAGATGAAGAAGATGAAGTGGTGGTTGTTCGCGATAGTTTTGGTTAAATTGAAGATTTCAGATTTAGATAATAAAGATGAAGTGGGTCTAGATGATTTATTTGTCCTTGTGAATAATGTAGATTCGATTAAATCCATAAATTTTCTGTTAATTTTGAAGTTTAAATAGTAATTGGAATTTTACTTCAACTGTGAATGAAGGGTGGACTTTTGTTATGTGATGGAGTAAAATGTTCTTTATGTTTAAATTTTAATTGAAACAAATCCATGAATTAATGGTGGACTTTTGTTATGTTATTGAGTAAAACGATGGTGGAGGTGAGCTGTTTAGGCGGCAGAGGTGAATATTTGGTGGTGGTAGCAAGAGAGATGAATATGGTTTTGGCAGCGGGAATGAGGCAATGATGGAAGTGAACTGTGGGCGGTGGTGGTTGTGGGTGGTGGTGAATGGGAGAAATAGAAATGACTGAATTACCCTTAACTTATTACACTTAAAAATTTTAACTTGGTTAGTGCTAAAGGACGAAAGGTGTAATAAGTTCTTCAAATAAAGGATTGTGACTGTAATTATTGAAGTTAAAGGTCATCCATTGCAATCCGATACAAACATAAAGAACGAAAAGTCTAATTTACCCAAATAAAAAAAATAATTATCAAAGTAAACTGTTAATAAATTAAGTAATTAAAAATAACATGTTTAAATATATTGAAAGTCAAAAAAGTTAAACATAAAAAAGGTTAATTTTAAAGTATAAATTATTATTACCATGGTGATCAATACATAAAAAGTTTAAAACCAATGCGTCAACCCAACCACTCCATCTCATTCACTATGAATGGTAAAGAGTCGGTTTTGGTAATCACAAATTCATACCCGATTATAAATTGTGTCTAATATTTGGTATCATACATGTATACATTACCCGTCAGCTACAAGGTATACCCGCACATATCCTTGTATGGTCATGTGGTAAAAATTACCCGTTAGGACACCATTATCCAAAATCCAATCATAAACTCGCCAAATATCGAATTAAAGTATCGAATACTCACACAAACTTCTAACAAAATTTATATTTCTTTAGTAATTTTCTGTTTGTAACTTAAAGATATTATTTGCTATATTTCTTAAATTCATATATCATATTCTATGACGTAATTGGACGGTATCACCTAATACCATACATGTCCAAACCCAGAAATATAAAACTATGCTACCCATCCTAGATGTATTGGTTTTATCGTTCAATTTGGATTCTTTTACCATCCTATTTTGACTTACTTTCAAATTAATAAAGATACAGAAACAAAGGAAAATTACCATCCAAGAATGATGAATGCCAAAAAAATAGATAATAAAATAGAAAAAGGGTCTTACAATATTTTCATGACGCAACTGAAGTTCCAATGCTTTCTCAAGTTTAGCCACAATATGGTGCATATCTGGTCGGTGTGCTCGATCATCACTTAAGCAAGAATATGCTACCTGTGAGTATATAAGGAGTGATTGTGGAGACAATATTTGATTTAATAGATGAAGATGGATTATATCATGCAATGTTCCCCTTTCATAATGATACTTGGCCAACTGAGCTAGAGACATCTCAGCCTCCTTCTGAATTAATGCTTCAAATAAAACAACACCGAATGAGTAGATGTCCGACTTGTGGGTCACACCTCCCGTCTTTTCAATTGCTGGGTCCACACACCCCATTGTGCCAGTGTGTTCACAAGGGCACACCTGGTCCTTATAGTTTACAGATTGTTTGATGGAAAATTCAAAACCGGATAACTTGGCTTCCCCATTCTCATCCAATAGAATTGTGTCGCTAGTGATGTTACAATGTATGATACCATAATCACATCCCTCGTCGTAATGGAGGTAACTCAATGCCTGAGCCAGACCTACACATACCCTCAATCTTTGCTTCCATGTAAGGTTCGGGTTGTTTATATACTGCCCGAGACTTCCAGTGGCCTCATACGTGGTTATGATGATCTTTTCATCTTTCTCATCAGAGAACCCAATGATAGAAACCAGATTTGTATGCTTGAAATCCGAAAGTACCGAAATTTCGTTCAAAAACTTGAGGTCTCCTTCCGCGTGTCTACAATCAAACCTCCGTGCAGCAATCTTCATCTCCTTTCCAGACCACAAGAGCCGTCCTTTATATGTGGTACTAATTCCATTGTGTTGGATAATGTAATCATCATGAAAGTTGTTGGTGGCCTTTACTACATCTTCAAGTGGGATTCGTAAGGAAGCGAACATGGTCATTGTTGATGTCATGTTCTGTTATCAAGTATAAATTAGTGTAAAAACAACAGGTTACAAATGAATGAGAAGGTAAGATCTTATAAGATGTAAGAGCAACAACACATACATAAATATATATACGATCTAGCAGCCTCCATCCATGACTTTCTATTTCTTTTAATTTAGTAACCTTAATTAACTAAATAATTATGAATGAATTTTGTGGTACTTACGATGTAAAAGGTTCACATAATATATAAAACTCGGTAAATTTAATACATCCGGTTATATGCATCTTCATACCATATTTATTAGGTCATCAGTTGTTTTATAAGTACTTAAATATGACATAATATTCAAGTATTTTACCATAATGATATAAAAACTAAAGCATATATAAAATGCAAAAACAATGAACTAAAATATCCAGACAAATAAATTTTTTAATACGTACGTTGTTTTTGTTGTTAAAAGATTAATAGTATTAGAAATTACCATTGATAAGCTTTTATAATAAACACGAGTTAAAATTATGGTTAATACTAATGTATTTAAAGGAACCTGTTTCATATAATTGAGCACTGCAGGGGTGTGCACGCTTTGATTTGGTTTTTGGGCAAAACCAAAACCGAAATGTTGGTTTTTTCTGTTTCTTAAATCGTTTGGTTTTGGTTTTTTAACCGGTTCAGTTCGGTTTTTCGGTTATTTCAGTTTTTGAAACAAAATTATGTAAGATTCAAAATATAAAAAGTATAATTTAAAATTTAAGAATCTTTCTTATATGTTTACATTTAAGTTATTATATTCACATAAACCTAACCTTCTAATCTATTTTTATGTTTCTTCAAAGTTTTTGTTAAGACATTTTATTTTAGGCTAATTGGATTTTAACACCTGTAACTTTGAAGAATTGGCCGATAACACCCGCAACTAACACTTTGATATGTGACACCCCAAACTTTTAATTTCGTGTGTCATTTCACCACTCAGTTAAAAACTCAGTAACTGAGTTAGTGTTCAATCCTAGGTGGCATCCTACATGGCTTCATTAATCCTACATGGCACGAGTGAGTTGGCTAACACATGTTATAACATGTGTTAGCCATAATAATATTATCAACTGTCACCTCTTCTTCTTCCCCATCAAAACCATCATCCATTTCTTTATTATTATTACTATTCTGTCAGTTCTTCACAGAATCCGCGTCTTCTATCAACTTTCCCGTGATCTCTCTTCAATTCTCACCAACAAAAACCACCTCAATCCCAATTTACAACCCCTAATTTCACCCAAACCCTAACTCAATCACTCAATCAACCAAATTCACCTTCATCAATGGTGGAAAACGGTAAAGAAAAGCTAATCGCCGTTGCACGTCACATCGCCAAAACCCTAGGTCACACCGACAACGCCATGGCCGATGATATCCTCCAAATCTTCTCAAACTTCGACGGTAGATTACGTGAAAAGCTCACCGAAACCCTAGCCGATCCAGACGATTCGAGAACCGGTGTTTCCGTGCTCGATCAAACCCTAAAATCACTCGATCGCCAGATCCCGCGTTACGTCACCGTTGACCATCCGATCTGGTCTGACTCAGCCGACGCGAGTACGTTCCTCGACGCCGTTGACGAGCTCGTGGCTTCGATCCGCGAGTGGACGCCGTTAGCCGCTGATAAAGCTGTCACGGCTTGCCTTGACCGAGCTGAGGATTTGCTTCAACAGTGTATGTTTCGGCTGGAAGAGGAGTTTAAGCTGTTGATGGAACGTAGCGGCGGTGGAGATTCGGTTGATTACGCTGGAAGAGGAGTTTAAGCTGTTGATGGAACGAACAGAACAACAATGCCAGGTTTCAGGGTTTTGGTTCTTATAACATGTGTTAGCCAAGTCACTCGTGCCATGTAGGATTAATGAAGCCATGTAGGATTAATGAAGCCATGTAGGATGCCACCTAGGATTGAACACTAACTCAGTTACTGAGTTTTTAACTGAGTGGTGAAATGACACACGAAATTAAAAGTTTGGGGTGTCACAGATCAAAGTGTTAGTTGCGGGTGTTATCGGCCAATTCTTCAAAGTTACAGGTGTTAAAATCCAATTGGCCTTTATTTTATAATACTTTGAATATCATTTAATTTTTATATTAAATACTTAACATTCAAAAATAAATTAATAATTTCTACCAGCATGGGTTAAATACTTAAACAACTTAAACTTAAACATAAAAATATATGGACTAGGCCTACTATTGTTACTTATCGGTTCCGTTCGGTTTTTCTGGTTTTTGAGAATGGTTATCCAAAAACTGAACATGTCGGTTATTAAAAATCCGAAAACCGAACCGTCGATTTTTGTTTTGGTTCAGTTTTCTCGGTTATTTCCGTTACAGTTCGGTTATTTCGGTTTTCTGCTCACCCCTATGATTGAGATAACTTACTTGTAATGCCAATGCTTTCTTAAGTTGCATTAAAACTTCTTTTGTTGTCGGTCGTTCTTCTCTTTCATGATGTAGGCACCGGTAGGCAATCTTTTGGAATGTATTTAATGATTTTGGCTCCATTTGTTCCCTTATTTGCTGGAACACAACCTCATCTTGCTTTCCTTTATCAAATTTATATCTAATGAAATCTAATAGATAGTGACCCTCATGCTTGTGGGTTATAAACGTTGATCTCCCGCACAACATCTCAAATAATACCACACCAAATGAATAAATATCAGATTCTATAGTTAAGAATCCTGATTTTCTGTAACCCGGGTCCAAGTATCCTAGTGTGCCACATGCATGATCGATGACATAGTCTGTTTCATGAGTTAATGGACTTATTAAAGAAAGCCCAAAATCAGCAAGTTTTGCTTTCCAATCATGGTTTAGTAATATGTTATCAGATTTGATGTCTCTATGTATCACCTTTACTTGTTTTCCACCTCCTCCGTGTAGGAAATCTAACGCCCTTGCAACATCAATGCATATATTAAGTCGTTTCACCCATGTAAGAGAAGAATCATTCAAATACCTATCAAGACTTCCTCTGGACGCATACTCATAAACAATGACTTTTTCATCATTTTCATCACAGTAGCCTACAAGACCAATCACATTCTTGTGCTTATAATCCAAAAGAATTTGTAGCTCACTCAAGAATTGTTGTTCCCCTTGACCAAACCTCGTATCCAATCGCTTTGCAACAATGGTTATAAATCCATCACCATCTTGAAGATTTCCTTTGTAGACTTTACCAAATCCTCCTCCCCCGATGCAATTGTCATTATTGAAGTTTTGTGTCGCCCGTTTTATGTCTTCAAGTAACATTTTGGGGTTGTCCTTGTTGTTTTTCTATTAAACATGGCAAAGAAAGTAAAATACATATATTGATAAAAACCAAATTAGTACTATTAATTAATATTGTAAAAAAACTATAAAAAAAAGATAAATTGGTAATTTGATGGTATCTGGAAAGGTTTACGTTGAACTATTTTTGCACTATACTTTGTTTCTAAAAAAAGATTTATATTGAACTTCCTTCATTTTTGTTGTACTTCCGTATAAGCATATCAGCAAAGTCCTAAAAGGCAAGATTTAGAAATCTCTATAATTTCTATAAAGTAAACTTAATTGATTGGATTCTAAATGTTAGAAAGTGGAAAGGATATCTAGGGAAAGGATCAAATAGGAAGTTTATTTTGGCTAGGAAGTGTAGGAAATAATAGGATTAGGACATGTGGCAACATTTAAAATAAAGAAAAATGGTATTTTAGTCAATCCAACCCTTTCTTCTTCCTTTTCAAAACCCAGTAACTTCAAAACCTACCATTTTCAAAACCCACAATCTTCAACCATTTCTTCACTTTCTATCTCAATAATCACTACATCATAGTGCGATTTTCATCACCAATCAATGATTCAAACACCCGATCAACGTGTTCTTCAGCTTTTTTGAAGAAAACCCAGTTTAATTTCATACAAAATCTCGTTTTTTTCGGGTGATTTTGAAGATAATCACTCGATCCGTTCGATTCGATCCATGTAAGAAATTCTTTAATTGTTGAAGAAATCACTTCGATCCATGTAAGAAATTCTTTAATTTCATTTTTACGATCTGGGTTTTTGATTTAGTCATTTCGTTTTACGATCTTGGTGGGGGTCCGGGGGCAGCGCCCCTGGTATCGGGGTCCCAGGGGCGGCAGCCCCTGGCGGGGTCCAAGGGGCAGAGCCCCTGGTTGGGGTTGAGACAGTTCACAGCACAGACAATTAATTTTCTGTAAATTGCCTCTGGAAACTGCATTCGTAAACTGCATTGGTTCAGACAGTTCAGAGCACAGACAATTCACAGCACAGACAAAACTATTGTCATGGTTCAATGCGTTTTAGAGAGAACACTTTCTTTGGTGTTTTTAGGCAATTGCGTTTTAGAACTAAAACATTTTTATGTGTTTTCTGGCCATTGCGTTTTAGAAAAACATATTCTTGAAGTGTTTTTGGTGCATTGCGTTTTAGGTAAAACATTTTTTTAGGTGTTTTCAGTCCATTGCGTTTTACAGAGAACACTTTCTTTTGTTTTTTAGGCAATTGCGTTTTAGAATGAGTCATTTTTAAGCGTTTTTTGGCCATTGCGTTTTACAAATAAGACATTTTTTTGTGTTTTTTGTGCATTGCGTTTTAGGTAAAACACTTTTTTATGTGTTTTCAGTCCATTGCGTTTTAGAAAACAGACATTCTACGTGTTTTCTGGCAATTGCGTTTTAGAAATAAGACATTTGTATGTGTTTTTAGTGCATTGCGTTTTAGGTAAAACACATTTTATGTGTTTTTAGTCCATTGCGTTTTAGAAAGTACATTTTCTTTTGAGTTTTTAGGCTATTGCGTTTTAGAAATAAGACATTTCTTTTTGTTTTCTGGCCATTGCGTTTTACAAATAAGACATTTCTTTGTGTTTTTGGTGCATTGCGTTTTAGAAAAATGTCATTTTTTAGATTTTTTTTTCATTGCGTTTTACGTAACTGGGGGTTTTTCTATTGCGTTTTACGCAACTGGGTTTTTATTTTTTTTTTTTTTGAAAATATAGCAATAGTATACTCGTTTTAAAGATAAAAAACGCTCGTTTTTTTGTGCAATTTTTATAAAAAAATAATGTCGTATGAAAGAGTTATTAACGTTTAAAAAATGGGGGGGGGGGAATTGGAGGAGAGAGAAACTATTGCCTTGCATTGACTAGAATACCCCTAAACAAACTCACGCGCCTCTTTTCTTCCCTTCAATTTTCATCATTTAATCTTAGCCCTTGATTAACTAAATGGATGGTCAAGATCACTTCCTAGCCTTCTTAGCCAAATAAACTTTCTATTGTATCTCCACCCAGGATATCTAATAGTGTAAACCCTAACAGTTTGCACTTTATTAGTTTAGATCTAACCTGATGAAGCAATCTACATTTGTTTTTGACATTATAGCAAATCATCAAACTATTTTACTTATAGGAATCCATGAGATGAAGTTAGAGAATGACTTACTTGAAATAATAGTGCTTTCTCAAGTTCGTTGACTACGACTTTCATTGTTGGGTGTTGGTCTTGAGTTTCCGCCACACATTGGTGTGCAATTGTAATAAACATGTGCAAAGAATCCTTGTTGGGTCCTCTATTTAGAATGAATACGTTTTCACCAATTTCTTCCTTTATTATAGGATCTATCATCTCTTCTAGTGATCCTGTGCTGAAGCTTCGTCTTGCTACATGGGCCGGCCCTATGCCACTCTCCTTAAGGTAAATTGGGTCATTGGGTAACCTCCCATAAAGAATCTCAAACAAGACTACTCCAAAACCATAAACATCTGATTCTTTTTTTAACTTATGGGTCTTCTCATATTCTGGATCTCTGTAGCCCGCTTTCCCAACACCGATGAGACGGTGAGCTTTGTTTGCTTGATCTGGAGACCGGAATACGGACCACCAAAAGTTAACAATCTTTGCCCCAAAATTCTCGTCCAACCCAATGTTGTAGCTCCATATATCACGGTTTATTATCATCTTTTGGTCTTCCATCTCAGAGTGAATGTACTTCAATGCGTATGCAACATCAATGCAAATTTTCAAACGTTTTTCCCAAGTCAAAACACGTTTGTCTTTGAGGTTTTCCAAATACTCACCAAGAAATCCATTAGAAAAATTGTCAATGACAAGGATCATCTCAGACTCTTCAAGACAAAATCCAAGCAGATTGACTATGTTGGGATGCTTAACTCCACCGGAAAGAATTTCAATTTCTGTGAGAAACTCTTTTTCTCCATACAACTTATTTCCAGAAGGGTAGCGTTTGATAAGTACAGTGTTGTGTCTCTTGGATGATGGATTCTCTTTATCATAATGCTCGAGTTCTGCTCTGTAGAAAGCATAGCCACTTGGGAAAGATGCAATTATGAATTTGTTTGAGAAATAATGGGTTGCTGATTGAATATGAGTGAGAGGAATCTTCAAGTGTTCCAAGTTCTTCGTCACCTGCAAATTAAATACGTGACAAGTTACAGCTAACATAGAAAAATGAGAAGGGAACTGAAGTTAATATCCATCTAATTCCACCCTCTTCGCACGGCAGTGAAAGTTCCAGCGAGATTTGAGGTAAGCACACGTTCCTCACTCGACCCCTGCTTTGCTTTTGTTTCATGTGCCCTTGTTTTACTTTTGGTTGGCTTACCATGGTCTAGCCCACCACGTTTTTACAAGCCCACAAATCATTTATAGTTAGCTCAATAAGTAAGGCCCAGATACATTGAGTGATAATATGAAACCAATATAAATCTTATGGGTTAAGCTTGGTCAAATGAATTGTTCGTTGCCTATAATAAGCCTAAGAATAGATTTGCTAAAATTATATATTGTTGTTAATAATATGTGTTGCCTTAGTGTTATTGAAGTGAAATAAGTTGCTATACCAACTGATTAAGTTAATTGTTGGTACAGAAAGAGGATTATATATGTTAATCTTTATGTAATTTAAATAATAAACTGTAAAAGGGAAGTTGAGGAAGTATCTATTGTAACACTTGAAATTATTTAACGTATTTAACTTGATTCATAAATCAAATTAAAAATTAGGTGTTATAAATAATTAGATGATAACGCATAGGAACAAGAATTTTGTATGACAACTTACTAAGAATAAGAGAACTTTACAGGTTGGTTTAATATACCCTTTGTACGTTTGTTTTCAAGGTAGACTAGGGGAGTTTAAAGAGAGATGTATAGGATATGTGTTATGGGGCTCCATTGGGGGCGCCAATGGTGTCACATTAGCTACAAGAGGGTCGCAAACATTGCGACAGGTGGGCGCGCTTGGTGGGGATAGCGGGCGTGGAGCAGGGGCTTGGTGTGGATGGCGGGGGGGGGGGGTTTCTTTGATGATACCCAATACCACATATCACATAAGGTCCCAATAATCCCCCAACCTTTGTGGTGTGACTCATTTGAACACCCCCCCCCCCCACACACACACACACACCAATAAGTCTAAGAGCCCTGTCACCAATAAGTCTAAGAGTTGAATTTTCCATTAGTTACGTCATTTGTTTAACTCCAAGGCATTAAAGCTTGAAACATTCAATTAATTTCATATATGAGGTGATTTTTTGGGGATCAGCAAACAGTATTTGTTAACTATTTACGTCATGTATGCGAAGTCGAAACTATTTAACAATTTATTATTTTCTGTTACTTTAGGTGTCAGCAAATAGTAGCAAGTACCGAAATTGAACAGGTGCTGGTACACAATGTGCCGTATTGAACAATAGTTAGATTTTAACCAAATCCCACCCTAGGGTTCAAACCCCCATCCTACACCATCGCGATTTAGATCCGCGACTAACCTCATCGCTAATCCACCGCCTATCCCACACCAACATGATTTAGATCTACAGCCAATCCCAATCTTAACCGCATATCTGACTTTGGAAGAGGCGGTAATGGTTAGTTGTGTATGCATATATGTATAGAAGAGGCAGTAACGGTGATCTGGAAATTTGGGAATTAGGGTTCTTGGTGGTGACGGGTGGGGGTGGTGGTGGATGATGGTGGCGATGGTGGTTGGTGGTGAGGGCAGTGGTAGCTAATGGTGGCAGTGGTGGTTGATGGTGTAGAACTGATGAAAGAGATGAGTAGAGAGAGCAATAGGTGTATACTATGTGTATATACATATATGTATAATATTATATTAATTTTTTAAATTCAATTTTGTTTTATTTATTTAAATTTTTTTATATTAATGAATAAAAAGACTAATATACCCTTGTGTTACCTGATTTAACTTAAAAAAAATACTTTGTTAGAGGTGAAGGACATACCATGTAATATTTTATAATAATAAGTACAAAACTCGTCAATTTTAAAGATACAGAACACCGCCTGGAATTAGGTATATAGATAAAGGACAAAATTTGAAATTTACTCATATATTTATAACCAAGTTGTGAGTTAAACAGGATAAGTTGAATTGATATAATAGAACAATGAAAGGAAAAAAAATAAAGGTCTTACTAGAATTTTATGCGTTAATCAAAGTTCCAATTCTTTCTCAGGTTTAGCAATAACTTGGGTCGTATTAGGACGTTGTATTTGCTCCTCTTATATGGAAAAAAAATTGTTATAAAAACTATAAATATATATCTATATCTATCTATATTATATAATAAAGTAAATTAAATTGAGGACACATGGAGCGTCATGTGATGATCTTCATAGAGTTTTCCCGCCTATCCCTACTAAATAAACCAGTAAAATGTGTTTTTAATTAAATTATATAAATAGATATGAAGGCTCCGATATGAATGCTCTAAACATTTTAATATCCAATTCTTTTTTTAACAATATGAATGCTCTAAACACTTTAATATCCAATTCTTTTTTTAATATGGATTTTTTTTTTCAAATCATGAAATATTTTTGTAATTCTTGATCTTGATAACATATCTAAACTTTATTAGTGGTTGTGATTGATTAAGTGGATAAAATTCTTTTCAGACCTACATCATGATAACGATTTAAAAAAAAATATATTTCAGTAACTAAGATTCTCATATATAAATAATTTAAATAATGTTTATCCTCATTGTTTAAAAAAGGTTTACAATGTATTGCAATTTATTTATTAGATATTTTTAGTCTCGAACATAAAATTTTACGGTATGTATATATGTAACTAAATTAGGATTCCAATACGTCTGAATCTATCTACTATAATAAAAGAAACCTGATTTGGGACACATGTCATTCAATGAGTGCATCAATAATTTATTGATAAATTTTAAATTAAAAAGATTTAAATATTATATTAGAAGTTTATTTTTATTGTAAATCTAAAGTCTAAAGGGTAAATTACACTTTTCGTCCTTTATGTTTGTAGCGGGCTGCAATGGATGACCTTTAACTTCAATAATTACAGTCACAATCCTTTATTTGGAAAACTCGTTGCATGTTTCGTCCTTTATCCCAAACCAGGTTAGAAATTTAAGTTAACTATGACCATGTGCTTAGCATGTGAGGGCATTTATGTCCTTTTACCACTAATTCCTTACACCTTATAAATCCCCCTTTCACCCACCTTCCCAAATTAGGGTTCCAAAGTTCTGTTATCCAAGCCCCACAACCACCTTATCCCAACAACCACCACCACCAAATCCGTCCTGCAGCCCCACCACCACCGTCCAGTAAGCTAACCACATGTCACCACAACCACCTGCCCCTACCACAACTGTCGTTGCTGCAGTCCCTATACTACCGCCATCGATGTACCACCAACACCGTCGTCGCTGCAGATGAGCGGAAGATTCGAATACATCTGCAACTGCTGGAGGACTTATGAAGTCAAATTTGCATCCGACGTCACGCTCAAAAGATCTAATTGTTCTCCTTTGAAATCTGCCCAATCTTCTTTTCTCTTTGATATCTCGCCTGCATCCCTTTTGTCTGAGTATGAACGATGTTCTATGTTCCTTGGGATTACATGTTTTGAAATCTTTTTATTTATTTTTTAATAATTTGTTTCTACCAATGAAGTTTGATTTATGCCATTTTTTAAACAGAGATCTCATGGTTAAGTTGGACTGTCTTCGTATGATTTGGATAATTGCTTTTACGGTCTACACTTAATTGAGGCAAAATTACTAATTCCACTTGCTTTTTGATTAAAGATGGTTATTCATGATTCTATCGACGGTGGAGTCTTTTTTATTAAACATGACGGTGGGTTTTTTTGTTGGTGGCTGATGGTGGCGATCACAGGTGGTGATATTGGGGTTTGGTTGAAGTCAGAGAGGGAGAGAGAGAGAGAATTGAGAGAGAGAGAGAGAGAGAGAGAGAGAGAGATTGAGTATATATTTTATTACTTAAAATTCTTTTTGATTTATTAATTAAATAAATATATTTTAAATAAATACGTAAAATTACCAATCTACCCTCATGTGCAAGGCACATGATTAGATTTAACTGAAAATTTTAACCTGGTTAGTGTTAAAGGACGAAAGGTGTTATGAGTTTTCCAAATAAAGGATTGTGACTGTAATTATTGAAGTTAAAGGTCATCCATTGTAATTCAATACAAACATAAAGGACGAAAAGTGTACTTTTCCCAAGTCTAAAATATGTTTTAAATCTAGGGAAAAGATCAAATAGGAAGTTTATTTTGGCTAGGAAGGATTGGAAGCAATAGGATTATGACATGTGGCAAATTTTAAAATAAAGAGAAATGGTATTTTAGTCAATCCCATCCTTTCTTCTTCCTTCTTCTCCCCAGTTACTTCAAAACCCACCATTTTCAAAACCCACCATCTCCAACCTTTTCTTTACTTACTATCTCAATAATTACTACATTATAGTGCAATTTTCGTCATCAGTCAATGATTCAAACACCCGATCAACGTGTTCTTCAGCTTTTTTTTTTTTTTTGAAGAAAACCCAGTTTAATTTCATTCAAAATCTCGTTTTTTCCCGTGATTTTGAAGCTAATCACTCGATCCGTTCGATTCAATCGCTGATAAGTGTTTATATCATTCAAATTTCGTCAATCGATGAAGAAATCGGCTTCGATCCATATAAGAAATTCTTTAATTTTATTTTCACGATCTGGGTTTTTGATTTAGTCATTGCGTTTTACGATCTTGGCGGAGGTCCGGGGACGGCAGCCCCTAGTAGCAGGGCCCCTGGCGGGGTCCAAGGGGCAGAGCCCCTGGCTGGGGTTCGGAAATTTTTTTTCGATTAAATTACTTTAATAAAAATGCATGAGAAAAATTAATTTTCTATAAATTTGTCTCTGGAAAACTGCATTCATAGACAGTTTTATACCATTGCGTTTTAGAACTGCATTCCTGGTTCAGACAATTCACAGACAACTATTGTCCTGGTTCAATGCGTTTTAGAGAGAACACTTTCTTAGGTGTTTTTATGCCATTGCGTTTTAAAACTAAGACATTTTTATGCGTTTTCTGGTCATTGCGTTTTAGAAAGCCACATTTTTGAAGTGTTTTTAGTTATTGCGTTTTAGGTAAAAATACATTTTTAGGTGTTTTCAGTCCATTGCGTTTTACAGAGAACACTTTCTTTTTTTTTAGGCCATTACGTTTTAGAAATGAGACATTTTTAAGTGTTTTCTGGCCATTGCGTTTTATAAATAAGACATTTATTTGTGTTTTTTGTGCATTACGTTTTAGGTAAAACACATTTTTATGTGTTTTCAGTCCATTGCGTTTTAGAAAACAGACATTTTAAGTGTTTTCTGGCCATTGTGTTTTAGAAATAAGACATGTGTTTGTGTTTTTGGTGCATTGTGTTTTAGGTAAAACACATTTTTATGTGTTTTCAGTCCATTGCGTTTTACAAATAAGACATTTCTTTGTGTTTTTGGTGCATTGCGTTTTAGAAAAATGTCATTTTTTAGGGTTTTTTTTTTCATTGCGTTTTACGCAACTGGGTTTTTTCCATTGCGTTTTACGCAACTGGGTTTTCAAAAAAAAATTCGAAAATATAGCAATAGTATACTCGTTTTAAAGATAAAAAAACGCTCGTTTTTTTGTGCAATTTTTATAAAAAAATAATGTCGTATGAAAGAGTTATTAACGTTTAAAAAATGGAGGGAATTGGAGGAGAGAGAAACTATTGCCTTGGATTGACTAGAATGTCCCTAAACAAACTCACGCGCCTCTTTTCTTCCCTTCAATTTCCATCATTTAATCTTAGCCCTTGATTAACTAAATGGATGGTCAAGATCACTTCCTAGCCTTCTTAGCCAAATAAACTTCCTATTGTATCTCCACCCTTACATCTAATCTATAATTTATGGATTTAATTTTGATTTGAAATTATTTAACAGAACCCATAAAATTAGTAACCATTTAATCAATTTCGTAAGTTTTACCTTCCCTTCTAGAATCAAATTAGATTTTTGTGATAATTAAAGTTTTATCAAGAATATAAAAAATATTATTTAATATTATGAAGAGTAAAAAAACATACCTAGTATTTAGAATGAAGTAGAGTTTAATTCTAAATATTGGATTTAATATATTGAATATTAAATAATATTTTTTATATTCTTGACAAAACTTTAATTATCACAAAAATCTAATTTGATTCTAGAAGGGAAGGTAAAACTTACGAAATTGATTAAATGGTAAAACTTACGAAATTGATTAAATGGTTACTAATTTTATGGGTTTTTGTTTAATAATTTCAAATCAAAATTAAATCCATATATTATAGATTAGATTTAAAACATATTTTAGACTTTAGATTTACAATCAAAATAAAATTCTAATATAATATTTAAATCTTTTTAATTTAAAATTTATCAATAAATTATTGATGCCCTCATTGAAGGTAAAACTTACGAAATTGATTAAATGGTTACTAATTTTATGGGTTTTTGTTTAATAATTTCAAATCAAAATTAAATACATAAATTATAGATTAGATTTAAAACATATTTTAGACTTTAGATTTACAATCAAAATAAAATTCTAATATAATATTTAAATCTTTTTAATTTAAAATTTAAAATTTATCAATAAATTATTGATGCCCTCATTGAATGACATGTGTCCCAACTCATGTTTCTTTTATTATAGTAGATAGATTAAACTCTACTTCATTCTAAATACTAGGCATGTTTTTTTTACTCTTCATATGCTATGCATATTATCTATGTCACATAGAAAACATCATGTTTTTTTAGATAAGTTTACCATGTCAAATAAGTAATATGCATATTATCTATGTCACATAGAAAACATCAAGTATTTTTAGATAAGTTAGATATATGTGTTTTAAAACAAGGTAAACTCTTAACATACATATTTTTTCCTATTGTAACTAAGATGTAGAGGTCTGTGAAAGGTATCTTCACATTCGGAATGTCATAACTTTTTTTTAAAATTTAGATTTACTTAGTTGTCGTATGGTGTCTCATGTCTTTATTTTTATTTTTTCACTTATATATATGTTTTATTTGTTCAATTGTACATGTAAAGTATTACATTATACATAGTATTTTCTCAACTATAGTTAATTGGTTTTATTGATTCAATTTTTGTATATTCATTTACATTACTTTTATCTGTCTAGAAGTCATTTTTCAGACTTTTCAAATGGTATGGGACATATTACATTATCAATAGTTTTTATTGGTTTCCTTACTAATTGTGATAAAAGTAATTATTTCGTACAATTCATATTGGTTTATAGCTTTGAATACGAGCATACCTTATATTAATGTTACTGATAGCGAAAGTGAGGAAACTATATTTGGATGGTAGAAAATATAATATTATGCCAACATTAACCCGTTAGAATAATCTATTATCAAATAAAATCAGACACGTTACCTTTGAACAAGAAAATGTCACAATAAATATTAGTAGTGGTACAAACTTTTAAGTTCCTATGACAAATCCTAAAACAAATAACAGATCATATTATTATGAACGGCTATACAAACTTCAATATTTATTTCGTATTTGGTCTGCATATTACTCTATATTATATATACTTAAATCATATTATGAACATATTTTTTTTTATTTCACATTATAATTATGATTCACCCCGTGTATTACACGGGGCAATAATCTAGTTCTATCATATTTTAATTAAGATTGTATTTTTGATTTTGTAATAAAAATAGTATCCCAATACGTCGTAATCCTCTTTTATTTTAATAAGAAATAGTATATCAAAGTTTATTTTTTTAAACATATCTTTAAGACTATATGTGTTAAGTGATTACATTATATTTATTCTACATGTGCAATACACGAGTTTATTCAACCCGTGCAGTGCAATACACAAATTTTTTAAAGATATAAGTTTTTTATTATTTAGTATATAAAACTATAGTTATTCAACAAGTGTAATAGATGAGGTTCTAACCTAGTTACTAATAACTGAAACTTTCAACACTCTCGATGTATATTTTTGAAGGGATTTTATTAGAAAAGAGTAAATTACTAAAATCGTCCTTTATGTTTGCACCATATTGCAAACTATGTCCTTTGTCTTCAAAAAGTACAAAAAACGTCATTGATGTTTGCAAACCCTTACACGTTACGTCCTTTAGCCATAACTTAGTTAGTTTTTATGGTTAAATCTGACCAAGTGGACCCCACATAAGGGTATTTTGGTACTTTTACCATATACGCTTAAATAAATAAACAGAAATAAAACTCACAAACTCTCTCTGTCTCTACAAACTCTTTCTCTCTCTATAAACTCTCTCTACAATCTGGTTGGGCAGCACCTCCATCGAACCACCACCACCATTGCTGCGCCACCACCGCCATCGCTACACCACTCTCTCTAGACGTGTTTCCAGAAGAATTGCCTGGTCTTCAACCGGATCGACATATAAAATTTAAAATCGATTTAATACCGAGAGCTAAGCAGGTAGCTAAATCACCATACCGTTTAGCATCTTGGGAAATGAAGGAGTTAATGAAGCAACTCCAGGAACTATTAGACAAATACTTTCTACGTCTAAGTTCATCACCCTACGGAGCTCCAGTGCTGTTTGTTAAGAAAAAAGACAGAACGATGCGTATGTGCATTGATTACCGCGACCTGAATAAGATCACCATTAAAAACAAATATCCATTGCCCAGAATAGATGATTTGTTTGATCAACTTCAGGTAGCGAGTCATTTTTCTAAAATCGATCTTAGATCAGGATATCATCAGTTAAAGGTTTAAGAAGAAGAGGTACCTAAGATTGCTTTTAGAACTAGATACGGGCATTCAAGAACCTAATGAATAGTGTCTGTAGAATGTATCCAGATAGGTTTGTCATTGTCTTTATAGATGACATACTTATTTGTTCTAAAAGTCAAGAAGATCATGCTGAGCATCTAAGGATAATTCTAGAAACCTTAAGAAAACAGAAACTATATGCCAAATTTTCTCCATCTAAGGATAATTCTAGAAACCTTAAGAAAATAGAAACTATATGCCAAATTTTCTAAGTGTGAATTCTGAAAGAAAAAAGTTCAATTCCTAGGGCACATAATAAACAAAAAGGGGATTCAAGTTAATTCAGCAAAGATTGAAGCAGTCTCTAAATGCGAAGCTCCAAAGACGCCTACGGAGATTAGAAGTTTTCTTGGGCTAGCGGGATACTATTGAAGATTTATTCAAGGCTTCTCAAAGATTGCTACTCCATTGACAACCTTAACACATAAAATAGAAAAATTCCATTGGGGTCCCAAGCAAGAAGAATCCCTCAATACCCTCAAACAAAAGCTAAGCACTGCTGCGATCCTATCACTACTTGAAGGATATGAAGATTTTGTAATTTACTGTTATGCATCTTATAATGGTCTAGGTTGTGTGTTGATGCAAAGGGAAAAGGTAATAGCATATGCATCACGACAACTAAAAATTCATGAACCACACACGACCACAAACTTGGTGCCATAGTGTTTGCTCTTAAGATATGGAGACACTATTTATATGGTACCAAATGTGTGATATATATAGACGATAAAAGTCTCAAACACATATTCGACCAGAAAATGTTAAACATGAGACAAAGAAGGTGGATGGAATTAATTGAGGACTAAAATTGTAAATTAAGTAACATCCAGGCAAAGCTAATGTAGTCAATGATGCATTAAGCACGAATGAGAGAATCAAACCCATAAGGGTAAAAGCCTTAAGATTGGATATTAAAATCGATTGTTTAAATCGGATTCAAATTAAAGCTTTATTAGATGACCATCTCAAGAAAGAACATATGAACGGAAACTTAAGTTGATGACGAAGGGGGAAGATGGAATTCTAAGGTTCGATAAAAGAATTTGGATACCAAAGATTGGTGATATCCAAAATAAGTTGTTACACGAAGCCCATAGGTCCAAATATACAATACATCCAGGATCAGATAAGATGTACAAGAACTTGAAAAGTCATTATTGGTATCCTGGAATGAAAAGATCCATTGCTCAATACATAGAGAAGTGTTTGACTTGCCTTCAAATAAAACTTGAACATGTTGGATTATTGCAACAAAAAGAACTACCGGTATGGAAGTATGGAAGTGAGATAGAATAACCATGGATTTTGTCACTAAACTTCCAAAGACACAGAAATGGCATGATACAATATGGGTTATAGTAGATAGGTTGAGCAAATCAGCACATTTTCTACCTATCAATGAAAGTTACTCTTTGGAAAGGTTAGCTAGAATGTATATAAATGAAATTGTTAGCTGACACGGTGTGCCAGTGTCTATACTAGAGATACTCGATTCACATCAAGGTTTTGGACTTGTTTCTAGAAAGAATTAGGCACCCGAATTAATTGAAGTAGAGTGTGTAATTGATTTTGTTGGTAGTTGGGATACTCACCTACCATTAATTGAATTTTCTTACAATAATATTTACCACGCTAGATCAAAGCAGCGCCATTTGAAGCTTTATATGGGAGAAAGTGTAGAACCCTACTCTGTTGGACCGAAGTAGGAGAAAGTCTGTTCTCTGTCCCAAAAATTATGCAAGAAACAACTGATAAGATAGTACAAATTAAGCAACGATTAAAAGAAGCTCAAGATTGTCAGAAAAGTTATGCTGATAGACGGAGAAGACCTTTAGAATTTAAAGTTGGAGACTATGTTATGTTAAAGGTTTCTCCATGGAAAGGCATTGTGAGATATAGGAAAAGAGGAAAATTAGACCCAAGATACATTGGTCCTTATAAAATTATTTCTAAAGTCGGAGCTGTAGCATACAAGTTAGAATTACTTGAGACATTGAAAGGAATTCATGATACCTTTCACGTGTCCAATTTACGCAAGTGTTTGGCTGACCCAGCTCAAGCTATTCCACTAGAAGATGTTCAAGTCAATGAGAAACTCTATTTTACGGAACAACCAGTAAAGATTTTGAATACACAAGTGCGGAAATTAAAAAGGAAAGTTATACCAATAGTGTTAGTGCAATGGCAAGGTCAAAAAGGACCATAAAGAACATGGGAATTGACTAAAGAAATAAAAGCAAAGTATCCTCATCCATTCAGCGAACGGAACAATTTCGAGGACGAAATTCCTAATTTGGTGGGGATATTTGTAATATGTGTTTTCATGTCTTATATTTATTATTATTTGTTTTATTCTTTCTACATATAATTTATATAAAATAATAAATTATTAGTGCTATTAATTTAAAGGAGTAAACTGTTAAAATGGTTTATGAGGTTTAGTCACTTTTGTCACTTTAGTTCAAAACTTAAACCATTTGCATATGTTTCTCTATGTTTCAATTTTGTTACCATTTCCATCCAAAATCAATTGATTTATTTAGCAAACATGTTTGCTTTACGAATCCTAAGAAGTAAACTGCCAAAATGGTCACTTTTGCCACTTTAATCCAAAACTCAAACCTTTTGAATCTGGGTCCCTGTGGTTTCAATTTTGTTGCCATTTTCATCCAAAATCAAAATCTGTTAAAATTTTTTAGTTAACATCCGGCTTTTTTGTCTTTTTCCTCCCTTTTAGATAAGGGCAAAATGGTCGTTTAACATTTTATTATAACGAATTAAAAAAATCTAACCATTTTGCCCTTCATTAAAAGGGAGGAAAAAGAAAAAAAACTGGATTTAACTGAAAAATTTGACAAGATTTTTGGTTTTGGATGAAAATGGCAACAAAATTAAAACCATAGGGACTCAGATTTAAAAGGTTTGAATTTTCGACTAAAGTGCTAAAAGCAAGGTTTTCAAAACCGGACCGGTCCGGCCGGGATCCGGAGCATATACCGGGCAGGTTCAGCACATAAATCCGTTTCAACATTAGCCCGGCGGTCGGGCCGGAAGCCGGGCGGTTGGGCCGGCGGGTCTTCACGTAGGGTCAGGCCGGCGAAGTGACTAACCCTGATCTCTTGGAGAAAGTGACTAACTTGCTGCTCTTGTCTTCGATCTGCTTCATTTCGAGCTTTCTCCGACCCATTCTTCTTTTTTTCCGGTGAAGTGTGTAGAACTAACTTTTCAACTTCTGGTTGTGTCCTCTGCCCTATCTCTCTTATCTATATTATAATATCTCTTTATTACCCTAAAGTCTTAAAGCACAAAGTCGGTGGCAAAGGCCACTGATGAAACAATGGTTAACCGGGTAGGGTTAACTCACTGGTCTCGTCAAGAGGGTTAATCCATTCTTTCCGAGGATCGCTGGCTGGATCGTCTGGTGGTGGGTTTCCTGCACAAGGAAACAAACCGTGACTCGTAACAAGGAGGATGGGGTGGGGGGTGCTCCTTGTTACCACTCTCCGGCGTGAGAATCAGTAATTTGCTTGGGAAGCAAAGTATGATAGTAGTAGTATTGAGAAAGTTGAGAAGTGATACCTCAAACCTGGTTTGGGGTGAGTACTTATAGCCGAGGAGTGAAGGAGGGTAGTTGAGTAGCTAGTCTGACATCGCACAGCTATTTGCAGGTGTGTCAGACCTGTCGGATACTGTGGTGATGCCACGTCCGGGTGTGGTGTCAGACTGTTGTTCATACGTGGGCTGGTAGGCGACTGTTCCCAGTGCCACTTGCACTGTGGTGTCAGACCCACTTGCCTTGTAGGCAGGATGCGGTGCCAAGCCGCATCGCTGCTTGCGGTCATTGATGTTGTTCCCGCATTGGTTGTTCCATCCATGATTTGCGCGGGATGCGGTGTTGTGCCGCATCGCCTGTCGAGTGACTGTTACTGTTGTCCAGATCCCTTGTCGTGACGAAAATGTTCATAGGATGCGGTGCGAGGCCGCATCGCTATGCGTAACATTAGTTTCCGTCCCTAAGGTAAGTCTTCTCATCAATGGACAGATTGGACCGCAGTGTTCGCGTGTGTCTACGCGGACACTGGAGAGTTAATTGCTGTTGGGGGTTTTTAATGAGGGTAATGGTCATTCGCGGTCGTGCTGACGCGATATTTGGGACCATACCCCTTCAAGTCCCCCCAGTCTAGTGTTCCTTCCGTATGCGAGTCGCATGTGGGAGGGATACTGGACTATGTTGGCTAGAAGGTTAAGATTGTGCCATGCAGATGGCACCTTCTTTAAGTAGTAGGCCCTTTCTAGTGGATTGTTTCTTCCTTTGAGAAGGGTGCATGGTGAGCAAGTTCCGTCTGATGCGGAATTCTCAGTCAAGGACTTGACTCTGTCTACCTTTTGTTGATGTCATCAGCCACCTGTTGGTGTTTCGGACCAACCTTTGAGACGGTGACTGAATGTATTAGCAGGGTTCGAACCAACCTTTGAGATCGTGATTGAAGATGTCTTCTTCAGTGTAGTTGGAACCTCTGCGTCAGTTGGTGCAAAGTTGTAAGTACTTTGCTCAAGCTCTATGTTCAGCAACTGGACATGTAACGATGATCCCTGTTTTGTGGGGTGTTCGTGTTCTCCAGTTAAGCTTTCTAGTAACCGCGCGTCTTCTGCGGTTTATCTCTCAAGTAACCGCACGTCCTCAGAGATGTAGCTCTCTAGTAACCGTACGTTCTTTGCGGTTACCTCGTTGCCGAACCTCGTTTGCCATGTTTCTTTGAGGATCGTGGGGTAGTTGCGTCATTGTTGGCCGTGTTTGGTCGAACAATGTGAATCTGGACTATGGGCAGATAAACATGATCATAGGCAGGGTTGTGCCCACCATTGTTTATTCTATGCGGTCCATAGGTGGGTAACTAGTCATATGCAGACTTGTTACCGCTGTTCTGGAGCCACTTTCCTTCACGCTTTGGTGGAAAGTAGTTTCCCTGTAAGTAGCGTTGCCGGAAGAGATCGTTTTAGATTCTCGGGAAGTTGGTTGAAACTCTTCCGCATTCGATTTGTAGCCACTTTCCTTCACGCTTAGTTGGAAAGCAGTTTTTCTTGAAATAGCTTTGCTCTTCCGCGTGGTGGCTTAGTTGTGGCTCTTCCGTAGCTACCGTTCGCATAGTTGCGGTTTGCAGTAACTACGCAAGAATGGTTGCGGTTTGCAGCAAAGAACTCGCTTCTAGAAGTCCTGTAGCCTGGATGTGGCTCTTGAAGGTTCAGGGGACAGGGTTGCTGATGTACGGTTGCTCAGCATACTTGTCCTTTTCCTTAAGGAGAAGCTGTTTGCGTTCCCTCTGTGGTTGTGAACCGGAAATGAGGGTTTTGAAGCTTGAAGAAGCTTTCATGGGGTGCGGTTTACCGCATCCTGCGAAGCGGTTTTCGCAGTCCAAAGAACCATTCTGGTTCTGAGTATCTGACACACCTGTGCGGGTTGGTGTGTGTCATCTCCGCATATTCCACGTGTGCTCGTGGGTATGTGCGGTTATGACTTATACCCCTTTATATAATATAAAGATATATATTTTTGCCTTTTTTGAGGGGTATGTAAAAAACGACATGCGGTATGGGTTATGGTGCGGTAAACCAGAGAAACCGCATGCCGCTTGTGTTTGGATAAGGTTGTCGCTTTCGGTTGCCTACGTCACGATTGCACGTGTGGTTTGTTGAAGTTGGTAGGATTCTGACATGTGCTGATTTGAAAAGACGTTTGCACTGACCGAGGTCATAACTGCACTGTAGCAGGGAGTGAAAAAGTCTTCTCTGTCAGGCGCGTGGGCGGCCACGCGCGCGTGATAACCGTCAGCGGAAAGGTCGCTGACCACGTGTCGCCTTGTAACTCGCCTATTTTGAACGTGTTGAGGCGGTTTACTGTATCGCATTTATTGCGATGAGTATATAAAGGGGGAACCGTTTGGTTTCTCCTCACTGTTCAAATTTTTCGAAAAAATTTCTGGTGAGGGAGAGAGCATTCCCTTCGTCTTCTCCGATCAATCTGTCTTTTAATCCGGTAATCTTTTGAGTTTTCTGAGTTTTTCTTTAACTCGAAACTTCTGTTCTACATATTTCTGATGGCTGATCCATCTAACCCACATAATGTGGAGGGTGAAAACCCTGAAGCATCTTCTCCGGTGGCCGGAGAAGAAGAAGATGATGGTGGCAGTGTTCCTGGTGGTGGCCTACCACCATTGAAGTGGTCGAGAGCTTCATTCGACCAACTGATGGCCAAGATTGAGATGCCTCACGAGTATGGGGCTGCTTATCCCCAAACTGGTGATACTGGTGCCTGTGCTCCGGCCGGTCACATCACCATGTGGGCCGAGTGTTTTACTGATGGTAACCTTCGTTTACCATTAACAGTTTTTGTTGCTCAGGTCTTGGAACATTACAAGATCCATATCTCCCAGATGAGTCCTTTTGGGATGATCCGTATTAGACATTTTGAATCAACTTTTCGTGCTCTTGGTCTGCCGGTTACCGTTGAAAACTTCCGGGGGTTTTACCAGTTGATGGTGAACACCGGTTTCTTTTCCTTTAGAGAACGGTATGGAAGCATCAAGTTGATGACCCCTCCGAAGGGTATTACGAAGTGGAAGTGTAAGTTCTTCTACATTAAAGCTGCCGCAGTTGTTGTGGACATGACTATGCGGAACGTCAATGAGCCTATCCCTGCGGAGGATATTGCTATGCCTACCGCGGAGACTGCGGAGTGGTTCTCAAGGCTGAAACCCATTGAGCATAGGCAGCTGACCAACAATGAGTTGTGGGTGCTGCGGATGATGTTGACCCGGCCTAAGAGGAATTTCATGCCTGTGGTGCGGGAGAAAACTGGTGGTAAGTGTTACCACTCTTTTGCGGTTGCTTTATTCCCGTGTTTGTTATTAATTTGGATATGTATTATCAGAAATTGTGGAAGTGTGGAAGATATTTGATCCAACTTTTACTGGCAAAGTTGATCTTGTTCCGACTGCGGAAGGTAAAGGTTTTAACTTGACGATTGTCCCTTTCTTCCGCGTTGCTTCACGCGAGGTGATGACTGCACCCCTGCCGCAGGGCAAAGGTATTATTCATAACCTTTATTGCTTTACAAGGTTTGTTGCTGATATTCTATACGCAGGTACGCTTGGGAACCTTGGTAAATTTGAGTCAAAGGGTGCCCCCAAAAAACATGCGGAGAAAAAGCATGTGGATAAACCTGGGCGGGGTCGCGGTGTGAAGAAACCTGATGTATCTGTTGTTCCGCCTTTGGTGAAGCAAGCAGCAGGTATCTCTCGTTCTCATTTCCGCAGATATACCGATTACGTGGTAGTATCTGACACCCTTGAGGGCTTGGGTGTTCCAGGTGCTGGTGCGACCACAGGTGGAACTACTGTGGGTTCCAAACCTGGTGATGAGAAGAAGAGGAAAACGGAGGAAGCTGGTGATGCTGGTGGGGGAAAGAAGCCGAAGATTCAGACCAGGCGCAAGGCTTTTGTCGTACCAAGGAAGCCTGCGGTTGTTTCTGGTATGTGATGCATGACTTTAACAAGTATTTTGTGCTTATACTTGTACTTTAAAGTATTTCTGTGTTGATTTCAGAACCGCAAGATGAAGGGTTCTTCCACTTTGATGCTCCTCCTCCCCCTCCTCCGCATGACACTGCTGCGGGTGCGGGGGTTCATAAGGTTGTTACTTCTGAAGCCTCTGTGCGGGGGGTGGACACTGGAAAGGGTCCCGCGGCTCAAATCTATGACACAGTTGATTCGAGTGATAATGTTATCACCCCAGAGGATACTGTTGATCTGGATTTGAAGTTTGGTTACACCGGAAAGCCAAAGTCTCCAGCTGCCGAGAAGGCTTCCGGTTCCGTTTCTGGTGATGCGGGTTTTGTAGAGACTCCCATTCAGCCTGAAGAAACTGAATTGGAGTATTATTACCGCTCCTATACTCAAGATCGGGCTACGGCCTATCACCGCCCCCCGTGGTCTGTATTGCAAGGGGATGACATTACCGTTGACCCCTCCGCTTGTAGGGAGGTTTTGAGTGGTTTGGGCACTCCTTTTGAGGTAAACCGGGCCCGTTCTTTACCGACTGAGGTCCAGATGAACCAATTCTCCTCCATGCTTGTGGGGAGCTCCATAATGGCAAATGCCATTATGGAAAAGTGCAAGGTGCTAGGGCGCAAGGGGGAGGAGAATGCGCGTTTACGAGCCGAGGCCGAGGAGTTGGTGAAGGCTACACGTGAGGGTGCAGAGCAGCTTGAGAGGGATAGAGAGCAGCTTGAGAGGGATAGAGCTGCGTTTGAGAAGCATAAGCAGACTGAAGAGTGGGCTGCAACTGCTGAGCTTAAACAGGTTCGTACCCTTGCAAAACTGCTCTCTAATGAGCGTAACCGTTGGAAAGAAACCCTTTCTAATGAGCGCAAGACGCTATCTGATGAGCGCAAGACCTGGAAAGAATCTTGGGGTAAACAGAATGAAACTCTCTTTCATGTTCGTCAGGAGCTTATAAATGCCAAGGCAACAATTTCTGCGTTGGGTAAAGAGAAAGCTGACGCCGTTGCGGCTGCCCGAGAGGCCAAGGAAGCAGAGGTTCGTCTTGCCAAGGCTCTGGAAGAGGCCAAGGAGGCGGAGGCTCGTGCTGCAAAAGCTCTTGAAGGGGCAAATGTTGACCGCACCAAGTTAAGAAAAACTATCTTGGACCTTCAGGTATAAGTTTTTCCTAACTTTGAAATTGTGTCTCACAAGTTTGTTGAGTCTTTTTGTATACTTCTGATTCCTTGTTTAAAAGGCTGAAGTGCGGACCCGGGGGGTCGCTATTGAGGAAATCTCTGCCCGTGCTGCTGAAGCTGAAGTGCGGGCAAGAGAGGCTGAAGAGGCTAGGGATAGCCACGCTTCTTCACTTGAGTTGCTCAAGGCTGATCATGAATGGATGCGTATGCACGGGATCGGGCATGTAAGTATCCGTTGCCTTGTTATTTTTGTTGTAGGTTTGTCTTTGATAACCATTGTATTCATGTTTCGCAGATTGTTACTGCCATTCTTGACGCACCCGAGACCGTAGCAGGTGTTAACGAGATCAGGGAGCGTGCCCGGGATGCTGGTTTCAAAGCTGGCTACAACCGCTGTATTAGTCATTTGAATGTTGCAGCGCGTGGCGAGTTTACTGATGAGCGGTCCGGGTTTCATGGCGTGGACACTGAAGCGCTTCTTGCTGCTGCGGTTCAGGAGTTTAATGATACAACCCTCACAGACCTTGAAGAACTTGAAAAGTGTCTAGAAGCGGAGGATTATGTGGACCGCTTGCGAGTCTTATACGCTGATGAAGACGACGAAGAAAAACCATTTGTTGAGGGCAAGGATGGTGCGGGCCCCAGTGGCACAAAGGAAGATTAGATTGGCCTGCGTGCCTTTTTATTTATTTATTTTTTCTTATGCAACTGTTACAAAACTTTATGTAAATTCCTTGTGCACCGCGCAGGTGCAGGAATTTTTTTTTGAATATAAAGAATTGTTGTTTCAATTTTTACAAGTGTTTTTAGTACTTGCATGTTTGAATTTGTACGCGTTTAGTGTTACTATGAGTAATACTAAATCTGTAATTGCCTTTTGCATATCTAGGTGATATGCAAGTATGAAGATTTGTCTCTGGTTAGACAAACAGTATTGCCATTGCTGGCCTATTACAATAGTTGCGTGTGGTTACCATTCTGTGTGGGTATCACGAATGAAGATTTTGCTAATCTGTTTTTGTGTATACCTCAGAGTGGAACACGCATTTGTAATAGAAATAAATAAACAATATTGCATTGAATCGTCTATTTATTTATTTGCAAATGGCCTGCGGCCCAATAGATTACATGCAGAAAACATGGCTTACATATAACAGCGTCGAAGTTGCTGTGCGTTCCATGTGCGTGCGATAGTTTCGCCTTCTAATGTTTGTAGTTTATACGCGCCTTTGCCCAGGACCTCTTGGATGAGGTACGGTCCTTCCCACTTGGGGGCAAGTTTCCCTGGGCGTTCTGCGTTGGATGCTTCGTTGTCACGAAGGACGTAGTCTCCAGGGTTGAAAGTACAAATGCGAACGCGTGCATTGTAGTACTTTTCCAACTTGGTTTTGTACTTGGCCTCGTTGATGGCAGCGTTTTCGCGCCTTTCTTCCAAGAGGTCTAAGTCAACCCTGCGTTCGTCATTGTTGTCCATCTTGTTGATGGCCAACATTCTAGGTGAGGGGAGGCCTACTTCCGCGGGGATCACCGCTTCAGTACCGTAGACCAGGCTGAAGGGGGTCTCGCCGTTGCTTGTTTTTGGGCTTGTCCTGTGAGCCCATAAAATACTTGGGAGTTCATCAACCCAGCCGCGTCTGGCTGTTCCCAACCGTGCTTTGATGCCTTCGACTAAGCTTTTATTGATACTCTCGACTTGGCCGTTCCCTTGCGGATGCGCCACTGAGGAGAATATGTGTTCAATGTTTAGCTCTTTTAGCCATTTTTGAAAGTCGTCGGCAGCGAAGTTGGTACCGTTGTCGGTGACGATGCACATTGGTAGACCGAAACGGCAGATGATATGTTCCCACACGAATTTCCTTGTTATCATGGCGGTGGTTGATGCAAGTGGCTTTGCTTCTACCCATTTTGTAAAGTAATCAACAGCTACTATGATAAATTTCACTGCTCCTGGTGCGTCTGGAAATGGTCCCACCACATCGATTGCCCATTTTTGGAATGGCCATGCGGTGGTGACGGGGATCAAGTTGTTCTTGGGACGCAAGGTCTTGGGAGCATGTCGCTGACAATTGAAACACTTGCGTAAGACGTTGACTGCATCCAGGTGCATGCCCGGCCAATAGTACCCGGCGTTCATGATTTTGGCCACCACCATGCGTGGTCCTGCGTGTATGCCACATATCCCCTCGTGAATTTCTTTGATAAGGTATGTGGCATCTTGGGGGTTGACGCATCGTAGGAGTGGCCCCAGGTATGATTTACGGTATAAGATACCATCTACCATTTGGTAATGACACGCTTTGTATTGCAACTTGCGTGCCTCTGCTTTGCTTTCGGGAGTAACCCCTGATTGTAAGTATGCAATGAGCGGTGTCATCCAGGATGTTGTACCGTATTGGATGACATTGACTTGGCGCAGGGGTACCGAAGGATTTTGCAGGACTTCGATGCGTACCTCTTTTGCCAGGTGTTGGAAGCTGGTGGACGCAAGTTTTGATAGTGCGTCCGCGGGTTTATTTTCACTCCTGTTGATGTGGTGAATATTGAAGGAGGTAAACTTTGACTTCAGTTGCAGGGCTTGTTCGAGATAGAGGATCATGGTATCCCCCTTTGCGGCATAGTCACCGCGTATCTGCCCTGCAACTAGTAGTGAATCGACGTGTGCTTCCAAATGTTTGACGTCGAGTTTAATTGCTAAACGCAACCCTGCCAGTAGAGCCTCATACTCCGCTTCGTTATTCGTACTTTCGAAATCGAGGCGTATTGCGTAGGTTAGCTCTTGGCCATCGGGGCTGACAAGTCGCAAACCTGCGCCAGAACCATCTTCGTTGGATGCACCATCTGTAAATAGTGCCCAGGTTTCTGTGGAGGATGGTTGTGATACAGGGTTTTGTTCTTCTTCGCATTCTTGGATTCGGTTTGCTGGTATTTCAGCGACGAAGTCAGCCAAGACCTGGCCTTTGATTGCGGGGCGCGGCTTATAGTTCAGTGAAAGCGCGCCCAGCTCGATTGCCCATTTTGCTAACCTCCCAGAGATGTCGGGTTTTGATAGGATCGGTCCGATCTTATAGTTGGTTAACACTGTGATGACGTGGTTTGCAAAGTAACGTCGTAAACGTCTCGATGCGTGCACTAGTGCCAGTACCAATTTTTCCATGATGGAGTACCTTGTCTCTGGGTCGTTGAGCATTTTGCTGATGTAGTAGATGGGTGTTTGGACTCCTTCCCGCTCCACTATAAGTACCGCGCCTACCGCGTTGTCCGCGGCAGACAGGTATAAGATAAGTGGCTCATCTTTTCGCGGTGCGGTTAAAGTTGGGAGTTGGATCAAACACTCTTTCATTTCCCGGAAAGCTTTTTCGGCCTCTGCGGTCCATTGGAATTGTTCCTTTTTTAGACAGCTCCGCAGGGTCTTGATGAAAGGGTAAGACTTAGCTGCATGGTTGGCTAAGAATCTATTGAGTGCGGCTAGCCTACCGGCTAGTCGTTGCATTTCCTTCATCGTAGAAGGCGATGGCATGCGCTCGATCGCCTGAACTTTTTCCGGGTTCACATTGAATCCATCTTTGGTTACGATGAATCCGAGGAATTTGCCTTCTTCCATTCCAAACGAGCATTTCCCTGGGTTGAGCTTCATGTTAACGCTTCGCAGAGTTTGGAATATTCTTTCGATGTCGTCGAGCATGGTGTTTTCCTCCATGCTCATGACGACCAGGTCGTCCATATAGATTTCGACACTTTTGCTGATTTGACCGCGAAAGGTGTCGTTCATCAACTTTTGATAGGTTGAGCCCGCGTTGCGCAGCCCGAACGACATTTTGGTGTAGCAGTAATTCCCGGTAGGAGTGCGGAATGCCGTTTTGTCTTCATCGTCGATTGCCATCTGTACTTGGTGATAGCCTTTGTAACAATCGAGGAAGCACTTCCATCGAAATGGTGCGAGGTTGTCGACCTTCTCGTCGATCTCTGGAAGTGCGTAACAATCCTTGGGGCAGGCCTTATTAAGGTCTTTGTAATCGACACACATGCGCCAGCCCCCGCTTGGTTTTTCTACCATGACTGGGTTGGACAGCCAAGTCTGGTATTTCACTTCCCGCAGGATGCCTGCGGAGAGAAGTTCTTGTACCTGCTCTTCCATCGCTGCGTTCTTTGCTGATCCGAGGTGGCGTTGGCCTTGGATCACGGGCTTGATACCTGGCATGGTATTCAAGAAGTGTTGCGCAATTTCGCGTGGTACCCCTGTCATATCTGCGGGTGTCCACGCGAAAATATCTTGGTTTCTGAAGAGGAGTTGCTTCAGGCGCGCTCTGATGGTAGGTGTCAAGGCATGGCCCAACGTGACTGTTTGCTCTGGGTGTCTTGCATTAAGAACCCATTTTTCTGGTTGAGTGTTGGGGGTAGGCCTTGCTACCTTTGTCGGACGCAGTTCGTCCGTAGACATGACTTCTCTTTGGGCGTATATTATCGCGATCCCCGTTTCGGTTGGAAAACCGATGGCAGAGTGGGGGACGGATGTTATCATGTTGAAGTCGCCTTGGGACTCCCTCCCGAGAATTACGTCATACTTTGAGGTGTGAGGTAAAACCATGAAGTTCACCTCCTCCGTCCTTGTGTGCCTTCCGTTGGTGAGGCGCACAGGGAAGGTAATTTGTCCCAGGGGGAATACGGTTTCCCCTGAAAATCCGGCCAACGGGTAGTCCGCTGGCTGCAGTCGATCTTTGTCTTCTTGATCGAACTGGTTGAAGCATTGCTCGTATATAATATCGGACGTACTGCCCGGGTCGATGAACAATCGCTCGGTGCAGTAGTGAGCTAGGTGCCCAGTGATAACCACGGCGCGCCTATCGCGCGGTCCGCCTCGGACTTTTGGAAAGACGACTTGCTCGTCCTTCCAGTCATTGTCCGGTCTTCTCGCCGCCTTACGCGGTCTTCCTTTTCCTCCATTGATCATGTGGGTAGAGGCCACGTACATGGCCCTTTTACCCGTGGAGGTGCCCTCGTTGTGGGGAGTGATGCGCTTGGTAGCTTTTTGTGCGCCTGTCAACAGGTGTTGCAGTTTCCCCTCCTTTAGGGCTCGCTCAATCTCCAGTCGGAGACTGATGCAGTTGTTCGTGGTGTGGCCCGAGTCCTTGTGATACTCGCAGTAGAGTGCGGGATCTTGATTCTTTTTGGACTTCATTGGTTGGGCCGGTCTCAGGAATTGTGCATCCGTGAGGAGAACGTCGCTTGGCGACTGGTTGATCTCGGTCCAGCTGCAGTCCCGAGACTCTTTCTTTGACGCCCGGTTTTCTCGTTGGGCGTTGATTGTAGCCCTTGCGTCGGGCTGGTTGTTCCAGGGGACATATGGCTTGGGATCGCTGCCGCGATTCCATGTGTCCCTGTTGCGCTTATTGCCGCGCTTGGGCTCTTGGCGGGAAGACTGGCCTTCCGCTAGGGGTTGTGCCTTTGACATGTGCGGTCTGAGAGACCGCTGAGTTTGGGCATATGTTTTGACCTTAGCCATGACATCTTCCCACTTCTTAGGCAAGCCGTTGCCGCCGGAAATATTCATAACCATTTGTTCGTCTTTGACTGCAACAATGAAATGGTTACGTGCCATCTGGTTGTCAACGTCGCCTATCTCTAGGATCTCTTTATTGTAACGGACAACGAATGCGTCAAGCGATTCGTTGTCTCTGCGCCAGATGTTCATGACGTCCATTGAATCACGTTCATGGCGTCGTTGCTGGCTAAAGTGTGCGAGGAACTTTTCTTGTAAGTCCTCGAATGAGGTCAGTGACCCTGGTGGCAGAGAATCGAACCATGCCCTGGCCAGACCTGTTAGGGTCTGTGGGAAAAAATGGCACCAGGTAGGTTCGTCCCACTTACCGTTGCACCCAGCACCGACGAAGATGTTGTTGTGATCATCTGGGTCGGTCGAGCCGTTGTATTTCCCAATGTTTAATGGGAATTTTGTGGTGGTGACATCGGCGTTGGCGATCTCCGGGACAAACTTAGAGTTTTCGGCCGCAGATTTCGGCCTATAAGGTTTGCCCTGGTTGCGCTTTGCAGCGCGGAGGTATGTGTTGCGGGGTTGATTGGGAGGAACATAGTTGCGTCCGCCCGGTCTACTGTTGGTGGAATGGGACTCCCCGCGGTATGTACTGTCATCTGGATCAGTATGGCCATACCCTTCATGGTGGGACTGTGGTCCCAAACGACTATGAATGTTTGTGTTGCGGCGCATTGTAGACTGCCGCCTTCTTTCTTCTTGAGAGCCTAAACGGCTATGTACGGAGTCCCTGCGGCGGGACCCGTACGAGGAATCGTCCTCATTGATTGTGCGGGCATCACAATAGGAGGAGCCGCGGTCCTCTTGCCTGCTTCTGGAGGCTGGATGTGTGGGGGCCCTGTCGTCGTATCGTAAAATACGACCGGCAGGTGTACGCGGTATCGGGGTAGGTCCGATACCTCCTTGTTCGTCGGCGCAAGCTCTGTTGTACGTTGCGGCCAGAAGGGCTGCTTGTTGGTCATACCAGGTATGAGGGCTCATGCCTGGAGGTATGACGGCAGCGTATTGTGACAGATCGTGTACGAACGTAAGGGATGCGCCCCCTTGCGTTGAGGTGCCAATGTGTTGGGCATTTGGGGCTAGGGGAATGGTTCCCGCAGGCCCTTGGTTTGCGGGGTTTAGGTTATCCCCGGTAGTGTTGTTTTGACGATCAGACATCTTTGGAAAGAAAAGGATGATTGGAAAAAAGTGCTAAGAGTAGCGGTGGGCGCCAATGATGAAACAATGGTTAACCGGGTAGGGTTAACTCACTGGTCTCGTCAAGAGGGTTAATCCCTTCTTTCCGAGGATCGCTGGCTGGATCGTCTGGTGGTGGGTTTCCTGCACAAGGAAACAAACCGTGACTCGTAACAAGGAGGATGGGGTGGGGGGTGCTCCTTGTTACCACTCTCCGGCGTGAGAATCAGTAATTTGCTTGGGAAGCAAAGTATGATAGTAGTAGTATTGAGAGAGTTGAGAAGTGATACCTCAAACCTGGTTTGGGGTGAGTACTTATAGCCGAGGAGTGAAGGAGGGTAGTTGAGTAGCTAGTCTGACATCGCACAGCTATTTGCAGGTGTGTCAGACCTGTCGGATACTGTGGTGATGCCACGTCCGGGTGTGGTGTCAGACTGTTGTTCATACGTGGGCTGGTAGGCGACTGTTCCCAGTGCCACTTGCACTGTGGTGTCAGACCCACTTGCCTTGTAGGCAGGATGCGGTGCCAAGCCGCATCGCTGCTTGCGGTCATTGATGTTGTTCCCGCATTGGTTGTTCCATCCATGATTTGCGCGGGATGCGGTGTTGTGCCGCATCGCCTGTCGAGTGACTGTTACTGTTGTCCAGATCCCTTGTCGTGACGAAAATGTTCATAGGATGCGGTGCGAGGCCGCATCGCTATGCGTAACATTAGTTTCCGTCCCTAAGGTAAGTCTTCTCATCAATGGACAGATTGGACCGCAGTGTTCGCGTGTGTCTACGCGGACACTGGAGAGTTAATTGCTGTTGGGGGTTTTTAATGAGGGTAATGGTCATTCGCGGTCGTGCTGACGCGATATTTGGGACCATACCCCTTCAGCCACCGACAACCCTTTAAAAATTACACAAATGCCCTTTGTAACTTTCGATGGATGTGCACGCTGGCCTGATAGAAGAAAACTTGGCACGCGAATTTTTGTTTGACCACGTTTTTGCCGATTCAAAACCCTAACTACATTGTGAGTCAACTGAGTAACAATGGAGGTAGAAGAATCTGGTCCACCGGTTCCGTCGTCTACCGCCGTTAGCTTCTTCCAACACCACCGACCAACGGTGGTCGATTCGCCATACAGGAGGTTTCTTCAATGTCGAACCGAATCTGTGGTGGTGGTGTTATGGGAAGGAGATGTGTCAAAAACAAGATACCATAAGAAAATCTTTCATTAAAACACAGCTAAATACCCAAATCGAAACATTTATTACCCAAAAATTCATAAAACTGTTTATAGAATACACAAACCTAACTCTCTAACTTGCAATGAAGATTATCAACAGTTAATCTCCACAATGATACAAAGAGAAATCAAACCGAGATCAGATCCGACATGAATCTGATCAAATAAAGAGGTGAGCAGATTCCATCCCGTAACCCTAGATTTGTCACTGCATGTGACCGGAACTGTCTTTGTCACCGGTCACCGGAATGCAACCAGATCTAATGATGGTTTGAAAGACTGACTTTGGACCTCCGCCATCATACGGTCAGTTCTTGCTGAGGCAGCGGCGGTTCCGAAGGCCGCTGGGAGTCGCCGGTGGTTTCAAAGAGACAGACGGGGAGAGATAGAGGGGTGGGGGAGAGGGAGTCAGAGCAAGAGTGACGGAGACGATGATGTGGTGGTGCTGTGGTGGTTGCGATTGGAGCCGGTGGAGGTTTTGGAGTAGAGATGGAGAGTAATAATTCTGGTGGGTGTATTAAGAGAGAAAGATTAAACACTGTGGTTGTGGTGTGGTTTTTATGGTAATGGTATTCAATAAATTATTAGTATTGGGAAAGAAAATAGCCTGGTCTCACATACTTTTTTCACCACCAGGTGGTTCGACATTGAAGAATAAATTATTGAGAGACAAAGATAGATTTTTGGGTATTTTTACTTTCTTATTTTTACATGATTTTAACAATAAATTATTAGTATTGGGAAAGAAAATAGCCTAGGTCTAAAATTGGTAGCATTGGTTTCTATATACGAACACAAAAAAGGTTCATGACACGTAAAGTAAAAAATATGGTGGTAATTATAAATATCCTACAAATATATATAGTTAGTTTAGAGTATATATACAAATATAAATATTAAAATAATATAAGTATTAAAAAACTCTATATATTATTATAATATATTAAAAACACTATTTATTTGATTGTATGAGATAAATTCAATTTACTTTACGTTATAATTCAATCGCAATAATTATATAGGTTACATTGAGTTCAATCGAACATGTCGAAACACGCGTTTTCGTATGATTAACGCATCACCTAACACTTGAACAAATCGTGTGTAACACATTGTGTTTTACACTCGGTGTTTTACTACACGTTCTTCCCGCCGTGCGCCGCCGCAACGCGCGGCTCGCAAATAACTAGTTGTTATTTAATATGGTACCAATCACGTGCTATGTCAAAGCACACTTCCACATGACTAGATTAAATTACATTTTTGTCCCTCTAGATATAAATAAGGTTTTACTCTTTGTCCCCACATTAGTTTTTTAGTAAAATACATAAAAATTTTCATTACCTTCGTTATTTTCAACCTTATATTTCAATAGAAAGTTATATTTTACAAAATTTGTCTCTTATTTAAAAGTTCATTCACATCCCATCCATCATTTCTGTTTTATCTTAATCATAAACACTTATTTTATAATACTTCTTATTTTATATAATTTATAACGTAATCCGGGTCTTAAATCCGGTCGAACCGGTCGGACCGGTCTGACCTTTGACCCCGTAAGGTGACCGGGTCGACCTCCGGTCCGATTCTGAAAACATTGGCTAAAAGTGACCAAACCTCATGAACCATTTTGGCAATTTACTCAACAATATAAAAACATTGCTTGTTTGACTTAAGTTGACCAACATTATCTCTTTATTTACGTACATATCTTAAAACAAGTTGCTGGCAGTGTTCTACTAAGGTAAAGCCACATGTTCTACTAAGGGAAAGCCACGTTTCAGATAAACTACCTCTCAAGAATTTAAGAGACACCCATCCTAATCCACATATTCACTGCATCTATAAATAAAGAATAAAAATTTCTGAAAATTGTTATCAGTAATACTTTAAATAAAGGCTCATTAAATAACAATAGTATTTCGCAAAACGTGGTAGCAATAGTTACAATCACTTTCAAATCATTTTTTCCGGTGTGATCAGGTATATAACTTTAATTTTTTTATTATTTAAACAAGGGTTAGTGGGGTTGATTAGAAAAAATATTTTGGACTTTTAAATTTTAGAGTTAAATGTCATTTTAGTCTTTCTGTTTGTATCATTTTATCAGTTTAGTCTAAAGGTTTGAAACATTGTCATTTTAGTCTAAATAGTTTTAAACGTTGCCATTTTAGTCCACTGGGTTAACTCCATCTCAGAGTCTCACTTATTTACTTAATATTTATTTTCTCGACAATTTATTTTATTTTTAAGGTTTATTAATAACTATTTAATATTTCATTAACTCAACCCTCTATAATATACGAATTTCTAACCCAGTTTATAATAATTGAGTATCTCTATTGTTCATTTGGTAAATGATAAACGTGATTGTTCCAAATTTATCATATTCAAATTTTATCAAACGTATTTTAATTTATAGATTTCATCTTTTATAAACATTTTTCTAACAAAAAAAATGAAGTAAAAAAATAGGAAGGTCTTAGGGTCTTACAGGAATTTCATGCCTTGCTTTCTCAAGTTTGTCGACAACTTGATCCTTACCCAATTGTTGTACTTGCTCCTCCTTTAAGACATCATATCAGAGAAAAATAAGTTACTGCTCAAAACTGTAAATTTGAAATAATAACTATAAATTGGTGATGAAAAACTATGTACTAAGTAAGTAACAAACTATAAAACAACGAATAAATTGATAATATAATAGTTCATAAGATGTTGACGAAATTGGTGTTCAAAGATAATAGTTAAAACCATCAAATGAATATATATATATATAGGGGAAGGTTCAAATGAAAACCACTAGTTAACTCGAAAACTAACTAAAAAAGCCAAAAAAACATACCAAATTTTTTTTTTCATACCAAAATTCGCCACTTTTCATATATAAAAAAAATATCAAAAAAAAAAAAAAATTGTAGTGCACATATGTAATACAAAATTTTTTTTTTTTTTTTTTTTGAAAAAAAGTTTTTTTTTACATAAAAAAACCTGCGATTTTTTATAAAAAAATTGAAAAAAAAATTTGGTGTGTTTTTTAGGCTTTTTTTAGTTAGTTTTCGAGTTTTCGCGTTAAAAGTGGTTTTCATTTGAACCATCCCCTATATATATATATATAGGATTAGGATCAAGAGTGAACAACTTCTTGAGAGTGAACTGAGCGAACTAATCTTGGCTCTTAATCATTTTTTAGATTAAAAGGGTAAGATTGACATTAGCCAAGTATATTTAATTAAATCCCTTAATTTTCTCATCTCTTAACTCTCTCTCTCTCATTTTTTATTATTTCTCCATCATTTCTTTATTCATAGATTTTGTTTTAATTTTAACTTGAATATTGTTTTTCTTTTATTATCCGTATATATAGATATCATAATACATTATTTTAACTTTTTATAATTTTCAATAAATATTAAAAAATTTCTCTGAGATTGAAATTGTAATAATTAGTTTTGGGCATTAACTTTTTTTTTTTTGAATATGTGATGAAGTTATTTATTTTTGCATACATGTGATATGTTTCGTTTTCATTAATTTCATAATTTTTATATGAATCTACTCGTGTGCATGCGTAATATACTATATGTTGTTAATATACACATATGTAACAATTTCTGAATATAATACACAGATGTATAAAAGACTATGCACATGTGTATAAAATAACACATGTGTATCATGTATAAACTGATAGTTAGCGAGACTGTGCACATGTGTATAAACTAACACCTGTGTATCTTGTATAAACTGATACTAGCGAGACTGTACACATGTGTATACACTAACAGCTGTGTATCTTGTATATACGGAAACTAGCAAGATTTTAGGGATTTTAATTATATTGTTTAATAAATGCAATTTACAAAAGATGCAAATACCCTTCTACCAATTAATTTAAAGGGGAGTTACAATATTATAATTACAATCTTGCCATTGTTTAAAAATCTCTAGATGATGTAATCTAATGGCCTAGATTAGTTCACACAGTTCACTCTCAACCTAGTGTTCACTCTAGAACCCTACCCTATATATATATATATATATATATATATATATAAATTACACATCAAATTTGGTAGAAAAATAATGAGTACGGTCAAGGAAATTAAGAGATGATAGAAACAATATCATATGCCTTGTCTGATTAAAATGATATGCATATAGATTCTATCAGAGAAATTGGACGTTTCATTTGTAGCTTGTATACACGAAACGATTGGTGGCGAGAATTCGTCCAGGATATGGGTGTAAAATGAAGATTAGTAGCTTTTTTATGGAAAATGTATATAAGGTTATGGAATATGAACACATTTTGAATCGAAATGAAAAGCCGAGCAAGTAACAAAAACCCACTATTTTTAAACCAAAGGGGGCACCCAATTGACCAAGGGCTTGGGATTCATCCATGGAAATCCCATAAGCTTCAAGGAAACGATGGAGACTTGGTTTCATGAAAAGTAGTTTTTCTTTTGTTTAAAAAAATATACATATACCATAGTATTATTGTAGGGTTCGGATTTTGAGCTTTGAAAGGTTTTGTGTTTAGATGGAAGGGTTTTTCTTTCAATTGTGTCTTCATATGGATATTTTCAAGATCCTTTGTATATAATAATTTAGACAAATTTTTTGGCAATCTATATGCGTAATATGTATTCCTTATGCGTTAAGATAATATGCACCCGATGATTATGTCACACCCCGACCACGTGGAACATACAAATGTGGCGGAAACATCGGGGAGTGTTGTAACAGAATTAATGTTTCAAATCCATGGCAATTGAAGTTTCGTTTTATTAATCAAATATGAAAGATTTCATTGTTTTATACAAGAAACAAAGGGTACATAACATAAAGTAGCTAGTTCTTGTCTCGTTTTAAGTCACTAAGGCACAGATCCGCCTAAGTATGTCTTGATAAGTCCTATACATCATGACCTGAAAACACATGTGAAAATAGGTACGTCAGCATAAAAATGCCTGTGAGATACATAGGTTTTGTGAAAATAGGATTCATGACTTATGTTTGAGAAAATGTTTAGTCATGAACCTTGTAATTTGCTTTGTCTTGTAAATCGTTTGAAAATCAATAAGTCCAGATGATATGTATAGATAAAAGAATAATGTATGGTTAAATGAATAACCATGTAACTGAGTTTGTATAAGATAAGTTGTTTGTAAAACAATGTCTTGTGAAAAGTATGTTATTTGTATAAAATATTATATGTCTCAAACTGAAATGATTCAAATAACGCTACAATATGTAATACCATACAAACACTTATATATAGGAAGTACCAGCGGCGTATCCACCATGCTTGTATCATATTACACACGCCTCGTTACTTAATCACTTACTCAAACCAAACCATCAGGATGTAATGTTTAACAATTGTAGAAATGTGCATGTATAGTCAAATACGGTTCACACGGTTCACAGATACAAACGGTTCACAGATACAAACGGTTCATAGATACAACGGTTCACAAATACAACGGTTCACAGATACAAACGGTTCATAGATACAAACGGTTCACGGATACAAACGGTTCACAGATTCAAACGGTTCACAGATATCAACGGTTCACATAGTCAAATGATTACAACGGTTCGAATTGTAGTATAATGTGTTCATATGCTGGATGAGCATATACAACAGAAAAGCAATTTAAAACAATGTACTAAGTATGCACACAATGAACATACGTAGTATGAAATGTAATGTAGAACGATGTACTAAGTAATGCACACAATGGGCACACCTAGCATAAAATGTAATGAAATCATGTACTATAATGTACTAATGAACATAGCATGTATATGATGTGAAAACATGAAAGCATGAAAGTAACAAGTAGGCACATGTGTTCCACCCCAAAACAGTTTGGAAAACAGTAAAAGAGGGGTCTATGTACTCACTTGAGATTGCTTAGTAGTCCTTGAGTAACAACCAAACAATGCTTAGAGATCACGGATATCAAACGGCACCTAATATAGGTAACTATGTTAATAACCGGACCTAAAACGGAAGATCGGATAGAATGCGGGTTCGTAAACCAAACGAGTATAGAGACTCGTGTCATATGGTTTAACAAAGCCTACATACTAACTGAAACTTAACCTAAATGTTTACGACCCATTACGACCCGTTTAGGAAGCTTATGCTACTTTAACGCGTCGTGCGCGTGAAACGCGTTCGGACCGCCTAACTAGCCCTATGACAAGTGTTATATGCCTAAACATGTTACATAATCAGTTACGTGACAAAAGTTTAGGTTACATATGCTTAATTACTAATTATACATGAAAAGGGTATTCTGGTAATTTACCTAAGGCATATAAACTACCTATCATACAACTACTTAAACGATGTGACCATAAGGTATAACCTCAGAAGGTTATTCCCTATATACTATGGTCACCTAATGTATTTGGTCGGATCCTAATGATCGACCAAACTGGGTCGGGTTCGAGGTATAAGCGATTTATCAGATCGCTTACCCTACGACCCTAAACAACATGGTAATCAGTGGGCATAGTCCCAAGGGACTATGACCAACGTGATTACACTCACGTTGCGAAGTTCAAACGAACTTCGCATTGACCATTACTGGTCAACGCTGAAAGTCAAACAAAGTTTGACTTTCTGACTCGAAAAGCAGTAAAATAAGGAAAAGAACGAAAGAATACTTACCCAGGGTCCCCGAATGCTAATCCCGATCCAAGAATCTCAGGTATGAAACAATGGTTTCAACTTAGAGTTTCTAAAATCAGAATTCTTGTAAGTTATGCAATGGGGGGCATGGGGTATATATAGTTTTCGGGTAACCGTTAAGATCGTTTGTTGTAAAACGTGCCATGATCCAAGGCGTACACTTGTCGGAACCTCATGGTGGCTGAAATTAGGTTCTTATCCGCTGACTAGACGATTGAGAATGTGTGGTTGAGAATCGAACAGCTGGGTCCCGCGGTTAAAACATTGAATCTGGTCTGATCATGCAGTCGCGTAGCGCGACGGGTAGGCCCTTAGGGCTCGCGCTACGCTACTGCCTCCCAGTTCCAGAATTGTTTCAAAGTTGGCAGAAATGGTCCCTGCACGTGTTTAAGGCCTTTTTCGATGCGTTTGAACCCCGTTAACCTCATTTCAAGGCTCTAAAATGAAGTTAAAGTATAGGGAACTCAAAACATGCTCAAAAATATGCCGGATGTTGGTTCGTTTGGTCGTACGAACGCGATGTTCGCTTAATTACGACGGAATGCGCATAAGCGCGAAAAACGATCCAAATGACGTGACGAATGGATTTTTCTTATGGCGAACACTAAAATATAATATAGTCATGCTCACATAAATTTTTGGATGTCCGGATGTATTCAGAACGTAAGTTATGCGCGAAAATGCAAACTTGTGCACTTTTTGACACTTTTAGTCCCTGAATGACCCAAAAGTTTATTTTAGCACACCGAACACCTTAAAGCCTATTTCTAAGCTATGTAAAGGATATTTAAGGTGTGTTTAACTTATGGTCATGTTCCGGAATGTCTGTTACAGTTCAAATTGGCATACTTTCGCGGTTTGTCAACTTTAATCCCTGTAAGCGATTAAACTTTGATTTCCCCACACCAAACCTTCCAAAACTTATATCTAAGTTATGTCAAGGTTATTTAAGGTATGTTAAGCCTATTTCACTATTCCGGAGTGTTCGCTGCATTAAACTGGTTATATCTACACATCAGTGCGCGTATAACCTTCCAGAAAGCGATTTAGAGCTTGAAATCGAACAAGAATTGATATGTGTAAACGATACACATATTTTTACAAATCCCAAGTATGAAATACAATATTTCATTGGTTGGGCATTTGTTTGATGGTCTCAGTGACACGGGTGTTACAGTCTCCCCTACTTTAGGAAATTTCGTCCCGAAATTAATTCGTAGGAGTCTATTTGTGACTTTGTGTCAGATAACCACCAGAGATATGTAAGGCATAATCCTGTCATTTCCTTAACGGACATTCTTCAGAACGAAAATGAACAGACGGAGTCATTTTCCTCAACGAGTATTCTGCAGAAGCGGAAATGAAGGAATAAACAAACGGGGATTCATTTCCTTAACGGACAATCTTCAGAAACGAAAATGAACAAACGAAGTCATTTTCAACGGTTGCTTCCTCAGAAACGGAAATGAAAATGATAGACAAACAGATATTCATTTCCTCAACGGATAATCTTCAGAAACGAAAATGAACTAACGGAGTCATTTTCAACGGTTGTTTCCTCAGGTTCGGAAATGAAGGATTTAAACAACGGATATTCATTTCCTCAACGGATAATCTTCAGAAACGAAAATGAACTAACGGAGTCATTTTCAACGGTTGTTTCCTCAGGTTCGGAAATGAAGGATTTAAACAACGGATATTCATTTCCTCAACGGATAATCTTCAGAAACGAAAATGAACTAACGGAGTCATTTTCCTCAACGGGTATTCTTCAGAATTGGAAATGAAGGATAAACGGATATTCATTTCCTCAACGGATATTCTTCAGAAGTGAAAAATGAATAGCTAATTCATTTTTCCTCAACGGATACTTCATCAGAATTGGAAATGAATAGGGTTAACTTCTAGGTACATGACAAAGCTCGCTGTGGTTTCTGTGCACAAAATTTCATAATTATGTATGCATCCATAATTACGTAATTCCTTGCATAGTCCGCACAGTTTGTCTTGTAATGTTCATAAGCACATAAGCACATAATCACATAGTTGTTTAATTGTTATTATCTTGTTATTGATTGCAATTAACTTGGCACCTCGTACATCGTTTCTCTTGGAAGAAACGGGTACTTAGGATTTTCGTGAAAAACGCAAGAGATCATAAAATGGAAGAAATTTGGGAGTAGTCTGTTCTTCAAGGAATGCGGTTCCTTGATTGTCGGTATTGTAGGGGATATGTTGTTTATACATACAATCACATAAATACATTGCAATGTAAAAGATTTATTTATAAACAACGATAACAACTGTTTCTTGGATCTTGACAACAAAAGAAAATAATACATAAGACGTGATTATTTCTAAACGATGTTGTCTTCTGGTTGATCATATGCTCATCCCTGCGCTGGATTTGCATTAGCAAGCCTTGGGCAATTCCTACGAAAATGGCCCATCTCGCCACAGTTGTAGCAAGATCCCGGTGGAAAACGAGCTTGAGCAGGATAGTTGCCAGCTTGATTTGGTGCAGCTGCGGTTGGGCAAACCCTAGCTGTATGACCTATAAGTCCGCAAACTTGGCATGTGCGGCACTTCACCCCAGCATGATGATGTAGGCCACATTGGTTGCACAAGGGTGCAGTTCCGTTGTAGGGTTTCCTGGCAGGGGGTCGAGCTGGTTGGTTGAGGACGGCTTGATCATTGTGAGCGACCACAGCGTAGTTCTGAGAAGCCTTTCGCTTCTTTGACCTCTTAGGGGATCCAGTCTGTTCATCCATGATCTTTGATTCCTCGATTGGTTCCGATTCTTCGACCGGCTTCTTGTCACCTTTTCGGAAAAGTTTACCTTTCCTGATCTTTGATTCAGTCAAGGTTGCATATAGCTCAATGGCCTGTCTAACTGTAGTAGGGTTGCTACCAGTCAAAATATCTTGTATTGAGTCAGGGAGGCCATCAATGTACTTTTCGATTGCCTTATCCAAAGGCGTGACCATGTTTGGGCATAACAGACTCAACTCCTCATAACGGTCCGTGTAGGCTCGATGCTCACCGCTGTCTTGCTCAAGATTGTCGAATTCCCTTTCCAAAGCCCTGATCTCGTGTCGAGGACAGAATTCCTTCATCATAAGGGCTCTAAGTTCAGCCCATGTCTGTGCTAGAGCAACTTCTGCACCACGATCTCTCATAATCCCGTTCCACCACGTAAGGGCTCTCTTCTGGAACACACTCGAAGCAAACTCGACCTTGCGATTGTCAGGACACTGCACGTGGCGGAAAGTATTCTCGATGCTCTCGAACCATTGAAGAAGCCCAGTCGCTCCCTCAGAACCACTAAACTTGAGTGGTTTCGCCGAGTTAAAACTCTTGAAGTTGCATGGACCATTGTTGTTGTTGTTGGCTTGATTCCATAGAGCAAAGAGGTTTGGGAATTGAGCAGCCATTTGCTGTGCAATGATTTCTGCCAGTTCGGCAGTCTCTATCTGGTTTTCGCGTCGAGGAGGCATTCTAAAAGAGGAAACATGAAAAGAAACGAGTGAGAGATTTAGACGTAAAGAATGAGATGAAACAAATCTGATGAAAGCAAGGATAGTGGTCATTTGTTTGTTACTACAAAGCAACAAACGACCTCGGTGATCAATCAAGGTAGATAGGTCAAAAATAATGTATCGCGAAGACATGCTCGCCTATAAGTGAACACTCATCCCAAGAATTCCCAGGTAAGCACAACTGGTCTCGCGTCTGGTTGAGATGTATACGAAGTGCTTGCCTAGACAGAAAACTCAGAATACAGGCATTCACCCTTCCAGTTTGCACGTGTTCACATTATTTAAAACCCAAAACCTTGACGAGATTTTGAAAATTCAAAGGGGTTCAAAACCATATAAAAGAGGGTTCAAAACCTAGTAATCAATCATCCTAGAACAGATGATTAGTTTTCAAAGCGGTTTTGAAATTTATGTCCTTGTTGTGGTCGTCGCCTAAGGATAGGTGACAGTATTGTTTTATGACTAAACGCAAGTAAACTCGCGTTAGGGTCCAAGAAAGTTATAGACTAGGTCAAAGCATTACTAATAACCTAATTCCCTATAACCATTGGCTCTGATACCATCTTTTCTGTCACACCCCGACCACGTGGAACATACAAATGTGGCGGAAACATCGGGGAGTGTTGTAACAGAATTAATGTTTCAAATCCATGGCAATTGAAGTTTCGTTTTATTAATCAAATATGAAAGATTTCATTGTTTTATACAAGAAACAAAGGGTACATAACATAAAGTTGCTAGTTCTTGTCTCGTTTTAAGTCACTAAGGCACAGATCCGCCTAAGTATGTCTTGATAAGTCCTATACATCATGACCTGAAAACACATGTGAAAATAGGTACGTCAGCATAAAAATGCCTGTGAGATACATAGGTTTTGTAAAAATAGGATTCATGACTTATGTTTGAGAAAATGTTTAGTCATGAACCTTGTAATTTGCTTTGTCTTGTAAATCGTTTGAAAATCAATAAGTCCAGATGATATGTATAGATAAAAGAATAATGTATGGTTAAATGAATAACCATGTAACTGAGTTTGTATAAGATAAGTTGTTTGTAAAACAATGTCTTGTGAAAAGTATGTTATTTGTATAAAATATTATATGTCTCAAACTGAAATGATTCAAATAACGCTACAATATGTAATACCATACAAACACTTATATATAGGAAGTACCAGCGGCGTATCCACCATGCTTGTATCATATTACACACGCCTCGTTACTTAATCACTTACTCAAACCAAACCATCAGGATGTAATGTTTAACAATTGTAGAAATGTGCATGTATAGTCAAATACGGTTCACACGGTTCACAGATACAAACGGTTCACAGATACAAACGGTTCATAGATACAACGGTTCACAAATACAACGGTTCACAGATACAAACGGTTCATAGATACAAACGGTTCACGGATACAAACGGTTCACAGATTCAAACGGTTCACAGATATCAACGGTTCACATAGTCAAATGATTACAACGGTTCGAATTGTAGTATAATGTGTTCATATGCTGGATGAGCATATACAACAGAAAAGCAATTTAAAACAATGTACTAAGTATGCACACAATGAACATACGTAGTATGAAATGTAATGTAGAACGATGTACTAAGTAATGCACACAATGGGCACACCTAGCATAAAATGTAATGAAATCATGTACTATAATGTACTAATGAACATAGCATGTATATGATGTGAAAACATGAAAGCATGAAAGTAACAAGTAGGCACATGTGTTCCACCCCAAAACAGTTTGGAAAACAGTAAAAGAGGGGTCTATGTACTCACTTGAGATTGCTTAGTAGTCCTTGAGTAACAACCAAACAATGCTTAGAGATCACGGATATCAAACGGCACCTAATATAGGTAACTATGTTAATAACCGGACCTAAAACGGAAGATCAGATAGAATGCGGGTTCGTAAACCAAACGAGTATAGAGACTCGTGTCATATGGTTTAACAAAGCCTACATACTAACTGAAACTTAACCTAAATGTTTACGACCCATTACGACCCGTTTAGGAAGCTTATGCTACTTTAACGCGTCGTGCGCGTGAAACGCGTTCGGACCGCCTAACTAGCCCTATGACAAGTGTTATATGCCTAAACATGTTACATAATCAGTTACGTGACAAAAGTTTAGGTTACATATGCTTAATTACTAATTATACATGAAAAGGGTATTCTGGTAATTTACCTAAGGCATATAAACTACCTATCATACAACTACTTAAACGATGTGACCATAAGGTATAACCTCAGAAGGTTATTCCCTATATACTATGGTCACCTAATGTATTTGGTCGGATCCTAATGATCGACCAAACTGGGTCGGGTTCGAGGTATAAGCGATTTATCAGATCGCTTACCCTACGACCCTAAACAACATGGTAATCAGTGGGCATAGTCCCAAGGGACTATGACCAACGTGATTACACTCACGTTGCGAAGTTCAAACGAACTTCGCATTGACCATTACTGGTCAACGCTGAAAGTCAAACAAAGTTTGACTTTCTGACTCGAAAAGCAGTAAAATAAGGAAAAGAACGAAAGAATACTTACCCAGGGTCCCCGAATGCTAATACCGATCCAAGAATCTCAGGTATGAAACAATGGTTTCAACTTAGAGTTTCTAAAATCAGAATTCTTGTAAGTTATGCAATGGGGGGCATGGGGTATATATAGTTTTCGGGTAACCGTTAAGATCGTTTGTTGTAAAACGTGCCATGATCCAAGGCGTACACTTGTCGGAACCTCATGGTGGCTGAAATTAGGTTCTTATCCGCTGACTAGACGATTGAGAATGTGTGGTTGAGAATCGAACAGCTGGGTCCCGCGGTTAAAACATTGAATCTGGTCTGATCATGCAGTCGCGTAGCGCGACGGGTAGGCCCTTAGGGCTCGCGCTACGCTACTGCCTCCCAGTTCCAGAATTGTTTCAAAGTTGGCAGAAATGGTCCCTGCACGTGTTTAAGGCCTTTTTCGATGCGTTTGAACCCCGTTAACCTCATTTCAAGGCTCTAAAATGAAGTTAAAGTATAGGGAACTCAAAACATGCTCAAAAATATGCCGGATGTTGGTTCGTTTGGTCGTACGAACGCGATGTTCGCTTAATTACGACGGAATGCGCATAAGCGCGAAAAACGATCCAAATGACGTGACGAATGGATTTTTCTTATGGCGAACACTAAAATATAATATAGTCATGCTCACATAAATTTTTGGATGTCCGGATGTATTCAGAACGTAAGTTATGCGCGAAAATGCAAACTTGTGCACTTTTTGACACTTTTAGTCCCTGAATGACCCAAAAGTTTATTTTAGCACACCGAACACCTTAAAGCCTATTTCTAAGCTATGTAAAGGATATTTAAGGTGTGTTTAACTTATGATCATGTTCCGGAATGTCTGTTACAGTTCAAATTGGCATACTTTCGCGGTTTGTCAACTTTAATCCCTGTAAGCGATTAAACTTTGATTTCCCCACACCAAACCTTCCAAAACTTATATCTAAGTTATGTCAAGGTTATTTAAGGTATGTTAAGCCTATTTCACTATTCCGGAGTGTTCGTTGCATTAAACTGGTTATATCTACACATCAGTGCGCGTATAACCTTCCAGAAAGCGATTTAGAGTTTGAAATCGAACAAGAATTGATATGTGTAAACGATACACATATTTTTACAAATCCCAAGTATGAAATACAATATTTCATTGGTTGGGCATTTGTTTGATGGTCTCAGTGACACGGGTGTTACAGATTATATACACAAAAACAAATCTAACTTACCTGAAGGACCAATGCTTTCTCAAGTTCATTGAGAACAACTTTCATTGTTGGGCGTTGGTCTTGAGTCTCTGACACACACTGATTTGCAACTTCTAGAAATGTGTGCAATGAATCCTTGTTGGCTCCTCTATTTGGAATACAACTCTTTTTATCGGTGTCTTCCTTTAGTGTAGAATCTATCATGCCCTCTATTGTTCCATTGCGAAAGTTTTTTCTAGCCACATGAATGAGCCCTTTGTCACTCTCCTTAAGGTAAATTTGGTCATGAGCCCGCCTTCCACATATAATTTCAAACAAAACTACACCAAAGCTATACACATCCGACTCTCTTTTTAGCTTACCGGTATTCGCATATTCTAGATCCACGTGGTACTTTGACTCAAAATATGTTCTTTTATACAGAGTTTCATCTTTTTTATCGGGGGGCAAGATTACTGCCCACTCAAAATCCTCAATCTTTGTCCGCCAGTTCTCGTCCAACCCAAATTTGAAGCTAGCTATATTGCCATGTATTATCATTTTTTTGTCTTCCATCCCAGAGTGTATGTAATTCAATGCATGAGCAGCATCAATGCATATTTTTAAACGTGTTTCCCAAGTCAAGGTACACATTTTATTTACCTTTCCTAAATAATCCATAAGGAATCCATTAGCAAATTTCTCCACGATAAGCATCATCTCAAAACCTTCAACACAAAATCCTATTAGAGTGACTATGTTGGGATGCTTAACGGTAATAAGCACTTCAAGTTCTGTAAAAAATAACTCTTCTTCGTCCTTGTCATCTCGAGGAAGGAAGCGTTTTATAAGTACAGTGTTGTGTATCTTGGGTTGTGTAGTTTTACCCTCCTCTTCTACAAAGGAAGGTTTTCCTTTATCAAGATGGCTGAGTTCTACCGTATACCTAGCATAGTAATCATTACCACCATAATTTTTGTACGTGTTTGAAAAGTTATAGGTGGCTAACTTTATGTCGTCGAGCTGAATCTTCAAGTGTTCCAAGTTGTTTAACTGCAAAGATGTGAGAAAGGAAAAAAAGGATTACAAATTATGAAACTATATATACTTGTTAGAAATATGAGATTGAATTTCTTTGGTTAATAGTTTTTTTATCGCTTTAGAAAATATAGAGGAAATTAAATTTCTTTTTAGAAACTAAAAAAAATTAACGTAAATAACAAATCTTACAAAAAAAATGTCAAGCATAAAGAGTTGTTGCAAGTGGGTTACACCCGCCCGGCTGCCCAGATCCAAGTCTGTTTAGGGATGGGAGTATGCTATGATGGATCAACCAAACCAATAGTAGATTATGCAGTTCTTGAGGTTGTACAAAGAGTTTTATGTTGTATTAATGAAAATATTACGAGGCTGAGGTACATAAACTGGTAGGTAATGATTATTACTATTATAAACTACAAGTAGATTATGCAGTTGTTGAGGTCGTACAAAGAGTTTTATGTTGTTACTATTATAAACTACAAGTAGATTATGCAGTTGTTGAGGTCGTACAAAGAGTTTTATGTTGAAGTAATGAAATATTATGAGGCTGAGGTTCGTAAACTGCTGAAGATTATTACCATAAACTACAAATATTATGGAACACTTGAAGTTTGATTGCAGGTAAAAAGTCAGTTTTTTTTTATATGTATTTGTGTTTGCTAAAAGTACATTGGGAAGCTATACATTGGGGAGGGGCGGATCTACGTGAAGGGTAGGGATTGCCCGGGATACCCCTCAACTTTTTTGACGAAATGTAAAATTTTCTTTTGTTTCTTGATTTTATGTATTCTGATGGCAAACATCAGGATACCCCTAAATATAATATTAGAGAGATGGAAGGAGAAAAATAAAATATTTTGAAGAAAAATGAGATCTCCAGCCGACGTTATAGTTGCAGGAAGGGGTGTTCTTCGGGTTTCGGGTTTTTTGGGTCGGGTTGTTCGGGGTTTTGGCTAGGTAAAAGTGACATGATAACCGACCCATTTAAAGTTTGGGTTGTTCGGGTATCGGTTATTCAAGTTCGGGTTAAGCCGGGTCGGGTTGTTCGGTTTTCGGGTTTAAATGTAAAATGAAAAAAAAAATAATGTTTTTTCACAAAATATCATCAAATATATCATATATATCATGTTGTTAAATAAAAATCATCACAATTTAAACATCATTTAACAATATGGTATGTTAGGGTGTAGGGAGTGGTTAGACACTTGAGAGTGGCAAACTAAAAAATCAACCAATGAGAGTGTGTCATGTCAAAGTGGTAAACTATGCTCAAAAGTATTGGCAATAGTTAAACACTTGGTGAAGTGGTAAACTATTTTTTTTTAAAAGGAAAAATGTGTGATTGGTTGAGATTGGAATGGACCCCACCCCACACTACCCTCTCTCTCTCATACCCTCCCTCCACCGATTTGGCAAACCTACACCGATTTGGCAAACTTTTGAGTGGCAAACTATGTTGGCGGTGGTGTTACCAATTGGCAAACTAAGTTTGCCACACTTTGGCACACCCCACTCCGTATACCCTTAATATTCAAACACTTAATGTTCGGGTTTCGAGTTTCGGGTTTTTCGGATAGGGTTGTTCGGGTTTTTGTTGGGAAAAAGTGACCCAATAGCCGACTCATTTAAGGTTCGGGTTGGTCGGATTTAGGTTATCCGGGATCAGGTTTTTTGGTTATTCTCTAATTCGAGTTCAGGCGGCTTTGAATTCGAGTCGGGTCTCTTTGCAGACATACAAAGAAGAAGACTCTTCCTTGTCTAAAATGAAAAGATAAATATTATTTGGATTATTTTTCTCTCTTGAGATGTTGGAAGTGACTGGAACCCACCTGAGTTGACCAACCTATCACTCTTTCTTAATTTATTTATTTTATTATTACTTTGATTCTATATATTACTATGTATTAATCGATTGTCTATTAGTTCATTAATCAAAATTGTATTTATTATTTAATCTAATCGATAGTCTGCTAGTAAATAATCAATTTATTATCAAATATTATTTATTATTTAATAAATTTATTATCTGTTAGTTAGTTATTTTTTTTATTTGGATCTTACTAATTATATAGCTTTTTGAGTAAATTACAAGTTTTGTACTTAATATTCTAAAAATCTTACACGTTATGTCCTTTAAGCCAAACTCAGTTAGATTTTTTAGTTAAGTTTGGTCATGTGCCTTGCACATGAGGACATACTTGTCATTTCTCTCTCTCTAATCTGAACCCACCACCACAACCTAATCTCTCTCAACCCACCACCACCACCACCCCACAACCTTGACCGTCGCCACCCACCCCACCACCCCACCTCAGCCTTCACCCCCACCTACTTTTTTTTTTTGAAAGGTGTAGATCGATTGGAAACCCACTATCGACTGCGCTTCAACCCTTTTTATCGGAAGAACAGCCACTCGGGTTCGAATGAGGGGGAGTGCAGCGCAGAGCCATTCCTCGCACCTCGTGGAAACTTAATCCCGACTGCCAGGCTCGAACCCGTGACCCCGGTCAGGAACCCCACCAAGGTGGGTAAACCTTACCGCCTCCACCCCCACCTACTGACCACCCCAACCCTACTACACCAACCATCACCACCGTACCCGCCATCACCATCACCACCACCACCCCTGCCTGACTGTCTCCCCTTGCAACCCGTCGTCCATCACCGCTCCCCCTGCACCCGCCGTCCATCACTGCCTCCCCTGCAACCACAACCTCTTCCGCCGCACCTAAAAGTCAGAAACAGATCTGGGACCGCAAGAACCGTTACTCATTGTGTTAGAGTTTGTTTGTTCGATTGATTGTGTGTATAATGAATGATTTGAACTGAGTGCTTGTATAAGTTGTGCATAAATCTGAAGCGATTGAAGGTATGTTTGCTTGTTCAGTTGATTTGTATATGTTGTGCGAAAACTAAAGCAATTGAACGAAGTTCATGCTCAATTACTCACTGTGTTTATTTGTTCAATGTGTTTTGTGTGTTCAATTGATGGTGTTATTGGTGGGTTTTTATATAGAGAGAGGGGGGAGGAGGATGTCTACGTTTTAGAAAGAGAGAAAGGAAAATGTGGGTGGAAAGGATATATTTTCTAGAAAAAAAGGTTTATTTATTATATTAAGATGTGAAAAGACAACATTACCCTTATATGGGTCCATATGGCCAAACTTAACTAAAAAATCTAACTGAGTTAGGCCTAAAGGACATAACGTGCAAGATTTTGGAACATTAAGTACAAAATTTGTCAACTTTTGCGCTAAAGACAACGCCTGCAATTTGGTGTAAACATAAAGGACAAAAATTGTAATTTACTTTAACTTTTTTTCATAACTCATCTATTTGTCATAACAACCTTTTATCATATGGCATATTGGCATCTAGTTTTAAAATTTGTAAATACCATACGATACTTTTTGCCGTATAAAAATGTTTTGTAGTCGAGATTATTTAGTATTTAAAAACCTCAAACACTTTAATAAATATACTAATTTAAAGTTCATGATGAACTATTAATACATATTAGAAGATACGAAAACTTAGGTTAGGACCCGACACGAATTGAGCCGAAAATTTTTATGTTCACTTGTTTGAAATTGAAGCATCTAAAAACAGTGATTTCTACATATAAAATTCTGGATCCGTCACTAAATGTACTGTCGTGTTTTATGAATCTATATCTATACCATATAATAAAGTAAAGTAGGTGACACATTTCGTATTACTGTGCATCACCAGAATTGTTTTCCCGCCCTTTTCTTTCTCTAATTTAGTTAACATTCTTTAGGTTTAAATATAATTTATATAAGATTTTAAAATCATTGAATATTAAAAATAGTGATTATGTATAGATTATTATCCACCCTTTACGTTAGAACGTAGACCAACTCAAATTTAAACGACTAATCAAAATGTAATATATATTTGACCCGAATCGTTTTCAAACAAAACTAACGTCGAAACGTACATAAAAAGTAAGCATGAAAACGTATTATATTTGATCTGACTCTTCAAATAAAATTTACGTCAAAACGTTGACCAACTCGTATTTATACCATTCGAATCAAGACGTATCATATTTGACCTGACTCTGAACAAAATTGACATCGAACGTACACAAAAAGTGAGCACGAAAACATATTATATTTGATCCGACTCGTTTCTAAACAATTAACACGAATTTATCACATCACGTAATAAGCAAACAAGAAATTATTTTTTTTTTAAGTTAACAAATACAATATGGAAACAATTTTTAATTAATTAACAATTGTTATATAGTAGTATTAAAATAAAATTTAATTATAGCTTTCTTTTGTAACGGTAACTAACAACGAGTTAAAGAATATAATTAGCAATACTAATTTGTTTAAAATCATTATTATATGGTAATCGTAGTTTTTTTTTTCCTCTTAAACAGTTGTTCTATAAGACTGAAGGGAGTGGGGCGACTCCCCCACCCGAGTCGCCCGGAACACCGCCCCCCTTGGCGTCTTGGGTGGCGTCCCCCTCCAGCCCGTCTCCAGCAGATCGCCCCAACTTTTTCATTTCCCATGCATATATCCGTTGGCAACGGATAGTTTGGCCCAAGTTTTTTTTTTTTTTTTTTAAATACAACCCACCTTTATAAATAATACCACATATCAAACACATTTTTACCACAATCTTCTCTCAACTCATCAAAATTTATACCAATCTTCTATCAACTCATCAAAATGTATCCCCACAACATCCCTCCTTTCAACCAAAATACACAATCTTCCAATCCACAACCCGATATGGCGGACCCAAACATTTTAAATAACCCCGCTTTTTACGCCTATTTCAATAATATGCACGTTGCTAGCCCTACACCGCAAGTATACTACAACAATACGACGATACCGCAAAATATGGGGTTCACCACTTGGAACACACAACAACCCGGTGGTTTTCAAAACGTTGGTGGATCGAGACAACAAAATGGTATAAATTTTTTAGATATTTTTTTGTAAAGAATATGTTTTTTTTTAACTTTGTTTGTATTCCATCTAGTGGTTGATTTAGATGACGAAGAAGTTCCGGAGACCCAGTTCGATGTCAGTCAAAATGATGTTGAACCTCAAAAAAAGAAACGTTCACACAAGAGGAAAACACCGGGTGAAGAACGCTTGAAAACCAAACCGATACCATGGACTTCCAACGAGGAAATGAGCTTGTCCAAGGCTTGGCTAGAAATAACCGAAGACCCGAGATGTAGTAACTATCAAAAGGAAAAAAACATATTGGTCTCGTATTTACAACGTTTTCCTCAAGTTGGAAGATCAAGAAGATGGATACCGTGATCCCGATGGTATCGGCGCGAAGTGGCGTAAAATGCGTCCTTTGATTCAAAGTTTCAACCAAATATACACTCGCCTAAGTAACTCGAGGGTGCGCCAAAGTGGTTCCGACGATGCGATGCTCCAAGCAAACGCCCAAAATGAATTCCGAGCCGAACACAAGAAGGCGTTTCCTTATCTTGCTATTTGGCAATTTTTAAGAAAGAGTTCGAAATTTCACATAGTCATCGCCTTCGATCCATTTAAAACTCGTGGCCAACCGTCGGCTAAGCGGTCAAAAACCTCATCCTCAAACGACCATCAAAGTACCAGGTCGGACGCTCGGTGCCAAATAAATCTCAACGACATTGAGGAAGATTTCGAAGAGCCACATGAAGAGGCCGATGCGTTTCAACCACCACAACGGCCGGTTGGCCGAGATAGGGCCAAAAAAGCCGCCCAACCGTCTTCTAGCGGTGTACGAATCGACTACACCGAAACGTTCGAAAAAGTGACCAATAAGTTAGACGGCTTGTTGCAAACGAGCCAACAACGGATCAACTTAAAAAAAGAACACGGGGACCGAAAGCTAAAGCTGAAAGAAAGTCGTCAAAAAGCACTTGATTTGCAAATATTAACATCCGACACGACAAACCTTACTGGAGCCGAGCTCGCTTTAGCCGAACAAATGAAGCAAGAAATTCGAGAAAAATATAACCTTTGTTGATTGTATATTTTATTTTATTGAAGTAATTTTTTTTATTGAAGTATTAGTTTTTATTTACTTTGATCAATACTTTTATAAAAAAATAGGACTTTTTTTATATCTTTTACATAAAAAAAAGACAAAATAAATCAATCCACGTGTCGCAAGACGCCCCACCCAGCAAGGTTGCCCCACTCCCCCTTTTTTGGTCAAAATCCTCTAATATGACGTGGCGCCACGTGTCGCAAGACGCCCCATCAAAAGGATGTTCCACTCCCCTTAGTCTAAGCAGTCAAGTTAAAACGATGGGAAATAAAGTTAAAAGACCTAAAGAAAAAACAAAATACAAAAAAGGACTTACAAAATTTTCAGGTCGCGGCTTAAAGTTTAATGCTTTCTCAGATGCTTTTTGAAGTTCATCAACAATACTGAGCGTGTTGGGGCGATCTGCTCGATTTTCCTTTAAGCAAGAATATGCCGTTTTTGAGTATTTTCTGAGTGAACTTAGGGATATTTGATTTTTGGACATTTGATTCTTTAGATAGGGATGGATTATATCAGGAAACGTTTCGTTTTCATAATGATACTTGGCCAATTCAGCTAGAAACTTATTTTCCCCCGTCTTAATATATGCACTCCTCCCACACAATATCTCAAATAAAACAACACCGAATGCATAGATATCCGACTTGCAGGTCACCCCTTTGGACTTTTCAATTTCTGGGTCCACATAGCCTATTGTGCCTATAGGTTCAGAAAGGACGACCTGGTCCATTCGGTTAAGTGATTGTTTGATGGAAACTTTAAAACCGGATAACTTGGGTTCCCAGTTCTCGTCTAATAAAATTGTGGAGCTATTGATGTTAAGATGTATAACACCATAACCACGTCTCTCGTCATAATGGAGGTAACTCAACGCACGAGCCACGCCTACACATATCTTCAATCTTTGCGTCCATGTGAGGTTCGGCTTGCTTAGATGCTCCAGGAGACTTCCGTTTTTGGCCTCATACATGGTTACGATGATCTTCTCATCTTTTTCATCACAAAATCCAACAATAGAGACTATATTTGGATGCTTGAGATCGGAAAGCATTGAAACTTCCGTCCAGAACTCTACGACTCCTCCACCGTGCTTACGATCTAACCTCAGCGCAGAAATCTTGATCAACTCCCCGGACCGCTGGAGTTGTCCTTTGTATACATGTCCCAATCCACCGCGTCCGATGATGTTATCATGATGAAAGTTGTCGGTGGCCTTTACTACGTCTTCAAGTGGGATTTGTAAGTGAGCAAACCTTGCGATTGTTGTCGTCATATTTCTGTTTATCAAGTAAAAAAAAGAATGCAAAATCAGTGAGTTACAAATGAATGAGAAGCTAGTAAGACATACCTACATTATATACGAAAAGGGTATAGTTAAAATGGGTTGAACCTGGTAATTAATGTTAGAAATATGCTTCTGAGATAATAAAATTATTACAGCAAGCTTATCTCTCTAATCTGGAAATATAACAAGAAACAGAAACAAATAACGAATTAAAACAATAACAGTGAACCGGGCTTGTGTTTGACACAATTCCCTTAAACAGATTCGTGGTCTGTTCCCAGGGTACGCCGATTCGAAGCAGTAACAGCGCACTGCCGGACTTGAACTCTTGCCTGAAACGAAGCTGGAATAATTTGTTACGAGATTGCTCTATGTTGCAGAGATTAGAAGTGAGTTGTGGTATTTTCGTATATGTTTACAGAAGAGCTGAACTCTTATTTATATACACCATATCTGTTTAATTGCAGGAGTAGAACAAGTGCAGCAGGTAGCAGTCACTATCAGATAGTGAGTAGTTAGCACACCTGCAGCACACACTTGCAGACATGGAGTAAGTAGCACACCTGCAGTAGTTAGCCCACACCTTCCAGAACCAGTTAGCACACCTGCAGAATCCGCACACAACTTCCAGAAGCTGTCAAAAATCAAAAGGCGGCTCTCAAGCGGCTCGCGGTGATGCGAGTGAGCGAAGTGCAAAGTGCGCCATCAAAACGCCACATTACGCCCATGAGCCCGAGCCCGGTCCCGTTCCCGTTCCCGTGCCCGTGCCCGTGCCCGGGCGCGGGCGCGGGCGCGTTCGGGCCCTTACGGGCCCTCAGGCTTGCCACTGGGTGTGTCCACTTGTGTAGAAGATATCATCTTCCTTACACTCCTCATTATATACCACTCTTCTATTCTCCATCCCACCAATGTGGGACAACTTGAATACCAAAGGTCAAGTTTACCAACTAACCATCCCACCAATGTGGGACAACTTGAATACCAAAGGTCAAGTTTACCAACTAACCATTTCCATTCAATTATTAATTTCCAACAATCCCCCACATGAATGGAAATCAATCTCAAACAACATTATTCCAATTATATTTCAGCAGTTGAGATTTGCATACGATAGGTAGGTGTTACCCTTTGAACCTTCGCTCATGAAACGCACTTAGCCCACTAGCTCTGAGTAGAACTCGATGTCTTTGAACTCGTCTGCCATTTGTGTAGACGACAATGCACTTCATACAAAACTCTCCCTGACAAAGTCAAGTCCTCATAGTTATGTTCTTTATGGTCATGAACATGAGCCTGGTTCTGCGAGAGCCATTAAGTATTGTGCCCCATCAATACCCTTAGAAGCGACCCCACTTCTCTCTCACATAGGTGATTCACTATGTAAAGTTACATTAGTCGAATCATTAAAAGCCATAGGCTTAGCCTCACACTTGTCACTTTTAGGAATGGACTAGGAAGTTTATTAAGCTTTTACAATAAACTCCCTTATATATATACGTAGGATAACCCCCCACAGTGACCTCACTAATTCATACAATTAGGTTTTCCTATTGAACTCAGCTCTTGGGATCTCCTGTCTACTGAGTTAGGTTTCCATCATATGAACTTATTTTCAAGGGCTTCAGTCCCATTCCCAATGACGGCTTCTGTACTAACTCTCTACTTAGGCCTTTTGTTAGCGGATCCGCAATATTATCCTTTGACCTCACGTAGTCAACAGTGATAATTCCAGTAGAGATTAGTTGTCGTACCGTATTATGTCTACGTCTAATATGTCTGTTCCTACCATTATACATTGTGTTACGAGCTCTGCCAATTGCCGATTGGCTATCACAATGTATACAAATGGCCGTTGCCGGCTTAGGCCATATTGGTATATCTTCAACAAATTGACGTAGCCATTCTGCCTCTTCACCTGCTTTATCTAAAGCGATGAACTCTGATTCCATCGTGGATCGAGCAATAACCGTTTGTTTTGACGATTTCCATGATATAGCAGCACCTCCAAGTGTTAATACATACCCACTTGTTGCTCTGGAATCATTCGTGTCAGATATCCAATTCGCATCGCAGTATCCTTCTATAACTGCTGGATATCTGTTATAATACAACCCGTATTCCCGAGTGTATCTTAAGTAGCGTAGCAACCGAGTGATACCGTTCCAATGCAATGAACTTGGGTTGCTAGTGTATCTACTTAGCTTGCTCACAGCAAATGCTATGTCTGGTCTAGTACAACTCATTAGATACATCAAACTACCAATAATTCTTGAGTATTCCAACTGGTTTACAGGTTCACCTCTATTCTTGGCTAGATGTTGACTTGTGTCAAGCGGAGTTCTAGCCTCATTAGAGTCATTTGCATTGAACTTATCAAGAATTTTGTCCACATAGTGGGATTGACTTAAAACAAGTCCACTTTCGGTTCGCGTGATTTTGATCCCCAAAATCACATCCGCAAGACCCATGTCTTTCATGTCAAATTTTGCCTTTAGCATGTTCTTTGTAGATTTTATGATTTTTTCATCACTTCCAGCAATGAGCATATCATCTACATATAGACACAAAATGACATATCCCTCAGATGTGTCCTTAACATATACACATTTGTCACATTCATTGATTTTGAACCCAGCATCAAGTATGACTTGATCAAACTTTTGGTGCCATTGTTTTGGAGCTTGTTTCAATCCATACAAGGATTTTACAAGTTTACAAACTTTCTTTTCTTGCCCAATAGCTATGAAACCTTCAGGTTGTTCCATGTAAATCTCTTCCTCGAGATTTCCATTCAAGAAAGCTGTTTTCACATCCATTTGATGAACTTCCAAATTTCTAATGGCTACAATGGCAAGTATCAACCTGATGGAGGTTATTCGCGTAACAGGCGAATATGTATCAAAGTAATCTAAACCTTCTCGTTGTTTATATCCTTTGATCACCAATCTTGCCTTGTATTTATCGATGGTCCCATCTGGTTTCATCTTCTTCTTGAAGATCCATCGATATCCTAGTGGTTTACTTCCTTGAGGAAGATCCACTAGTTCCCATGTATGATTTTGTAAGATAGAATCTATCTCACTTTTGATGGCCTCCCTCCACTGAGGTCCTTCTGAGGATTTTACCGCTTGTTGGTACGTTTGAGGTTCCTCTTCTACCATAAAGGTAAGAAAATCAGGCCCAAAGGATTTTTCAGTCCTTTGTCGTTTACTTCTCCTGATTTCAACTTCATCAATCTTAGATTGTTCCTGAGGTTCATTATATGCACCCTCATCTCTAGGAACAATTTCCTCAATAGGTCTAGTGAAACTCGATTCACCTTTACCTGAGCATGGGAACATATGTTCAAACCATGAAGCATCCTTAGATTCTATTAAGGTGCCATTGCATATTCCAGGGTTCTTGGAATCATGCACAAGAAAACGATACGGACCATAAGGACGGGTGTATCCTACAAACACACAATCCACCGTTTTGGGTCCTATTAGTAGGCGCTTTGGTGGTGTGACCACCACCTTGGCTAGACACCCCCACACTTTCAAGGATTTGTATGGTGGTTTCTTTCCCGACCATAATTCGTAAGGCGTTACATCCTTTTTCTTATTGGGTATCATGTTCAACACATAATTTGCCGATAAGATTGCTTCCCCCCACATGTTTTGGTTTACACCAGAACTTATCATCATGGCATTCATCATTTCTTTCAAAGTACGATTTTTTCGTTCCGCTATGCCATTTGATTGAGGGGAGTAAGGAGCCGTGAGTTCATGTATGATTCCACTTTTCGCACATACATCAATAAAAGGTGAAACATATTCACCTCCACGGTCGCTCCTTACGACTTTGATTTTTCGATTTAGTTGATTCTCAACTTCGGCTTTAAACAAGACAAACTTGTCAATAGCCTCGTCCTTACTCTTAAGTAAGTACACATAGCAATACCTTGTACTATCATCAATAAAAGTGATGAAGTACTTGTTCCCACCACGAGTAGGAATTGCTTTTAGATCACACACATCAGTGTGGATCATCTCGAGAGGTTCAGTAATTCGTTCAACCTTTTTGAATGACATTCTCATTTGTTTTGCTTCTATGCAAACTTCACATTTATTATTTGAGTCTATATCAAAAGTTGGTATGCAATTTAGTTTAATCAAACGACGAATGGAATTAAAATTAACATGACCAAGTCTAGCATGCCAAATATTAGAAGACTCAAGCAAGTAAACAGAACTAGTAGAGTTTTCATTCATTCCATTCATAACGGTTACATTCATTTTAAACATACCGTTGAGGGCATATCCCTTACCAACATACATACCATTTTTGGTCAACACGACCATGTCCGACTCAATTACAATTTTGAAACCAAACTTGTTCAATTGCCACCCGGACACAAGGTTTTTACGAATTTCAGGAACATACAACACGTTCCTCAATGTGAGTTCTTTTCCAGAAGTCATCTTCAAAACCACATTCCCCTCGCCTTTAATATCGGCCGTGGCGGAATTTCCCATAAAGACCTTTTCTCCATTAGTCACCTCCTTGAAGGTGCTAAAAAGGCTTCTGTCAGAGCACACATGAAGGGTAGCCCCCGTATCAATCCACCAATCTTTGTGGTTTTGCTCAACATGGTTAACTTCAGTCACCAAAATCGAGAGATCCGTGACCATAGCAACCAGGTTGTCGACTTCATCAACCATGTTTGCTTGTCGAGCATTTTCCTTCTTAGGAAGCTTGCATTCGTTGGCCTTATGGCCTTGTTTCTGACAATTATAGCAAGTTCCTTGGAACTTCTTTTTTCCAACTCCCCCCTTAGGACCAAGGTTGGAGCGTTTCCAATGACTTTTATTTCCACCTTTTCCCCTGTTTTTGCCCTTTGAAGATTGGCCATGTTCAACAAGATTGGCCTTCACATTTTCAGGACCAACAATCCTTTTTAGGGCCAATTTGTTATCTTCTTCAATCCGAAGACGCCTAACAAGATCTTCAATAGACATCTCTTTTCGCTTATGCTTGAGATAGTTCTTGAAATCAACCCAACTTGGTGGCAGTTTTTCAATCATTGCAGCAACTTGGAATGTCTCGCTGAGCATCATTCCTTCTGCAAGAATATCATGAATGATAATCTGCAATTCTTGGACTTGGCTCATGACAGTTTTAGTGTCTATCATTTTAAAGTCCAAGAACTTAGACACCACGAATTTTTTAGTGCCCGCATCTTCTGTTTTGTATTTATGATCCAAAGACTCCCACAATTCTTTGGCAGTCTTTGCTTTGCAATACACATTATACAATGTGTCCACCAAACCATTCAACAGAAAGTTGCGGCACAGGAAATCCGAATGATTCCAAGCTTGAGCAGCGCTCACAGACTGAACATCAATATTCCCTTCATCAACGATGGGATTGATTTCAGTCAAGAACCTCGCAAGGTTCAACGTGGTCAGATAAAAGAACATCTTTTGCTGCCACTGTTTGAAATTCACACCATTGAATTTCTCTGGTTTCTCAGCATGGGTCACTGCATTAGGCAGTGGTGTCACCAAACCGGTAGTGACAGTTACAGCGGGAGTCATGACCGCAGAAACAGGACTGGTCATGACAGCAGAAACAGCAGTAGTCATCGGTTGGGATGCCATTCTGAAACGAAACAGAATGCAGGAACAATTAGTAAATAAATCTGTTTAAGTTTGTTAGAAATATGCTTCTGAGATAATAAAATTATTACAGCAAGCTTATCTCTCTAATCTGGAAATATAACAAGAAACAGAAACAAATAACGAATTAAAACAATAACAGTGAACCGGGCTTGTGTTTGACACAATTCCCTTAAACAGATTCGTGGTCTGTTCCCAGGGTACGCCGATTCGAAGCAGTAACAGCGCACTGCCGGACTTGAACTCTTGCCTGAAACGAAGCTGGAATAATTTGTTACGAGATTGCTCTATGTTGCAGAGATTAGAAGTGAGTTGTGGTATTTTCGTATATGTTTACAGAAGAGCTGAACTCTTATTTATATACACCATATCTGTTTAATTGCAGGAGTAGAACAAGTGCAGCAGGTAGCAGTCACTATCAGATAGTGAGTAGTTAGCACACCTGCAGCACACACTTGCAGACATGGAGTAAGTAGCACACCTGCAGTAGTTAGCCCACACCTTCCAGAACCAGTTAGCACACCTGCAGAATCCGCACACAACTTCCAGAAGCTGTCAAAAATCAAAAGGCGGCTCGCGGTGATGCGAGTGAGCGAAGTGCAAAGTGCGCCATCAAAACGCCCATGAGCCCGAGCCCGGTCCCGGTCCCGTGCCCGTGCCCGGGCCCGGGCCCGGGCGCGGGCGCGGGCGCGTTCGGGCCCTTACGGGCCCTCAGGCTTGCCACTGGGTGTGTCCACTTGTGTAGAAGATATCATCTTCCTTACACTCCTCATTATATACCACTCTTCTATTCTCCATCCCACCAATGTGGGACAACTTGAATACCAAAGGTCAAGTTTACCAACTAACCATCCCACCAATGTGGGACAACTTGAATACCAAAGGTCAAGTTTACCAACTAACCATCCCACCAATGTGGGACAACTTGAATACCAAAGGTCAAGTTTACCAACTAACCATTTCCATTCAATTATTAATTTCCAACAATTAAGTGGTTCTTAACTTCCGTCAAGCAAATGGATCGAATGAAATGGGTGTTTGCCGGAATGTGAGAGGGAAAGGGGAAAGTTAGTAAATGGAAAAGCAGTATGGACTTGACTCTTAAAGTGGAAATGAGTGTACACAGGACAGGACTTTGTTGGAGTGTTGCAGGGAAAGGATAGAGTACCTGCCTGCATTTTTCTGAATTTAATTTTAATTTATATGTTAACTTTTATATTTTCTATTTACTTCTTAATTAGTTAAAATATGTTATATGCTTTTTAAATGTGTTAGATCGGATATTTTCTATTTACTTCTTAATTAGTTAAAATATACCTACACTATATATGAAATGGGTATAGTTAAAATGGGTTGAAGCTGGTAATTAAGGGGTTGTAGCAAGCAAATGGATCGAATGAAATGGGTGTTTGCCGGAATGTGAGAGGGAAAGGGGAAAGTTAGTAAATGGAAAAGCAGTATGGACTTGACTCTTAAAGTGTAAATGAGTGTACACAGGACTTTGTTGGAGTGTTGCAGGAAAGGATAGAGTACCATCCTAGGTTTTTTTTTTTTTTTTTTTTGAAAACTGTGAATTATTCGTGAATGTCGAAGGTCTAACATACGTTGTCTTAACTAGGTCCGTGCTAGAGAGCCCTTTCACACAATAGATCCCCAATTTAAACCCCTCAATGAGAAAACACTATCACCCAGACTCAAACTTGAAACCTAGAGGGGAAAACTCATCCGGACCCACCATAAGTGGAACTTAAATACCCATGGCCACCAGTAGAGCACTAGTGATGGTTTCCTGGATTTTTCTGAATTTAATTTTAATTAACTAGCAATAAGACTCGTGCGCGTTGCGACACGGTACATCGTAAACATCAAATGGATTAGTCCAAAAGTTATGTGATGCATTAACCATATGAAAACATGCGTTTCGACATATCTGATTGAACTCAACGGGAAAAAAACAGACAAAAAAAGTTGAACCCCACACGCACGTTGCTGCATGTGGACTCGTAAAATTTCGAACGAAATGTAAAACGAAAAACTTGCGAAAGATGAAAAGTATGGGGTGACCAAAGTTGAAAATAAAAAAGTGTTGGGGGGTTAAATTGAAAGATTAAAAAGTTTTGGGTTAAAACTAAAAAAGTCAAATATGAGTTAAATTGCAAAAATAAAAAACCCTTTGAATTAAAAGTGAGAAATGCAATTTTTTTAAAAACTCCCAATACAAATATTACAAACTACATAAAGCAACAAAATGTTGCTAATTTATAGTTTAGAAATATGTTGTTAACTTTTATATTTTCTATTTACTTCTTAATTAGTTAAAATATGTTATATGATTTTTAAATGTGTTAGATCGGATATTTTCTGTTTACTTCTTAATTAGTTAAAATATATTATACCGTTTTTAAATGTGTTAGATCGGTCCAACAAGAACAGAGACTCTAGATCATATCCGGCCTTGGATATGTATCTTCACCTGCAAAGACCCAAAGATCAGATCGGGGAGGCTGGAGCCTGCGATCGAGTAATTCGGATCTTACTGGAGAGTTAGAACCTTCACCAGCAAAACAGTAAAACGTTAGGCTCGTCGCGGAGATCGGAGGGCCCCTCTGCGACCACCCTCCGGCGTGAGGATAGGTATTGGTAGAGAGAGAAAGTAGAGAGAGAAAATAGGGACGAAGGTTCAGAAAATCGTACTTGGCCTTGTACTTGAAGGGGTATTTATAATGGTCAACTGGGATGACGTCATTCGTCCAGACGCACTTAAGTGGGTGTTCGTCTTCGGAGGTGTGGGGAACGGACATCTTTCGGGATGTCCGTTTATGGTGTCGTTCGGTCCGTCCTCAAGGATCATATCGGCCGGCTATGTATCTTCAATGAGAAACCCCTATCACCCAGACTCAAACTTGAGACCTAGAGGGGAAAACTCATCCGGGCCACTATAAGTGGAACTTAAATATCGGTGGCCACCACTAGAGCACTAGTGATGGTTTCGTGGATTTTTCTGAATTTAATTTTAATTAACTACCAATAAGACCATGCGCGCGTTGCGGTGCGGTACATCGTAAACATCAAATGGAATAGTCCAAACGTTATGTGATGCATTAACCATATGAAAACATGCGTTTCGACATATCTGATTGAACTCAACGGGAAAAAACAGACGAAAAAACGTTGAACCTCACACGCACGTTGCTGCATGTGGACTCGTAAAATTTCGAACGAAACGTAAAACGAAAAACTTGTGAAAGATGAAAAAGATGGGGTGATCAAAGTTGAAAATAAAAAAGTGTTGAGGGTTAAATTGAAAGATTAAAAAGTTTTAGGTTAAAACTAAAAAGTCAAATGGGTTAAATTGCAAAAATAAAAAACCCTTTGAATTAAAAGTGAGAAATGCAATTTTTTTTAAACTCCCAATACAAATATTACAACTACATAAAGCAACAAAATGTTGACAATTCTCCTTAATTGGCCTGTAATAATCCCACCTAAACCTTATTGACTATTAATAATCCCACAGAATATTCCCTCCATCAGTCTCACATTTCACCTATTTTTCCTACAATAGTCCACCGTTAAAAAAACTTAACAGAGTTAAGCTTCTTTCCAAATTACAAACAAATTTTTTAGGGCTTTTGATCAGAACGAAGATACAAGTTCATTAATGTAAAACTTGTCTCGAATCGGTGCTCCAAGTGACTTGATTTTGGTTAATTGGAAATTTAAACACCCGAATTGAAGCGTCGTTTTCATCTTTTGGAGCACCGTTTCGAGGCAAGTTTTACATCATTGGACTCGTATCGTCGTTCTAGTCAAAAGCCCTAACAAATCTGTTTGTAATTTGGACCATTTTAGGAAAAATAAGTGAAAGGTGGAACTCGTGGGGGGAATATTCTGATGTGGAATTATTAATGACCAATAAGGTTTAGGTGGGATTATTACAAGCCTTTTTAAAGGTGTTAGATCGGATATTTTCTATTTACTTCTTAATTAGTTAAAATATATTATAGGGTGCTACTTTCTACACCCCCCTTATTTACTTTTTTCACCCCCCTCCCTCACATACTTACAGGTGGGGCCTGCATGGGACCGACAGTTTTCCTCTCACAAGGGGGGTGTAATCAGGAAGGGGGGGTGTGTATAGAATGAGCCTATATTATACCGTTTATAAATGTGTTAGATCGGTCAGAAAAGAACAGAGACTCTAGATCGACCAGCTCGGGTATATTGATGGTTTAATTCATAGTTGTTGATGTGACGATGAAAATTGTGTTTTTTTCTTAGCATTGTTGCTGGTGGATGTAATATTAATTAGATGAGACTTGAGAGATCGACTGTGAGAGAAAGCAAACAATTAAAAGTTTGGTAGTGATGGTTGGGTTTATTTTTATCCGGAATTAAAAAAAACATGAATTCACTTTTCCTTCAAAACAAAAAATACGGATAGGCACATGGTAGATGAACAGTTAATTTTAGTAAGTGATTTTGTAGATATTTTTGTTTTACAAGATAGATAGGGTGTATGTTAGATGAACATCATTTACTGTCCTTTTTTATTTTTCTTGACAATTCATGTAAGACTAGAGGGTATGGAGAGCTCCATCCCCATGAGAATGGGCCGCTACATAGGCGTCACATCACCATCCTATGGAGGATGGGCCTGCTTCACTTTTGAGGGGGGTGGAGGATGGGGCTACCCCACGTAAATATTTTATAATTTTCTAAGTTTTTTTTATTAACTTAATAAAAACTTTATAAAAATTAAAAAATACAACATAAAACAACATAAATAAATTCATTTCATAACATAAAAAAATTACATTTCCTAAAAATAAAAAAAAAAACATTTCCGAAAAATAAAAAAAATTACATTTCCTAAAAAAAAAAAAAACCTACGACGTCCATTTTTTGAACCGAGGGTTGCTGTTGGGAAGTTGGCGGTTGCGATTGGAATTGATCAAGTTGAACCGAGTTGCGTTGCATGAATTGTTGGAGTGCTTGGTGTTGTTGCATTTGTTGAACTTGGGACATTTGGGAGAAGGCGTTAGGTGATTGTTGGAAACCCGAAAACGTAAATTGTGGAAACCCCCACGAAGGATCCATAGTCGGAGTGTAAGCGGGACTCGAAAAAAAGTTAGGTTGGTTCGGGTTGGGATTGTTCGGGTTGGGGTTGTTTGGGTTGAATGGATTCATGATTGTATAAAAAATGAGAGTGTTTTTTATAAAAATGGATGAGAATGGGAGAAGAATGCGAGAAATGGATGAGAATGGTATAAAAAATGGATGAAGTTGATATATATTTAAAGTGAAAAAGTAATTATTTTTTTTATTAAATCTATGTTAGTGCATACGTCTGTCGACTTTGTCTTGTATCGAGTCTTGTATTTGTATAGATAAATCAGGGCACGGAAAACGAGAAATTAGGTCATCAGGCAAATTCAAACGGAATTAGAATGGTTAATTCCGCTTGAAGTTAACATGACATTTCAAACGAAATTAGCCTTGCTAATTTCGCTTGAACCTGTTAATTTCGTTTGAATGCTAATCTCGCTTGAAACGTGATTCCGCTTGAGTCATGTTCAAGCGGAATTATGCTGCCTATATATAGCTTGTGCCTGATTCCGTTTCAGTTAGTGATGTATGTGTGTTTTTCGACGGCGAAGCTCTGTCGAAGTGTCTTCAGAACTGTAATCATATCAGAATCAATATACAAGACAGTTTTAGTGAATATATAGCTGAATTCAACTCATCATGTCTGTTTCCGCCTTTCATTTTGAGTAGAACACCTCTGATCAACTCGTTTCGGGTCCGCCCACGATCCTACATGTGGTATCAGAGCACAGGAGGAGGAGTTCTGCAGATTTCAGCTTGATTTCATCTCATTTTCTTACTTCTACATCTTCTTTTATCAATTGAATAAGTTTTAACGGTTAAAATGGCCTGAATTTTTCACAACATAAGCGAAATTGTGTTTTAACAAACCCTTGAGAAAATCAGATCAAAATTCAAAGTAAAAATAACAAAAATGGGCCAAATAGTTAATTCCGCTTGAACGAGTAACATAATTCCGTTTGAAAATTGGTGTTAATTCCACTTGAAAACATAATCCCATTTGAAATTACACCTAATTTCGCTTGAAAGGTGATATTTCGCTTGAAAGTTCAAACGAAATAAGTGATTCCGTTTCAAAGTTGATATTCCGCTTGAAATTTCAAACGAAATTAGTGATTTCGTTTGAAATAGGTAATCTCGTTTGAAATTCTTATTCCGCTTGAATTTAATTCCGTGTGAAGTTGTGTGCAGGTAATCTCGCTTGAAGAGGTAATCTCGCTTGAGAGTAATTTCGCTTGAAGTCTAATCTCGTTTGAAAAGTGCTTGTCTTGATAACCGTGTTACTGAATCATGAGTGAAGAATTTTACAACGCATTTGCAACATCCCCGACTACTCCGGCTACCATTGCTCAAAACATGAATTTGGAAAATGAGACTGGAACTACACAAAAACCCCCGAAGCTAATGAGCATTGAGGAGTATTACGGTTGGAAAGATCGGTTTGAAAACTGGGTTCAAGCAAATCATTTGAGATCTTGGGAGTGTATTTTGAAAAAATATGTACTACCACGTACTGATCTGCAAGTTGAGAAAGAAATCTCTGAATTCACTGATAAAGAACGAGACATGTACAGAGCAAAAAAGATGATGATTAGTCTACTTCAGTAAGCTATTAAAGAAGACATCTTTGTATTGCTTCAACATGACAAAACTTCAAAATCAATTTGGGATGCTCTTAAAATCAAATTTGAAGGAAGTGAGAAGATGATTAAGAGTAAAAAGGCACTGCTTAAGAAAGAATTTGATTTGTTCACAAGTTTGCCAGGAGAAGATACAAAGAAATTGATTGAAAGATATTGCCACTTAGTGCGTTCTATGTCGTTGTTAAGCATAACCAAATAACGAGAGGAATGGGTCGACAAATTAGCTGATGCTTTACCTCAGAAAGAATGGGGAACATTTTTGATGATCTTAAAGAACACCGGAGTATATGATGGTTTGACGATTTCTCAGTTCATCGAGAAGATTGAGGGTCAAGATCTTGAACAACAAAAGATTGCAAGGATGAGTAATTCGAGTGGTCAACAAGATGTGAAAATGTATTACAAAGGAAATGTTCAAGAGGCTGAAATGAGTCCGAAGATTCAAACTGCTTTTAGTGCTGGAGACTCTTCTGGAAATGTTGATCAAAATCTAAACAACAGTAGTGGATTTGTTTCATATCCAAGTGTTAATCCAAAGAGTTCAACTTCAAGCTTTCATTCTTAAAGTTCTAAAAGTAGAAATGGTTGTGTGATACAGTGCAATATTGCATTGAATCTTCCAGATGGTCAAAGTTTTTCTGAAGAAGTTGTGAAAGATCACATGGCGTTACTTGCAACTGTGTTACAATCCTATGAAGGGTTGGTTGCAGGAAGGATAGGTGATGTGCGATAAAGTGTTATATATATTAGGTGTATATTTTAAGCCCTTTTTAACACTTATTTTAGCCAAGTTTTAAATTTATAAAACACGATATTTCACTAACACTAAACACACATATGGGCAAGTGCACCCATCGTTGAGCGTAGTATAGCGTTGGTAAGATACCGAGGTCGTCCAAGGACACAAGAGCTTTTAGTACCGGTTTATCCTCAACGTCTAATCAGAATAAAAAGTTTAGAAAAAGGTTTTTAAACTAAGAAAAATAAAAACTAACTAAAATGCTGAAAAAATAAAAATAATATAAAAACAGATAGACAAGATGAATCACTTGGTTCCGACTCGTATCTAGTATAACCTTTGATTATTTCCGCACTTTTGCACATAATTAAGAGATTATCTTAGTTATTGTAGTAGGCCCCTCTTTTGAAGGTGACGTTACCCTCACCCCAGTAGTTTGAGTCAGCAAGGATACAATCCTAAAAGGGTGGATTATTGAAAGATAATGAATTAAGTTATTAATGCAGTATTGTGGTAGGCCCCGCTTTTGGCGGTGACGTTACCCTCGGCTAAGTAGTCTGAGTCAGCAGGGATACAGTCCTAAATAGCCGGGTTATAGTATTAATAGTAGTTAACTTATGAGGCGATCAAAGAGTTTGGACCCCCGCCATCCAATACCGTGAAGCATTGAAGGAGGTCCTACTAAATTTGACCCAGGTCCATTGCAGGACCTCTAAACGCTGAACAATGGCAAGACCTTTACCAAACCGTTCCCTTAACCCCCGACCAGGTAGCCAACATACCTCCATATAGACCGTGGAGATATGAATGGTGAAAATCCTTTATTTTATATAGACAGTAAAATAATGCCAAGACACCACGGACAAACGATAAGGAAAGATCACCTTCAACATAAGTAACTAGTTATTAAAGTCATTAATACAAAACCAAATAAAAAGTGCAAAAGATTAGAAATAAAAAGTATTATACTAGACACTTTGTCTTCAGCAAGTGATGTAAGAGACTTAGGCAAACATGGCCTTGATTGTCAAGAACTCTTACGATCAATCTTGGATCCCGAGACGACTCACACACTCTACGATGGACAATGGATGATGGTGGTGGATGATGGTGTTGTGATGGTGGTGGGTGGTGGATGAAGTGTGAGAGAGGTGGTGTGCCAAGGGATGAGTTGAAATGAATCCAAGCACTCCTATTTATAGGCTGAACAGAGAGCTGGGCACGGCCCCGTGTCCGCTGGGCACGGCCCCGTGCCTGTCTGACACTCTCTCTCCTCATTAATTGTAATTCGCAATTACAATAAATGCGCCTGCTGTACTTTCGACACGCCCCCGTGTCCGCTGGGCACGGCCCCGTGGTGGGCAATAGAAGCTTCTATAGGTTTTTCTTTTCTGCTGCTTCTTGGGCACGGCCCCGTGCTGGCTGAGCACGGCCCGTGTTCAGTCTTATGCCTTCTCTATTTTGCTTTGGAAGGTGCCGTTGAGGGGTCGGGCAGTCCACTAATGTTCCTTTCCTTGTATTTATGTTGGAATTAGCTGTCTTTTTGCTTCTTTTGTGTTTTTGAGCTCATTTAATCCTGAAAATACAAAAGGAAGACAAAAACACTCTTTTTCCAATATTAGTACTTAAAAAGGGTTAGTTTTATGCCTCATTTGATGTAATTTATATGTTGCATTTTACACACATCAAATACCCCCACACTTGAACTTTTGCTTGTCCTCAAGCAAAACTCTTTAATATGTGGCTTACACTCCCAAATGGAATGGGTAGAAGAGAAGGTTTTGGGCTTGTCGTAGAGTGTCGGGATATCCAAGATCCTTTTGGGTTTTATTTTTATCTATTTACAATCCTATTCGTAATGATTTATTTAGAACGTTTCATAGGAGAAATTACTTATTTGGGCATAACATGCCTTTTTTTAAATTCCATTTATATACAAGTTCACATACCTCACGGGAGAAATCACTCACACTCGCCCAAAGGTGTATTTTTAGTGAATCACTCGAGAGCGGCGTGGAACTTATTCCTATCATAAGCTTGCCAAGCAATCAATCCTCCTCCTTTTTAACTTTTATACCTTTGTAAATATCAAGAGGACTTTGTGGGTTAAGGGTTAGGCTTGGGTTAAAGGTAGGTGGTTGGGTTAGTGGTTAGTAGAAAAAAAAAAGGGCGAAAAGCGTAACAAGTGTCAGTTTTCGTAAGATTTTCTATTTTTGCAACTTTTTATTTTGATGAAGCTTTTATTCAAACAAAGTTATTTTTGATGAACTTGTTTGTTTTTCTTTTTGCTTCATCAACAACACACACATTTTTTTTTTTATTTTTTTTTTACGAAAAATCGAACTTGTTACTAAAACAAAGGGTTAAAATTGAAAAAGGTTTTGGTGGGTAAAAGGGTTTTTGGTTTGGGTGATGAAATGAAAAGGTTTAGGCTCAAAGGGGTTAACTAGGGGGATTTTTTGGTAGGTGGTAAAAGAAAAAGAAAAATAATGGTGTAGAAATAAAAAGGGGTTAGTCCTAATGCCTCCATCATTTACTTACTCGGGTTTAAGTTGATAAGGACCGGGAATGTATCGTCATGGCAAGTTCTAGAGTCGTAAGAACCAAGCGGCTATTCACACAAGAAACGAAAAATGAGCATTTAGTTTTAATGATATGTAATTGTGCTCAATAAAGGCTCAAAACTCACTTTTGTGGGAATGGGTTTTTATGTGATCAAGTATATATAATCAAATTTTAACTAAGTTTGCCATGCCTTTTCATAATTTTCTTATGTTGGTTCTTTTTATCACTACGCTATCGGTTGTAACTTCGTAAAAATATAACCTCTTTGAGAACTTGAATCTCCCGAGTTAAACTTAGACAAGTAAAAAAAATGAAATTTTTGAAAAAATTTGGGGTGATTAGCGGTTCCAATAGAGTTTTGTGTAAGGCTTGTATTTAGGACTTGCAAAATTCAAGGTTTTAGCATCCCCCCCACACTTAAACTACACATTGTCCTCAATGTGTCCCAAAAATAAATTTTTAGGTTGATTAGATGTGTAAAATAATGTTAAAAAGCAAAAATTTTGTGATACTGGGCGCTGAACACGGCCCCGTGTTATCCGGGCACGGCCCCGTGTTCAAGTGCCAGTAACAAAATTAAAACAAGAGAAACAGAAGTCTGGACACGGGGGCGTGTTGAGTGAACACGGCCCGTGTCCAGTTACCTGAACTGGGCGTTTTTCTGCAGGTGGTTCAGCACGGGGCCGTGTTGGTTGGGCACGGCCCGTGTTGAACCTTCTGAAATGGAGAGAATTGTCGGGTTGCCTTGTTCTTGTGCATGAGTTCATTTTTCTCGTTCCCCTTTTCATCCCTTACCACCATCAGTGTGTTTTATTCATTACAAACCATCCAAACCTTAAAACCATCATTTCATTTCATCATAGAGAGAACTTACATAATCCTAAATTAAGATAAAATTAAAACTTAACTAAATAGGTCAGCCGGTACACGAGGTTATCATAAGGAGTTCTACTATTTTAAGAAAATTTCGAGAATAGTTTCCCGATATAGTAGGACTTTTAGCCGAATGATTTCTTCCCTAAACGTTGTTTAAAGCCATTCTTCGATTTCCCTAGGAAGGAAGAATGCGGCTTCATTTTCCTCCGCAGCTGGTGGTTGAGGGGGAACATTCACCGGGACTGCACCACTCTTCGCGGAGGCTCTTGGTGCATGGCGTACCATTCGGCTGGAATGACAACTTCGGGTACCACGTTCCACGCCCTTTGGGTTATTATAGGTACCAAAGGCGGGGAGGCGAGAAGGTTCAACCTCTGGTGCAAGAGGTTTACTTCATGGAGACAGCCCTCCAGCCCCACTGTAAGATGGTTGATACGGTCGACCAATGCTTCTTCCACTCCCGTCATTTCATCAATAGCCTCCCTTAGAGCGTAAACATAGTTTACAAGAGAGTCTTCTGCTGTTGAAGATCTCCTCCCTTGTCGGTTACTTCTTGAAGATGATCCGCTTGTTCTGCTTGCCATTTTCTGCGAAGGAAACCGAAGAAAGCTAAATTTTTACAAAACAGATCCCCGGACACGGCCCCGTGCTCGCTGAGCACGGCCCCGTGTCCATTTGTCTGCAGGATTTTATGCTAAGGAGTCTTGGAGTTTTAAATTATTCTCATGATTTTTAGCTAGTTTTTAGGCTTAGATAATTTAAAATAAAGTTATACAACTAACTTTAAACAAGAATCCTTAGCAAATAATCTTACAAACTTCACATAGAGGGTTGGAATCAAGGGATTTCCAAGCTTCCATTGAGGAAATTTTGAAAAATTTTGAAAGAGGAGGAAATGAGTAAAAGTGGAAGGGACAAGAGGTTCCTTTGGAACCTTCTTTTAGCACTTACCTAGGATGGTATGAGTGAAAATCCCAGGAATCTCTGTCAATTGAAGTGGTAAAAAATGAGCAGGAATCAGGCTGCATTTAAAGAAAATGACAGTGCACTGGACACGGCCCCGTGTTCAGAGGAAATCCTGACACATTTTGTCCGTATTCTGACCAAATCAGCAGAGAATCTTTTTGGTGAGCACGGGGGCGTGTTGACCTGGACACGGCCCCGTGTCTGGAGGCTGTTTTATGGAGTTTTGCTACTTCTAAGGGTCTCGTTGAAATCGGGTGGTTCCTTACTGGTTGGAACAACCCCAAAGTGCCTAAGATACCTTAATTGTCCTAGACTAAGGCGAGAACGCAAGAGGTTGTCGGTGAGGGTAATTCCTATTTTTATTCTAGGTGGACAAGTCCAACCCTTTCCCGGGCTCTCGTTAAAGAAGGTGTATGCCGAATCGCTCAGGTCTATGTATGCATCGAACGAAGTCGATGGAGAGTCCTTCACGGCACAATCGACACAGGGACGACTATCGTCCAAGTCTTTGCTAGGTACTAAGGCATTTTCGGGAGCAACGAGGTTGTCGGAATGCGGTTCCAACATTTCTTCATGGTTATCGTAATGGGGTGGATCAATAAAATCCTTCCTAAGTTCTTTTAACCAATTCAGAATTAGCTTTTCTAGTTTAAATAACTCATCAAGGAGCATTTCCCCTAGAATATCTGGCTGGGCGCATTCGAGGGAGAAATAGTGCTTGTTTTTACTTTCGCCCCTCTTAAGGTTATAAGAAGTCGGTGGGTCCATGTAGTGGGGCCTATAATTTAGAAAGTAGCATTTTACTTCTTCATGTTTGCCACCACATAATTGACACCACGTACCATAAGAGTGCCGAAAGTAAAAACAATTACTATCACTCATGTTTGTGTCAGAAATTACCAACCGCCGGGATCTAACGGTTCTGTTTTCAGTAAGTGAATCTTGGGCACGGGGGCGTGTTGAGTGAGCACGGCCCCGTGTTCAGCTTACTGTCTGACGTAAAACAGGATTGCCAGTTCCAATGATTGAGCATGGGGGCGTGTTCAGCGGGCACGGCCCATGCTGAGCTCTGCAGAAGCTGAAAAACTAAGAAAATCCAAAAAAATAAAAAGAAAAAAATAAAAGATGATTAGGCCGTTGATTCCTAACTTTCTTAAAATCCTTGTGTCCCCGGCAACGGCGCCAAAAACTTGATGTGCGATAAAGTGTTATATATATTAGGTTTATATTTTAAGCCCTTTTTAACACTTATTTTAGCCAAGTTTTAAATTTATAAAACACGATATTTCACTAACACTAAACACACATATGGGCAAGTGCACCCATCGTTGAGCGTAGTATAGCGTTGGTAAGATACCGAGGTCGTCCAAGGACACAAGAGCTTTTAGTACCGGTTTATCCTCAACGTCTAATCAGAATAAAAAGTTTAGAAAAAGGTTTTTAAACTAAGAAAAATAAAAACTAACTAAAATGCTGAAAAAATAAAAATAAAATAAAAACAGATAGACAAGATGAATCACTTGGTTCCGACTCGTATCTAGTATAACCTTTGATTATTTCCGCACTTTTGCACATAATTAAGAGATTATCTTAGTTATTGTAGTAGGCCCCTCTTTTGAAGGTGACGTTACCCTCACCCCAGTAGTTTGAGTCAGCAAGGATACAATCCTAAAAGGGTGGATTATTGGAAGATAATGAATTAAGTTATTAATGCAGTATTGTGGTAGGCCCCGCTTTTGGCGGTGACGTTACCCTCGGCTAAGTAGTCTGAGTCAGCAGGGATACAGTCCTAAATAGCCGGGTTATAGTATTAATAGTAGTTAACCTATGAGGGGATCAAAGAGTTTGAACCCCCGCCATCCAATACCGTGAAGCATTGAAGGAGGTCCTACTAAATTTGACCCAGGTCCATTGTAGGACCTCTAAACGCTAAACAATGGCAAGACCTTTACCAAACCGTTCCCTTAACCCCCGACCAGGTAGCCAACATACCTCCATATAGACCGTGGAGATATGAATGGTGAAAATCCTTTATTTTATATAGACAGTAAAATAATGCCAAGACACCACGGACAAACGATAAGGAAAGATCACCTTCAACATAAGTAACTAGTTATTAAAGTCATTAATACAAAACCAAATAAAAAGTGCAAAAGATTAGAAATAAAAAGTATTATACTAGACACTTTGTCTTCACCAAGTGATGTAAGAGACTTAGGCAAACATGGCCTTGATTGTCAAGAACTCTTACGATCAATCTTGGATCCCGAGACGACTCACACACTCTACGATGGACAATGGATGATGGTGGTGGATGATGGTGTTGTGATGGTGGTGGGTGGTGGATGAAGTGTGAGAGAGGTGGTGTGCCAAGGGATGAGTTGAAATGAATCCAAGCACTCCTATTTATAGGCTGAACAGAGAGCTGGGCACGGCCCCGTGTCCGCTGGGCACGGCCCCGTGCCTGTCTGACACTCTCTCTCCTCATTAATTGTAATTCGCAATTACAATAAATGCGCCTGCTGTACTTTCGACACGCCCCCGTGTCCGCTGGGCACGGCCCCGTGGTGGGCAATAGAAGCTTCTATAGGTTTGTCTTTTCTGCTGCTTCTTGGGCACGGCCCCGTGCTGGCTGAGCACGGCCCGTGTTCAGTCTTCTGCCTTCTCTATTTTGCTTTGGAAGGTGCCGTTGAGGGGTCGGGCAGTCCACTAATGTTCCTTTCCTTGTATTTATGTTGGAATTAGCTGTCTTTTTGCTTCTTTTGTGTTTTTGAGCTCATTTAATCCTGAAAATACAAAAGGAAGACAAAAACACTCTTTTTCCAATATTAGTACTTAAAAAGGGTTAGTTTTATGCCTCATTTGATGTAATTTATATGTTGCATTTTACACACATCAATAGGAAATCCTATGCTGACGAAAGAGGATTACGATCAGATAGACGCTGAAGAAATGGAGCTCATGGACATCAAATGGTGTCTAGCTAGTGTCTTGAGAAGAGCTGAAAATTTTAAAATGATCACAGGAAGAAATGATTTTCTGGATGCACATGTTTCTACTTTGGGTTTTGATAAATCTAAAGTTACTTGTTTTCGATGCAGGGAGAAAGGTCATTTCAAGAGAGAATGTAAAAATCAGGAAGCTAGTGGAGCAAAGAATCCTTTTGGAAAAGAAGATTACTATCGGAAAGCTATATATCAACAAGTTGCTCATCAATCGCATCAACAAAAGGATTCACAAACTGCTCATGGGAAAATGATTGAAGATGCAAACAAGAAAGCTTATTATGGTATTATTGATCAAGACGATGAGAAATTGGCTCCAGGATTTAGCTGGGATAATTTTGTAGATGAGAATGGGAAGTTTAAAGCTTTCATTGCAAAGATAGTTCATGAGCCTGATATGTTTACAGAATGGATGAAAGTGATTAGTGTTCATGAGAAGAATCTGTTTCATCCGATGAAAGTTCAGAAGAAACAACTATTTTTTGATCAATCACCAACTGATGACAGTGATGATGATGAGGAAGAAAGACATATTAATATTGCAAAAACTCATTTATCTCCTGAAAGTTTTCAATTTTATTTTGCAGATCGCTTGGAGAAGCTGAAGGAGAGACAAGCAGCAAAAGAACAGAAAAAGAAGAAATGTGAAAGTGTTATCAAGAAAGGAATTCTGAACATAGTAAGGAATTTAAATTTGCTGAGCAGGTAGTTGAAGAAGAAAAGGTGAGTGAAGTTGAAAAAGTTGTTGAAATGGAGAAGATTGTTGAAATTGAAAAGATTGTGGAAGTCATTAAGCCTTGCTTAAAGTGTTTAGAATCTTGCAAGCAATGTGCAGAAAAAGATGAAAAACTGAGTGAGCATGAAAAGATGAAAGAACAATTATTGTTCAATCTAAACTATGTGAAAGAATCGTATGATGTGCTAAACAGAACGGTAACTGGTCTACAAAAGACTAATTCAGAAAGAGAAGATGCGTTGACTATGATGAATGCTGTGATGATGACAAAGCAGAAGGCAATTAATCATTACATTGAAGAGTGTGCAAAGTTGCAGCGGGAGTTGGAAAATGAAAAGATTGAGAATGAGAGAATCAGACGTTTATTACAGAGTTATTCTAGTTCTGATTATCTCATTGATCGAATTTATCCAACTATTGCAGGTCTTGAAGCATTTAAAGATGAGAAGCCAAAGAAGAAGGATACTGGTAAGAAACAGAGTGTTAGTTATAACAAGTGTCCGCCTCCAATTTGGGAAGGGTATTCTCCTAGAAAACCGAATGAGGAGCAAGTCAAAAGGGCAGTCAATATAAAGTTAAAGTCCGATATAACCGATGAATTACCAGAAAACATTGACGTTGTTTTTACATCGTCTGATACTGATCATGAGTCTGAGTTAATAAAAAAGGTGGTCGATCAGGTGTTGGATACAGATGAGGAGTCTGAATCAAAAAGTCCAGAATCATCATCAGTCAACAGTCAAAAGTCGTCGGTTAAACGGGTGTACAATAAAGAATTCTTGTTATCAAAATCTAATTTGAATGACGATGCAATCAAAGTGGCATATACATTGATTGATTCAGACAAATTATATTATGATGAGGAATTTCCAATAAGAAGTGTTCAAGTTGAAAAAATCTAAAAGGTTTTCAAACTAACAGAAATCAATATTTCTGAAATAAAAGATATAAATCTTACTGGAAAACCTAAAAAATACACTTCAAGAATTCAACAACGGTTAAACAAGAAAAAAGGTTACGGTTCTGGTTTTATTCCACCTAAAAATTCTAAACATGAAAAAACTTCTAAAACAAATATAAAATTTGTTGCATGAACAAGTTGTGAAGAGGAATCAAAAAGCTCATTCTGGAAGCAATCAAACAGAGAATTCCTTGCCAAGAAGCAAGAGAATGTGAAGAATGGAGCTAATCAAAGAAAGGAGACAAGAATCTGTTATAAATGAAATGAAGCTGGTCACATTGCTTGGAACTGTTCTCAAGCAACAAAAACAAAACAGGAAGTTTCTAAAAACTCAAAGAAAAAGTTGTTGAGGAAATTGAACCACCAACTGAAAAATTCAAATTTTTTGAAAATTTAACATATGAAGTTGGTGAGTGTAACACCTCGAAAATTTACGTCCAATAATGTATTGACACGTGTCATAGGATTTGAATATGTGAAAAAGCACTTTAGAGGGACTAAAGTTGACAAACAGTGAAACTATGTGAATTTAAGGGTCCAAAGTGTCAACAATGGATAAATAGGCCCTACAATAACCCTACATGGTGTTTATAATCTTAAATGATTAAATCATGGATCATACGAAGCGGAAAATGAAAGAAAGTGAGGAATTACAAACTACAGGGGCTAAATGTGTCAACATGTTGAAAGTATACCTCTGAGTGATCTTTTGGCAAACCCGAAGCTTTGTAATAATAAAAAATACTCACTAGAATATGTGGTAAAAATTTCATCAAGTTTCGTTATCGTATGAGAAAGTTATGATCAAAACCGTGCACGAAGGGTTAAATGCGTTAACGTTGAATTTCGTGACTTTTCGGGTGAGCACAAAGTTAACCAAGGACCTACCCAAGTTTGTAAATGTCCCAAGGCCTTTAAAAGTCAGGTTTAAGGGTCAAGAGTGCAAAATAAATAGCCAAAACCACGTTACAAAGGACAAGGACTGAATTGTAATTGTTGGAAACTTGCTTAGCTGGTTAACAGCTTGTACGCGGCCTGCGAGAGGCCCTTCGCGGCCCGCCTACAAGTGCCCAGCGACAAAATCAGTGACCAGGTGCCAGTTCAAGTCTGTTTTCGAGTTGTAGCCAGCTGTATCCGATCCCAGAGCCTCACCAATGAAATTACATGCATCTAGGGGCACTTGGACTCATCTTACAACATCCCTAGACTGTTGTGGCAGCATCTAATGAGATCAAACTTGTGATAAAAGGGTCTTGAAGCTTACAACATTGAACACTTGCATTCACAAAATTCACAAGACAACTTCTGGAGCTCTCTGGACATCAAGCCAACTTCCTAGTGATCTCTAAGCTTAATTAGGACTCTTGTAAGTGTTCATAACCCTTTCTAATTCGTTCTAGCTTAGTTAATTAAGCAAAAGTCAAGCCATCGTAATTTAAGTTTGACTTTGAGATTAAACGAAATTTTCTCAGTCATTTCTCGAATTGAAAGTACCTACAAGTTGGTATTTATGTGGGTAACAAACCCTTAAAAGGGTACTTTCAGATTCCTACTCTAACTATGTTAATTGTCGAGTCAAAGCTTGTTTCAAAAAGTCAACAGAATTATTATTTGCAAATTTAAGCATGATTAGCAATGTAGGGTACATGCAACCTGTTTGATCATTAAAATAACATGGTAATTAATGTAAGAACATGTCTCAACATGTTCAACTCGACAATTTTCAGTATAAACCCGGATCGGACCCGAAAGTCGCATATTTTGACTTTTGCTTTGACTATCAGTTCTGATCCGTTCATGCATGTTTGAGATCTGTCTTAGAGCTTATTTTGGACTAGGTTTCATATATGTATAACTCTCTGAGATTGTACAACTTGGTTCAATACCTATCCGATTAATATGCATGTTTCCGATTTATGTTTAAAGTTGACTATTATGCCCTTTTGACTATAAAACGTGATTTTTGAAAAAGTGAAAGAGTAGAAACATTTGTTACTGATTTATAAACTTGCACCTAAAATTTGATATCAGTTTGAGGTCTAGATTAAGAGTTATGCTCGTTGTCGTAATTTGAAAGCTTTATGTTAATTAATTGGCGTAATTAGCATATAACCTATTTAAACCCACTTTTTAATATCAAACTTTTTACCCACTGTTATAATATAATATTTTGGGATTTTTAAAGATTTTTATTTAATTTTTGGCTGAGCATAACATAGGTCTCTAAGTTTAATTCGGTTAATACCGATTTTGCCCTTTTAAGCCATAAAATGAGTTTTACAAATCCTTTTGACCCCAAACCTTTTTCTACTGATTTTATTTGATAAATAAAATATTTTGAGCATTCTGGAATTATAAAAATATCAACTTTCTTTTACAAACCCGGAAACGGCTCCAAATCGCCTTTTTAAGCGTTTTTAACGCATAGTATGTACTATAACCATATTAAACATATAAGGTTGATACCTACTGATGTTTTTAGTATATTTTTATAAAATAACAGTAAGTACAAGTTTTTGAACTCAGGTTTCCAATTTTGACCTTTTTAGCCCTTGTGAAATTACCAAAATACCCCTAAGGTGCATAGTTTGGTTTTAAATGATAAGTTTCACATATGGGTCATACCCTACTGTTATAACATGTTAAATTAAATATATTTACTGTATAAACCAGACCTGTAACTCAGATTTCCAATTAAACTCTTTTATAATCTTTTAAATTACCAAAATGCCCTTATGAGGCATAAATTGTGTTTAAATCCGTTTTGGGCATAATAGAAGATATCTTACTGATATTATAACATATTTAAGGCATATTAACTCAGGGAACTTGCATATGACTCTTTTGGTTACCCGTGACGCCCTTTTCGCGTTCGGCTCGGTTTATGTAACTAGTTTGCATAAATTGACCGAAACGGGTCAAACATTATCATTTTTGTCTCAAAATCCAGAATGTGTTTAGTATACCCATATTATACAAGTCTTCAAACTTGTCGGGTCTAAATCGCATTCTATCCGGTCTTCGCTTAATCGTGCATTTGAACCGTATCGTCCTTAAAAACTAGCCGGTCTAAGCTTAAGCTTAAATAAAGACCCGTTAGAAATCTAATAGGTTATTGATCGGAGTGTCGCGCTCCGGTCAAAGATAATATTTATATGCCCAAATTACCCTTAACAAATAGCTAGTGGTAGCAAGGGGTCGATCCACGAAGAGTATGTGGTTTGCGAATGGATTTATTAGAACTAAAATGGTTGTCACAATTTATGAAGCTTGCTAATAAAAGTCTTGTATTTGTGTTTTTGATGAAAGATTTCTAACTTGTATGTCTAATAAAAATGATGAACTGAACTAAAAATGATGAACTTGGCCGTCCCCGAATTCGAACCCGGGTCTAGGCTGCACCCTTTCGCGCGCCTAGCCAACTTTGCTAGGTGCCTAGTGTTGTGAAAATTCCTTTTTAGATAAATATAAACACTTACTTGAATATAAATTTCTAGTTAACAATGGTGATAAATATGGTGATAAATATAAACACTTACTTGAATATAAATTCCTAGCCAACTTTGTAAGGAATCACACCCGGTTTCGATAGTTGCTAACTTATGGTTTCTACAAGTTTAAGGCTTCAACTCAAATGCATACAATTAGCGGATTTAGTGTACCGTGACTTAGGTGCTAATAACTATCAACGCTCAATGAACGGACAAGAATACACTTTGTAATCAACACAAGTAAATCCTAACCAAGACAACGCATATTACACATAACCATTTCATAAAGTCATAACTTTTATATCCGCTCGACAGTTTATGAATTCGAAACAAATGTAAGCTATTGCCAAAGGTTTCTAAAATCATACACAAATTGTCACAAATTGAAACACGAACAATTCAAAACCATAAATTAAACAACTACCTACACCGGGGTGAAACCGAGGTGATTAGCCACTCATGGTTGACGGAGCTTGATCACCGGATAAATGAAACTTGACGGAAGTCATGTTGGAGAAGTATGTGGTTGTGAGTTACCGGAGATGGACTTGGATATGGAGGTGTGTAGGTGTCTTCTTCATCTTGAATGATAAGCTTTTTATAACCATGGAGAATTTAGAGCATTCACATCCTAGAGCATTTTTGGTTGAGTTTTATGGTGGACTTTGTAATCATCTTCTCCATATGAACATGAAGGCTAGAGCAATTTGAAGTTGATTAAATGCTCATAAAAGTCTTCAATCCTAAAAGCTTTGACCTCCCAAACACTAAAAACCCGGTATTGACCAAAAAGACAATGTTTTCAATCAATAAAGGCATCCAAGAAAATAAAGTTTCCGGAGTGGTTTTCTGGTGCCCGTCGCCGACGGGGTCCCTGCCCGTCGCCGACGGGCTCTCCTGATGGTGTTTTTGGTTTTTCGCGTTTTGCGTTCCCGGTTGATCTGTAATGCGTTCCGGTGCACCGTTCTTTGACCCGATGACTCGTAAAGCTCCCAAAAAGCTCCTTAAATTTGTCAAACCTACAAAACATATTTTAGATTAAAAGTAGGCTATCCGAATTTAAAACGTACATAAAATCATCAAGTTATACGGTTATGGTCACCGGTTTTCAACCACGCATCAGTTATTATAAACCTTTGTTCCAGAGTAAGAAGAACCAGTAAAAGCTACCTTCACGTGCTAGTTGTGATTTATACTTTACTCAGGTAAATACTTTTAACTTATTTTCCCTTTACGGGCTTGGGTTACGGTATATAGAATACCGCTTGATCGAGCATCAAATCTTACATCTTTGGGTGGTTAATTGAATAATTTGAACGGCTCGTTTAAACAGTCTTGTTCACTTAAAGCCTTTGGGGGGTTAATGACCATGTCCCGGATATCCTTGGCAGCATCTTACGAGATGGCCACGACCTGAGCACGGGGTGTAGGCGTACACCTGTCAGTGTATAACTCTATAATGTGGTGTGTCTATTGATCGTTAACCCGGACAAGATCCGGGCTACTGAACGCACAAGTAACATGTAATTCGTTCACAAGATTATATTGCATAATTATCCCAAGTTATAAAAAAGTTTTGTGCCACGTGCATTCAAATCAATTTTCAACCTTTTCAAAATGAGTCAGTTAAATTGTATTTACCAGTGTAAACTGACGTATTTTCCCAAAAGGTTAAGTGCAGGTACTACACGTAATAGGCTGGCTGTCTTCTAGAGCGTCCACAATAAGTCTCGAAAGCTTGGATGACAATAAAGCTGTTGAACAATATCTTATTTTATTTTGATCCGCCTGTGGATCCGTTTCAACTAATTGTGATATTTAATATTACACTTTATTAAAGTTGAAATGAATCTATCTTTGCTTCCGCTGTGCATTTATATATTGTGTTGTTTATCTATGATGATACCAACTACGTCACGATACTCCCCACCGGGCCCACCGGTGACACGTGGAAAATAGGGGTGTGACAGGTTGGTATCAGAGCCAACTCTGAGTGAATTAAACACTAGCCTTTTGTGTTTAATCTCAGTTACACAATTGCACATTCCTCGATTCTCGAGTCTAGACAAAGAACTTAGGAACTATCCAAATTTTTGGTTTTATTTCTAACTTTGTCTTATATATTTCTTGTTGTATCACTTGTTTGTTTTGACAGGTTGTCAACATGCCACCACGTATGAGAGGAAGAGGAAGGGGAAATGGAGCACATGTAGCCCCAAACGACCACGAGGCCGGACCGTCACACCGGCGAACACCTTCAGACCCCCATAACACAGATGCTCAAGATCTTTGGAGGTCTTTTACTGAACCTGCTAGGCGCTCAGTATCACTGAGTACCTCTCCATCAATCCCACACTATTTTGGGCCTTATTCCCAAAATGAACCCCAAAAATCTCACCAGTCCTTCATACCTCTCCAAGGACACCAATCACCCTTTGACCAACCATCACCGGTTTTCCAGGGCTTGTTCAACCCTGCTGACTACCTTGATGTGCCTATGGGTGTTAACCCACTTGGACCCGAAGACCACTTTTCTGGTGGCAACCTGATGGACATCGATGAAGATGCCGATCCTTCAATGCCACCATCCGAAACTCCGAATCACCCCATCGAAATTTCTGATGGGTCACCGTTTGTGGGATCACCTTACAATGGTCCCGACAGCTTTGAGGAGAATTTCAAGCAGTAGGACTGGGCATTTACTCCCAGTTACCATAACTCTCCCCTGCACCAGCCACACCACTCTCCCCTGCACCAGCCACACCACTCTCCCCTGCACCAGCCACAGCAGCAGCAGAATCCTTCCGAGGATTCCCGACTAGTCGCGGTCACTCCGCCGGCAGCACCACCTCAGCTTCAGCCTCCCTCGCCCCCGAGGCGAAGGAGAACTACCTTGCGAATATCCGCACGAGAGGGAATACGCATCAGCACCCCTCCACATTCGAGTGGCAGCCGGTACTCGCCACTTCACGAAGAACCGGAGACGGGAGAATCTTCACACCCCATCTCAGAGGTGAACACTGCGCCAGTTGCGCCACAGCCACCATTGGGTTTTGGAGACCCAATTCCCACTTACACTGGCGCGGCTGCATACAATCCCTTCGAGCAGCTGAACCACACAGGCTACAACTTTACAGAGGATCCCTACTGGATAGCAGCAAACTCCAACACTCTCCATCAGGAAGGTCCCTACGGAGGTCCCTGGGCTACGGGACAATCGACCTATGGATACCCACCATACGGGTATCAACAACCGCCTCCTCGACCTCCGCAATATCAGCAGCCTCCTCAAGCGCCGGCAATGTCACCGCCGCAATTTCAAGAAATCCTTCATGAGATACATGAGGTGCGACAAGAGGTGCGGCATGAGATGCGGCAAGAACGAAGGCATAACCGGGGGATGTTCAAGAAGATGGTGGATTTGATCAAGGGTAAAAGCAAGAAGGATCACTGAATCCTTTGTTTGTTACTTATTTTAGTTGTAATCATGTCCTTGCGAGGACATTTATTTCTGTACTCTGCCCCTGCGTGGGCATATTATCCTTTCTGTTCTGCCCCTGCGTGGGCATGTTTTTCTATTTTGACCCCTGCGTGGGTTTGTTTTGTTAGTTGGCCCCTGCGTGGGCATGTTGTTTATGTAAAAGTCCCGTTTAGGGCAAACTCGTACTAGTTTAATTTTTGTTTGGAATGGTTAATTTAAGTTTTTCATTTATAAATTATGCATGAATATAATATGTGAATAAATGAAAAAATAACATATTTTGATTTACCATTTTTGATAATAATAAGAATCTTAAAAAGGTAAAACCTAGCTTGAATGTCATATTAAAGACCTGGCCAAAATGGTAGAACCTGTTTAAAAAGATTCAATCTTTGTTAACATCTGCAAATATGTTAACATTCTTGGCTAGTGTGATCCGCGAAATCACACATGTCACCTTTTTATTAATTACCCAAATTTATATTTTTATATATATTTGAATGTGACAAAATACCTACGGGTTATAATTAATGTCATATAAAACAAAGGCAGTCGTAGTTTATAGACTCCCTGCCAAGAAAAGGATTGAGTTGTCTTATTTATTCTAACTTTAATCCTTTAAGATCTAAATTTCTAATTTAGAAATTTGTCTACGTGACTAGGCCTGTTGCGCCAACATTTTATTTCATTCTAGGATAAAGTTACTAATAAAAAGTCCTGAATGAAATACTTAACAAATTAACTAATATGGCTCTTATTTACCATGGTTAATAAATCGTCAAGAACGATAATACTGTTTAGGCTTCTAAATAGACCTTGTCCTTATTTTCTTTATGTAGCAATTAAGACTACATGGCTAAGTCTGAAGAATTAACAGTCGTCCAGCAGAAAACCCTGAAAATGCTAAGATACTTGTAACTGGTGCGGAGTTACAAGCAATAGTGGAAAATGCTGTTAACAAAGCCATCGAGAGGCAATATAGTGAATCGAGTGGTACTCGAACCAGGACCAGATCAGCTCCTCACTCTAAGCCAAAAGTTCACTCTGAGGCTCATAGCAAACCGCCCTCTAAGAAAGATGAACTTAAGAAAGATGAGCTCAAGAAGGATGATGATCGACGCTCATCAAATCAGAACAGTGTTCCCTCAAAAAGGATGGTGCATGATGCCAAACCACACACCAAGTCCTGTACTTACAAGTACTTTGTTTCTTGTAAACCCCGGGACTTCACCGGGGAGAAAGGAGCAGTAGATTGTATAACTTGGTTGGACGAAATGGATACGGTTGTAGACATCAGCGGTTGTGCTGAAAGGGACGTAGTAAAATACGTATCCCAATCGTTCAAAGGAGAAGCACTGGCGTGGTGGAAGTCTCTCATACAAGCTGCTGGAAAGATCCCACTCTACAATCTATCATGGGATCAGTTCGTTGCTCTCATTAAAGATAATTATTGCCCGCAGCACGAAGTTGAGAGAATTGAGTCAGATTTCCTATCTTTAGTGATGAAGAATTTAGACTGCCAGGCATACCTCACCACTTTCAATACCCTATCTAGGTTGGTTCCTTACTTGGTAACCCCAGAACCTAAGAGGATTGCTCGCTTCATCGGGGGTTTAGCCCCAGAGATTAAAGCTAGCGTTAAGGCATCAAGGCCTGCTACCTTCAGATCAGCAGCTGATCTATCTCTCTCCCTTACCCTGGACGTAGTCAGGTTGAGAGCACTCAGGAATTCAGAAGAGAACAAAAGGAAGCGTGAGGACGATACCTCACGAAGATCAGGTAAGAAACACCTAGGAAATGGCGACCACAAGAAAGGGCCGGGATCTAAGAGAGATGGGCAACAATCGGGAGATAAGCCCAAATGTAAAACATGCAAGAAGAACCATTTTGGGAGGTGTCGATTTGAGTCGAAATCCCAGTCTCACGCGAGATCTTGTGGGATTTGCAAATCTACTGATCATAAGACTTTGGAGTGTAAGAAGCTGAAGGATGCAACATGTTACGGTTGCAACGAAAAAGGGTACATTAAGTCTAATTGCCCAAAGAACACCAAGAAAACCAAAGATGGGAAAAAGACCAATGCGAGGGTCTTCAAAATGGACGCTAAGGAAGCTGTTCAGGATGACAACGTGATCACATGTACTTTTCTCGTAAATGATGTTTTTCCTAGAGTATTATTTGATTCTGGAGCAGATAAGTCTTTTGTAGATAATAAGTTCTGTGAGTTGTTGAAATTGCCTGTAAAACCCTTAAGTGTGAAATATGAGGTGGAATTAGCTGATGGAACCATAGAAACCGCTTCAACTGTTTTAGATGGATGTGTTATATCCATTAGGAATCACCCTTTTCCTTTGTCCTTACTTCCCTTTAAGCTAGCCGGCTTTGATATAGTCATAGGTATGGATTGGTTATCGCATAACCAAGCCCAGATTGTGTGCAATAGAAAGCAAGTTGTAGTCAAAACTCCGTCTGGTGAGTCACTCACCATCCAAGGAGATACCCAGCATGGATTTCCTGAGCAAGTGTCTATGCTCAAGGCATCCAGATGTCTGCAGAAGGGTTGTGTCATTTATATGACACAAGTTACTATAGACGAGCCAAAGCCTAAGATTGAAGACATCCCTGTCATTTCGGAATATCCTGAAGTTTTTCCAGAAGAACTACCTGGTTTACCACCAGATAGGCAAGTGGAATTCCGAATTGACATCATTCCGGGTGCAGCACCAGTAGCGAGAGCGCCTTATAGGTTAGCACCAACGGAGATGAAGGAGTTAAGGACGCAATTAGATGATCTGCTAGCCAAAGGTTTTATTAGACCTAGTTCGTCTCCTTGGGGAGCGCCGATTTTGTTTGTCAAGAAGAAGGATGGGTCGATGCGTCTGTGCATCGATTACCGTGAGCTGAATAAAGTCACTATCAAGAATAGGTATCCTTTGCCCAGGATCGACGATCTGTTCATCAGTTACAAGGGGCAAGCTACTTCTCTAAGATCGACTTGAGGTCAGGCTATCATCAGTTGAAGGTCAAGGATGAAGATGTGCACGAGACAGCGTTTAGGACTCGTTATGGACATTACGAGTTCCTAGTGATGCCTTTTGGGCTCACTAATGCACCAGCCGCATTCATGGATCTCATGAATCGTGTCTGTAAACCTTACTTGGACAAATTCGTCATCGTCTTTATTGACGACATCCTTATTTACTCGAAGAACCAAGCTGACCACGAGAAACACCTTCGTTGTATTCTCAAACTTCTACATCATGAGAAACTCTACGCCAAATTTTCGAAGTGCGAGTTTTGGCTTCGAGAAGTCCAATTCCTTGGACACGTGGTAAGTGAGCGTGGTATCCAAGTGGATCCCGCTAAGGTAGAAGCAGTTATGAATTGGCAAGAGCCGAAGACACCTACTGAGATTCGTAGCTTCCTGGGTTTAGCAGGATATTATAGGCGTTTTATCGAAAACTTTTCAAGGATTGCTGCGCCCCTAACTTCGTTGACACGTAAGAAGGTTAAGTTTGATTGGGGCCCTAAGCAGCAGGAATCCTTTGACATTTTGAAGAAAAAGTTGAGCAATGCACCAGTATTAACATTGCCCGATGGTATAGAAGAATTTGTGGTGTATTGTGATGCATCCCACACTGGTATGGGCCACTCATGTAGAAAGGCAAGGTTATTGCCTACGCTTCACGACAGTTAAAGGTACATGAGAAGAACTACACCACCCACGACTTGGAGCTGGGTGCCGTTGTATTTGCATTAAAACTATGGAGGCATTACTTATATGGAACCAAGTGTGTGATCTATTCAGATCACAAGAGCCTTCAGCATTTGTTCAATCAGAAGGACTTGAACATGCGTCAAAGACGATGGATGGAAACTCTAAATGATTATGATTGTGAGATAAAATACCATCCAGGCAAGGCAAATGTAGTTGCAGATACCTTGAGCAGAAAAGAAAGAGTAAAGTCGATAAGAATCAATGCTAAGCGCATTGAAATAAGGAATAGTTTGAACGAAAGGGTGTTAGCTGCATAGAAGGAAGCTGTGCTGGAAGCTAACTATCCTGAAGAAAAGTTAGGAGTAACTGAGGAGCAGTTATCCTATGACAAGGACGGAATGCTAAGATTGAATGGACGAATATGGGTTCCAGTTTTTGGAGGACTTCGAGATGTTATCCTCCAGGAAGCCCACTGTTCCAAATATTCTGTTCATCCAGGAGCTGACAAGATGTACCAGGATCTAAAGGCCAACTACTGGTGGATTGGTTTGAAAAAGTCTGTAGCTGCTTATGTAGCTAAATGTTTGACTTGTGCGCAAGTCAAAGCTGAGCATCAAAAGCCGTCAGGTTTGTTACAACAGCCTGAAATTCCCACGTGGAAGTGGGAGATGGTGACGATGGATTTCATCACCAAGTTGCCAAAGACGAGGAAGGGAAATGATACTATATGGGTCATAGTGGATAGACTGACGAAGTCAGCACATTTCCTACCCATCAAGGAAACTTACAGCTCAGACATGTTAGCTCAATTGTACGTAGATAAAATTGTAGCATTGCATGGCGTGCCATTGTCAATTATCTCGGATAGAGATACGAGATACACCTCTCATTTTTGGAAAAGTTTCCAACAGTCTTTGGGCACGCGCTTGAATTTTAGTACGGCTTACCACCCACAGATAGACGGACAGAGTGAGCGTACCATCCAAACGCTGGAAGACATGCTTCGAGCATGTGTGATTGATTTAGGTGGCAGTTGGGATAAGCATCTGCCATTGGTCGAGTTCTCCTATAATAATAGCTACCATACTAGTATTAAGGCTCGCCTTTTGAGGCATTATATGGTAGAAAATGCAGAACACCCATCTGTTGGGCAGAAGTAGGAGACGTTCAATTATCAGGACCAGATTTGGTCTTTGAAACGACGGACAAGATTGTCCAGATTCGCGATCGCCTGAAAGCTGCCAGGGATAGGCAGAAAAACTATGCGGATCCAAAACGTAAGTCTTTTCACTTCGAAGTAGGTGACAAAGTATTGCTTAAAGTATCACCTTGGAAAGGGGTGATGCGATTTGGTAAGAAAGGCAAGCTAAGCCCGAGATACATAGGACCTTTCGAGGTTATCGAACGTGTCGGGTCAGTTGCTTATAAGTTAAACTTGCCTGAAGAGCTCAGTGCTATACATAATGTTTTTCACATCTGTAATCTGAAGAAGTGTTTCGCTGATGAATCACTGGTCATACCGCATACGGATATACATATAGATGAGAGCTTGAAATTTGTGGAGAAACCATTGTCGATTGAGGATCGACAGGTGAAGAAGCTTCGAAGGAAGCATGTGCCGATTGTAAAAGTCAAATGGGATGCCCGTAGAGGTCCCGAATACACTTGGGAGGTAGAATCCACGATGAAAGAAAAATACCCTCATTTGTTTAAGTAAATCTTGAGGTCGAGATTTCTTTTAAGGGGGTGAGGATGTAACACCTCGAAAATTTACGTCCAATAATGTATTGACACGTGTCATAGGCTTTGAATATGTTAAAAAGCACTTTAGAGGGACTAAAGTTGACAAACAGTGAAACTATGTGAATTTAAGGGTCCAAAGTGTCAACAATGGATAAATAGGCCCTACAATAACCCTACATGGTGTTTATAATCTTAAATGATTAAATCATGGATCATACGAAGCGGAAAATGAAAGAAAGTGAGGAATTACAAACTACAGGGGCTAAATGTGTCAACATGTTGAAAGTATACCTCTGAATGATCTTTTGGCAAACCCAAAGCTTTGTAATGATAAAATATACTCACTAGAATATGTGGTAAAAATTTCATCAAGTTTCGTTATCATATGAGAAAGTTATGATCAAAACCGTGCACGAAGGGTTAAATGCGTTAACGTTGAATTTCGTGACTTTTCGGGTGAGCACAAAGTTAACCAAGGACCTACCCAAGTTTGTAAATGTCCCAAGGCCCTTAAAATTCAGGTTTAAGGGTCAGGAGTGCAAAATAAATAGCCAAAACCACGTTACAAAGGACAAGGACTGAATTGTAATTGTTGGAAACTTGCTTAGCTGGTTAACAGCTTGTACGCGGCCCGCGAGAGGCCCTTCGCGGCCCGCCTACAAGTGCCCAGCGACAAAATCAGTGACCAGGTGCCAGTTCAAGTCTGTTTTCGAGTTGTAACCAGCTGTATCCGATCCCAGAGCCTCACCAATGAAATTACATGCATCTAGGGGCACTTGGACTCATCTTACAACATCCCTAGACTGTTGTGGCAGCATCTAATGAGATCAAACTTGTGATAAAAGGGTCTTGAAGCTTACAACATTGAACACTTGCATTAACAAAATTCACAAGACAACTTCTGGAGCTCTCTGGACATCAAGCCAACTTCCTAGTGATCTCTAAGCTTAATTAGGACTCTTGTAAGTGTTCATAACCCTTTCTAATTCGTTCTAGCTTAGTTAATTAAGCAAAAGTCAAGCCATCGTAATTTAAGTTTGACTTTGAGATTAAACGAAATTTGCTCAGTCATTACTCGAATTGAAAGTACCTACAAGTTGGTATTTATGTGGGTAACAAACCCTTAAAAGGGTACTTTCAGATTCCTACTCTAACTATGTTAATTGTCGAGTCAAAGCTTGTTTCAAAAAGTCAACAGAATTATTATTTGCAAATTTAAGCATGATTAGCAATGTAGGGTACATGCAACCTGTTTGATCATTAAAATAACATGGTAATTAATGTAAGAACATGTCTCAACATGTTCAACTCGACAATTTTCAGTATAAACCCGGATCGGACCCGAAAGTCGCATATTTTGACTTTTGCTTTGACTATCAGTTCTGATCCGTTCATGCATGTTTGAGATCTGTCTTAGAGCTTATTTTGGACCAGGTTTCATATATGTATAACTCTCTGAGATTGTATAACTTGGTTCAATACCTATCCGATTTATATGCATGTTTCTGATTTATGTTTAAAGTTGACTATTATGCCCTTTTGACTATAAAACATGATTTTTGAAAAAGTGAAAGAGTAGAAACATTTGTTACTGATTTATAAACTTGCACCTAAAATTTGATATCAGTTTGAGGTCTAGATTAAGAGTTATGCTCGTTGTCGTAATTTGAAAGCTTTATGTTAATTAATTGGCGTAATTAGCATATAACCTATTTAAACCCACTTTTTAATATCAAACTTTTTACCCACTGTTATAATATAATATTTTGGGATTTTTAAAGATTTTTATTTAATTTTTGGCTGAGCATAACATAGGTCTCTAAGTTTAATTCGGTTAACACCGATTTTGCCCTTTTAAGCCATAAAATGAGTTTTACAAATCCTTTTGACCCCAAACCTTTTTCTACTGATTTTATTTGATAAATAAAATATTTTGAGCATTCTGGAATTATAAAAATATCAACTTTCTTTTACAAACCCGGAAACGGCTCCAAATCGCCTTTTTAAGCGTTTTTAACGCATAGTATGTACTATAACCATATTAAACATATAAGGTTGATACCTACTGATGTTTTTAGTATATTTTTATAAAATAATAGTAAGTACAAGTTTTTGAACTCAGGTTTCCAATTTTGACCTCTTTAGCCCTTGTGAAATTACCAAAATACCCCTAAGGTGCATAGTTTGGTTTTAAATGATAAGTTTCACATATGGCTCATACCCTACTGTTATAACATGTTAAATTAAATATATTTACTGTATAAACCAGACCTGTAACTCAGATTTTCAATTAAACTCTTTTATAATCTTTTAAATTACCAAAATGCCCTTATGAGGCATAAATTGTGTTTAAATCCGTTTTGGGCCTAATAGAAGATATCTTACTGATATTATAACATATTTAAGGCATATTAACTCAGGGAACTTGCATATGACTCTTTTGGTTACCCGTGACGCCCTTTTCGCGTTCAGCTCGGTTTATGTAACTAGTTTGCATAAATTGACCGAAACGGGTCAAACATTATCATTTTTGTCTCAAAATCCAGAATGTGTTTAGTATACCCATATTATACAAGTCTTCAAACTTTTCGGGTCTAAATCAAATTCTATCCGGTCTTCGCTTAATCGTGCGTTTGAACCGTATCGTCCTTAAAAACTAGCCGATCTAAGCTTAAGCTTAAATACAGACCCGTTAGAAATCTAATAGGTTATTATAAACCTTTGTTCCAGAGTAAGAAGAACCAGTAAAAGCTACCTTCACTTGCTAGTTGTGATTTATACTTTACTCAGGTAAATACTTTTAACTTATTTTCCCTTTACGGGCTTGGGTTACGGTATATAGAATACCGCTTGATCGAGCATCAAATCTTACATCTTTGGGTGGTTAATTGAATAATTTGAACGACTCGTTTAAACAGTCTTGTTCACTTAAAGCCTTTGGGGGGTTAATGACCATGTCCCGGATATCCTTGGCATCATCTTACGAGATGGCCACGACCTGAGCACGGGGTGTAGGCGTACACCTGTCAGTGTATAACTCTATAATGTGGTGTGTCTATTGATCTTTAACCCGGACAAGATCCGGGCTACTGAACGCACAAGTAACATGTAATTCGTTCACAAGATTATATTGCATAATTATCCCAAGTTATAAAAAAGTTTTGTGCCACGTGCATTCAAATCAATTTTCAACCTTTTCAAAATGAGTCAGTTAAATTGTATTTACCAGTGTAAACTGACGTATTTTCCCAAAAGGTTAAGTGCAGGTACTACACGTAATAGGCTGGCTGTCTTCTAGAGCGTCCACAATAAGTCTCGCAAGCTTGGATGACAATAAAGCTGTTGAACAATATCTTATTTTATTTTGATCCGCCTGTGGATCCGTTTCAACTAATTGTGATATTTAATATTACACTTTATTAAAGTTGAAATGAATCTATCTTTGCTTCCGCTGTGCATTTATATATTGTGTTGTTTGTCTATGATGATACCAACTACGTCACGATACTCCCCACCGGGCCCACCGGTGACACGTGGAAAATAGGGGTGTGACAGTGAGTGTTCAAAGACACATAGTGTGGGTTGTTAAGAAGATTAATGAGGATGTTAAGAAGTTTGATGTGAAATCTGGCGATGAATCTGATTCCACAAAGTCAGATGAGCTACATGTTGAGGTTAAAGAAGAAAACTCAGTGCCTCCAATGGATGATATTCATTTTCCACCATTGAGGGCTGAGAATTTTAAATCAAAAGTTGGGAAAGTTGAGATCTCGAATCAGTTCTATTCTGAGAAGAAAGAATTTGATGTCGAGAAAGCGTTTAATGGAATGTGTAAAAGATTTTTGGAAAAATGGTTGAGGGTAAAGTGAAAGGGGTAAAAGATTTTTATGAAACAAAGAAAGCAACATTTTACCCAAGTGAAGTTGAGGAGGAAACATCCAAGTTTGGTCAGGCTTGGATGGAAGTTTTTCACAAGTAAAAATCCTGACTTGCCGGAGCTCCCAGGTTGGTAAGTGTGGAGCAGGAATCGGCATCATTCTTGAAATGTTTAGTTGGTAAATCTACATGTGATATCTTTATTTTGTTATAAACTTACAAGTGGTAAATCAAGGACATTAAGTTGTACTTGTTTTTCCTACATATTATTGAGGAACAATGTGATGAACCCTTATCTTACAAGTGATAAAATCAACAAAACTTATTTTCCTAAAAAACCATTTGATTAAAACAAACTTAAGTGTTTTGAAATCACAATGGGAAAATAGTTTGTTGAAAGGGGGAGTTCTGATTGTTTATGCCAAGTGGATGGCGTTTTGAAGTGATTCGATACCAGTTGTCAATTTACTTGTATAGTTTGTTTTCAAATTTTTCTTAAATGTGTTTGCATTTTAGGGGGAGTAAATTTTTTTCAGAAAATCCAAAAACATTAGAAAATTTGAAAAAGACAAAAACATGATAAAATACAAAATGAGTTTTGTTGTCAGAAAAGAGGAAATGATAGTACATCAGTAGACAGTTACAGTATGGTAAAGAAATGTAATGTTTAAATAAGGTTAAACGGACTCACTGATGATTTGCCGATAGGTTTTTACACATTTAGTAAATTTTTTCGGGATATAAACTTAAATTCAAACTTGCTTATTTCGTGGGGAACATTACTTGGATATATAGGTAATCCCTGAAATTTCGTTTGAAGGATCCCTCTTTCTGAGATACTAGGTCTTTATGCTCAGTGATATCTGGGGTATTATCCCGGGACTTCTGATTTTGCGGAAGCAATGGCCTAGTCCCCGGGGAATACTTTACTGCTTGCTTGAAATATAGCACCGCCCTCAGCACAAAAATAATGAAACAATAAAATTGATAATCATTGATGTTGTAAAAAAGATCCTCTAAAGGAGACCCACCAAAAGTCGAAGCCGTCATCTCTCTGCTGAACGGAAGTTCTGATCTGAGCTCTCACGGTTTCGCAATTAACCCCTTACAGATATCATCTGTGGTATACTCACCTGTAAGACTGAATATTGGGATCTGGATACGGGAGTATATTCAAGAGGTGGGATACATGAATGAGTTTAAGTCCTTAATACACCTAATTCATATCCTGAATCAGTTGAAATTTGTGTGAGAATTTAAGTGGATCAGTATATCGGCAATCTAAGTGAATTGTTTAATTCTTAATGTGTAATTAAGCTCAACGGTACTTGTGACTTGTCAAAAACTGATATGATCCTCTAACACAAACTCACAAAAATATTGTTTGTAAATATTTCTTTATTGCATTTCATTTCATTCAAAAATACAAAAAGATTTTAGTGTGTTTTAGCATAAAATTTAGAAAAATTCAAAAAGATTTTCGACAACTGATGTTGAAGAGCTGATTTTCAAAATTCAGAGTGCTAAACATGATGAGCATTTCTTGAGGGAGAGTCTGTGTTTAAATGAGAAAATATTTTGAATATGTGTTTTTCAAGTGGTTCATCAGAAATTATTATTGATAAATCATTCTAGTTGAATTTGAGGGAGAGTCTGTATATATTTTGTAAAATGTTAAATTTGTGAAATTTACTTTTGGGTAGAGGATGTGCAGGATATCCTGGTTTCTGAAGTCTGAGTATAGAGCCAGGTCACGATCCTGATTCTGTGAAAGTAAAATTGTAATCAACATCCGAGGAAAGATTGTTCGAGGGGATTCTGTTGATGTTAAAGAAGAGAAGAGATAAAGTTTGAGGATGCTTACACTGTCAAGATACTTCAGAGAGCGATCAGACTGATAAAGACTGAAGATGTTAAAGACTTGACACTTAAGACTCGTCAACATCCGAGGGGGAGCCTGTTAGTGCATACGTCTGTCGACTTTGTCTTGTATCGAGTCTTGTATTTGTATAGATAAATCAGGGCACGGAAAACGAGAAATTAGGTCATCAGGAAAATTCAAACGGAATTAGAATGGTTAATTCCGCTTGAAGTTAACATGACATTTCAAACAAAATTAGCCTTGCTAATTTCCCATGAACTTGTTAATTTTGTTCGAATGCTAATCTCGCTTGAAACGTGATTCCGCTTGAGTCATGTTCAAGTGGAATTATGCTGCCTATATATAGCTTGTGCCTGATTCCATTTCAGTTAGTGATGTATGTGTGTTTTCCGACGGCGAAGCTCTGTCGAAGTGTCTTCAGAACTGTAATCATATCAGAATCAATATACAAGACAGTTTTAGTGAATATATAGCTGAATTCAACTCATCATGTCTGTTTCCACCTTTGATTTTGAGCAGAACACCTCTGATCAACTCGTTTCGGGTCCTCACATGATCCTACAATCTAGCCGTTACAAACGGCGATTATTTTGAAATTTGTCACGTCAACTTCGTCTGTGGGGAGCCGGATACGCCGGGACGGAAGCAGGGGGCGGTGTGGGGGACCGGCGCCGGGCCTCGCCGGGCCTAAGCCGGCCCCCATACCGCTTAGTCTAATGAGTGTGAATAGGACAACAGGTTACAGCCTTGCAGTGTTGTAGGGAAAGACTAGAGTGCCTTTCCACTGTTCAATTCCCGCCCAAACAAAATTGCTTTTTTATGTATTAGACCAAAGGGTATGGTGAGGATAGTCTCCAAAGGGACTATCCGTCACATAGGCGCCAACTAAGCATAGGTAGAGGACCATCTCCTTGGGGACTACCCAAGGGTGTAGTGGATGTTCCTCCCCCATTTTTTTATTATTATTTTTTTGATTTAATTAATTAATGAAAACAAAGTAAATAAAAATAAAAAACTTACATTTAAATAAAAACCTAAAGTTACATTTAAATAAAACCTAAAAAAAAAAACAACACACTTTAAAAAACCTAAAGTTACATTTAAATAAAAACTAAAAAAAAACACACTTAAAAAAAACCGAAGGTTACATGATGTGCTTGAAAATGGGTTAACTAAATTAACTAAATTTACCCTAATTCTAGACTTTCTAAGCTTTAAATTTATAAAACTAAGACTCTCTAAACCCTAAACCACACGACCGGCAAGTGTACCGATCGATGAAGTATAGCCTAAGGAAGTCCGAGTATCGAACCCAAGAGACTCTACTGATTACGCTAATGACTCTATCTAGACTTAGACTGACACGGACTTAACTAAATGTTTGTTGATTGGGGGGGCTTCTAAAAATCCTAAGAATGCAAATAACGATTAACTAGATTAGCTAAAAACTAACACGAACTCGAACAACGACTGAACTCAAGAGATGATGAAGGCTACCTAGGCTAGACTCCTGTTTAACTTGGATTGGATTTCTATCAAATAGTTTTGTGGTATGGAACCGGGATCTTTGGATTCTAAACCTATTAAGACACCACTAAGCCCCTCGAACACTCTCAAGGCGATTCTTATGGCACTACCTAGGTTGTTACGCTCACCGGTTTTCTAGATTTCTTTTCCGTCCTCTAGTTTCTTGAAAGTGCCTATATAAGACGCTCTACATTTCAGCGCGAACGTCTAAAGCAACTACGGGTTTTAATCTTGACTTAATAGACAATGGAATGTTAAGTCCTTATAACTAAACCAAGACCTATTAATATCCTCGAGCTTTTCCGCGACGAGTCTAGCAGAACACTTGATTTTATTAGATTACCGGATATTACTTCTAAGGTTACTTACGTGTTTTCACCCTAAAGGATCAAAGATTTATTACGTGATATAGACACTCACCAAAACCTAAAACCCTAGCCCGACTCTATTCCGTGATAAAGACCGTCACCAAGAATCGAACGAAGCAATAAACAATAATAAAATAATCACAAGCACGCATATGCACCAAGTTAAATTCCCATAGCTTTTACAGTACAAGAAAGATCCAAAACCACGACAAAAATCCAATAAAAATCCAATCTTTGTTAAACATTCATCATAGCCTAGGTAGTAAAGGTTTCTTGCCGATAATCATATTCAAAGATAAAGCACAAATCATAATCAAATCTGAATTCATCATTAAACAAATAAAAACAAACGAAAAACGAAGTAATAAGATATTAGAACCCGTAAACTTCGATCCCGAGTGCTCCTGAATGTCTCCCGATGATTCCTTGGCTTCCCGAACCTTCAACAACCTCTGAAATCAGACTTCTAAGCTCCCAAAGAACTCTAAAATTCGTAATGTTCTTTTCTTCGGCTGTTGATGATAACGATCATATATAATTCTTCAAAACCCTACAACCGTTGCTGATTAAAGTCGGTTTCGCGTAAACAGACCCCACGCGGCCCGCATTACATATAAAGCTAAGTTCAAGCGGGGCGCGCGCGTGCTATCATCCGGAAATGTGATTTAAGCTCAAACAGCCCGCGTCAAAGGTGATTAAAAGCTTATTCGGCCCGCCTGGGCTCTCCAGATCTGCTTTTTCGACTCGTTTCAACTCCCGAGCTCTCTGTTTCCGTTCCAGACTTTCGCCTCTCCAGATTTTCAGTCGTTTCTGCTCCTTTTGGCTATTAAGACCTGAAAAACACAAACTATCAAAAGTATATACATTCTATGCTAAAAATGGACAAAAACGAATTATCTAACTACTAAAACCTGACGCGAATAAAGATGTATTTTGCAATACATCAAATATCCCCACACTTACTCTTTTTTTCGTCCCCGAAAAAGAATTATGCAGACGGAATCATAGTCGGAATATTCGAACGGGCCAAAAGCTTAAATTATTTTCATTAAAACCGAAACTCGTGTTAGCCGCGATTGCAAGTATATTGATCCTCTTAAACTCAACCCGGTTCTAAGCCCTTATCATGCAATTTAGTTCAAGTTCGGTCAATCTACCTAGGGTCTCACGCTAAGAATTGCAAGTCCACCTAATCCCCCCTCAAGCTTATAGGACAAAAGGAACAACCACTGGGTTATTTCCTAACCGCCTTATACCAAGATCCAAAGAGTTTAGAATCAAATCTATATATATATATATATATTTTTTTTCATACGAGCTTAGACTTTGCTTTTTGCTCTTTTTTTTTTCTCGTGAGTCTAGACGATGCTTTCCCTAACCAAGAGGTATTCCGGCTGTAGAGTCGCGATCCCCAACCACAGATTACTTAGGTTTCGGTACTTTTATTCGGCAAATCGATTTCACACATCCCAGAGGCATTCCGGCTGTAGAGTCGCTATCTCCAACTCGGATTATATAGACCTGTGCTACTTTCATTTAGTTTCTAGCTCACTTATTATTCTATTTTTTTTTCAACGAGATAATGACCAAAAACTCTAACGATCTTAGCTTATAACGGCATCACTTATACTATTTTTGGCGGTTTCAATTTCCCCACTTTCCCTAGATGAGAACCCACTAGTAGACCGACAATTAAGTATATTTAAGATCAAAGGAACCCAAAACCGAATCGAGCATACCCGCACATCCCAAACTAGACACAAGCACGATTATTTTATCTCATATTATTATTATTTGAACCCGAACAAAAATCCGACTTTTCTATCATTTTCCGTTTTAATTTTGCAAACTTCTCATTTCAAAAGACATTTTCTGATTTTTTTTTAATTTTTTTAAATTTTTTCATTTTTTAATTTTTTTGTATTTTTCGACTTTTATGACTCAAGACTCACTAACTAATGACACTAAACTATAATTCCCATCCCCACACTTAAACTCTACATTGCCCTCAATGTAGGATGGAAACCGACTCAAAAAACTAAAAAAAATAAGAAATAAAAAAAACAAAGGGCAAATCGGACATGACTTAGCTGGTTTAATTCGCGTATAAACTGCAAACACTCTCATCCAATCCAGCTCGATCGTATAGCATTTCATTCGCGATCGGCTTTGACTCTGACTAACATGCTTGATAAATGCCCGAAATTTGAATAAACAGCTCCAAACTCACCCGAATGGAGATTGATTACGGGTGGCACATATTCGAACCTGCATCAACAAAAACAAGCAAAATACCAAAGCAATACCGACTCGACACAAAATGACTCAAAACTTCTAACTTAGACGCATGGTACAAAATAAAAGACTCAAAGCACACAACCGAATTACCATCTTACCCCCTCCCGGCACTTTGCTCGCCCTCGAACAACCCAAGTGCCAAACCTGACCAAAGTGTGGATGCAACGGGAAACGGGTCGACTCTTTAGTGAAAAATCACATTTTAATACCTTAAAAATATGCAACCCGTTTCCCCACACTTAAGATGGAAACAAACCCGGTAACAAACGACTCAAATACAACAACAACAAAAGCAGGAAAACACACCTGAACGTCGACTCGAAGACAATGTTGATGGTGATAAATGGATGAAGGTAGATATGGAAAAATGGATCAAACGGTTGTGAAAATAACCTGCTGTCAACAGTAGTGGCTCGCGGCCCGCATAAAATGTGGGTTAAATTGAAACGGGCCGCTTGAACTTAAATAACCGGCAGCACTTTTGTAATCCGCGCGGCCCGCATAAGATTCAGGTTAAGTTGAGGCGGGCCGCCTGAACAGCAGATAACAGCAACATAACGTGCAGTAACAGCAGAAGGTGCAGAATGTATTTTTATGTAATTCCTTGAATGCCCCTTCATGCGTTTTTGTCGTTTTTAACTTTCAACAAACCTGACAAGCTACTCGAACGTCGATCTTGGCCACGCGAAGGTGATGCAACCTGCAAAAATACTCACGACACACAAAAGACGCAAAAAAAACACTAAACGACGCAAACGACACTAACGACCTAACTAACGACACGACACGAATTACGACTCAAAATACAAACTCTACAAGTAATTCACAACTGTTCACGCACTTACGGAGGATCATATAATCGGAGCTCCCCTCCAAACCAACTCTTACGGGCCGTAGCACTACCATCTCTCATATTACCCGTATTTCCCATAACTTTCTCATACTTCATCCAATCTCTCGACTCATCATCGGGCGGTTTGAACCTAAACATATCATCTTTATACCTATCCCCACACTGAGCCTTACTCAGCGTCTCTATCTTAGATTCTAGCCTCATCAACCTTTCTTCCAACTCCTCGACTCTCCTATCAGGTGGATCCCCACACTTGGGTTTTAACACCTTTTCTAGACTCGGCTCACTTAACACCTCTTTCTCGTCTCTTTCACTCTTCTCACTCTCCTCAGATGTTATCGCCTCGACTCTCTCACTCGATCCTTTCACATTATTCACCTCAAAAACTACCGACTCGTCACCCGCTCTAAGTGTAATTGTGCCTAAGAAGACATCTATAAGCGCTTTAGCTGTGTTCAAGAACGGGCGCCCTAAAATCAACGGAACTTTATCATCGGCCTCCATATCTAGCACTACAAAATCAGCCGGAAACACAAACTTATCCACTTTTACCAACAAATTCTCTACAACCCCTCTAGGATACTTAACCGTCTTATCTGCTAACGAGAGGGTCATACGAGTTGGCTTCAAATCACCAAGGCCCAGTTTTTCGTAAAATGAATATGGCATCAAATTAATACTAGCACCAAGGTCTGCCAACGCGTGGTTTTTAACATCACCACCAAACAAACAAGGGATCGTGAATATACCCGGATCAGTGAGTTTCTCAGGAAGTTTATTTAGGATCACAACAGAACACTCTCCACTCAATGAATTACTCGAACACTCTCCTACCCTATCCTTACGCTTGAGAAAATCCTTAAGGAACTTAGCGTATTTAGGCATGGATCTCAAAGCCTCTATGAACGGAAGATTCACCTTCAACTGGGTGAACATCTCAAGAAACTTCTCATATTCCCTAGAATATACCTGCTGCCTAGCACGAGCGGGGAACGGAAGGCGGGAAATATCAATCACTGGCGGTGGCCGAACCTTCGTCGGCTGCTTCTCCACTTTCTTCTCTACTGGTGACTTCTCGGCGTGTGCGGTACTTGTTGGGTCTAGCCTCACGTGCACCTTGCCTGGAGCCTCCATCTCAATCACCTCATCTACCTCGTCATCACTCCCTAATTCAGCATTCTCTCTCACGACCTCTCCTAGACTCAACCCACTACGAGTAGTAATTGCTTTCACAGAATGGTGGACTGGGTGAGTGGTACCTGAAGACTGACCAGAAGGGGATTCTTTCAACTGCTTAGCTATATCTCCTACTGTTCTCTTAAGATCTAAAAGAGTGGACTCTTGATTTTTAAGCTGAAGATCGTGACTCTTATTAATTTGATCCTGAGTTTGAATAAATTCAGTGAGGGATTTTTGCGTTGCCTGATTCTGTGCCAGCATCGCCTGATTTTGTGTCATCATCTGAGCGAACATCTCCTCCATCCTACTCATACCACCCTCTGGAGCCTTGCCACTACCTTGACCCTCTTGATACGACCCTCCACTCGCAAACTGACCTCCTGAACCACTATACTGACCCGAACCACTACTCGTATAAAGACCCGGCCCCCTATTTTGATACTGACCAGATGGAAACCCAGGGGGATTGCCAGAAGGGCGGAAACTACTACCACTACCCTGCCAGTTGGGGTTAAAACCATTATTACTACTACTAAACAAACCCCTAGACTGACCTGCTATGTACTCTACCTGCTCTAACGTAAGTGTGGGACAATCGAGTGTATCGTGACCTCCCCTACAAACCTCACACCTATCAACTTTCTTCTTAATCTCATCCAACTCTCTCCTCATCTCTTGCCTCAAATCTTTCCTCACACTCTCGACTACAGCAGCTACCGATGGATCCAAGCTAACTTGGTTTACCCCTCGACCGGCCGAGGAGGTAGTAACAGGAATGGAAGTCCTGCTGGTAGTGCTGTAATCCATATCAGAATGGGCGAAACTCTCAAACAAATCATTACACTCAGTCACCGTCTTCTTTCCCATAAGCTGACCTCCTGCTGAAGTATCGAAACGAGCTCTAATCTCAGGAGTAAGACCCTTGTAAAACTTCTCAACTAACGCCCAATCAGACAAACCATGCTGCGAACAACGGGAAAGAAGCGTCTGAAAACGCTCCCAAGCTAAGTGGTATGGCTCATCAGGCTCCATACGAAAGGAGTGAATCTGATCACGAAGGCGAGACGCCTTGGCTGGCGGGAAGTATTTTGCTATAAAAGCATCGCGAAGACCAGCCCAAGTAGTGAAAGTGCCCGCGGGGTGAGAATCGAACCAGACGGCTGCGCGTCCAGCGAGTGAAAATGGGAAAACCTGTAAGTACCTAGCATCTAGATTGACACCCTCTATGGAGTAGGTGCCACAAAGACGAGTGATGCGATTTATGTGGGCGGGAGCATCCTCGTCATCACGACCATGGAACTGGCAAGAATTTGTGATGGCGGTCATGATGTACGAAGGAATCTGCCAAGACCTATCATTCGCAATATTCGGAAGGGTGATGGGTGAAGTAGCACCGGTGAAACCGGTGGTAGCCTGCTGGTAAACGGTGCGGTTCTCCATGGCGGGTGAAGGACTAGGTGAACGAGAACGGGAGGATGGTGGGGAAACGTGAGGTGATGACTTCGGTGTGAAATCAAAGTGGGGGTGGACTGCGGAACTGAAGAAGACGAAGAAGCACTAACCTCTGACGCAGAAGACGAAACGGACGACTTGACTGTAAACAGAAGTGGCGGCGGTCCCTGCGAACGCGTATGGGGCATCCACCAAAGACGAACAACGAAAAGACTCTAACAACGACTCGCTAACCTAGAAAAGACACTAAAGCAAATATTTTTGGATTTTTTTTTAATTTTTAGACTCCTACGACTCAACGAACACACAAATAGCACGTAATATGTCAAGTAAGTCCAAACAAAGCCAATGAACGCAATCGCCAAAGAATCCCCGGCAACGGCGCCAAAAACTTGATGTGCTAAATGTGGTTTAATAAAAACAACTAAAATTAACCCTAATTTAGACACTCTTAGCTTTAAATTTATAAAACTAAGACTCTCTAAACCCTAAACCACACGACCGACAAGTGTACCGATCGATGAAGTATAGCCTAAGGAAGTCCGAGTATCGAACCCAAGAGACTCTACTGATTACGCTAATGACTCTATCTAGACTTAGACTGACACGGACTTAACTAAATGTTTGTTGATTGGGGGGTTTCTAAAAATCCTAAGAATGCAAATAACGATTAACTAGATTAGCTAAAAACTAACACGAACTCGAACGACGACTGAACTCAAGAGATGATGAAGGCTACCTAGGCTAGACTCCTGTTTAACTTGGATTTGATTTCTATCAAATAGTTTTGTGGTATGGAACCGGGATCTTTGGATTCTAAACCTATTAAGACACCACTAAGCCCCTCGAACACTCTCAAGGCGATTCTTATGGCACTACCTAGGTTGTTACGCTCACCGGTTTTCTAGATTTCTTTTCCGTCCTCTAGTTTCTTGAAAGTGCCTATATAAGACGCTCTACCTTTCAGGGCGAACGTCTAAAGCAACTACGGGTTTTAATCTTGACTTAATAGACAATGGAATGTTAAGTCCTTATAACTAAACCAAGACCTATTAATATCCTCGAGCTTTTCCGCGACGAGTCTAGCAGAACACTTGATTTTATTAGATTACCGGATATTACTTCTAAGGTTACTTACGCGTTTTCACCCTAAAGGATCAAAGATTTATTACGTGATATAGACACTCACCAAAACCTAAAACCCTAGCCCGACTCTATTCCGTGATAAAGACCGTCACCAAGAATCGAACGAAGCAATAAACAATAATAAAATAATCACAAGCACGCATATGCACCAAGTTAAATTCCCATAGCTTTTACAGTACAAGAAAGATCCAAAACCACGACAAAAATCCAATAAAAATCCAATCTTTGTTAAACATTCATCATAGCCTAGGTAGTAAAGGTTTCTAGCCGATAATCATATTCAAAGATAAAGCACAAATCATAATCAAATCTGAATTCATCATTAAACAAATAAAAACAAACGAAAAACGAAGTAATAAGATATTAGAACCCGTAAACTTCGATCCCGAGTGCTCCTGAATGTCTCCCGATGATTCCTTGGCTTCCCGAACCTTCAACAACCTCTGAAATCAGACTTCCAAGCTCCCAAAGAACTCTAAAATTCGTAATGTTCTTTTCTTCGGATGTTGATGATAACGATCATATATAATTCTTCAAAACCCTACAACCGTTGCTGATTAAAGTCGGTTTCGCGTAATCAGACCCCACGCGGCCCGCATTACATATAAAGCTAAGTTCAAGCGGGGCGCGCGCGTGCTATCATCCGGAAATGTGATTTAAGCTCAAACGGCCCGTGTCAAAGGTGATTAAAAGCTTATTCGGCCCGCCTGGGCTCTCCAGATCTGCTTTTTCGACTCGTTTCAACTCCCGAGCTCTCTGTTTCCGTTCCAGACTTTCGCCTCTCCAGATTTTCAGTCGTTTCTGCTCCTTTTGGCTATTAAGACCTGAAAAACACAAACTATCAAAAGTATATACATTCTATGCTAAAAACGGACAAAAACGAATTATCTAACTACTAAAACCTGACGCGAATAAAGATGTATTTTGCAATACATCATTACATTTAAAAAAAATAAAACTGCACTCCCCCACTCCATTTTTTCCTAATTTTTTCCTTCATCATTTGTAAAATGGGACGGTCTTCTGGTGGATATTCGCTAAGGTCGGTGGTCATTATTTTCCATTCCTCCAACTGCTGCACTTCTTCTTGCCTCCTTTGCTTCTCCTCAGCTTGTCGTTTCTTCACCTTTACCTTCTCGGTTTGCGTCTCAGTAAAGGTTTGGTTGAATGCTTTAAACTCGGCCATAATACCTTCCAACTTCGAACCACCACCACTTCCTAATGCGGCTTGTTTCCTTTTTTCAGCCACTATCTTTTTACTTTTGTCCCTTCCTGGGGGACGTTCTTCCTCTCCAATCGGCTCCTCCTCATACTCGGGCTCGTCGTTGATATTTATTTGGCAACGACCGGTTGAGCCTCCAAAAATAACTTCCTGACTCGGAAGTTTTAGACCGTTTCGTTGCTCGTTTCGCGCTTGCAACCTCATTTGGAGTTCCCTTCCATTTTGGTTGATCCTTTAAAATTTGCCAAGCACGGACATGTGGGAAAGAAGTTTTTTTGTCATTTTCGTATAAACGCAACGCTTCATTGAAAACATTTTTGTGGTTCCACCCACTCGGTTTGTTGGCGAGCGTTGTGTTATAAAACCCACAAAAGCGTTGGATCAACGTATTCATCTTGCGCCACTTGGAGCTAATAGAATCAATGGTTCTGTACTCGCCTTGTTCCATAATCGCGTGGAATATATCAAGGACTTCTTGCCAAAACCCATCGCTTTGTTGATTGTTACCTACAAGTTAGTAACAATAATAATAATATTTTGTTAGAAAAATATAGTGTACAAATAAATGTTAGTAACAATAATAATATTTTCTAACAAAAATATAATGTACAAATAATATTTAATAACAATAATAATATAATGTACAAAAAATAATTTTCTAACAATAATAATATTTTACCGATTATAGGAGACGTTGAAGAGCTAATATATGCCTTCGCCAACGCCTCTTCCTCAATTTTTGACCATGGTCGTTGTTGTTGTTTGGCGGCTGCGTCTTCTTTTTTACCCTTTCCCTTTGTATTTTTCCTTTTTGAAGGTTCAGGTTGCGTTTCTGGCACAACTTTTACGTCCTCATCTTCTTCCTCGATTTGTGTTGGACGTGCTTGTGGCGGTGGTTGATATGGCATATTTAGCGGGTTTTGCGTTAGTTGCTGCATTTGATATGGCATTTGGTTGAACGGAATGTTGGGTTGTTGCATTTGCATTGGGTTGAAAGGAATGTTGGGTTGTTGCATAGGGTATTGGTTTCGTTGGTTGAAAGCGTTGGGCATTTGTTGGTAACCCGCAAAAGAGTTTTCCATTACGGGTGTGTAGCCGGGTGACGAAAACGGGAGTGAACTTGAGTTGGGATTATTTGGGTTGTAGGGATCCATAATTTTTTTAAGGTTGGGAGAGGATTTTTTTATAAAAATGGGTGAAAAGTGGAAGTATTTGGTAAAAAAATGGGGTGAAAAATGGCTTAATTTATAGTGGTGGGGTGAATTTTTTTTTTAAATTGGAATGTTACCATTAGGGGGGCCCACCATTTCAAAAAGATGCTCCGTCTCCAACGTCTCTTGGCGGACGAAGGCGCCGAGACGGGCCCCAAGGGGGCGGTGTGCGACGGCCCAAGACGGGGGGACAGCCCGGGGACGAGCCCCATACCCGGTGATCTTATAGTCTTTCATTTTGGTTTTTTTTCTTTTTTGCAATTTTCATTAAGGTTAGAGGGTGTTTGTGATTGCTTATTTAATTCAAAAATAATTTTTTTGGCAAAAGAACTTATTGACTTATAACATATTCAAAAATAGTTTTAAAAAGGTGTTTGGATGAGCTTATAAGTTGGAAAAAGTCAATAACTTGTTTTAAAAAAGTGTTTAGATGAGCTTATGATTATGATGTGGGAAAAGATAATATTTCAGGAAAAGTTAAAAGAAGTTTCAAAAAGCCAAGGTTTGTTAGCTTTTTAAAATAGTTTTTCTACCTTATACAAAAAGTTATTTTAAAAAAGTATTTTTCACTTATACAAACATTATTTTGACTTATTGGTTTTTTTCAAAAAGAGAATAAATCAATAAGTTATTTCAAAAACCTAAGCCGAACACCCCCTTAGTAGTTTATTACGACTTCCGTCTCTCGAAAAAGCACTCAGCGGTGAAAATGACAAGATTTCAAATATTTTGAATGAAAATTGCAACTTAGGAATGACTAACGTAAAAATGACCAAACCTAGTGGATGAAAATGACATTTTACTCTTTTCATAAGAATTTTATTTCCTTTTAAACAAAAATGGATATAGGTGGTTTTAATGAATGGTGGTTGAAAATTGATTAGTGTAGTTGGTTTTCATTATGTTTTAGTTTTCTCAGATATGGTGTATGTTAGATGACCAAAAAAAAATCTTTTCTACCGTGTATGCATTAGGACTCGTAACCACCTTAAGTTCCAACCTATGTTTTAATATAATTAAATAAATAAACAATGACAGTGATTGTGAATATTCTTAACTAGTGAATATACCCGCGCTAGAAGGCGGGTTTCAATTGTATGAGTTCGGGTTGTCACGATATCGAAATGGGTCGTATTACTGGTATACCTTGACAAACTAAATCGACACCACCTATACAGGTCGTATAGGCCTATACGACCCATATTACGGTAACTTCAATTTCCAAGGTCAGTCAAAAGTTGACACCGTCTTCACATGTTTTTCTAATACGCATCGTATAGGGCTATACGATGCGTATTGGTACAAGGTGGGGAGATATAACAACCATCAAAACTGCCCTAAATACCCCGTATATGCATTTATTTTAATTAAAAAAATAAAAAAATCTGATTTTTATACCTGTCGTATGGCGCGCTAGGATTAGGATGAGCCGTCGCGTGGCACGACAGACTCGTTTCTTGTCGGACACCCATGCTGACACGTGTCAACAACGGGTTGGGTCTAGGGTTTACTCAGCAACCCTAGCCGTAGCTAGGGTTACCCTCACGGGGGGCGCCAGGATCAAGTGGAGCTGTCGCGTGGCGCGAAAGACTACGGAAATTAGTATAAATAGGGCCTCGGTTTGACATTTCAATTAGTTCGACAATTTTCTTTCTCTCTGTCTCTATAGTACAAAATTCTAGGTATAATACCCCCAAAACACGAAGCTCTGCCCAGTTGTAAGTTTTTTTGTCACACTCCAACCGATGGCGGAAACATCAGAGTGAGACGAAAATGAGACTGCAAGAGACTTCATAACACTATTTGTAACAATAATTAAATAATTGATTTCATTTCATTTCTAAAAGTCGATTACAAAGGTTAAAATCAAATACAACAACTTGATATACAATATGTTCAATACAAGAATACAACAAACTGTAGGATCGTTTTGTGACCCGAACGAGTCGTTCAGAAAAGATTTAGTCCGTTTCAGAGGCGGAAACTAAGAAACGGATGTCTAAACAGCTTGCTTATCACTTTAAACACTGATTATATTGATATAATATCGTTTACAATCAGTCCTCACACCGGCAGCACCTCGGTATGGAATTTCGGAACTGTTACAAATGAATATGACCAACACCCTATTTATAGTAGACAAGGTTTCGCTTGAGACTATACATGACACTTCAAGCGAAACCCTCTAGTTTCCTTGAAGCGAAACACACACAATTTGTATTCTGTTCAAGCGAAACATGCAAATTAATTTGTCTTCTTGTGTGATGATGTCATCTTGATGATGACATCATGTTTGAATAAAACCACAATGAATCCGAGACTCGACATAAGACGAAGACGACAGATGAATGCACCAACAGACTCCCCCTCTGATGTTGACGAGTCTTAAGTGTCGAGTCTTCGCATCTTCAGTCTTTATCAGTCTCTTTTCTTTCTTAGCATATACCTGGATCTTCTCTTTGGCTCTAACCTCGTCAGACTCCCCCTCTCATCATGATGGGATCGCCGTCTGGAATTAGCTATCACCTTAAGATCAATCCCTGGCTTTAATTCTGTTTAAGCTCATTTCCTGCACACTTCTCATCAAAACATAAGTTTTTACTTAAAACAATAAGAAAAACTTACTGGAAATAGTTACATCAAGTTCAAATTAATGATCCCGATTAACTAATCAAATTTTTTTCTCAAATCAAAATATTTTCAATTCAGCACATACATTCCCAAACTAGTTCATCTTGTTTAGCACTTGGAATTTCGAATATCAGCTCTCCATCATCAGTTGTCGAAAATATTTTTGTATTTTTTCAAAAGTTTATGCTAAAACACACTAAAATCTTTTTGAACTTTTTACTGAAACAGAAATGCAGTAAAGAAATATTTACAGACAATATTTTTGAGAATTTGTGTAAGAGTATCATATCAGTTTCTGAGACAAATCACTAGCACCGTTAAGCTTTAAACATTTTCAGTTCTAAATGATTCACGTAGATTGACGATATGTTTGTCCTCTTAACCTCAATCTAAAAACTTTCAATCTGCTTATCGATACTTTAAGGTATATTAAGATAGCACTAAATTCTTATGGACCCCACAATCTTAGCATATCCCCTCATCATGCAATACACTGACTCAAGTAATGCCTTTAAACTTTTATCAACTGTGATTTGTGCAAAAACAAAGCAGAATGTTTAAACATTAACAATCAGGTCGATACTTCCGTATACGCAGAGAAAGTCCAATGTTTAAACAAAATAAGAAAAATAAAACAAGTTGAAGTTGTTTAGGCTTTAACCACCAGGTCAATACTCCCGTATACGCAGAGGTGATCCAAAGCTTAAACGAAACACCAAAGAAAATAAAGCAGAATGTTTAGGCAACAACATCCAGGTCGATACTCACGTATACGCAGAGGATGTCCGATGCTTAAACAAAATAAAGAAATAAAACAAGTTTAAATCTTTGCAAAATAAAATGCACAATCACAGCGACTTTTTAGCAAAGTTGTGAAAGTTCACAAACTTAACCAGTTTTATGTCTTTTGACAATCAGCAATTACTTAGTAGGTACACGGTCAAGAAGGACAAAACTAAGTACTATGCTTTTGACCATGTTTCCCACTAGAACTAGGCTTTTTCATTTAGGTTTGTAACGTTATCGCAAATCTACTAGTCTAGCTGAGCCTACCGTCACATCTTTAGTGAGATCGTTTATCACATATAGACTTTCCATTTCTTTAGCATGCTGTGACAGTCCAACTGATCTACTATCATTTCCTCTTTTTGACAACAAAACTCATTTTTGCTTTTTTCAATGTTTTTGACATTTTCAAATTTTCTAATTTTTTTTTAAATTTTTACTACCCCTAAAATCAAAATATGTCTCAATTTTGATTTTCTGGGAAAATTTGAAAACAAGCTGTACAAGAAATGTGACAACATGATGAGAATTACTTCAATTCTCCATTCACTTGGCTTGAACAATCAGAACTCCCCCTGACAACAAACTATTTTCCCATAGTGATTTTAAAACACTTAAGTTTGTTTTAATCAAAATGGTTTTTCCGGAAAATAAGTTTTGTGTGTCTTTACACAAATTCAGGGATCTTTCATCACTTTGTTTTCTTCAATCACTTGTAGAAAATCAAGTACAAATTAATGTCCTTGATTTACCACTTGTACGAAAAACACAATCAAATACAAAGAATGATGCCGATTCCTGATCCGCAATTACAAACTTGGGATCTCCGGCAAGTCAGGTTTTTCATTTGAACAAATTCACCCAAGCCTGACGGTCCTTGGGTGATTTTGAATTCTTGTTCAACAATGGTGGAAAATTTGCATCATCCATTGTTAAACCTGAATTCTCCATTTTTACCTCAACCAATGGCTCCTCTGGCTTTGACGAACCAGAATCATTGCCTGAACATGGCTTGTCTGACTTTGACCTGTCAGATTCATCTCATCGCCTGAAGGTGGCTTGTCTGACTTTGATACATCAGATTCATCGCCGACCATTTTTTTCTTCTTCTTTTCTTCTTTCGTCCTCAGATTTGTATCTGATGAATTCGTCTTGCTTGACTTTGCAATCGAGGGAGTCGATTCATCAGAACTCTTATTTTTAACAGATGAACCCGAGGACAAAATCTTCTCCAGATACTCTCTGGCCTTCTTCCTCTTCTTCCTCAGTCTGTCTTTTTGCCCCTGAGAAAGCTTCACTTTCTTTTCTTGAACTTTAGGTTCTTGAACCTTCTGTTCTTTGGGCTTGACATTGACTGGTTTCTTCACCTGCCTCTGAGATTCAGACCTCAATCTTCTCATTGATCTCATTGAGCAATCTCTAGCAATATGACCAATCATGTTGCAGTTAAAACATCTCCTTGATTCAAACCTCCAACTCTGCCAGTTAACAGCAATGTGTCCTTGATAGCCGCATCTGTAACACACTCTGTTATCGTACCAATCACGATTTTCAGTCCAAACATTCAGATCATAGCACTATTTGGCTTTGTGAAAATCCTTGCTCCTCTTGTTTGCTGGATTTGGCTTTTGAGCACTGTGGTCCGACCTGCACCACTTATTGCCAACAATTTTAGAGTTTTCATTTTTCACTTTTTATAATTTTTGATTGCGATTGGATGATTGATCTGATGAACTTTTATTTTCTTTTTGAACATTTTTCAAAATTTTCTCTTTTTGTTTTTGTTCCACTTTCTTCTTCAAAGGTTTTTGCTTAGAGCATTCTCCCTTTTCAGTTGATTGTGGAACAGTTTCTTGAAACTTTTCTTTTAACTTCAAAAATAAATTCTTTTTTGTCAATTTTTCATTTTCAACATCAGATTTCTCATCACAATCTTCAACTTTGACATTGTCAAAGTTTGTGACATCGTCACTTATTGGAACTGAATTAACTGGTTTTGGGCAAGGAATAGCTGAAGTATTCACAAACACCTTCAACTTTTCTTCCCATTCCTTGATTTTCTTTTGAGCATACTCTGCTTCCTTTTCAAGTCGAATAATCTTTTCAAAATGAGAATTTATTGCAATTTGTTTTTCAAGATTGTTTTTACCAAACAAATCTCTCTCATCTTCTAAAATTTTTATTTGACTTTGAAAATCTTTCTCAATTTTTACCTTTTCATTTTCCAAATTGTGAATCTAATTTTTCAAAACATTTTCTGATTTTTTAAGATTTTTGTTTTCTAATGACAAACTCTCAACATCCTTCAAGAGTTTGTCATTAACAAATGTCAACATCTCACAATTTTTCAGCAAAACAAGAATATGTTTATCATCAGCTTTTGTCTCAACCTTGAAAGCTGAAATATTTTCAACCTGTTTCTTTTCCTCATGAACACTTTCATCCTTACTCTCTTCTTCTGATGAATGATCAAAGATAGGTGCGTCTTCTGCAACCTCTTTCTTTAACTCTGGTTCAGGATTCACAGACACAGGTTTTTCAGATTCTCCTTTCTCAATTTTGACCGATGGAAATTGTTCAATCTGCTCAGCTCTGATCTCTTCTTTAACAATAACTGCTTTTTGATTCTTTCTTTTTGCATCTTGTTTTCCTTTCAATTTTTCAATTTTATCGGCATAAAATAATTTTCCACTACGTTGATCAGATGGAAGTTGTTGTTTAAGATTTTCAAGTTTCCGGATTTCTTCTTCATAACTGTCACCCTCTTCATCAGACGAATGATAAAAAATCGGAACTTTTTCAACAACTTCTTTTTCTGAGACTTTTTCTTCTTTTTGCTTTATCGGAATATACTGCTGAGATTCATAATACACATATGCTAACAATTCCTCAAAATCCATGTTTCAATGTCAAATGTTCACTTTGTAAAATACCTTTCAATTTTTAGAACCAATTGACCAAAAGACTATATTAGGCCTATTCACATGCAAATCATAAAAACTGTTAACAATATATCACGTGAACATCACATACAAATTCAGAAATGGCAGACAATATGGATTATCTCATGCAAGACTTATCAACTAAATGGTGGCCGACAAACAAAAAAATCACATGTGCATGAATAAAGTGATCAGATCAAACTTTTTATCTCTAAAATCTCATTGGACCTCCAAATCTCACATAATCCAATGAACGATCTGTCAACAACTATATTCTAACAATTAATATGATAACCTCGATTATTAATTCTTTTGATTTAATCAAAGACTATCACATGTAATACCGACAACCCTTAATGTTCACTAACAATCTGATTAGACCGATACCTATTTAACTGACAACACATGAAAACAATTTACGAGAATCACAATGTTATCAATTAAACTGACACAAGACATGTGATCACTTTTAATGTTTCAAGCGGTGAACTTTTTCAAGCGGTCATGACGTTTTCAGGCGAGCAACTATTTCAAGCGATCAGATGTTTACAAGCGGTCAGATGATGTATTTTCAAGCGATTGAACGATTTCAAGCGGACAAATGATGTTATGTTCGCTTGAACAGTTGATGATGTCAGCAAAAACGAACAACTTTCAAGCGAGCAGATGATTAAATCCAGTTTTTAAGTTGATTTTAGGGCTGAAACTTTTCAGGATTTGTTAATATATGTATGCGCACAATATGTGAAAGTTTGAGCCGTTTTTAACCGTGAAAATTTTTAAATTTTGAAAAAGAACGGTGTAGAAATCATAAAAAGTGATGAAAACGAGCTGTTTTTGCGAAATCTCTTCCTCCTGAGCTCTGATACCACTTGTAGGATCGTTTTGTGACCCGAACGAGTCGTTCAGAAGAGATTTAGTCCGTTTCAGAGGCGAAAACTAAGAAACGGATGTCTAAATAGCTTGCTTATCACTTTAAACACTGATTATATTGATATAATATCGTTTACAATCAGTCCTCACACCGGCAGCACCTCGGTATGGAATTTCGGAACTGTTACAAATGAATATGACCAACACCCTATTTATAGTAGACAAGGTTTCGCTTGAGACTATACATGACACTTCAAGCGAAACCCTCTAGTTTCCTTGAAGCGAAACACACACAATTTGTATTCTGTTCAAGCGAAACATGCAAATTAATTTGTCTTCTTGTGTGATGATGTCATTGATGATGTCATCATGATATCATGTTTGAATAAAACCACAATGAATCCGAGACTCGACATAAGACGAAGACGACAGATGAATGCACCAACACAAACAAGTACAAATTGATACAACATAATAAAACTTAAGACGTCTAAGTGTGTATCTAAGCATCATTACTACTTCAATTTCAAAGCGTCGTCATCCTCGACCTGTAACATGTTTAAAATAAAGTTCAATGCAAAAGCAAAGGCGAGTATACAAGTTTGATACATACATAGCATAAAAATGAGTTTAAACAATTCCACATGGCAAGCTATTGATACAAAATAAACAATAAAATCGGCATGTGTTTAACTAATCAAACCAATAATGAAACGCAATAAGCTCATGACATAACCCAAAGTCTACAGGCGGTGCGTTAATCCTATAGTGCTATATATGTCAAGGATAGGCTCGTACGAAGTTAATGATAAGTATAACACAAAACGTATAACCCCAAGTTTAAAGTATCAAGCAATCAATTAGACATGCATGTATTGTCACACCCCGACTTTTTGTGCGTGTAATGTGTGACTTGATCAATATCATTGCTGTAACACCCCGTCCCGGAAGGGGCCGAAGTGTCACAATAACGGTGGTCAGATCAAAAACATAATTCCATTAATACTTAAATGTATTACAAGACTTTACAGCTTACTGAAGGATATCTAATCCATTACATTTATTTCTATAATCTTTTCCAAACATTCGAGCACTCCTCCGTATCCCGTCCCCAGTAATCTGGATAACCTGACGTAAAGAAGAAAACACAACAAAGAAAAACGTACGTCTGAGCAAAATTTGAAAATACTTTGCCCAGTGTGCGGATAGCGGAAAACAAAAAGGCTTATTTTATTTGAGAAAAAGGCTAAGTTTCTTTAAAAATCCTTTATTTTAGCAAAATGCTACGTTTTCATAATTCAAAATATATATTAAATAAGTATAACAAATAGTATCAGAATATGATATACAGATTTACCCGAAGTCCAGAAGGTTCATTATATTACAGAGGTTGATACTGGGTAGCTAACCCATGTATCCAGACATGAATGGAGTGTGGGCAAATCACACCGACCATTCACCAGATATCAGACTTTATTTACTTTTTCCTAGGATCGATCCATACGCCTCTGAACAGAAATCCGTAGATTAAAACAGAAGAGACGCCGTGAACTCAACTCACCGTCACGGATGGTGCCACATCATTTTATGCCACAATGATGGGTCTGTGGTCATCCTCACAGAAAAGGGAATTGACTTGGGTAACATAATACTTTGTATATAATATTAAACTTTATTTCATAATTTAAAAATCAATCATAAATCAGATACTCGAAAGCCAAATAACATGTATTGAAAGGAACCAGTCATCAAGGTGTGGATATCAATCCTATCTTAACAATTTCGTTCCTAAACTGTGGTTTATTTAACTTTGTAATCTTGTAAACATGTAAGTTTGTAAACATTTAAATATGTAAACTCGTATACATGTGAGTTCATAGATTTGTAAATTCATAAACTTGAAAATTCGTAAGCATGTAATCCCGTAAACATGCAAACTTGTTAACTCGTAAATTCATAAACAAATAACTCACCAACATGTACACTTGTAGACATAAAAATAATATTTTTCATAAACCATTTTCTAAATAACTGATGTAAAATCTTTTCGAAATGTTTTTAACTTCCAAAACATAGTTCATAATATAATCTTAATACAGAATTTAAAATCAGAAATAAGATACTTGACATAAATCGAAAGAAAGGATTCTACCCGTACTGAACTTATAACTTATACCTTAAATCTTAATACGGACTTAAAATTAGGAATGATATACTTATATTCAAATGACACAAATCAAAAGACAAGAGTCTATCCGTACCTTAAAATCTCCAGGTAATGCTATCTTGTTTCTAATTTGTGGATTTATACGGGCAGAGCTTAGCCTACTGATTATCCTATTAACCTAATTTGCATACAAACTAGGTAATTAACTAATACAGCTTTTACGATAACTCACGAGATCAAATTCTCACAATAAATGACAAAATGCAATACTTTGCCCATCGAATTAACGATGATCCGTTGAATTAACAACGAACGACAAGGTATAATACTTTACCCATCGAATTAACGATGATCCGTTGAATTAACAACGAACGATAAAGTATAATACTTTACCTATCGAATTAACGACAATCCGTCAAATTAATGACGAACGATAAAGTATAACCCTAATATGGGCGGCATTTAAACATTCATTAGATATTTGAATCAATCGGACAATGAATCGTAGCAGCGATTGAGTTAATACCCTGTTCTGCAGCATCCTGCTATACTTAATTTGTGTTCTGTGTGTGTTTGGAGAGTAATCGGACGAAATCTCAGCCTAATTTTGGAGTTTCTTCGTCGATTTTGTGCCCAGATTCAAGTGCCAAGGCCTGCTATTTATACACGAAATTTGACAAGCTTACGGACCGTAAGCTTAAGAAGGTTGAGGTCCGTAAGGCTGCTTACGGACCGTAAGCATCATAAGGTTACGGTCCGTAAAGGACACCAATGCACTATATGGTTGCCACGCGTGGGACTAGGCCTGCTGAGTCGACAAAACGAATAAATTCAACTTCCTCCGCAAGTTTATGAAGATAATCGTCAAGTAGGAAATACCCCCCCTGAGTTTTAGGGGCCCTAATCCTGATTCTGAAAATTCTGAAAATCTTAGGGTTTGTGCAGAATCACTTGGGTGTCTTAATTAGGGTTTCCTATTGGACTATAAATCATAAGGGTTGTTACATTTTATGTTTTTAAAATTTTCGGGTGTTACAAATCTACCCCTCTTAAAAAAATTTCGTCCTCGAAATTATGACATACATATATATATATATATATTAATAATCATACTTAAACGTGACCCACTATGATCAATAGTCATACTTGAAATAAAGCTAGAGTAAAAACAATGAAGATGACGAAATACTTATGTTCGAGACTATCATGAAGTGAAAAAAAAAAATCACTAATCAATGTACCGACTGATTGGACATCGAAATCCTAACCCAATGTCTACCCATTACCTCACAGGTCTTAACTTATGTTTAAGTTTTCTACAGGAAAGAGCCTTTGCTCTGATACCATAGCTGTAACACCCCGTCCCGGAAGGGGCCGAAGTGTCACAATAACGGTGGTCAGATCAAAAACATAATTCCATTAATACTTAAATGTATTACAAGACTTTACAGCTTACTGAAGGATATCTAATCCATTACATTTATTTCTATAATCTTTTCCAAACATTCGAGCACTCCTCCGTATCCCGTCCCCAGTAATCTGGATAACCTGACGTAAAGAAGAAAACACAACAAAGAAAAACGTACGTCTGAGCAAAATTTGAAAATACTTTGCCCAGTGTGCGGATAGCGGAAAACAAAAAGGCTTATTTTATTTGAGAAAAAGGCTAAGTTTCTTTAAAAATCCTTTATTTTAGCAAAATGCTACGTTTTCATAATTCAAAATATATATTAAATAAGTATAACAAATAGTATCAGAATATGATATACAGATTTACCCGAAGTCCAGAAGGTTCATTATATTACAGAGGTTGATACTGGGTAGCTAGCCCATGTATCCAGACATGAATGGAGTGTGGGCAAATCACACCGACCATTCACCAGATATCAGACTTTATTTACTTTTTCCTAGGATCGATCCATACGCCTCTGAACAGAAATCCGTAGATTAAAACAGAAGAGACGCCGTGAACTCAACTCACCGTCACGGATGGTGCCACATCATTTTATGCCACAATGATGGGTCTGTGGTCATCCTCACAGAAAAGGGAATTGACTTGGGTAACAGAATACTTTGTATATAATATTAAACTTTATTTCATAATTTAAAAATCAATCATAAATCAGATACTCGAAAGCCAAATAACATGTATTGAAAGGAACCAGTCATCAAGGTGTGGATATCAATCCTATCTTAACAATTTCGTTCCTAAACTGTGGTTTATTTAACTTTGTAATCTTGTAAACATGTAAGTTTGTAAACATTTAAATATGTAAACTCGTATACATGTGAGTTCATAGATTTGTAAATTCATAAACTTGAAAATTCGTAAGCATGTAATCCCGTAAACATGCAAACTTGTTAACTCGTAAATTCATAAACAAATAACTCACCAACATGTACACTTGTAGACATAAAAATAATATTTTTCATAAACCATTTTCTAAATAACTGATGTAAAATCTTTTCGAAATGTTTTTAACTTCCAAAACATAGTTCATAATATAATCTTAATACAGAATTTAAATCAGAAATAAGATACTTGACATAAATCGAAAGAAAGGATTCTACCCGTACTGAACTTATAACTTATACCTTAAATCTTAATACGGACTTAAAATTAGGAATGATATACTTATATTCAAATGACACAAATCAAAAGACAAGAGTCTATCCGTACCTTAAAATCTCCAGGTAATGCTATCTTGTTTCTAATTTGTGGATTTATACGGGCAGAGCTTAGCCTACTGATTATCCTATTAACCTAATTTGCATACAAACTAGGTAATTAACTAATACAGCTTTTACGATAACTCACGAGATCAAATTCTCACAATAAATGACAAAATGCAATACTTTGCCCATCGAATTAACGATGATCCGTTGAATTAACAACGAACGACAAGGTATAATACTTTACCCATCGAATTAACGATGATCCGTTGAATTAACAACGAACGATAAAGTATAATACTTTACCTATCGAATTAACGACAATCCGTCAAATTAATGACGAACGATAAAGTATAACCCTAATATGGGCGGCATTTAAACATTCATTAGATATTTGAATCAATCGGACAATGAATCGTAGCAGCGATTGAGTTAATACCCTGTTCTGCAGCATCCTGCTATACTTAATTTGTGTTCTGTGTGTGTTTGGAGAGTAATCGGACGAAATCTCAGCCTAATTTTGGAGTTTCTTCGTCGATTTTGTGCCCAGATTCAAGTGCCAAGGCCTGCTATTTATACACGAAATTTGACAAGCTTACGGACCGTAAGCTTAAGAAGGTTGAGGTCCGTAAGGCTGCTTACGGACCGTAAGCATCATAAGGTTACGGTCCGTAAAGGACACCAATGCACTATATGGTTGCCACGCGTGGGACTAGGCCTGCTGAGTCGACAAAACGAATAAATTCAACTTCCTCCGCAAGTTTATGAAGATAATCGTCAAGTAGGAAATACCCCCCCTGAGTTTTAGGGGCCCTAATCCTGATTCTGAAAATTCTGAAAATCTTAGGGTTTGTGCAGAATCACTTGGGTGTCTTAATTAGGGTTTCCTATTGGACTATAAATCATAAGGGTTGTTACATTTTATGTTTTTAAAATTTTCGGGTGTTACAATTGCATTCAATTATAACAACATGATGTTCATCCATTCATAAGTTTTAAAATAATACAAACACAAGTTGTTCAGTTCAACCAACAAGCTTCATGTTTAGTTTTACAAACCATTCAAAAGTAATAAGTTCCATAAAAGGACTTTTAAGAAAAGATTTTTATACCAAGGCTTTGATTTGTATATCCTATCTAAGATAAGATATCCAAACCAAACCCTTCAAAAGTAGGATGACATCAAACTCGAAATTGCTTCTTGAAATCTTTCTCAAAGCTGCCAGATCCATCTAATTTCCTGAAATACATGTAATTTGAAAACATCAGCAAAAGTTAAGCGAGTTCATGTGTTTTGTATGTGAGCTCGTATAAACTTGTAGTCATTTGTAAGTATTCCTTTGTAATCCGGTATGAAAGCGTCTATGAACAGATCAATTAATGTTTTGCAAGGACATTAATATGTGTGCAATGGTGTAGGAAGGCTCAAACCTAGCGGATTTTGTACCGGTCCACCCGGCTGGAACAACATAGTCACCACATTCGGCCACTCCCGGGCCCATGGGTGGGGCTCGCAACACCCAGATAGATCTAACACTCATGCCCCTCGTTCTTTATACAAAGATTAATGGTCTTAAGTGTGCGCCTACCCATTCACATGATCTAATAATTTATTCCTTAGCTAACCATACCATTTGAAAACGTTTGTAACATGTATTTCACCCCCGTATGTTATAAAACCGAAAACAGTTAAAAGAAAAGGGGGACATGAACTCACTGATTTGCGTAGCTTGTCTCGTATCTCAAAGATCCTTTCCACGGTCGTACAACTACCTACACACGTGCTATGTTTTATAAGACGTTTAGGTCGTGTAACGACTCTTAGTCTTAGTTATTGATTAAGACTTATTTTTGGAATTTAGTATACTTTGAGTTATACGATTGATGTACATTATATAATTCCCAATTATATAATTATTAGTTAAAATAAGAATATTTTAACTTAAACTATTTTTATCCACTTATTTGGAATATTGTTAAAAATAATATATTTTAACTTGACTTGTCATGTATTTCTCACATGTATATTTTTCAAGTATAGGTATACTTGTATTTTTGTATTTTGCCAAGTATTGGTGGTGTATTCTGGTATGTATTTATACGTATAGGAATACGCATTTTCTTGTATTTATTAAGTATTTTATACTTAATTTGTGTATAATTTTCCGGAATATTATTTTTATACAGTTTAAAAAAAATCACCAACTTTATATTCTTAAAATATCCATATTTTAAGAGAATTTTATAGAAAAATATCTATAAATTTTACTTGGCAAAAATAAGTATACTTTCACATATATTTTAAAAATAATATATTTTTAAGATTAAAGTTAGAAAAATATATATTTTTAGTTTTCACCAAAATAATATATTTTTGAATTGTTTAAGAAAATATATATTTTTCTCCACTTCAAAAATAATATATTTTCTACTTTGACAAAATATGATATATTTTATACTAATTGTAAAAATTCCATATTTTGCCGTTTCTTCGGTTTCAAAAATACCGTTTGTCACATTTGTTAAGTTACGAATTTATTTCCGGAATATATTTATATATAGTCCAATGTCCATTGTCCGATTTGTCCAATATTCGGGTATAAATTATATATTTATTTTCTTGTTAATTTGGTAATATTTTCTATTACAATTTTTGGTATCTTGGTGTGGTGTATTATTTTCAAGTCCTAATTTTAATATAACTAATACAATCAATATACAAGTAGCACATAATTTTGTGACATCTAAATATATATTTTCCTAATTATATACTTAGTGATTTTTATTATCAAAAATCAACCTCCAATATTTGTAATTTTTATAACAAAAATTATGGCAAATTTTTTTATATTCAAAACCAAGATAAAAAATTACTTGTAAACACTTGTTTAAAAATATTTTCTAAGTGTTTAATTTTTACAAAAATTTTGCCATAGTTTCCCCTTAAAAATGGAGGTTTCCATGCTTAATAGCATATCATTTTCTTTTAAAAATTCATCATCAATCAACAATAATCTTCATATAACTTACCATAAGCCAAAAATATGCATTTTTATAATATGACATGAACTTGAAGTTAGTAAAATTTTGTAGTAACTTAACATGTTGTTTAATATATTGTAAGAACGCTAAATCCATGGTTCTTATTTTATAAAACTCATTCTTATGAAATTTCATCCTTTACAACTTGTAAGATGATTTTACAAAAATTAATTTTCTTGATTTCTTTATGTTCTATACACTTTACTAGCTTTATTTTAACACTTAAACCATGGTTATTTTCTTTAAAAACAAATCATGTTGTATCTTGATGAAATCTTTAGTTTCTTGAAAATCTTATTTTTGAAATCTTACATTTTCAAGACTTACATCTTGTAGGATTCATCATCCTACACTAAATCAAACTCATCTTCAAGTTCATGTTCAACATAAAGGATGATCAACATAAATTTCCCAAGATCCATCCTCATACTTGCTAGATCATGTGTTTAATCATCATCTAGCAAGCTTCATATGACGATCTACATCATATATACAAGTAATCAACAAACAAGTTTACTACATATACTAAAACAACTTTGATCTTCATGTTTTTAAGCTTTATGTTCATGATCATGTTTATGTTTTGTTGAGATTCTTTAGATTACCAAGTTACATTATACATTAACCACTAAGAGTAAGTGTAAAAACAAGATCAAAGAGGCTTACTACTAGCTCTAAGTCTAGGGAAGAATCAAGATGGAAGATGGTGAGAAGTGAAGTGGTTAATAGCTCCTTGAGAAGGTCCTTCCAATTCCCTTGCTTCCAACCTTCTTAGTTAAGCTTGAAACACCTTAGAATCACCTTAGAATGTATGAAGAATGATTGAAAACGGATGGTGTGTGAGGGGGTGTTTGAGCCGTAGCTTTGAGAGGGAAAAGAGAGATGTTGGTGTTGTTTGAAGTATGTAGATGAGAATGTTTAGGACTTGTGGTTATTATAAAAGGTTTCTCCAACATCAAATTACACAAGGTATAATGTGTTCAATATCTACAAAGCATACCCAATAAATTAATCAAAGAATATTTAGGACTTGTGGTTATTATAAAAGGACCCCATGTTATAACCGTCCTCAATGGGGGGGGGGGTAGTTCCATTTCAATTGCTAGTTACAAGTTTAGTTAGTGTTTAAGTGTTAAATTTAGGGGTTTAAGTGTGTTTAGGTGTGATGTGCGTAAAATGAAACATATAAATTACATCAAATGAGGCATAAAACTAACCCTTTTTAGTACTAATGTTAGAAAAAAGTGTGCTTTTGTCTTCCTTTTGTATTTTCAGGACCAAATGAGCTTAAACGAACAAAAGGAACAAATATGCAGCAAAAACTAACATAAATACAAACAAAAGGAATAAACGTGGCATGCCCGACCCCTCGACAACATATCCCCAAGCAAAAATAAAGAAACAGGAGGCTTACCACAGCCCGTGCCCAGCGGACACGGGGCGTGGTCAGGTGTCTGCAGAAATGGACAAAGTTGTGGAAGCTTCTATTCCCACCACGGGGGCGTGCCCAGCTCAACACGGGGCGTGGTCAACGTTAAGATTCACAGAATCTTACAAATCTTGATAGTACAGATACGCTTCTGCACACGGGGTCGTGCCTAGCGAACACGGGGCCGTGTGGAGCCTAATGCAGACAAGAACAATTAATGAAGGAAGAGAAAGAGGATGGCCACGGGGCCGTGTCTAGCGGACACGGGGCCGTGGCCGGGCTACTGTTCTAGCTATAAATAGGGGTGCTTGGTTCAGTTCAAAGGCATCCCTTGGCAAACCACCTCTCTCCCACTTTGCCACCACTCCACCACCACTACAACACCCATATCCACCACCATCATCCATCATCCACCTTAGAGTGTGTGTAGTAGTCTCGGGATCCAAGATTGATCGTAAGAGTTCTTGTCAATCAAAGGCCATGTTTGGCTAAGTCTCTTACATCACTTGGTGAAGACAAGCATTTAATGTAATACTTTTGATTTTTAATCTTTTCGCACTTTTTATTTGGTTTTTCATGTTTAAAACCTTTTCTACAAAATTTGATTTGATTAGACGTTGAGAATAAACCGGTACTAAAAGCTCTTGTGTCCTTGGACGACCTCGGTATCTTACCAACGCTATACTACGCTCACGATGGGTGCATTTGCCCATGTGTGTGTTTAGTGTTAGTAGAATATCATGTTTTATAAATTTAAAACTTGACTAATGTGTAAAATGGGCTTAAATTATCAATAAAAACATATTACACCTTACACACACCAAGTTTTTGGCACCGCTTCCGGGGACACAAGGATTTTAAGAAAGTTAGGAATTAACGGCCTAATCATTTTTCTATTTTTTTAGGATTTTTCTAGATTTCTCAGCTTCTACAGACTTCAGCACGGGGTCGTGCCTGATCGGACACGGGCCGTGCCCAACATCCTTACTGGCAGTTTTTGTTTTCTGAGTTACAGAAAGGTGACCACGGGGTCGTGTCGGTGCAGCACGGGGCCGTGTTGAACTTCCCAGTAACAGGGATCCAGAAACAATCACTGTAACCACGACCACGGGCCGTGGTTAGTGACCACGGGCCGTGGTTAGTGACCACGGGGCCATGGTGAAACTTCTGACCCACAATCGTTTTGTTTTTATCGAAGGACTTGGAACCCAGGCGCAACACCTGAACTTCCTACGCAATGCATGAGCTCCAGTTCCAATAAAGACATAAAAGAACCTCTAGACGAACACGAACGTTTTCTAAGAAAAAGACTTAAAGCTAAAATCCAAGAGAAAGTTTCGGGGGACCCACTTCCAATGGCGGATCAACGTACCCTAATGGATTACCTACGGCCCATGGTAGGTAATCTCGGCGCCGCTATCAATGCACCGAATGTCGATGCAAACAACTTCGAACTTCGGCCGCATTTGATACAAATGCTCCAAAACTCCGCAACTTTCCATGGGCTTGCGGACGAAGATCCCCATTTACATATTACCAACTTTTTGGAAATATGTGATACTTTTCAGATCAACGGGGCATCAAACGACGCTATCCGCCTCCGAATGTTTCCGTTTTCACTAAAAGACCGGGCTAAGGCTTGGCTTAACACCCTCCTAAGTGGCTCGGTAAACACTTGGGATGAACTAGCCCTAAAGTTTTTATATAAGTATTTCCCTCCTTCTAAAACGGCTAAATTAATGACTGAAATTAATACATACTCACAAGAGGACAGGGAATCCTTATATGAAACTTGGGAAAGATTCAAGGAGCTATTAAGAAAATGCCCTCATCATGGTCTTGCAGTATAGCAACAAGTATCGACTTTCTATAATGGATTGCTGCCACACACAAGACAAACACTTGACTCTAGCTCCGGGGGACTTCTAGGTAATTGTCGCCCAAGTGAAATTTATAATCAAATTGAGGAAATTGCTCAAAACAATTTTCAATGGCACACTCCCCGAGGCACAAAATCTATTGCCCCAAGCGCCCATAAGGTAGACGAAAGCACTTATTTACAAGCCCAAATCGAGGCCCTCTCTTCGAAAATCAAAAAGTTAGAAATGGCAAAAACGGCTTCGGTTATGGCTTGTGAAGGGTGTGGTGGGCCACATGAAAATTGGAGTTGTATGAAAGAAATGGATAATCAAACGGAAACAGTAAACTACATTGATAATAGACCTAGGCCGTCGGGTCCTCCAACGGGTACATACAACCAAGGATGGCGTAACCACCCTAACCTTGGTTGGAGAGAACCCGACAATAGTAGTAATCAACAAGACTAAAACCAGCGAACAAAGTTTCAACAACTAAAAAATGAGTCACAAAATTTCTCTCAACAACACCAAGGGGGACGAGAGAGGCTTGAAGATACTATCTCACGCCTCATCTCCGACACCGAAAAGAAAAACTCGAATCGATTCCAACAAATGGAATCAAGTTTTAGAAATCAATAAGCTAGCATTCAAAACATTGAAAAACAACTAAATCAACTAGTTCAAAATTTCTCCGAGAGACCACAAGGTGCGTTACCCAGCAATACCGAAACCAACCCAAAGGCGCAAGTACATCTCATAACATTGAGAAACCGTATTGTAGGTCCCGAGGAGGTTCCGCCACCTCCATCAGACAAAAGTCCACCTGTGCAAACCACAACCTCATCAACAACTCAAAAAGAAGCAACGCCTCCACCCAATCACGAACCTACCAAGAACCACCTGTACCCTACCCCGGTCAGTTACTTCGCCAAAAGACCGATGAGCAATTCACAAAATTCGTAAACTTACTAAAACAATTGCACATCAATCTTCCATTTATGGAAGTCCTCACTCAAATGCCTAAATATTCAAAATTTATGAGAGACTTCCTCACTCACAAAAGGAAAATTGAAACATTGCAATTAGTTAATTTAAGTGAGGAATGCTCCGCCGTGCTACTTAACAAACTCCCACAAAAGAAAATCGACCCCGGGAGCTTCACCATCCCTTGTTCCATTAGGGGATCACCTATACGCAATGCGCTAGCCGATCTTGGGGCTAGCATAAATCTCATGCCCGCATCAATGTTTGACCGACTCGGACTAGGTAAAACAAGTCCCACAAAAATGAGCATACAACTCGCCGATAGGTCTATCAAATATCCACAAGGTGTCGTCGAAAATCTATTGGTAAAAGTCGTAGACTTTGTCTTCCCGGCCGACTTGATCATACTTGATATGGAGGAAGACACCGAAGTACCACTCATTCTAGGAAGACCATTCCTAGCCACCGCTCACGCAATGGTAGATATGAATGGTGGGAAATTAACATTGAGGGTTGGGGACAAAGAGATGGAGTTCCGAGTTGGGAAAAGAGTAGAAGACGACGACCCGGTCAACTACATGAATGTCATAGACTCAAGCTTGGATGATGCTCTCCGACGGTGCAACATGGGATACAAAACATCCCACTTGGGTAATATATGACTGACTTTGGGTCTAGCCAAGGACCCTTATAAACGTGGCGCACCACGAAGGCATTCCGCGGAACTATCATTAGTTTTAGTTTAGATTAACTTTTATGTTTTCTAGTTTAGCTTTACTTTTCAGGAATAAAACACACTCAAAATGGTGGAGGTTACCAAGGGAAAGAATAACCCACACCCCATGCACAAAAACAGAGCCTCCCGATAATTTTTCTTCATTACAGCAAGTTCAGCACGGGGCCGTGCTCAGCCCAACACGCCCCCGTGCCCAAGGATCTGCAGAAAATGCCCAGTACAGGTAACTTGACACGGGGTCGTGCTCACTGAACACGCCCCCATGCCCAGCCTTCTATTTAATATGATACTAGCAATCTGAACACGGGGCCGTGCCCGGATCAAGATGGGCCCGTGTCCAGACGCCCAGTAACATAAAATTTTGTTTTTAAACACCTTTTTACACATTTAATCAACATAAAAACTTATTTTTGGGACACATTGAGGAAAATGTGTAATTTAAGTATGGGGGGATGCTAAAACCTTGAAATTTGCAAGTCCTAATAACAAGCCTTACACACAACTCTATTGGAACCGCTAATCACCCCAAATTTTTTCAAAAACTTTTTTTTTACTTATCTTAGTTTAATTTGGGAATAACAAGTTCCAAAAGGTTATATTTTTACAAATTTACAACCGATAGCGCCGTGATAAAAAAAGAACCAACATAAGAAAATTATGAAACAGCATGACAAATCTAGTTAAAATTTGATTATATATACTTGATCACGTTATAAACTCATTCCCACAATAAGTGAGTTTTGAGCCTTTATTGAGCATACAAGTATACATCTTTAAATTAAATGCTCATCTTTTGTTTCTTGTGTGAATAGCCGCTTGGTTCTTACGACTCTAGAACTTGCCACGACGATACATTCCCGGTCTTTACCAACTTAAACCCAAGTAAGTAAATGATGGAGGCATTAGGACTAACCTATTTTTCCTTTCAACACCATTATTTTTCATTTTCTTTATCACCTACCCAAAATCCCCTTAGTTAACCCTTTTGAGCCTAAACCTTTTCATTTCTAAACCCACAAAACAAACACCATTTACCCACCAAAACCTTTTTCTTTTCAACCCTTTATTTTAGTAAAAAGCTCGGTTGTCTTGTGACGTTTCTCTATATAAAAAAATGAAAGTCTAGCAATAAACAAACAAAGTCCTCAAAGAAACTTTGTTTGTAAATGCTTAGTTTGAATAAAAGTCACAAAAACAAAAAGTTTTACGACGACCGACACTTTTTACGCTTTTAGCCTTTTTACTAACCACTAACCCAAAACCACCTACCTTTAGCCCAAGCCTAACCCTTCCCCAAGTCCTCTTGATATTTACAAAGGTTTATAGTTAATAAGGAGGAGGATTGATTGCTTGGCAAGCATATGGTAGAAGTAAGTTCCATGCCGGTCTCGAGTGTTTCACAAAAATACATCTTCGACCGAGTGTTAAGTGATCTCCAGTGAGGTATGTGAACTTGTATATAAATGGAATTTTAAAAAGGCATGTTATGCCCAAATAAGTAATTTCTCTTATGAAACGTTCTAAATAAATCATAACGAATAGGATTGTAAATAGTATAAAAATAAAACCCAATAAAGATCTTGGATTCCCGACACTCAAGACAAGCCCAAAACTTCTCTTCTACCCATTCCATTTGGGTGTGTAAGCCACATAATAAAGAGTTTTGCTTGAGGACAAGCAAAGATTCAAGTGTGGGGGTATTTGATGTGCGTAAAATGCAACATATAAATTACATCAAATGAGGCATAAAACTAACCCTTTTTTAGTACTAATGTTGGAAAAAGTGTGCTTTTGTCTTCCTTTTGTATTTTCAGGAACAAATGAGCTTAAACGAACAAAATGAACAAATATGCAGCAAAAACTAACATAAACACAAAGAAAAGGAAAAAACGTGGCATGCCCGACCCCTCGATAGCATCTCCCCAAGCAAAAACAAAGAAACAGCGGACACGGGGGCGTGGTCAGGTGTCTGCAGAAATGGACAAAGTTGTGGAAGCTTCTATTCCCACCACGGGGGCATGCCCAGCTCAACACGGGGCGTGGTCAACGCTAAGATTCGTAGAATCTTGATAGTACAGATACGCTTCTGCACACGGGGCCGTGCCCAGCGAACACGGGGCCATGTGGAGCCTAATGAAGACAAGAATAATTAATGAAGGAAGAGAAAGAGGATGGCCACAGGGCCGTGTCCAGCGGACACGGGCCGTGGCCGGGCAACTGTTGACTGGGTTTGACCGGTTGACTGGCTTTGACCACCTTTGACCGAACCCGAGCCCAGACCTAAAACAGAACCGGCGTGAACCTGAGTTGAACCAAGCCCCAAACCGAAACTGGGTTGAAACAAACCTGAAAACAAACCCAAAACAAAATCCGATTTTGAAATAAAACTGAAACTTAACCGAATAATACTCAAAACCCTTACCGGAAGCGAGACGACCACGTTGACCCCGTGTCGGCTGAACCCGAACCGAACCGCCACCATCACTGTCGTCGGAACTACCACCGGAAAGATGGCACCACCACCGCTATCGTTACTACCTTCACCAACCCAACCCGAAGCTGAACCAGCATCATCGCCACCCCACAGCACCATCCCAGCGCCGCCGCCGCCAAGAGTGGCGGTCAACCGTCCATTAAGAGAGAGGGATGAGAGAGATCGGAGGGAGAGAATAGTGGGTGTGCGTGGGTTTAATCGATGATCGAAGGGAAGCGGCGGCTGGAGCTCCTCAGGTTATCGGAGATGCAGGAGGGAGAGGGGTTACGGGTGTGAGCCTGTAAGGAGGAGGAGGTTGGGTGGAGTGGCTATGCATGGCCGGACATCGTCGCCGGAGTGCCGGCCGGAACCGGCTCTGGTGACCGGAGCTTGAGAGGGCAGGGAGAGATCGAGAGAGAGAGGCTGGTGTGTGGTTGTTTTTTTGTGAGAAAGATTAAGGTTTGAAGTTTTTAAAAGGGATTTTTATACTAGGGTTTAGAGTTGTAAACGAACCGAACGTTCAGCGAACAGTTCGTGAACCGTTCGGCGGGAAGTTCGTTTATGTTCGTTCGTTTAGTAAATGAACGAACACGAAAAAGAAATTTCGTTCGTTAAGTTAAACGAACGAACATGAACAGAGGTTGCGTTCGTTCGTTTATGTTCGTGAACGTTCGGTAATGTGTTCGTTTATGTTCGTGAGCGTTCGGTAATGAGTTCAATTATGTTTGCTTGTTAATATTTATTTGTGTTAGTTCGTTAAAGGTTTTTATATGTTGTATTTTCTTTTATTATTTCTAGTTTTTAAAATTTTGAAACCCTAGTTATCTTATATGCCTCTCACAACATCCCTTATTTCACTATTTCAATTTTAGTTTGTGTTAAGGCTTAACAAACTCTTAATTTTGTGTTTATCATGTTTTTAATAATCATGCCAACTCTATTCGGATAATTATGTTAAGTGTTTATTTATTTTTTGTGGATTCTTCCTAATGTTTGTGATGAAAATGCAAATTTTATTCTAAAATGAATATTGTGTTCATAAACGTCGTTTGTGTTCATTTATGTTCATGAACATTTGTTAGAGTTCATTAGTATATGGTAAGTGTTCGTGAACAGTTCACGAACATGTTCGTTTCCTTAATGAACGAACACGAACAAGAAATCTCGTTCGGTAAGCGTTCGTGAACAGTTCATGAACAAGCTTGTTCCTTAACGAACGAACACGAACATGGCCTTGTTTGTGTTCGTTCGGTTCGTTTACAGCCCTACTAGGGTTTCTTTTAAGTGGGCTAGGCCCAGGCCCACAAGCCCGCTTCTCATGTTATGGGCGGCCCGATACTTTTCTGAAGCTCATTTAAAAACTTGAACCTTATAGAATGTCGTAAAACGTTAGTTTAAGGTTAAAAGTATGAAATGTTGGTGTCGGTAGTCGATATTGGCGCGTTCGTTCGTTGTTTCGTTAAAAACGCTTCGGTTGTCGTTTCTAGTCAGTTTTTTGTTCCGATTTCGACTGTGATTCCAGAAATAGAAAAACGAACACATATTTTCTAAAAATACGGAAATACGGAAATACGAGACCTTACAGTCTCCCCTCTTTTAGGAAATTTCGTCCTGAAATTTATTTCGAAGGAAGACTTGATAGGGTTTTGGCAAACCGAAGAGGATTGTTTAAAATTGAGGCTTTGAAGTTGGAGACGTTTTGAAAAGTATGAAATTTGAAGAACGAAAAGATAGGTTGTAAAAGGAGTTTGTTTGGCTAAAAACGAATCGAGATATTAGCATAAGTAAAACGCGGATGCGTGCGTATTAGGCAAAGTGAGTTTAAACAGTTTGAATAACTCAGAATGGAGAGGTATCTTTAAAGTATGATATCCAAGAAGTATAACCTTCGTATAAAACGGTAAACATTTCGATGAAAAGCGTGGCCGCATTGCAAAACGTCTCATTGGTTTCAAAGTGGAGTCATAACTCCCAAGTTTGTTGGATATTATTCATTGATGAAGGACGAGAATGCTAGGTATTTTAATTAAAACGATTTTGGGAGGTACGACCAACTAAGTATGTTTGCACATAAATAAAGAGTAGAAGGGTAGTTTTAACCAAGAAAGTACTTTTAGTCTTCGCACGTGTAAACATATTTGTTCGTAACGAGGTTTGTATGAAGGACAACGGATAACGGGGAATAATGGAGATAGGAGAGGGAATGTTTGATCTAATAAACGAAAGCAAGTATGAGAAGGGTAAGTGTATTGGACGAATGAAAGCAATGCATTGAGAATGAAGTATCGTCATGAATAATCGGATATCGCGCGTTTAGCAATGCGTTTGTGAGTTGTTAAGGTTTTGTATAAGGTCTAAAAGGTCTGCAAAACACTAAATTTCTCATGGGATGTTTTACGAAAGTTTGGTAACATGGTGAAAACACTTATATATAGGAAGTACCAACGGCGTATCCACCATATTTTGACCACGTGACGTCTGTTTCGTTATTCGTTGTCATGTTATGTTCCGTGTCTTACCATACACAGTAGTACACTCTATGGTTCTCATACGCCTATCACTATAATCCCGTGTGTACCTGCGATTATTTTGATCGTCACATGATCCACATAGCTTGTACTAGTTGCGTATGAATTAGGGTATACATAAATTCGAAAATAAGAATGAGTATGTATAAGAACGTATATTTATGTTTTAGCACGTATGAGACCGACGTAAGCGAATCCCTCGGATTCCGCTCGCGTACGGGTACGAATGTAGTATATAAGAATGTTTATGTTTAAGCATGTATGGGATCCACGTAAGCGAATCCCTCGGATTCCGCTGGTGTACGGGTACGAATGTATGAATCATGAGTATGAAGGAAAGTATGAGCATAAATATAAGTGTAAGTATAATTACGCATGTGGGTGTGAGTATAAATATAAAACGTATGAGTATGAGTGTAGGTACGAATAATAAAGATTGCGTAAATGGTATAAATTGAAACATAACGAATTTAAGCATGTGGAAATGATTGAAAGGTTGAGTATGTAAAAACGAACGGTTTAAGTGGAGTTGTCGTGAGATAGTAACTAAAACATGTACGATGATATGCATGTATAGTTGTTTAAGCGTATCATTGAGTTTATCGAATCGAAATAGATTGAGTTTAACTAGTAATGTAGATTCTAGCTTGTAAGTGTAAGAAGAATATAAGGTACTTATTGGTTATACATAACATATTTTGTAAGGAATGGAAATGCTACTTTTGTTTTAAAAGAAGATTTACGTAAGTTGAAGGTTGTCGGTCCCCATGAAGTCTTCTTGCCCACGTGTTTAGAAATTTGAATGACGTATTGAGCGGTGTGTAAAAGTTCGTTGTAAATAATAAGTTCGTATTATTTCAAAGGATCTTGCATTAAAATATGAAATTTGAAGTTTGGAGATTCTTGTGAAAATGTTGATTCTTAAAAGAAGTTTAGCAATGAACTTCGCATTCGTTGAAAAGTGTTTTTTTCTAACAAAATGATTTGTTGGTTTTGAAAAGAGTTTGTGGTAAAACGATCTTATAATATCTATAAAATCTTATCAATATATGAGAAAGCTGGTTTGATTTACGACTGAGAATGAAAGTCTTTAATATAATGATATAATGTGAGCGCGTTTTAGTGATTAAGTTAAATATGAAGTTCATGGGCAAGAGATCCATTGGACCGATTAAGTTGATAGGTAGCATTTCGCAAGGTTTTGAAATTCGGATGATAAAACGTTTTAAGGCATGATTAGGAATTTCTGTGTATATGATTTACGTGAAATAGATTATGAGATAAAGAATACATTTGATAAAATAATAAATTTTGAAATTCGCATAAGTAGGGATTTTGATGAATGATAAACGATTTAGGTGTAAAATATGATTGTGTTGTATGATGAAGTCTCTTTTGAAAGAAAATTTTGGTAACGATCACCTAGGTAAGGAAATCACCCCTAACTCGTCGGTGAGGTCGTTTTAAGAAAAGAAGGAGTGGAGTTAATCGTCAAGGTAAGGAAATCACTCCTATCTCGATGATATGTCTCCATTTTGGTGTTACAAAGAATGTAAACAAAATTGAGTGACGTTTTGAAATCATGCATATGTATAAATGTATGAAAAGATCTAGTATGATGTGTATGTGAGAAAAATGATCTCGAAAATAAATTTGAATTTGAAACGAGAGAATCGTATCATATAAAAGCGATGATAGTAAAGCATAGGTTTGATTAAAACTTGGATTGTTCCAAAACGGAACTTTAACTAAACCAAAGTGGTCGAAAATTCCTTTGAATTTGAGAAACATGCTTTGGCCAAATAGTTGGAATACTCTCGCCGATATCTCGGTGAACGGTATTCACCCTTCGAGTTACTACATGTTCCAAATCAATGAAAATTCGAGACAAGGTGCGGGTTTCACCCCTAACTTGACGATTTCGTACCCTAAGTGTGGTTGGTACTTGTAATACCTCGTAATTTCATGTCCAATAATGTATTGACACGTGCCATAAGCTTTAAACATGTAAAAGATCACTTATGAAGGACTAAAGTTGACAAACATGGAAAGTATGTGAATATAAGGGTTCAAAGTGTCAACAATGGATAAATATGCCCTACAATAACCCTACATGGTGTTTATAACCTTAAACGAATAAATCATGGATCATACGAAGCTGAAAATGAAAGAAAGTGAGGAATTACAAACTACAGGGGTTAAATGTGTCAACATGTTGAAAGTATACCTCTGAGTGACCTTTTAGCAAACCCGAAACTTTGTAATGGTAAAATATGCTCACTAGAATGTGTGATAAAAATTTCATAAAGTTTCGTTATCGTATGAGAAAGTTATGATCAAATCCGTGTACGAAGGGTTAAAAGCGTCAACGTCGAAATTTGTGACTTTTCGGGTAAGCACAAAGTTAACCAAGGACTTAACCAAGTTTGTAAAAGTCTTAAGGTCCTTAAAAATCAAGTTAGAGGGCCAAAAGTGCAAGAAAAACAATCAAAACCACGTTACAAAGGACCAGGGACTGAAATGTAATAAATGAAAGTTATTTAACCTGTTGCGCCGGTTTTAGGCGCCCCGCGAGGGGCCTCTCGCGGCCCGCGAACAAGCAGTAGTGACATAAATTTAACACAGCTGCCAGTTCAGTCCATTTAAATGACTTATGAAGGTTGTTTTCAATACCTGGAGCTTGTTTGATGGTTTTAAAAGGTCTAGGGACACTTGTAATCATCTGGATTCATTCATAGACTTGTTTAGCATGATCAAATTGCATTTAGAAACCTATATAAGGGCCATGAATTTGGGTTCTTCATTGCTCATTCACTTGTAAACTTCACAACTCACTTCTTGGAGGTTCCTGGAGCTCAAGACTCATCCATAGTGATCATTAGTTGTGCTTAGGACTATTGTAAGTATACTTAACCTCCTTTAATTCAGTTTTGCTTAGTTTATTAGCATTTAGTCAAACCGTCGTAATTAAGGTTTGACTTCGTCATTAATCTTAATTGCTCCAGTCAATTTTCATTTTGAAAGTACCTATGAGTTGGTAATTATGTGGGCACTAAACCCTTAAAAGGTCACCCTCTGATTCCCACTCTAATTAGGTCAATTGTCGAGTCAAACTTGATTATAAAAAGTCAACAGAAAGCTAATTTTCAAATAAATACATAATTAGCAATGTAGAAGTTAAGCAACCTGTTTTGACATTAATATAACTTGGTAATTAATGTAAGAACATGTCTAAACATGTTCAACTCGACAATTTTTAGTTTAGGCTCGGTTTGGGACCGAAAGTCGCATAGTTTGACTTATGCTTTGAATTTCAGTTCTGACCCGTTTAAGCATGTTTTAGAATTGCCTTAGAGCTTTATTTGGACCAGGTTTCATATAAATATAACTCCCTGAGATTATACACCTTGGTTCAATAGATATCCGATTCACATGCATGTTTCCGTTAAGTGCTTAAATGTTGACTATTATGCCCTTTTTACTATAAAACGTGATTTTTGAAAAAGTAAAAGAGTAGAAACCTTAGTTACTGATTTATAAACTTGCACCAAAAATTTGACATCAGTTTGAGGTCTAGATAAAGAGTTATGCTCATTAGCGTAATTTGAAGGCTTTTTATTAAATAAACGGCGTAATTAGCATATAGCCTATTTAATCCCACTTTTTGATATCAAACTTTTTACCCACTGATGTAATATAATATTTTGGGATTTTTGAAGATTTTTATTTAATTTTTGGCTGAGCATAACATAGGTCTCTAAGTTTGATTCGGTTAATGCCGGTTTTGCCCTTTTAAGCCATAAAATGAGTTTTACAAATCCTTTTGACCCCAAACCTTTTTCTACTAATTTTATTTGATAAATAAAATATTTTGAGCCTTCTGGAATTATAAAAATATCAGCTTTCCTTTGAAAACCCGGAAATGGCTCCAAATCGCCTTTTTAGGGATTTTTAACGCGTAGTATGTACTAAAACTATATTAAACATATAAGGTTGATACCTACTGATATTTTTAGTATATTTTTATATATTAACAGTAAGTAAAAGTTTTTGAACTCGGGTTTCCAGTTTTGACCTTTTAAGCCTAAGTGAAATTACCAAAATGCCCCTAAGATGCATAGTTTGGTTTTAAATGATAAGTTTCACATATAGGTCTTACCCTACTGATATAACTTAGTAAATTAAGTATATTTACTGAATAAATCAGACCTGTAACTCAGATTACTAATTAAACTCTTTTATAACCTTTCAAATGACCAAAATGCCCTTATAAGGCATAGTTTGAGTTTAAATCCATTTTGGGCATAATAGAAGATATCTTACTGATGTCTCAACATATTTAAGGCATATTAACTTAGGAAACTTGCATATGACTCTTTTTGGTTACTCGTTACGCACTTGTCGCGTTCGGATTGGCATATGTGACTAGTTTGCATATATTAGTCGAAACGAGTCAAACCATATCATTTTTGTCTCAAAATCCAGAATGTGTTTAAGTTACCCATATTAAACAAGTGTCCAAGCTTGTCAGGTCAAAACCACATTCTAAACCGGTCTTCGCTTTATCATGCGTTTGAACCGTGTATTCTTCTTGAAAACTAACCGGTCTAAGTCTAAGCTTAATTAAAGACCCGTTAGGATTCTAATAGGTTATTATAAACATTCGTTCCAGATTAGGAGCCCAGTAAAAGCCATCTGTACTTGCTGTATTTGATTGATACTTTGCTCAGGTAAATACTCTTAGCTTATTTTCCCTATACGGGCTTGGGATACGGTATTATAATAATACCGCTTGGTCAGGTATTGAATGTTTAATCATATCGTGATTAAATTATTGAGGTACTGTCTTGTTTGAAATAAAGGCCTTTAGGGGTTAATGACCATGTCCCGGATATCCTTGGCATCATTGTATTATAAAATGGCCACGTCTTATGCACGGGGTGTAGGCATACACCTGACAGTTGCATAAGGGAAACAGTATCTCACGCTCATGTGGGCCTATATTTGTGGTGTGTCTGTTAATCTTAACCCGGTTTCTACATCGGGCCCTAAGTGTATAACGAACATGTAAATCTGTATACAAGATTATTTTTATATAATTGTCCCAAGTTATAAAAGAATTTTGTGCCTTGAGCATTCAAATCAATTTTCTAAACTATTTTCAAAATGAGTCAATTAAGTTGTATTTACCAGTGTAAACTGACGTATTTTCCAAAAAGGTTAAGTGACAGGTACTGTACGTAATTGGCTGGGAGCTCAGGGTGTCAATAGGGAATCTTGCAAGTTCTAGATGCCTAAAGTCTGTTGAACAGTGTTTATCTTTCTATTTTAAGATCCGCCTGTGGATCCTTTACATTCCGTTTGAAATACTTGGATACTACTTTATATCGGGTTGTAATATTTTATCTTTTGCTTCCGCTGTGCATTCATTATTTGTGTTGTTTGACTATGATGATATCAACTACGTCACGATACTCCCCACCGGGCACACCGGTGACACGTGGTAAAATAGGGGTGTGACAGTACTCGTCAGGTCAAAATTTAATTTCGACACTTTGACGAGGGTCCACTAGAATTTGAAATGGAAATTCTCCATCAAGGTGAGGATTTCACTCCTAACTTGGTGGCGAATTTAATGTAAAAAGAATAGATGGATTGAGAGTCGTTCACCAAATTGTGGGTTTCACGCCTATTTTGGTGAAGTCGTCTCGTTTGTGTATTACGAGTGGTTTCAAGTTTAGTATAAACGAGTAAAATGCCTTAGGAAGGCGTATGTTTGAAATATTAAAACAAGTATAAGCACATAAAGCATTTCAAGATAATAACACATAAGAGGCGTTTCAAGAGATTAGCATACGAATCAAGTATGGTCGAATTTGGTACATAACTATAGACTAGGTCAAAAGCATGGCAATTTTTCCTAATTCCCTATAGTTATGGCTCTGATACCAATCTGTCACCCCAATCGATGGCGGAAACATCGGAGTGAGACGAAAACGAGATTGCAAGAGACTTCATAACACTATTTCTGACAATAATTAAATAATGGATTTCATTTCATTTCTAAAATTCGATTACAAAGGTTAAAATCAAATACAACAACTTGATATACAATATGTTCAATACAAGAATACAACAAACAAGTACAAATTGATACAACATAATAAAACTTAAGACGTCTAAGTGTGTATCTAAGCATCATCACTACTTCAATTTCAAGGCGCCGTCATCCTCAACTTGTAACATGTTTAAAATAAAGTTCAATGTAAAAGCAAAGGCGAGTATACAAGTTATACATATCATAAAAATGAGTTTAAACAATTCCACATGGCAAGCTATTGATACAAGATAAATAATAAAATCGGCATGTGTTTAACTAATCAAACCGATGATGAAACGCAATAAGCTCATGATATAACCCAAAGTCTACAGGCGGTGCGTTAATCCTATAGCCAGTGTTGCAGAAATCGGCCTAGGCGGTGACTAACTGATTAATTTTATGCTAGTCGGTCCAAAAAATCGGTCATGGTAATAATCGGTCAAAGTCGGAGTTAATCGGTCCTAGGCGGTCAAAAATCGGATTAATCGGACAATATTAGTCGGTCAAAATCGATCAAAATTGGTCCTAGGCGGTCCAGGCGGTCAAAATTGGTCAAAATCGGTCAAGTGTATCGGTTCGAGATTGATTAGTATAAAAATATATAAACAAAATACTATAAAAATAATCATGTCGTAAATGTTATACTAAGTCTCGTGAGTAACCCGTTAATTCGGTAGTTGACCGGGTTTGACCGGTTAACTGACTTTAACCACCTTTGACCGAACCCGAGCCGAGACCTAAAACAGAACCGGCGTGAACCCGAGTTGAACCAAGCCCCGAACCGCAACCGGGTTGAAACGAACCTAAAAACAAACCCAAAACAGAATCTGATTTTGACATAAAACTGAAACTTAACCAAATAATACTCAAAACCCTTACCAGAACTGAGACGACCACGTCGACCCGGTGTCGACTGAACCCGAACCGAACCGTCACCATTACTGTCATCGAAACTACCACCGGAAAGATGGCACCACCACCGCTGTCGTTACTACCTTCACCAACCCAACCCAAAGCTGAACCACCATCGTCGCCACCCCATAACACCATCCCAGCGGCGCCACCGCCAAGAGTGGCGGTCGGCCGTCCATTAAACGAGAGGGATGAGCGAGAGCGGAGGGAGAGAACAGTGGGTGTGCGTGGGTTTAACCGATGATCGAAGGGAAGCGACGGCCGGAGCTCATTAAGTTACCGGAGATGTAGGAGGGAGAGGGGTTACGGGTGTGAGCGTGTAAGGAGGAGGAGGTCGGGTGGAGTGGTTGTGCATGGCCGGACATTGTCGCCGGAGTGCCGGCCGATACCGGCTCCAGTGACCGGAGCTTGAGAGTGCAGGGATAGATCGAGAGAGAGAGACAGGCTGGTGTGTGGTTGGTGTTTTGTGAGAAAGATTAGGGTTTAAAGTTTTTAAAAGGGATTTTTATACTAGGGTTTCTTTTAAGTGGGCTTGCGCCCAGGCCCACAAGCCCGCTTGTCGTAACCCCCGTCCCCTAACAACCCGGGAACGGGCGGCCGTGGCCAGTTTTGGTGGTATCTGCATTTTATCCATTTTGGCAGCGGAATTTACATCAGGACCATAGTTAGGAAATATTTTATCAGAGTAAAATACCACATTTTCATAGTATTAAATACGTGGAAAAAATCCCAAGTTTCAAGTACACACATTTTCTTAGGGGTAAACCCTATTTTATTTAATAAAAACATCTATTTATTTTAGGTAACTTCATTGCCACTTTTCCAAGCCTTCAGTGCTGTCCAGCTGGCTTCAATTTGGCTTTCATATTTTGTTACCTGAAACGCGTTTAAAAACATTTTGTCAGTGGGAAATACTGGTGAGTGAATCCCAGTTTAATGAAGTTTAATAAAGACCATTGTACAGTATTGAGGGCGTTCACGCAATTACATTTGTTTCCAAGTCATACTAATTACCACTCACGGTACTGTCAACCCAACATACCGACGATAATTGTATCCTTAGGACATATTGGGATATTTTAATATATTCTAGGGTGTCGAAAATATTTAGGAGGGTTGTTATACCGCTTCTCGTGTTATGCGCGGCCCGATACTTTTCTGAAGCTTGTTTAAAAACTCGAACCTTATAGAATGTCATAAAATGTTAGTTTAAGGTTAAAAGTATGAAATGTTGGTGTCGGTAGTCGATATTGGCGCTTTCGTTCGTTGTTCCGTTAAAAACGCTTCGGTTGTCGTTTCTAGTCAGTTTTTCGATCCGATTTCGACTGTGATTCTAGAAATAGAAAAACGAATACGTATTTTCAAAAAACATGGAAATACAGAAATACGAGGCGTTACAATTTTAAACCCGATCACTAATTCGTTACCCTACCCGATTGATTTAGGACCCACCAACGCATGTCGAGGCTCTGCTGGACTAAGTTCGTTGGGGTTCTGTCTCATGTTGTATGGCTAATGTGATTTGGGTTATTTTACTATCACGCGTGCATTGTATTTTTTAATAGAATCTCGAGAAAATAATCAGGAAATATCACCAAGAATCCCATAGAAAAACCCTAAGTTTACAAAGTGAGTCAATCTCTTTTTCTCACAGTTTGTGAGCCCTTATTTAAAATGCTTTACAAAACCCTAAATGTTTTACTTACAGTGATTAAGTCTTTGTATTCTACAATTAGTGCCGGTATGTGGGGTTTTGTATACACTACTAGTCAAGCGTTACTATTGGACAAAGAGTTAGCCAATAGTAATATGAGCACATTCATGGAGCTGCCAACATGACAAATACCGAATGAGTTATTGGGTAGATATAAACATTTTAATCGCCCTTAATACTGTAAGGTTATAACAACTGTTGTTTTATAAATTGGAATATACTTGCCAGTATTTCTTGCTGATAAAATATTTTTAAAACGCGTTTCAGGTAAGTTAAGATGAAGCTATAAGAAGCCAGCTATGGAGCACTGAAGGCTTAAAGAAAGTGGCTAGAAAAGTTACCTAAAGAAAAGAAGTTTATGTTTTTCAGCAAGTTAGGGTTTATCCCTAAAAACATGTTATAAATAAAATATGGGTTTTTATCCCATTTTCTTAATATAAAAGTTTGGTGTTTGAAACCCTGAAATTTATTTCCTAACTACGATCCTGATGTCTCATTTCCGTTGCCAAATTAATAAACACCGATACCACCGGCTAGCTGTCTTGCGGCTCCCGCTCCGGGGGTGGGGTCGGGGGTTGCGACACATACCACTCCCACCACCTCGGGCACCACATCAGTAGCAGCAGCCGCATGTTCATATTTTTGTGTCTAGTATTTAGTTGTAGTTTTTGGTTTTTATGGATGTACAAACTTATCTTATATATGTCATATTCAGTTTGTTTTTAGTTGTTCGGTTACTTGCTGTTTTGTTTGTCTTACATTGATATTTCGTAATAAATAGTTAAAATGTCGCAGCCCTCGCTCCCTAATAACCCGGGAACGGGCGTCCACGACCAGTTTGGGTGGTATCCGTGTTTTATCCATTTTGGCAGCGTAAATAACATCAGGACCGTAGTTAGGAAATATTTTATCAGAGTAAAATACCACACTTTTAATATATTAAACATAAGCTTATGTTCAGCTTTAACTTTTGAACAGGTTAGACACTTAGAAACATAAGCTGCTATATCCTTTTTCATTCCTATCCACCAAAAATTCTTTCTTAAATCTTGATACATCTTATCACTTCCAGGATGCATCGTATACTTAGACTTATGGGCTTCCTCTAATATACGGTGACGTAAGTTTCCTAATTTAGGTATCCACATTCTTTTCTTATGGAATCTCCAAATTCCATCTGTTCCTTGTTCTAATTCCTTGATCATTCCTTTTAACTTTTCAGTATCTTCCTTGATTACTGATTCTTGTGCTTTTCTAATCTGATCATTTAAATCTACTTGCATATTTAACTTAAGAGAACGTACCCTTTTTGGTTTTTCATGATACTTCCGACTTAAAGCATCAGCCTCTACATTGGCCTTCCCTGCATGATACTGGATATTACAATCATAATCACTAAGTATCTCCATCCATCGTCTTTGTCTCATATTCAACTCTTTTTGCCCAAAAACATACCTTAAACTCTTATGGTCTGTGAAAATGGTAAACTTACTACCATAGAGGTAATGTCTCCAAATTTTAAGGGCAAAAATTATGGCTCCTAATTCCAAATCATGGGTTGAATACTTCTATTCATGATTCTTAAGTTGTCTAGACGCATAAGCTATAACCTTTTGACGTTGCATCAATACACATCCATAACCTAACTTTGAAGCGTCACAATAGACTACAAAGTCTTCAGTTCCTTCTGGAAACGCTAGTATGGGTGCGTTGGTTAAACTTTGCTTAAGAATTCTAAAGGCTTCTTCCTGTTTTGGTCCCCATTCAAACTTAATGGATTTACAGGTTAGCTTAGTTAAGGGAATGGCTATTCTAGAAAAATCTTGAATAAATCTTCTATAATATCCGGCCAGTCCTAAGAAACTTCTAACCTCAGTTGGTGACTCAGGGGTTTTCCATTTGGTAATAGCGTCGATCTTGGTCGGATCCACATGAATTCCTTCATGATTGACTAAATGCCCAAGAAACTGTACCTGTTCTAACCAAAATTCACACTTCGAAAACTTAGCATAAAGCTTTTCTTTTCTCAACAAACTTAGAAGTGCGTGCAAATGCTTTACATGTTCCTCTTTACTTTTAGAGTAAATGAGAATATCATCTATAAAGACAATTATGAATTTATCCAAATATGGCTTACATATTCAGTTCATCATGTCTATAAATGCAGCAGGGGCATTGGTTAACCCAAATGGCATGACAGTAAATTCATAATGGCCATACCTTGTTCTAAACAAGGTCTTAGGAATGTCCTCTTCCTGTACCTTTAATTGATGATATCCTGACCTTAAATCGATTTTAGAGAAAAATCGAGCTCCTTGCAGTTGCTCGAACAGATCATCTGTAACAACCCGCACTTTCGTGCGTTGTTACTATTCGCTATACTCGTTACGCCTAGCACCAGAGATTCAGATCATAATGTACCTATATCGCATATATTGCTATATCTATATCGCATTATATTTCGCATACATTATCGCTATCACATCACAATTGCAGTGCTGACAACCATGATGATGTCGAGAGAGGACCAATTCTACCCTCCTTGATAGCCGTGACGTATCGCAATGCAACGCAATACTCGAAAACGCACTAGCAGGCACGCGTAACTCGATTATCGAAGGATTTGAAATATGGATATGTATATACAACCCAACGTGACTAATTATAATAAATATATGAAAATGTGGATGAAAATGTGTAACCAAACTATCGCAACGCTTAACGATCAAAACAGAACGCCAAAACTTAGCTCGCCGAAGGCGTTTGATCGAATGGCACTTCGATCGAATGGCCATCCGATCGGATTGCCATCCGATAGGACAGCCATCCGATCCGACTCACTGCACCACCTCCTCTCCTCTCTTGCCTATAAATATGACTTGTCACATCACTTGAATAGTGATGTGACAGCTCTCACTCGACCAGCACGCTTTGGAGCCATTTCCTCTCGATTTCTCGCAATTCTTGTAAGTTTTCAACTCAAATCTTGTACTTCTATGATCTACACGCACTTCTTCATCATTTTCTCTTTTGAATCTTAAATTTTAACCATGAAATCAATGGATTTGAGGAATTCTAGAGTGATGTCATCATGAAGTTCTTATGAACTTCAGGTTTGACCTCATTCCACCAAGAACAACTCAGATCCGAAGGATTTCCACAAGAATAAACAACATTTTCACACAGATCTACACATAATCATGAATAAAAGGATTGAAAGATGGTTTTCCAACTTTCTTTCAACTCTTTTACACTCAATGCACTCAAGACCGATAGAATCAGAGCTTGTACCAACCTTCTACACATTCTTAGTGTCGTGTTGGTTCAAGATCTGGTTTCTAACAAAGAGACAACCGATTTCAGGCTAACCACAAACGACCATCACAAATCAGTAAATCGGTCAGATTTGGGTGATTCCTGTCCGAACGGGTCCCTTGGTTCGAGATGGGGCTTTTTCTTGTTTAGCACGTCACAACACCGTCTCGATCAAAACCGCCAAAAACCTTCAAAATAATCAAATGCCAAGGACGACTAGATCGTTTGGACGGATTACCGTCCGATCGGACAGTCATCCGATCGGACAGTCATCCGATCGGGCAGGACAGTCGTCCGAACGGGCAGGACAGTCGTCCGACCGGACACTACAGTCGTCCGACCAGACAGGACGTCCGAAACGGACAAGACAGTCGTCCGACCAGACAGGACGTCCGAACGAACAGGACAGTCATCCGATCGGATTTCCATCCGATCGGATTACACCTTGGGTCCCACACTTGACTTTGATTTCAACACTTAAACAAATTTCAACATATTCAATACAAACAGATTGTCACCCGACCGGACTACACTCCGATCGAGTGACAAACTGCTGTGAACTTATTCTCACTAAAGTGTCCACCAATCGGGTCATCGCCCGATCGAACAGCCGTCCGATCGACCGACCTGAAAGGTAGAGATACTTCTCTGTTTTCAAAATGCTACAACAAAAACTTCAAAAGGCAAACCATCATACACAAACACATCCTTCCTAAAGGAGGAAACAATCCACTCGAAAGATCACCCGACCGGATGACCGCCCGAGCGGATTGTCACCCGATCAAAGTACTGTCTGAACCTTTGACACTTTACACCGTTTAACACACTATGCAACACTTACACTATCAATCAGTAATCAGGCTAATCTCAGACGCGCTCCCTTCAATCCAACCAAGCTGTATTGCTTGCTGAGCACCGACTGTGAGTATACTCGACCCCTTTTTAATCGCATTTTGGGTGTAACATACGTCGCAATCAAATCAAATTAAATCGAATCAATCAAATATCTAATCTATTTTATCACTTGCGAATGACTGAATTACATATTTATACGTGATGCTAGTTACATAAGTGATAGGACTTTTACTCGCGAGGTCCCGCCTTAACTAGTATAGTACTATAGTACCCGACGGGGTCTAGTTAGGATGAATAGCAATCACAATCGCAACTCGAGTGACTTAGCTGGTAGTAATTGTCTGGTGTTTATGTGTTAGCATATCTCGTTTATGTAAGGGGTATTCGCAGCACTTTTAAATCGCTTTTAATCTATTTTCGCTACTATCAAAACTTGTATACTCGCCAATACTTTTGTATTGATGTTGTTTTAACGTATGTTGCAGGTTTAGATCGCAGACTACATCAAATCAAGCTAGGAAGTCTAGAAACTCACCTAAAATCTAGGTTGTCGTATTTGAATTGTTCGAGAGAACAAGAAATCTGTGATGACTTATGTGATTGTATTATTTGTTAGTATGGGATAACGAATGTAATAAATATTATCGCAATATAGTTTTTATGGATTCTCTTGAGCAATCTGATTCGCCCAGTGCCACGCCCCGATGATTCCGCCATCGGTTGGGGTGTGACATCATCGATCCTCGGTAATGGGTTCCGGTTCTTAATCGTGACTTTGTTCAACTCACGGTAATCAATGCACATACACATCGATCTGTCTTTCTTCTTAAAGAATAAAATTGGTGCTCCCCATGGCGATGAACTCGGCTGTATGAATCCTTTCTCTAACAATTCGTCTAACTGTTTCTTTAGTTCCTGCATTTCTGCGGGTGCCAAACGATAAGGTACTTTGGAAATTGGTGTTGTTCCTGGTAGCAGATGGATTCTGAATTCGACTTCCCTGTCTGGCGGTAGTCCTGGTAATTCTTCTGGAAATACATCTGAAAACTGAGATACTACTGGAATATCTTTCAGTTCTTTCCCTTTAGTGTTAGTGATTATAGAAAATCAAATACACTAATGATCCTTTTCTTATGTAACTTGTTGTTTTCATCACAGAGATGAATTTTGTGGATCTAAATGGCTTATCTCCTTTAATTGTGATATTTTCACCCTTTGGTGAATTTACTTGAATTGACTTTTGATCACATAAAATACTGGCTTTGTTGGCCATTAACCAATCCATTCCTAATACAACATCAAATCCTGCCAGATTCATTGGGTAAAGGTTTGCAAAATACTTTTGATTTAAAAATTCTATTCTTGCTCCCTGCAAGATTTCACAAATCTTAATGGTTTCTCCATTCACTGTCTCCACTAGACATTCTTGTGAGAGTTTAGTTAATGGTTGATTGAGAATTTTGCAAAATGAAGTATTAATAACACTTTGGTTTGCACCAGAGTCAAATAATACTTTAGCAAAAACATCATTAACTAAAAACGTACCGGCTATCACGTCCTGAATCATTTTGGCTTCATCTGCTGTCAGAACAAATGCTCTAGCATTTTTAGTATTCTTGTTACCCATGGTTGGAACTAGTTTCGGACAGTTGGGTTTGATGTGACCTTTTTCTCCACAGTTGAAGCATATTCCATTATTAGGTTTCCTCCTGCAATCTTCTTTCTTGTGTCCTGGTATCTTGCAGAAATTGCAGTAAGTGGAGCATTTTCCCGAATGCTTTTTCTTGCATGCCTTGCAGTAAGGTGCAGAGGTAGAACCTATATTCCTACGGTTGGAATTTCCATAACGAAATTCTTGGGTATGCTTCTGAGCTAGGTTCCTTCTTTGGTCTTCTTCTCGTGTATGCACTAATTCATCTGTCAAGGTATTTGCTAGTTCTACAGCTTCTTCTTTGGTTTGAGGTCTAGCTGCCTTGACTACATGTCTAATCTCCCCGATTAATCCCCAGATGTAACGGGAAATTAATACCGGTTCTGGTGATGCAAGGGTTGGCACTATTCTAGCATATTCGAAAAATAACGTAGTATATCCCTTACTATCCACTCCAGTCATCCTAAGGTTTAAGAACTTATTTTCTATCTGTTCTTTTTCATTGGAGGGAAAAATTTCCTTTCTACCATATTCTTAAATCCCTACCATTCCATATTATAAACCCTATCACTTCCCCTAGACTTGAGGATTGTGTTCCACCATTCCGCACATTTGCTTATTTTTTAAGACAGCCTCAATCTTTTCTATCCAGCGTAGAGTTGCAATGGCCCCTTCATTGCCCGAGAATTCCATTGGTTTACAGGACCAGAATTCTTTATAAGAACAACCATAAGGCATGGTTCTTCTTCTTTTGGGAATGGGCGCTTGAAGTAAGGGTCCATTGTTTACGCTGTGTTCTGGTTCAGTTGGTCGCTTACTGCTATTTTTACTTTTATTATCCACTTCCCTAACTGTTTGAATAATAAATGGCATTGCATCTATGATTCCTTGTGCCACTATGTGTTAGATGACACTAATATCCGCTTGGTTTCCATTGTTATTGTTGTTCGGATTCTCATTATTCGGGTTATTGTCATTTTGGTTGTTATCATTCTGGTTTTCTTGATTCACTTCGTTGTCCATCTGGATTTTTAAACATTTACCACGTATTAATATCACAAAATAATATTTGATACAACCATTCACACAACACGTATATTGGTAAAAAAACGTTGATCATTGCGACTTACTCTTTTCTTATATATAATATGCTTCTAATACAAACCAGTACTGAAATTAAAAATTACAATACGGCTGTAATTGAAATTACACTACTAGTAGGCATCCATAGCTATGATTTAGTTTTTTTTTTTTTCAAACATACACGCATATTATATATTATATTATTATTATTATTATTATTATTATTATTATTATTATTACCACTTCCACCATCACCATCACGGATATGAATTCATCCAGAAATCCATATTGCGCTCGTCGTACTTCCAGACGAGTCGCTCTCCTACCTGCCTCATTCTCTCGCTACTCTCTAAAATCTCTTCTCCGAAAGTTCGGAGCTCTTGCACATTTTCTGCACTCATTGGGGGGTGCAGGTGCAGGGACTGGGTTTGGGTATTGGGGTGCGGGTTCCTGGTACAGGTAAGGATTCTCTAAAATTTCCCTAATGTATTCATCGTTATCGTAATAGGGATCTAGAGGGTCCAAACCTGGGTAGGCTGATAAGTTCGGCATGGGTTCATCTTCTGCTATCGGGTATCGTTGCACATAATCCCTAATATCATCCCACCATGGGTCATAATCTGGGTCTAAGGGATTGGGTGCTGGTACCCTAGGTATCTCCTCCGGGTTGAAATTATGCATTTCTACTTGATTTTCTGGGTTGTTTTCTATTTCCTTTGGCTGTTTGGGAAATAGTGGTAATGGTTGGGGTGCTATCAATTGCTCCAGGTTAGGGTCGGCAGTTGTGGTTGCTAAGATATGGATGTTTGTTATACCCCTATTGAGCATGTCTTGGGTATGGGCATCAGTTTCTCTTTTAGCGGCTGCTAGGGCTCGCTGTTGTTGCAACTTTTTCATTCGTTTCCTACGTTCATGCGCTCCCCTACTTAACCATCCTCTCTTTTTAGGAGGGAATGGCTCTTCAGACTGAGCCTTAAACACGAATATTCCTTCTTCACTATCAGTAGAATACCCTAAAAGGCCAGGTTGTGCAGAGGTGCCTTCGCTTCTAGGCGAACTGGACAACTGACGATACGCGTCGGAAGGTCCTTGGTCGCTCATACTGTAAACTAACAAATAGTCAAATAACACATAACAATAAAATACAATTATGCACGAAGTTCCGTAATTTATTTCCTAACATTTTGAATAATATCTTGGTGTCAGCAGAACACTTCTGTGACTGAATCAGTGGCTTAGCTCTGATACCACCTTCTGTCGTAGCCCTCGCTCCCTAATAACCCAGGAACGGGCGGCCGCGGCCAGTTTGGGTGGTATCAGTGTTTTATCCATTTTGGCAGCGGAAATTACATCAGGACCGTAGTTAGGAAATATTTTATCAGAGTAAAATACCACACTTTTAATATATTAAATATGTGGGAAAAATCCCAAGTTTTCAGCACACACATTTTCATAGGGGTAAACCCTATTTTATTTAATAAAACATCTCTTTATTTTTTAGGTAACTTTATTGCCACTTTTCCAAGCCTTCAGTGCTATCTAGCTGGCTTTCACATTTTGTTACCTGGAACGCGTTTAAAAACATTTTGTCAGTGGGAAATACTGGTGAGTGAATCCCAGTTTAATCAAGTTTAATAAAGACCATTGTACAGTATTGAGGGCGGTCGCGCAATTACATTTGTTTCCATCTATTCAATTACCACTCACGGTACTGTCAACCCGACATGTGGTCATGTTACTCCTCGCAAGGCAGTAACAAATTTTGTATACCAAACCCCAACATATCGACGATAATTGTAGAATACAAATACTCAATCACTGTTTAATATAATTTAATTTAGGTGAGGTTTTGTAAAAACGGTTAACAAAAAGGAGATTACTCACATTGCTGTCTTAGGTTTTCTTTAAGGGTTTCCTGGTAATTATCTATAATTTACACAAATGCACACGTGTTAGTATAATAACCCAATATTTATATTAACGATACCCTCCCCGAGACGGTATTCCAACGACTACGTCGGGCAGAACCACGACAGCCGTTACGGAACCCTGGATCAATCGGGCAGCGTATCTAATATGTAACCGGGGTTATGATACTTACAACGGAGCAGAACTTCGTTATTTAGGGGGTATTATACCCGAGAATTATGCCTACTACGTAGAAATTTAAGAGAGAAAGAAATTTTGGGACGAATTTGACTGAAGGCCCGAGCTCCCTATTTATAAGAGCTGATTTTGGTTTTGTCGCGCCCCGCGTAAGGTGTAGCCAGGGGCTACGCGGCCCATGAGGCTCCCTAGGGTAGGCCCTAGGGTTGCTGATTCGACTCGTAGCCTCCACACGCGTCTCGACACGTGGCGCCCTAGGGTTTTGGCCTGATCGCCTTGTTGCCGCGACCCGCGTAAGCTTGAGCTTACTTCTACGCGGCCCGCGAGCGATACCAGAATTTGGTTTTTATTTAATTTTAATGAAAATATAGGTATTCGGGCCCTGTTTTCGTGTATTGGGTGTATTTTAGGACATATTGGGATATTTTAATATATATGAGGGTGTCGAAAATAATTAGGAGGGTTGTTATATAAAACCTTAACATTGAAACTATAATATGGAAATAATATAATGTTCAAACGTTAAACATTAACAAGGTAGCAAACTTAAAATGAAACAAGAATAATAAAACGGTGTAGTCTAGAAAACAGTATAAAGCCCGTTACAGTAAATATATTTAAACGACATAATATTTGAAATGGTATAATGTTGAAATTGGAATAATATTAAAACAAAATAATATTTTAAATGGTATAATGTTGAAAATGGTATAATATTTGAAAACTCATCGAGCAGAGTTTATACAAAAACACAACTTCTCTTAAAAAAACCACTAAATTACCCCACCAAAACCCCAATTCTTGTTGGTACATACGTCTGTCGACTTCGACTTGTATCAAGTCTTGTATTGTATTAGATAAAACAGGACACGCAAAACGAGAAATATGGGTGTGATGGTATTTCGCACGAAATAGCAACTAGCGATTGCTATTTCGTACGAAATTACATGGGTATTTCGCACGAAATTAGATTTCGTGTCAAATCTAATTTCGCTTGTACAATTCCGTGTGAAATTAACCTGCCTATAAATACTAGGTGTGTCTTGTCATTTGTAACTTTCCGGTTTCAGTACCGAACTGCTGTCGAAGTGTCTACTCGCTGTAATTCTTTGTCAAATCAATCAAAAGACAGTTTAAAGTGTATTGCAAGCTGAATTACCTTGATATGTTTGTTTCCGCCTCTCGTATTGAGCAAAAACTCTTCTGAACGACTCGTTTGGTCGGCAAAACGATCCTACAAGTGGTATCAGAGCTCAGGAGGAAGAGTTCATACCAATTCAGCTGCAAAATCTGATTTCTACACCTTCTTTTTCAAAATTAACAAGTTTTCACGGTCAAAATGACTTGATTTTCACACATTATATGCGAAACTGTGTTTTAACAAAGCCTTGAAAGAATTGGACCTAAAATCAGCTTAAAACTTGATCAATTTTGACAAAAACAGCTCGAGATGATGACATCAGCAGTATTTCGCACGAAGTAGCCTCATTTCGCACCAGATTCTAATTTCGTTTGAAAGAAGTCATTAATTTCGTACGAAATTACCTATTTCGTACGAAATCACGTAATTTCGCTTGAAAATTCAGCTATTTCGTACGAAATTACTTATTTCGCTTGAAACCAGTGTATTTCGCACCAAATCAGTATTTCGTTTGAACAGGGTTATTTCGCACCAAATGTAATTTCGCTTGGAAGGGTATTTCATTTGAAAGACAATTTTGTGAAATTTTGAAACCTAATCATGGAAGAAGAGTTTTACAACGCCTTTGCTACTCCGATAAGTATTGTTCAGAACACAATGTTAGAAAATGAAACGGGAACTATGCAAAAACCACCAAAATTATGAATATCGAGGAGTATAAAGGATGGGAAGAACGGTTTGAGAATTGGGTTCAAGCAAATTATTTGGATGCTTGGGAATGTGTTGAGACGAAATATGTTAGACCAATGACTGATGATGAGGAGGTGATTGCAGTTAAAGATCTTAGTGCTGAAGATAAAAAGAAATACAAAGATGAAAAGATGATGACGAGTTTGTTGCATCAAGCTGTTAAGGTAGATATCTTGGTTTTATTGCAACACAATGGAACGGCTTATTCAATTTGGAAAGCTTTAAAATCAAAGTTTGTTGGAAGCAAAGAAATGATTAAGAACAAGAAATCGCTTTTGAAGAAAGAATTTGATCTATTTCGTGGTTTGAGGACTGAAAGCACCAAGCAGATCATCGAAAGATATTGCAATCTTCTAGTCAACATGAAGAGGGTGAGCATCACAAAAGATAACGAAGAATTGATAGAGAAGTTAGCCGATGCTTTGCCACATGAAACTTGGGGCACATATCTTATGATGCTGAGAAATAAGAAAGATTTTGGGAATCTGACACTGAGCAAGTTCATTGAAAAGCTTGAAGCTCAAGAGATGGAACAGAAGAAGATCTCAAGAATGAAAGATTTTGATGGAGAACAAGATATTGGGCTGTATTACAAAGGTGGTATCAGTGACAAAACCAATATGTCACCAAAGGTTGAAACGACATTCAATGCTAAAGGTTCATCAGGAGGGTCATCTAAAGGATCAAACAGCAAAACTGAATTTTCTTCATATCCATCATATGATTCAAACTTCTCAACAACAAAGAATGGAAAGAAGTTACAATGCAACATGGTATTAGATCTTGAAAATGGTCAAAATTACACAGAGGAGGTTGCAAAAAGTCACATGTCTTTGTTGGTAACTGTGTTAGAGTCATATGAGAGTTTAGTAGCAGGAGGGATCAGGAATCCAATGTTGACAAAAGAGGATTACGATCAGATTGATGCTGAGGAGATGGAATTAATGGATATAAAGTGGTGTTTGGCGAGTGTGTTGAGGAGAGCCGAAAAGTTTAAACAAATTACGGGAAGAGATGATTTCCGTGATGCAAATGTTTCTACTTTAGGTTTTGATAAATCTAAAGTTACTTGTTTTCGTTGCAGGGAAAAAGGACACTTCAAGAGGGAGTGCACAAACCGCGAAGCAAGTGGAGCTCAAAATCCGTTCAGCAACAATGATTATTATCGGAAAGCAATTTATCATCAAGTTGCTCAACAATCGCATCAACAACAATCACAAACTGCTCATGCCAGGAAGGAGATTGAAGAATCATCAAAGAGAGCTTGTATGGTGAATCAAGAAGATAAAAAATCATCAAAAGGATTCAGTTGGGACAAATATGTTTCAGCAGATAGTAAAGCATGTCTGATAAATCAAGATGATGAGAAATTACCAGAGGGGTTTAGCTGGAAAAATTTCAGTTGGGATGATCATGATCCTAACAAAACTTTAAATCATAAAGCTTTTGCTGCTCGAGTTGCTGAAGACAGTGATAATGATGATGATTATTATGCAAGAAGAATGGAAGAGCACTTGAGAATGTTAGAAGAGAGTGACAATGATGATGAAAAAGCTAGAAAGAAAAAGAAGAAAGTTAAAAAACCAGTTAGCAGTGATGATGAAGAAGTTCGTGTGATAAGGAAGAAAATAAAAGACATTCCAGTTTTTAAAGTTGAAGCAGAAGCTGATGCACAAAAGATTCCTGTGAAATGTGAAAACTATGAAGCAGTGAAGAAGCAAAACAGTACTTTGATTCACAACATGAACCGCTTGAAAGAATCTTATGATGTTCTAAACAAAGCAATGAATCAGTATAATCAAACAAGTAGTGAACAAGCAACAGCCATGAAAACACTTCAAGGAGCTTTCATGATAAAGCAGAAAGTTGTCAACAATTACATTGAGAAGTGTGCTGTGTTGGAACAAAAACTGGAAACACAAAGAATTGAAACAGAAAGAGTTAATAGGTTGTTAAAAAGTTACTCATGTACTTCTTATGTTATTGACAGGATTTATCCAACAAGTGTCCATTTACAACAAGTGAACAAGCAACAGCATGAAGGCATTTGATGAAGAGGAAGTATCTGAAGACAAGAGCTCTGAAAAGAAGAAGGATATTGAAATGAAAGATTTTGGTAAGAAACATATTGCCAGTTACAACAAGTGTCCACCCCCGCTTGAAAATGGATATTCTCCACGAAATCCAAATTCAGAAAGAGTTAAAAAGGCAACCAACTTATAGTGGGAGTCTGAGTCTTCAGAAAATTTGCCAGACAACATCGATGTCACTTTCACATCGTCTGACACTGATCATGAGTCCGAATTAATAAAGAAAGTGGTCGATCAGGTGTCGGAAAACGATGAAACCGAGGAGTCAAAGTCGGAGTCAAACTCAGAGTCAAAGTCTGACAAGTCAAAGTCAACAGTCAATAAGGACAAACGGGTTTATAATAAAGAATTTTTGTTATTAAAATCTAATTTGAATAACGAACTGTTCAAAGTAGCATATACTTTGAATGATTCTGACAAATTATATTCTGATGAAGAATTTCCAATAAGAGGTGTTAGAACTGAAATGATAAAAAAGGTTTTCAAACTGACAGAAATTAATATTTCTGAAATAAAAGATGTAAATCTTTCTAAAAAATACACCTCAAGAGATCAACAAAGGTTAAACAGGAAAAAGGGTTACAATTCTGGTTCTGGTTTTCAAAAGAAACCAAACCATAATGGTAATTTCAAAAGGAAAGGTCTTGGATTTATTCCACCGAAAAATCATAAAAATGAAAAAACTTATAAACCAAAAACTGTTTTTGTTTCAGGAATATCATCTGAAGAAGAAAAGGAGCAGTTGTTCAAAAAGCAGACAAACAAAGAATTCCTTGCTATGAAGCAAGAAGAAATGAAGAAAGAAGTTGCTCAGAAAAAGGAAATGAGAACCTGTTTTCAATGCAAAACAATTGGTCATATAGCCAAGAATTGTCCTAAGGCAATTCAATTAAAACAGGAAGTGTCTCGTAAACTGAAAGAGAAGATAGTTGAAAATGAACTGCCAACCAAACCTTTTATATTTTTCAAAAACTCAAAATTTGAGGTTGGTGAATGTTCAAAAAGGTTTTACAAGAGAAAGGCAAATCTTGACAATCAAAAATGGGTTGTTAAGAAATCTGATGATAGTTCTAGCAATGATTCTGATTCGTCAAAATCAGAGGAGCTATCGTCTGGCGATGAATCTGATTCCACAAAGTCAGAGGAGCCACAAGTTGTGATGAAAGAAGAGAAATCAGTTCCGCCTTTGGATGATGCAAAATTTCCACCATTGCGGGCTGAGAATTTGAAATCTAAAATTGGCAAAATTAAAATTTCAAATCAATTCTTTCCTGAAAAGAAAGAATTTGATGTTGAAAAGGCTTTTAACTCCAAAGTGAAACACATTTTTGGAAAAATGGTTGATGGGAAGGTAAAGGGGGTTAAAGAGTTTTACGAGAAGAAAACAAAGAAACCGAGTGTTGGTAACTCAGAATCTCCCAAGGTCTGTCAGGCTTGGGAAAATCTCGTTAACTGAAAAACCTGACTTGCCGGAGCTCCCAAGTTGGTAATCGCGGAGCATGAATCGGCATCATTCTTGAAAGAATGTTTTTGAAGAGGTTGACTTGCCGGAACTCCCAGGTTGGTAAGTGTGGAGTAGGAATCGGCATTTTGAAATTTCAACCTACAAGTGGTAATCGTCGGTAAGAAAACCGACATATGGTTGAAAAAGGGGTTGTGATCTTTCAAGTGGTTAATCAAGGTCATTTATTTGAACTTGATTTATCATTCATTTAAGTGGTTTAAAAAAAAAAGATTCATTCATAAGTTGTTGATAGAACAAAATGATGAACTAAAACCCCATTTTTACAAGTGGTAAAATCGACAAAACTTATTTTCCGGAAAACCCATTTTGATTAAAACAAACTTAAGTGTTTTGAAATCTTAATGGGAAAATAGTTTGTTGTAAGGGGGAGTTCTGATTGTTTATGCCAAGTGGATGGCGATTTGAAGTAATTCGCATCATGTTGTCATTTTCTTGTACAGGTGATTTTCAATTTTTTTCCAGAAAATCAAAATTGAAACATATTTTGATTTTAGAGGGAGTAAAAATTTAGGACATTTCGAAAATTTGAAAATGTGAAAAACATGATAAAATCAAAATTGAGTTTTGTTGTAAAAAGAGGAAATGATAGTACATCAGTGGACAATCACAGCATGCTAAAGAATTGGAAAGTCAAAAAGTGATAAACAATCTCACTGATGATGTGCCAGTAGGTTTTCACACATTTAGTAGATTGTGTCGAGATATAAACCTAAATTTCAAACTTACTTATCTCGTGGGGAACATCTCTCGGATATATGGGTAACCCCCGAAATCTTGTTTGAAAGGTCCCTCTTTTTGAGATACTAGGTCTTTATGCTTAGTGATATCTGGGGTATTATCCCGGGACTTCTGATTTTGCGGAAGCAATGGCCTAGTCCCCGTATAATACTTTCTGCTTGCTTGAAATATAGCACCCCCCTCAGCATAAAAAAATGATGAAACATTGCAAAATGTTAATCATGTGCTGTTGAAGAAAAGATTCTCTAAAGGGAACACACCTAAAAGTCGAAGCCGTCATCTCTCTGATTTTGCGGAAGCAATAGCCTGAGCTCTCACGGCCCTCGCATTTAACCCTTTACAGATATCATCTAGGTATACTCACCTGTAAGACTGAATATTGGGATCTGGATATGGGAGTATATTCTGAGGTGGGACACGCGAATAAGTTTAAGTCTCTAAAACATTAAATCTCGTATCTCGAAACAATTGAAATTTGTGTGAAAATTTAAGTGGAACAGTATACTGACAATCTAAGTGAACCGTTTAGAACTTAAAATGTTTAAAGCTTAACGGTGTTGGTGATTTGTCTCAGAAACTGATATGATCCTCTTACGCAAACTCACAAAATATTGTCTGTAAATATTATCTTATTGCATGTTTACACACTGAAAATCTTAGAAAAACCCAAAAAAAGTGTGTTTTAGCATAAATTTTGAAAAATCCAAAAACATTTTTGACAACTGATGTTGAAGAGCTGATTTTCAAAATTCCGAGTGCTATACATGAGGAACAGGTTTGGAAGAGTCTGTTTAAACTGAGAAAATTTTGAATGTATGTCTACAAGTGGTCATTAGAAATTTTTAAATGATAAATCATTCTATTCATACAAGTGGTTCATCAGAAATTAAAATTGTAAAATCATTTATAGATTGATTGATTCCTGCAAGAGGTTTTAAATCATTTTATTAAAAAAAAAATAGTTTCTACAAGTGGTAAGCAAAGAACCTAAATTTGTCAAATTTTAAATTTGTGAAATTTATTGTGAGGTAGAGATTGTGCAGGTAAAACAGGTTTCGATCCTGAGCAGAATGTGAGCCAGGTAATGATCTTGAAACTGTGGAAGCCAGATTGCGATCCCAATCTCAATTTAAGGGGGAGTCTGAAGTTGTATAGAGCAAGGTTTTGATCATGGATCTGAGGATGCTGATGAACTTAAGGAATCAAGAGATCTGATCAAGAGGTTTTACATTGTTAGATATTTCAGGAGAAGTCGAGATGACTGATAAAGACTGAAGATTGAAGGCTCGACACCGAAGACTTCCTCAAAATCCGAGGGGGAGTCCGTTGGTGCATACGTCTGTCGACTTCGTCTTGTATCGTGTCTTGTATTGTATTGTATTAGATAAAACAGGACACGCAAAATGAGAAATATGGGTGTGATGGTATTTCGCACGAAATAGCAACCAGCTATTTCGTACGAAATTACATGGGTATTTCGCACGAAATTAGATTTCGTGTGAAATCTAATTTCGCTTGTACAATTCCGTGCGAAAATAACCTGCCTATAAATACTAGGTGTGTCTTGTCATTTGTAACTTTCCGGTTTCAGTACCGAACTGCTGCCGAAGTGTCTACTCGCTGTAATTCTTTGTCAAATCAATCAAAAGACAGTTTAAAGTGTATTGCAAGCTGAATTACCTTGATACGTTTGTTTCCGCCTCTAGTATTGAGCGAAAACTCTTCTGAATGACTCGTTTGGTCAGCAAAACCATCCTACAATTCTTCACTCAAAAAATCATCATTCTTAAAGATGCCTAGTACAAGTCTGTATGAGGTATATATGGTTTCTCAAAATCACTGCCTGACACCCAGTCAGAAAACACCTTTTTGCAGCCCTATATGCCTCGAACAGGTCTGTACGAGGCGTCTAGGTATCAATAGTGTGCAAATGGGCAGAAAAGTGTGCGAATAGTTTGAGCCTTTTTTTATATATAGCCAAGTAAATTGATACATCGGGAGGCGTTGAAATGTTAAGTAACTCGAATTCATACTATCTAATGAAAACGTATTATATTTGACCCGACTAGTTTCAAAACTAAATTTACGTCAATACGGAGAACAACTGAAAATGTACAAAAAATAAGCACAAAAACGTAGTATATTTTACGTGACTTATTTCCAGTTAAAAATTATGTTGAAACATCAAAATGTATACCTCAAACAAGTTTACGTCAAAATCTATACAAACTTCAATTTATATCAGCGTGTACATAAAATAAGCACGTAAAACTTGAGGGGGGTAAAAATAACATTTTTCAAAGTTTTAGAGAGTTGAGGAAAGTTGGTGACAATGATGAAAGTTGATCGGTTGAGTTACACAAAAAGATAAAAACCAAAAAAAAGGAAAAAACAAGTTACGCAAGAAGACAATAACCAAGAAGAGAAAAAAAAGGAAAACCCTAACGAACAATAGTATAAAGTCTGATGATGTAGTAATGAAATCTTACGAAGCTGTGTTATGTAAATGAACACTTGGGATTATTCTATTAGATTGCAGGTTATAAGTCGCTTTGCCCTTATCTGAATTTTTTTACATACATTTGTGTTTTCTAATAGTATACATGGGCTAGTGTATATGTAACATGTAAGGACCTGCAAAATTGTCCATGAACGACCCGTAAATGAAAACCCGGAACCCTGAAACCCTAATGTGCATGAAAAACTAAGAAGACAAGATTTCCAGCATTCACGCGGGCCGCGTAAAGCGTAAGCTTCAGCTTACGCGGGCCGCGTCAACTTGAAGGAAAAGATATAGGATTTTGACTTCAAACGGGCCGCGTAAAACGTAAACTTCAGATTACGCGGGCCGCGTCAACTTAAAGTTAACGGATAAGCGCTACAGGCCATGTGGCGGGCCTACTGATGACACACAAGCCCTAGCGGGCTCTCGCGGGCCGCGTAAAATTCAAGTATGGGTTTACGCGGGCCGCGTAAAACCCAAAATCTGGCTATAAATTGAGTAGGGCATGGGCTTTCTTCTGTGTTCGAAAAATTAGTTACAAAACAGCCATTTCTGCTGAAAACAAGCAATTAGAGGTCACGACGCTGCTACGATACAGGGTATTAACTCGATCACTGCTACGATATAATGTCCGATTGATTGAAACCGATCCGATGGATGTTTAAGTGCTGCCCATAGTTGGGCTATACTTTGTCATTCGTCGTGAGGGTTTTGATTTCGTGAGTTATCGTAAATGTTGTATTAAGTTACTGACCTAGTTTCGTATGCATTGCTATTTAAATTAGGTTATCAGGTTTATCAGTAGGCTAAACTCTGCCCAATTAAACTTGCAATGTGAGTCATTCCCTTTTTATCAACAATGTTTTATAATACTCAAATTATTTTCAAGAGTTATAATTACAGGGATTAAGTCTTGGTTATCTTGAATCACTGGCAAGTGGGGTATTGTGCACATTACTAATTTTCTCACGGTTAGGTTCATCAACCTAACAGTGATAATCATCACTACTTGGGTGAAAGGACCCAATAGTGGTATGACCATCGTCACCAGGGTGTGACACGGCGCCAGATAAAAATAAGATAGTAGCCATTGTAATCGCTCTTATGCTGTAATTTATAACTAAGGTGTCATTTTATTTAACCTGAATGACTCGCCAGTATTTCCCCGCTGATAAAATATTTTTAAAACATGTTTCAGGTGACCTACTGTGAATCAAGGAAAAAGTGCTACGGAGCACTAACAAGCTTGAAGTGGTGGCTCAATAAAATAAATAAACATGTTTTGTAAAACAAGGGATTTCCTCGTGAGATTCCCTTTACAGTAAATTACGGGGTTTGTCCCAAATTATGAAATAAAATAATTGGGCATTTTCAAGTTTCAAAAGATCCTGTTAAACTTCCGCTGTCAACTCAAGTAATAAAATACCACGGGTTTCTGTCACGCGGCTCCTGGACCAGGTCACACTGGGATGAGGGCCGTGACAGAAAAAGGTGGTATCAGAGCCACTAATTTAAGCCAATTAAGTATTTAGAAATACTTAATTTTCTGATAGCCATTCTGTGAATTTAAGTCGATAAATGAAATTTTAACGTAGAATTGTGTGTATGTTTCTTTATATGTGCTAAACAGCATGAATGAGTTGTCTGAAGCTCTTCAGAATATCACTATCTATCCTACTGACATGGAAGTTTCCGAGGGCTTTTCCGGTTATCAGGCCGATACTGAGGAACCTATGGAATTCCAGGCTCAAGCCCAGGAGAAACCCAAGTCGAGAAAGAGAAGGAGATTCGTAGGATGGAGACGCGTACGGAGAAAGAAGCCAGCTGCACAGAGGATTAAAAGGACTGAGGACCCAAATAATAAAGGGAAAGGAAAAGAGATCGGGGAAAGTTCAGGGCAAGCCCAGGAAATGCCACCCTGGGAGGAACTTGATCGCAAATTGGCAAATTGTGACCTCATTGGACCTGCCAATGAAGACCTCTTCAATTACCCTGTCGAATCACAACTTCCAGTTAATTTAGAACCTGCTATCCCAGATCCCATTGTCAACCACCAACTTCTACCCGGAGAGCTGGAGGAATGGTGGACAAGTGATTGGCAATTTCAGAATCTCTTGAATAACCCTAACACCTTTTTCCCCCAGTTTGACCCTAAGCCTGCACCAAACCCACCTATGAGCACTGAAAACTTGGCAGAACTCCGCCACTATGGCGAGGAACTGGTGGACGCAGGAAATAGAATCCGGGAAGTGGGAGAAAGGATATCATGGAAATACGATGAGAGGGAACGTCGTTTCTGAAATGCCAGCCGACAGGGATCGTATGTGGTTGTGTGGTTATATGTTTAATAATAATAAATAATAATAATAATAATATAATCAAGTAAAATAACTTAAAAATAAAACTTTTGTAATATAACGGGTGTGTAATGATGCATACTAATATATATAAAAAAATGAAAGTCGCAAAGTCGACAATTTTGGCTATACATGTTAACATGATTATGTGCGATTGCTTTATTGTGTTTGATTATTATTTATTTTGTGCCAATAATTTATCTATTGTTAATTATCAGATGGAACATTCAGACAATGAACCAGTTAACGAAGTTAACCAATCTGAGCAAAACCATGAAGATCACTTTCTTAATAGGCAAGATATAGAAAATATCGTTGCTCAAGGAATAGCCAATGCTATTTCAGCAATCCTTGCTGCTGCCCGAAATCCAGTTGAACTTCAACCAATTATTCCCAGCAAACGTACTCACGGCGACAATTTAAGTAATAGTGTAAATGGAGCCGGCAATATTAATAATAATGATAATGATGTGATGCAAGCCCTATTTCTTAAGAAAATGAAAGCTGCAACACCTGGTTGCACTTACAAGGAATTTCTTGCCTGTAAACCAATTGAATTTGCAGGCAATGAAGGGGCAACTGCGGCACTACGTTGGTTAGAGAAAACCGAAGCAATAATTAAAATAAGTAAATGTGCCGAGGAAGACAAGGTCATGTACACGTCGCATCTTTTTAAAGAAGGAGCACTAGAATGGTGGAATACGGTACTACAAGCCAAGGGAAGCGATGTGGCTTATGCCATGAATTGGGAAGAATTTAAGAGACTAGTAGAAAGAAAATTATGTCCCGAATAGGAAAAGGAACAAATGACAACTAAGTTCCTAAACCACCGAATGGTGGATGTTGACTGTCGAGGGTATACTTCGACATTCTTCGAGTATGCTAGAGTTGTACCAACCCTGGCTTCTCCAGAACCGGTACTTATCGCTATATTTGGGGATTGATTGGCGAAATCCGTGATATCGTTAAAGCTGCGAGACCTCGCACCATTGACGATGCAGTGGAATTAGCCAACACTTTGACCGACGGACTGGTACGCACAAGAGAAGAAAACCGAAAGAAGGAAGTGGCCCAAAAGACTACCCAAGGATTTCGTGTGGGTAATAGTAGTAATTTCAAGAAAAAGGGAACCGGGCAACCTTCCACTGCTCCATTCTGCGGTACCTGTAAAAGAAAGCATTTTGGAAAATGCAAAGGGTATTGCAATTTCTGCAAAATTCCAGGGCATCAAGAAGAAGATTGCAGGAGGAAGAAATCAACAATCTGCTTTAACTGTGGAGAAGCTGGACATTTTAGACCAAACTGCCCTAAATTGGTCAAACCAGCTGATAACAAAGCCAAACCTGCAGAAGGAACTACGAAAAAGAATGCAAGAGCATTCCAGTTGACTACCCAATAAGCAGAACTCATCCCAGACGTAATAGCTGGTACGTTCCTAGTTCAAGACGTTTACGCAAAAGTATTGTTCAACTCTGGTGCAAACCAAAGCTTTATAAATACTTCATTCTGCCAAGCTCTTAACCTACCCTTAACCAACCTTAGACAAATTTTTACGATAGAAACGACAGATAGGAATTCTGTTAACATAGATAAGGTCCTACGAGAAGAGAAAATAAAACTCTTACGCCATAAATTTTCTGCAAACCTGTTACCTATGAATTTAGCCGGATTCGATGTTGTGTTAGGAATGAATTGGTTAGTAGCCAACCATGCTCGAATTCTCTGTGATAAGAATTCTATAGAAATTCATGCACCCACAGGAGAAGTAGTGATGATTACAGGAGATAAGCCACGCAAGCCAATGAAGTTCATTTCTGTAATGAAAGTTGCTAATTATTCAAGAAAACAAGGAATAGTGTATATGATTTCGGTGATCATTAACACTAAAGGTAAAGAACTTAAAGAAATTCCGGTAGTATCAGAATACCCGGATGTATTCCCAGAAGAACTACCTGGATTACCACCCGATAGGGAAGTAGAATTTAGAATTCAACTAATTCCTGGAACTACATCGATAGCTAAGGCACCTTATCGATTAGCACCCATCGAAATGTTAGAATTGCAAAAGCAATTAGATGAATTTCTCAACAAAGGATTCATACAACCTAGTTCATCCCCTTGGGGAGCACCAGTGTTTTTCGTAAAGAAGAAAGATGGTTCAATGCGAATGTGTATCGATTATAAGGAATTGAATAAGATTACATTTAAGAATCGATACCCCTTACCTAGGATTGATGATCTTTTTGATCAACTTCAGGGAGCTAGATATTTTTCTAAGATAGATTTACGCTCTGGATACCATCAGTTGAAAGTACAAGAAGAAGACATACCTAAAACTGCCTTCAGAACTAGGTATGGCCATTACGAGTTTACAGTCATGCCCTTTGGACTAACAAATGCTCCTGCAGCATTCATGGACATGATGAATAGGATTTGTAAACCGTATTTGGATAAATTTGTAATTGTCTTTATCGAGGATATACTCATTTATTCTGAAAATCAGGACGAGCATTGTAAGCACCTACGTGCACTCTTAACTTTGTTAAGAAAAGAAAAGCTTTACGCCAAATTCTCGAAGTGTGAATTTTGGCTACAGGAGGTACAATTTTTAGGACACATGGTGAATCACGAAGGTATTAACGTAGATCCCTCCAAAATAGAAGTGATCACCACCTGGAAGGTCCCGCAATCAGCTATGGAGGTTAGAAGTTTTCTAGGGTTAGCCGGATGCTATAGACAATTCATTAAAGATTTTTCTAAGATAGTTGTGCCATTAACTAAGCTAACCTGTAAAGCAGTAAAGTTTGAATGGGGATCTAAGCAAGAAGATGCTTTTAAGATTTTAAAGCAAAGATTAACAAACGCCCCAATTCCTGCCTTACCAGAAGGAACAAAAGATTTTGAAATTTATTGTGATGCTTCTAAGTTGGGACTAGGATGTGTGCTGATGCAACGTAAAAAGGTAATTGCATATGCATCAAGGCAATTGAAGAAGCACGAAGAGAATTATATGACTCACGACTTAGAGTTAGGAGCAATAATTTTTGCCCTTAAAATTTGGAGACACTATCTGTATGGCAGTAAGTTTACAATCTATACAGATCATAAGAGTTTAAGATATATATTTGGGCAAAAAGAATTAAACATGAGGCAAAGAAGATGGATGGAAAGTTTAAGTGACTACGACTGTGATATTCAATATCACGAAGGAAAGGCAAATGTAGTAGCAGATGCCCTAAGTCGTAAGTATCATGAAAAGCAAAAGCGAGTTCATGCTCTTATATTAAGTTTACAATTAGATTTAATGGAACAACTAAAGAATGTCCAGGAAACAGCAATCAAGGATGATGCTTAAGGAATGAAAGGACGAATAAAGGAATTAGAGCAAGGAAGTGATAGAATTTGGTGATTCCACCAGAAAAGGATTTGGGTACCTAAACAAGGAAATTTAAGAGATAAGATTTTAGAGGAAGCCCATAAATCTAGGTATACCATGCATCCTGGTAATAATAAGATGTATCAAGATTTAAGAAATAACTTCTGGTGGATAGGAATGAAAAAGGACATAGCTAGATATGTATCTAAGTGTCTAACTTGTTCACAAGTTAAGGCAGAACACCAGAAACCTTCAGGGTTACTCCAACAATTAGAAATGCCTGTATGGAAATGGGAACTAATAACCATGGACTTTGTTACTAAGTTGCCCAAAACCAGAAAGGGTAATGACGCAATTTGGGTAATTGTGGATCGATTAACCAAATCAGCTCATTTTCTACCCATGAAGGAAACCTTTAGCATGGAAAGACTAGCAAAATTTTATGTAGACGAGATAGTATCCTTACATGGAGTCCCACTCTCCATTGTATCGGATAGGGATAGTCGTTTCACTTCACATTTCTGGACAAGTTTCCAAGAAGCAATGGGAACCCGACTAAATTTAAGTACGATATATCATCCCGAAACAGACGGACAAGGTGAAAGGATGATCCAAACCCTGGAAGACATGCTTAGGGCATGTGTAATAGATTTTGGAGGAAACTGGGATGACCATTTACCTTTAATTGAATTCTCCTATAACAATAGTTATCATTCAAGCATTGAAGCTGCTCCGTTCGAAGCACTGTATGGACGAAAGTGTAGAACTTCAGTTTGCTGGGCAGAAATAGGAGAAAGTCAATTATCAGGTCCTGAAATCGTACAAGAAACCACCGACAAGATCACTCAAATTAAGGAAAGACTGAAAATGGCTCGAGATCGCCAGAAGAGTTATGCAGATAATAGACGCAAGCCACTAGAATTTCAAGTTGGAGACAGGGTACTCTTGAAAGTCTCTCCTTGGAAAGGAGTAGTTCGGTTCGGTAAAAAAGGAAAGCTAAGTCCAAGGTACATAGGACCATTCCCAGTAATCCAGAGAATAGGATCGGTTGCCTATCGCTTACAACTACAGGAAGAGTTAGCAGGAGTACATGATGTGTTTCATGTATCTAACCTCAAGAAATGTCTATCAGACAAATCGCTAGTAGTCCCTCTTCAAGACATACATGTAAATGAAAATTTGAAGTTCATGGAGAAACCGCTTCAAATAGAAGACAGAAAGATTAAGTTTCTCAAACACAAAAGATTAGTACTTGTCAAAGTCAAGTGGGATTCGAAAAGAGGACCCGAGTATACCTGGGAGCTAGAATCGGAATTGAAGCGAAAGTATCCTCACTTATTTCAGTAAATCTCGAGGACGAGATTTTTAAATAAGGTGGGGAGGATGTAAGGACCTGCAAAATTGTCCATAAACGACCCGTAAGTGAAAACCCGGAACCCTGAAACCCTAATGTGCATGAAAAACCAAGAAAACAAGATTTTCGACCTTCACGCGGGCCGCGTAAAGTGTAAGCTTCAGCTTACATGTGCCGCGTCAACTTGAAGGAAAAGATATAGGATTTAGACTTCAAACGGGCCGCGTAAAACGTAAACTTCAGATTACACGGGCCGCGTCAACTTAAAGTTGACGGATAAGCGCTACAGGCCACGTGGGGGGCCTACTGATGATACACAAGCCCTAGAGGGCTCTCGCGGGCCGCGTAAGATTCAAGTATGGGTTTACGCGGGCCGTGTAAAACCCAAAATCTGGCTATAAATTGAGCAGGGCATGGTCTTTCTTCTGTGTTCGAAAATTTAGTTACAAAACAGCCATATTCTGCTGAAAACAAGCAATTAGGGGTCACGACGTTGCTACGATACAGGGTATTAACTCGATCACTGCTACGATATAATGTCCGATTGATTGAAACCGATCCGATGGATGTTTAAGTGCTGCCCATAGTTGGGCTATACTTTGTCATTCGTCGTGAGAGTTTTGATTTCGTGAGTTATTATAAATGTTGTATTAAGTTATTGACCTAGTTTCGTATGCATTGCTGTTTAAATTAGGTTATCAGGCTTATCAGTAGGCTAAACTCTGCTCAATTAAACTTGCAATGTGAGTCATTCTCTTTTTATTAACAATGTTTTACAATACTCAAATTATTTTCAAGAGTTATAATTACAGGGATTAAGTCTTGGTTATCTTGAATCACTGGCAAGTGGGGTATTGTGCACATTACTAATTTTCTCACGGTTAGGTTCATCAACCTAACAGTGATAATCATCACTACTTGGGTGAAAGGACCCAATAGTGGTATGACCATCGTCACCAGGGTGTGACACGGCGCCAGATAAAAATAAGATAGTAGCCATTGTAATCGCTCTTATGCTGTAATTTATAACTAAGGTGTCATTTTATTTAACCTGAATGACTCGCCAGTATTTCCCCGCTGATAAAATATTTTTAAAACATGTTTCAGGTGACCTACTGTGAATCAAGGAAAAAGTGCTACGGAGCACTAACAAGCTTGAAGTGGTGGCTCAATAAAATAAATAAACATGTTTTGTAAAACAAGGGATTTCCTCGTGAGATTCCCTTTACTGTAAATTACAGGGTTTGTCCCAAAGTATGAAATAAAATAATTGGGCATTTTCAAGTTTCAAAAGATCCTGTTAAACTTCCGCTGTCAACTCAAATAATAAAATACCACGGATTTCTGTCACGCGGCTCCTGGACCAGGTCACACTGGGACGAGGGCCGTGATATAACACCTCGTAAAACCATGACCAATATAATGAAGACACGTGTCATGGAATTTAAACGTGTAATGGATTGATATGGAGGGACTAAAATTGTCAAACAATGCAAATATGTTAGTAAAAGGATCCAAAATGTCAACATGCCATTCTTGTGCCTCTGATTGACCTCATACGACGTTCTATTCTTTAATGAATAATTTGTCGAACATTGGAAGTCGTTTGAGCTTAAAATAAGGATTTTACGTAGCATAGGGGTTAGAAGTGTCAACATGTTAAATGTTACCTCTGAGTGACCTTTTAACGATCCCAAAAACATTGTAATAATTGTATATTTTACTCTCAAGAATAATGGATAGTAATCTCGTGGAGTTACGATGAAAACAAAACATTTCGGGTGATCGTACAACTAACCGGGAGCTTAACGGAGTTAGTTTAAGACCCAAGGCCCTTACAAGTTAACTATGGGGGTCATAAGTGCAATAAATGAAAGTTAAATAAACTTATTTTGGACCAGGGACGAAAACTGCAAAGTTTAAAAGATGTTATCCGGTCAAGAGGGAGTGTCGCGGCCCGCGTAGACTCTCTCTGAGTCTTACGCGGCCCGCGTAAGCAGCACCAGCGACCAAAAACATGACAGCTGCATATTTCAGCCTGTTACACCGCCTTTTCCTGCAATATTTCGATACCAGGGACTGTGCCAATGGTTTTTCATGCACTAGGGACACCTGGGAACATCTGAGAGCAACATAGGGACATATGGATTTATCTTGGAGACTCAAACTTCCTATATAAAGCTCTTGTTTTCACTTGTTCACTTGCACACTTGAAAAATCAATTCACAACTCATTCTTTGGAGTCCCTTGGAGTTCTAGGAAGCTTTCCTCGGTTCATATTTCGTGCTAAGAGTTCTTGTAAGCATTCTTAGCCTCTCTAGTTTAAGTTTTATTAGTTTAATGACCAAAAGTCAAAGCTATCGTAATTAAGCTTTGACTTAGTGATTAATCATTAATGGTCCAGCCATTATTCGAATTTAAAGTGGCTATGAGTTGGTAATTATGTAGGTAATAAACCCTTAAAAGGGCACCTACTGATTTCTACTCTAACTTGGTCAATTGTCGGGTCAAACTTATTAATAAAAAGTCAACATAATCTATTTTCGCAAATAAATTCATAACTAGTGATGCAGAGGTTATGGAACATGTTTAAGCCCTAAAATAACTTGGTAAATAATATAAGAACATGTTTAGGCATGTTCAACCCGACAATTCTGAGTTTAGGCTCGGTTCCCAACCGAAAGTCGCAAAAGTAGACTTTTGCTTTGACTTTCAGTTCTGACCAGATTTCGATTAGTTTAGATATGCCTTAAGGTTCCATTAGGACCATATTACATGTTAGCATAACCCTCTGAGATTATACTATATGGTTCCTTTTAAATCTGAATCATTTGCATGTTTCCGTTAAATGCTTAATTGTTGACCATTATGCCCTTTTGATATAAAAACGAGATTTTTGAAAATGTGAGAGGACAAAAACCTTTATTACTGATTTATAAGCATATCCTAAAAATTTGACATCAGTTTATGGTCTAAATTAGGAGTTATGCTCGATATCGTAAATTGAAGTCTTTTTATTAATTAAATGGCATTTTTAGCATAAATCACATTCAAATCCAATTTTTGTCACCAAACTTTATACCTACTGATATAATATAATATTTGAGGATTTTTGGAAATTTTTATTAAATTTTAAACTGATCATAACATAGAATTTTCGCATAGACTCGGTAATTGACGATAATGCCCTTTTCGCTAATAAAATGAGTTTTACACATCCTTTACATATCAAACCTTTTTCTATTGATTTTATATATTAAATAAATTATTTTAAACAGTAAAGGCTGATCAAAATCTCAGATTTCCTTAATCAACCAGAATATCGTCAAATACCGACTTTTATGCGATTTAGGCGCATTGTATGGTTTAAAACCATATTTGGCACCTAAGGCTTGTTACCTACTGATGTTATGAATAAATTTTTATACTTTAACAGTAAGTAAAAGTTTTGAACTCAGATTTCCAAATTTGACCCTTAAAGCTTATGTGAAATGACCAAAATGCCCCTACGGTGCATAGTTTGGCTATAAATGATAAATTTCACATATGTATGATATCTTACTGATATAACTTACAAAAATAAATATTTTTACTGATCATTATAGACCAGAACCTCAGATTACTATTTAACCTCTTTTATAATCTTTAAAATGACCAAAATACCCCTACGGGGCTTAAATTGATTTTAAATTCGTTTTGGGCATAATGGAAGGTATCCTACTGATATCATAACACATTTTAAGTATATTAACTTAGGGAACCTGTTCATGACTCATTTGGTTACCCGTTATGCATTTTTCGCGTTTGGTACAGTTTATGTAACTAGTTTGCATGAATTAACCGAAATGGGTCAAACCTTATCATTTTCACTTCAAAATCCAGAATGTGTTTAGTTTACCCATATTATACAAGTCTTCATGCTTGTCGGGTCTAAATCACATTCTAATCCGGTCTTCGCTTAATCTTGCGTTTTGAACTGTAAACCTTTCATTAAAACTAACCGGTCTAAGTTTAAATTGAAGTAAGACCCGTTAGGAATCTAATAGGTTATTAAAAACCTTCGTTCCAGATTTAGGAGCCTAGTAAAAGATATTTGCACTTGCTGATTGTTATACGGCTGAGATTAAATTATATTTTGCTCAGGTAAATACTTTTAACTTATTTTCCGTTATACGGGCTTGGGATACGGTATTTAATAATACCGCTTGGTCGGGTATTGAATCTTTAATCAAATAATGGTTAAATCATTGAGATAACCCGTTTAATCTGTTTTGTTTGTTTTAAGCCTTTGGGGGGTTAATGACCATGTCCTGGATATCCTCGGCTCATTCATTGAAATGGCCACGACTTAAGCACTGGGTGTATGCATACACCTGCCAGTGCGTATGTAAAAAGATGTACCCGCTTGTTGAGACTAACTCGCTGTGAGTTTATATTACGTGGTGTGTCTATTAATCTTTAACCCGGTACTTCTAACCCGAGCTGCTGAATGTATGACAAACATATAATTCTTTTACAAGATTATTTTTAAATAATTGTCCCAAGTTATAAAAGCATATTTGTGCCTTGTGCATTTAAATCAATTTTATAAACACTTTTCAAAAAGAGTCAGTTAATTGTATTTACCAGTGTAAACTGACGTATTTTCCAAAAAGGTTAAGTGCAGGTACTAAGCGAAATGGGCTGGCTACTCCTAGTATCAATTAAAGAGTCTTGAAAGCTTTTGATGCTTAAATCTGTTGAACGATATTTCTTTTTATTTTAGATCCGCCTGTGGATCCTTTACAATCCGTTGTGTAATACTTTATGTTACTTTTGAATCGGTTTGTAATATTATTACTTTTAGTCTTTCGCTGTGCATTGAACTGTGATAAATTGACTATGATGATATCAACTACGTCACGACACTCCTCACTGGGCCCACCGGTAATACGTGGAAATATCAGGGTGTGACAGGTTGGTATCAGAGCCAACATTGAGTGAATTGAACACTAGCCTTTTGTGTTTAATTTCAATGACACAGTTGCACATTCCTTGACCTCCGAGTCTAGCCAAAGGACTTAGGACTAATCCTAATATTTTATTTTGTCCTTTATTGTTTTCCTTTGTTGTTTCTTTTGTTTGTTTTGACAGGAACAAGAAAATGCCGCCACGTATCGAGGAAGAGGTAGAGGCGGAAAAGCCCCAGTTTTTACGAGTCATGACCACGAGGCCAGGCCGTCACACCGGCGAACTCCTTCAGCAACCATGAGCTCTAGTCCTCAAGAAGACTGGAGAACGTATTTGGAACCCGCGAAGTGTAACATTCCTATTTTTATCATATAAGATTATAGGTTTGGTTAAATTTATTAACCACTAGTAACTAGTTTATTTTAATATAAATATTCAACCCAAATAGTTTTAAACACTATTTTATATAGTTGATTGAAATATTATATTACTTAATTGGCCCAAATATGGGTGACCTTTCTAATAAAATAAAAGTATATAAAAATCTATATTATTAGACGGGTAGTCTACGGGTAAGTTGACTATTAGAAATATGAAGTTCCTAGACAGGCCTAGGAACCGTATAATAATTAAATTATAAAAATAAATTGTATTTTGAACCTACTCTATTTTGAATGAAACTTAGACCCAAATGTAGACAAAAATATACTCATTCTAAAGACATATTTATTATTTCCTAGAACATTATATTTTAAAAGTTATACGCGCCAAATAAATGAAGCAGATAAATTAATTATAAAATATAAATTATAAAATAATAATGATAATCGAAAATTAGATGGATATATCAATCCAATATAAACTAATATGAAAATTTGAATTGTTGGTCCAACATGAATATAACAGGTAAGATATACGTGTCATTCCAAAAGGAATTTCAATATAATATGAATGGATGATAAGATATAATTATGACTTGTTCTTCACTCAAGTTTTCCAATATAAATAGATGATAGTATTCAGATTATTCAATGCCATCTCTCTCGAATTCTCTCTCTCCATATTCTTTTATTTTTCCCTATAAATAATAATAAAGCCATGCCTTGTTTTAGGTGTTTTAACTCCCGATCACCGCTACCCGGTCCGATTCATCTGAGCCCCATAACACATGTCAAGGCTCTGCCTAAGTTGTTAGGGTTCAGTCTCGGGACATCGGGACAAGGTTGAATTAGGGATAATGTACTTACCACAATTACACTATATAATTTTATATAGCCCAGAAATTATACCCAAAATTCTACTAGGAGGTTTTCTAGTTGAACCCTAAAATTACAAAGTGGGTCCATTTTCTTTTCTCACTATTTTATTCCCTTTTTCTTTGTAATATAATTATATTCAAAAATGTCCCAAACCATAACAACTTTTACCAAAACTATTATATTATTATTATTATTATTTATATTTTGTCTAAAAGAAACCCTAATTGAGACACCCAAGTAATTCTGCATAAATCCTAAAATTTTCATAACAATCAGAATCAGGATCAGGGCCCCTAAAACTCAGGGGGGGTATTCCCTACTCGACGATTATCCACATATCTCGCTGTCTAAATTGAATTTATCATTTTCATCGACTCAGCTGAACTCCAAACACACGTGGCAACCATATGAAGAAAGTGGACCTTCGCGTCACGCGAGGGGGGTCAAAGTTTCAGTATAAATAGAGGATGTTGGGACTTGAATTCCTACACTGGAGCGACGTTAAAATTCGTTATACACTCGGAGTTATCGTCTGATTACTACAAAACACACACACTAGCTCGAATTCTGCCGCGATAACAGGGTATTAACTCAATCGCTGCTACGATTCAATGTCCGATCGATTGAAACTATCCGATGGATGTTTAAGCGCTATCCTTTGTCATTAGTCGTGATTCCGACAGGATGTTTGAGTACCACCCGAACTCGGGGAATACTCTGTCATTCGTTGTGAATCCGATGGATGTTTAAGTGATTGCACTTTGTCATTCGTTGCGAGGGTTTAATCTCGTGAGTTATCGTAAATGCTGTATTAGTTACTTACCTAGTTCGTGTGCACTAGGTTACAAGGCTAATCAATAGGCTAAGCTCTATAAATCTGCAATATATCAAGGCTTATCTATAGGCTAAACTTTGCCGTATGAATCTACATGCTTATAATGTGAGTCATTCTCTTTTTATCAAATTACTTTCAAAAGCAAGTTTATTTTCAAAGTTATAATTACAGGGATTAAGTCTTTGTAATCACCATATTACAGCCGGTATGTGGGGTTTTGTATACATTACTTGATAATCTTCACCATTGGACAACGAGTTAGCCAATGGGTGATATGACCATAGTCACAGAAACGAGTCGAGTGACAAATACCGAGGGTAGTTGGTTTGATATCAGAAACATTGTAATCGCTCTTAATACTGTAAATTATAACAAATGAGTCGTTTTAGCAAAATGAATGATTCACCAGTATTTTCCCGCTGACAAAACCTTTTTAAAACGCGTTTCAGGTAATTACAGTAGATTGGAGTAAGAGATGGATACGGCACTGAAAGGCTTCAAGAAGTGGCTTATTTTATTAATTAAATCAAATTAATAAATATTGTTTTATGTAATCAAATTTATCTTTATTAAAGCTACCATTGTAAAACATGGGTTTATCCCATCTATTTAATAAATAAAATCCGGTGTTTTTCTAAACTCTGATATTTTTCCTAACTCACGGTTCTGATAAAATTTCCGCTGCAATATTTTTCAAAATAATCACCGGTACCACGTGGCTGTTCGCGGCTCCCGATTCCGTCTAGGGTGGGTCGGGGGTCGTGACACGAGGCATTCTGTCTCGCTAAGCTCTTCGCCCTCGTATCACCACTCCTTTGGGCCACAATCAGAAAACGAGCCCAATGATTCTCACCACTCCTACCTTCCATTGCAGCGGTCAAGTTCACACCGGGCTTATCAGGACCCGACCCCATACTTTCAGAGCCGGTTCAACCAGGCGAACGTGAGTGAAGAACCAATTGGCCATAACCCATTGGGACCAGAAGACCACTTTCCTGGAGCCCAGGATATGGATATGGACGAGGATCCAGATCCGGAGCCTGCCGAGCCACCAACTGGGACGCCCACGCATCCCATAGAGATTTCAGATGGATCATCTTTCCATGGTTCACCTTATAGAGGCCCCGACTCTTTTACCCAGTGGTGGAGTAATTATAACTGGGAATACACACCTTCCCACCACTCATCACCCACCAACAGGTCCCCTCAGAGGACCCATATTTTGTGGCTGTCACACCACCGCTGCCAGTACAGCAACTGCCTCCAGAACCACCGAGGCGAAGGAGATCAGGTGCACGGATGTCCGTGCGAGGGGGATTCTACTTCAGCTCCCCCCAACACAGCAGCAACAGCCATTACTCGCCGTTGTATGAAGACCCGCAGATGGGTGGGCCTTCAAACCCAGTTTCAGAGGTCGACTCTCCACCAGTTGCACCACCACCACCACACATGGGTTTTGACAACCCGATATCTTCTTACGCCGGTGCAACGGCGTATAACCCTTTTGAGCAGCCAGCCTATTCTGGCTACAACTACTACAACGCCCCTAGTATTGACCCGTACCTCGAGGCGGCAAACTACAATGCTCTTCATCCTGAAGGGCCCTTTCAAGCTGCGTATCCAACTGGATACCCAGTATATGGGTATCAATACCCGCCACCTCTTCAACCTCAGTCGCAGCAGCAGCCGCAGTCGCCACTAGTTCAACCACCACAGCAGCAGGAGATCCTTCATAGGTTGAACCAGGTGGAACGTGATGTTCAGGTGGAGCGTAGAAGCCGTCGGGGTCTACTTAAGGGTTTGGCTGATTTAATAAAGGGGAAAAACAGAAGGGATTATTGAAATTCCTTATTTGTTTGTTTTGTAATTTTGATTTTCACTTAAGTCCCTGTGTGGACATTTATTTATGTACCTAGTCCCTGCGAGGACTTGTATTTTCACTTTAGCCCCTGCGTGGGCAAGTTATTTATGTAAACGTCCCGTTTAGGGCATCTATGTACTTCTTTTAAATTTAGTGGAATGTTTAATTCAAAATTTCATTTTGTCATTATATGTATGAACATATTATATGAAATAAATCAAGATAACATTTCATTTATAATTATTCTGCCATTAAATATTAAACAAAATCTTAAAGGAAAAACCTTGCTTATGTGTCAGACTAAGACAGGGCCATGATGGTAGTCCCTTTTTAAGATTCAAATCCTTGTTAACATCTGAAAACATGTTAACACTCCTGGCAAATGTGATTCGACAAAATCACACAAGTCATCCATATATTGGATTCTTCCAATTCCCTTTTCTTTATTTATTATTTAAACATCCCTTAGTGATGAAGTGCCTACGGGCCATATTTACTGTCCTTTGAGACAAAAGACAGTTGTAGTCTACGACTCCCTGTCAAGAAAAGATGATGAACTATGTTCAAGCCTTAATGCCTCGATCCTATAAGATCATGGCTTATATTTTAAGACTGTCCTTGTGACTAGGCTTTTTGTGCCACTCTAATGCTTTAATGAATTATAACTGAGGATAATTATAATGAAAATCCTGAATAAATATGACTAACAAATTAACCAATATGGTTGTTGACACCATGGTTAATGAATCATCAAAAAAATGACTATTCCATAGTAGACTTCTGAATTAATTATTGTTATCATCTTTATGTAGCAATCAAGCTACATGGCAGAATCAGAAGAGGTTAACAGTCACCCGCGGGAGAATTATGATACTACCAGAATCAACGTAACTGGTGAGGAACTTCAAGCATTGATTGACAATGCTGTTACTAAAGCCATGGACAGGCAGTTTAAAGAATCAAGTGGTATTCGGAGCAAGACCCAATCGGTACCTCATCCAAAACCACCCTCTAAGACTCATGTATCTCATAAGGACGAATCTCATCATTCGTCAAATCAGAGGAGTGTTCCATCCAACCGAATCGTGCTCAATCAGGAGCCGCGTGTTAAATAATTGTCCCAAGTTATAAAAGCATATTTGTGCCTTGTGCATTTAAATCAATTTTATAAACACTTTTCAAAAAGAGTCAGTTAATTGTATTTACCAGTGTAAACTGACGTATTTTCCAAAAAGGTTAAGTGCAGGTACTGAGCGAAATGGGCTGGCTACTCCTAGTATCAATTAAAGAGTCTTGCAAGCTTTTGATGCTTAAATCTGTTGAACAATATTTCTTTTTATTTTAGATCCGCCTGTGGATCCTTTACAATCCGTTGTGTAATACTTTATGTTACTTTCGAATCGGTTTGTAATATTATTACTTTTAGACTTCCGCTGTGCATTGAACTGTGATAAATTGACTATGATGATATCAACTACGTCACGACACTCCCCACCGGTAATACGTGGAAATATCAGGGTGTGACAGGTTGGTATCAGAGCCAACATTGAGTGAATTGAACACTAGCCTTTTGTGTTTAATTTCAATGACACAGTTGCACATTCCTTGACCTCAGAGTCTAGCCAAAGGACTTAGGACTAATCCTAATCTTTTATTTTGTCCTTTATTGTTTTCCTTTGTTGTTTCTTTTGTTTGTTTTGACAGGAATAAGAAAATGCCGCCACGTATCGAGGAAGAGGTAGAGGCGGAAAAGCCCCAGTTTTTACGAGTCATGACCACGAGGCCAGGCCGTCACACCGGCGAACTCCTTCAGCAACCATGAGCTCTAGTCCTCAAGAAGACTGGAGAACGTATTTGGAACCCGTGAGGCGTTCTGTCTCGCTAAGCTCTTCGTCCTCGTATCACCACTCCTTTGGGCCACAATCAGAAAACGAGCCCAATGATTCTCACCACTCCTACCTTCCATTGCAGCGGTCAAGTTCACACCGGGCTTTTCAGGACCCGACCCCATACTTTCAGAGCCGGTTCAACCCGGCGAACGTGAGTGAAGAACCAATGGGCCATAACCCATTGGGACCAGAAGACCACTTTCCTGGAGCCCAGGATATGGATATGGACGAGGATCCAGATCCGGAGCATGCCAACCCACCAACTGGGACGCCTACGCATCCCATAGAGATTTCAGACGGATCATCTTTCCATGGTTCGCCTTATAGAGGTCCCGACTCTTTTACCCAGTGGTGGAGTAATTATAACTGGGAATACACACCTTCCCACCACTCATCACCTCACCAACAGGTCCCCTCAGAGGACCCATATTTTGAGGCTGTCACACCACCGCCACCGCCGTCGCCAGTACAGCAACTGCCTCCAGAACCACCGAGGCGAAGGAGATCAGGTGCACGGATGTCCATGCGAGGGGGATTCTACTTCAGCTCCCCCCAACACAGCAGCAATAGCCATTACCCGCCGTTGTATAAAGACCCGCAGATGGGTGGGCCTTCAAACCCAGTTTCAGAGGTCGACTCTCCACCAGTTGCACCACCACCACCACCACACATGGGTTTTGACAACCCGATACCTTCTTACGCCCGTGCAGCGGCGTATAACCGTTTTGAGCAGCCAGCCTATTCTGGCTACAACTACTACAACGCCCCTAGTATTGACCCGTACCTCGAGGCGGCAAACTACAATGCTCTTCATCCTGAAGGGCCCTTTCAAGCTGCGTATCCAACTGGATACCCAGTATATGGGTATCAATACCCGCCACCTCTTCAACCTCAGTCGCAGCAGTAGTCGCAGTCGCCACTAGTTCAACCACCGCAGCAGCAGGAGATCCTTCATAGGTTGAACCAGGTGGAACGTGATGTTCAGGTGGAGCGTAGAAGCCGTCGGGGTCTACTTAAGGGTTTGGCTGATTTAATAAAGGGGAAAAACAGAAGGGATTATTGAAATTCCTTATTTGTTTGTTTTGTAATTTTGATTTTCAATTAAGTCCCTGTGTAGACATTTATTTATGTACCTAGTCCCTGCGAGGACTTGTGTTTTCACTTTAGCCCCTGCGTGGGCAAGTTATTTATGTAAAAGTCTCGTTTAGGGCATCTATGTACTTCTTTTAAATTTAGTGGAAGGTTTAATTCAAAATTTCATTTTGTCATTATATGTATGAACATATTATATGAAATAAATCAAGATAACATTTCATTTTATAATTATTCTGCCATTAAATATTAAACAAAATCTTAAAGGAAAAACCTTGCCCATGTGTCAGACTAAGACAGGGCCATGATGGTAGTCCCTTTTTAAGATTCAAATCCTTGTTAACATCTGAAAACATGTTAACACTCCTGGCAAATGTGATTCGACAAAATCACACAAGTCATCCTTATATTGGATTCTTCCAATTCCCTTTTCTTTATTTATTATTTAAACATCCCTTAGTGATGAAGTGCCTACGGGCCATATTTACTGTCCTTTGAGACAAAAGACAGTTGTAGTCTATGACTCCCTGTCAAGAAAAGATGATGAACTATGTTCAAGCCTTAATGCCTCGATCCTATAAGATCATGGCTTATATTTTAAGACTGTCCTTGTGACTAGGCTTTTTGTGCCACTCTAATGTTTTAATGAATTATAACTGAGGATAATTATAATGAAAATCCTGAATAAATATGACTAACAAATTAACCAATATGGTTGTTGACACCATGGTTAATGAATTATCAAAAAAATGACTATTCCATAGTAGACTTCTGAATAAATCATTGTTATCATCTTTATGTAGCAATCAAGCTACATGGCAGAATCAGAAGAGGTTAACAGTCACCCGCGGGAGAATCATGATACTACCAGAATCAACGTAATTGGTGAGGAACTTCAAGCATTGATTGACAATGTTGTTACTAAAGCCATGGACAGGCAGTTTAAAGAATCAAGTGGTACTCGGAGCAAGACCTGATCGGTACCTCATCCAAAACCACCCTCTAAGACTCATGTATCTCATAAGGACGAATCTCATCATTCGTCAAATCAGAGGAGTGTTCCATCCAACCGAATCGTGCTCAATCAGGAGCCGCGTGTTAAAACATGTTCATATAAGTATTTCGTCTCCTGCAAGCCCAGAGACTTCACAGGGGAGAATGGAGCCATAGATTGTATGACTTGGCTCGACGAAATGCATACAGCGGTTGATATTAGTGGATGTGCAGAGTAAGATATTTTGAAGTTTGTCTCACAATCTTTTAAAGGAGAAGCTCTAGCTTGGTGGAGGTCCCTAATCCAAGCTACAGGGAAGATCCCATTGTATAATCTGACTTGGGATCAGTTTGTTGCTTTAATCAAAGAAAATTTATGTCCTCAACATGAAGTTGAGAAAATTAAGACTGACTTCTTGACTTTGGTCATGAAAAACTTTGACTGTCAGGCATATCTTACGAGCTTCAACACTATGTCACGATTGGTTCCATACTTGGTCACACCAGAACCAAAACGCATAGCTCTCTTTATTAGAGATTTAGCTCCGGAAATTAAGGCAAGTGTGAAAGCATCAAGACCTACCACCTTTAGGTCAGTGGCTGATTTGTCGTTATCTCTTACTCTCGATGCGGTTAGGCAGAGATCGCTTAAGAATTCTGAAGAAGGGAAAAAGAAATGTGAGGATGAGAACTCACGCCGTTCTGATAAGAAACATAAGGGGAACTCTGAGAACAAGAAGGGTTCTGGGTTCAAAAAGGATAACCAACAGTCGGGTGAGAAACCCAGATGTAAGACCTGCAAGAAGTGCCATCTAGGGAAGTGCAGGTTCAAATCAAAATCCCAATCGCAACCTAGGGCTTGTGGGATCTGCAAATCGAGTGAGCATAAAATGTTGGATTGCAAGAAGATAAAGGATGTGACTTGTTACAACTGTAACGAGAAGGGGCATATTAAGTCCAACTGCCCAAAATATGCAAAGAAACCTGAAGAGGGTAAAAAGGCCAATACTCGGGTCTTTCAAATGAATGCACAAGAAGCGGTTCAGAACGACAATGTGATAACAGGTACCTTTCTTATCAATGATGTTTATGCAAGGGTATTGTTTGATTCGGGTGCAGTCGTTTGTAGACAATGAATTTAGTAAGTTATTAAATCTGCATGTTAAAACCCTAAGCATAAAATATGAAGTAGAATTAGCCGATGGTACCATAGAGACTGCTTCAACCGTATTAGATGGATGTTTTATATCCATTAGGAACCACTCTTTTCCACTGTCTTTGCTTCCTTTGAAATTGGCGGGATTCGACATAATGATAGGCATGGATTGGTTGTCTTCTAATCTAGCTTAGATTGTATGTGATAAGAAGCAAGTGCTTATTAAGACTCCTTATGGTGAGCCGTTAACAATTCAAGGAGATACACAGTACGGTTTGCCTAAGCAAGTGTCTATGCTTAAGGCGTCAAGGTGTTTGAAGAAGGGTTGTGTCATTTACATGGCACAAGTAACTATTGATGAACCAAAGCCCAAGATCGAAGACATACCTATTATTTCTGAATATCCAGACGTTTTCCCTGAAGAACTACCTGGTTTACCTCCAGACAGGCAAGTAGAGTTCAGAATTGACATCATTCCTGGAGTGGCACCAATTGCAAGAGCACCTTACCGATTGGCACCAACTGAGATGAAAGAGTTAAGAACTCAGTTGGATGTTCTGTTGGCAAAAGATTTTATTCGACCTAGCTCGTCTCCTTGGGGAGCACCGATACTGTTTGTGAAGAAGAAAGATGGATCAATGCGTCTATGCATTGATTATCGCGAATTGAACAAGGTTACAATCAAGAACAGATATCCTTTGCCAAGGATCGACGATCTGTTCGATCAATTGCAAGGGGCAAGTTACTTCTCCAAGATTAACTTGAGATCAGGTTACCATCAGCTGAAGGTCAGAGATGAAGATGTGCATAAGACTGCATTCAGGACTCGTTATGGTCACTACGAGTTCTTGGTGATGACTTTCGGGCTCACTAATGCACCAGCAGCGTTCATGGATCTCATGAATCGCGGTTGCAAGCCTTATTTGGACAAGTTTGTCATTGTATTTATTGATGACATACTTATATATTCGAAGAATCAGGCCGATCATGAAAAACATCTTTGATGTATTCTTAAACTTCTTCAGCAAGAGAAGCTCTACGCCAAGTTTTCAAAATGCGAGTTTTGGATTCGTGAAGTCCAATTTCTTGGACATGTGGTTAGCGAGCGTGGTATCCAGGTGGATCCCGCTAAGATTGAAGCCATCATGAATTGGCAAGAGCCGAAGACGCCCACAGAGATTCGCAGCTTCTTGGGTATGGCAGGATATTACAGGCGTTTTATTGAAAATTTCTCAAGAATTGCTGCACCCCTAACTTCATTGACTCGCAAGAATATAAAGTTTGATTGGGGTCATAAGCAACAAGAATCCTTTGAGATTCTTAAGCAAAAGTTGAGCAATGCTCCGGTTTTGACATTTCCTGAAGGAATGGAAGAGTTTGTGGTATACTGGGACGCATCGCACACTGGAATGGGTTGTGTACTCATGCAAAGAGGCAAGGTCATTGCCTATGCCTCACAACAATTAAGGGTGCACGAAAAGAATTACACCACCCATGACTTGGAATTGGGTGTCATTGTGTTTGCACTAAAAATTTGGAGGCATTATTTATATGGTACTAAGTGTCTGATCTATTCTGATCATAAGAGCCTTCAGCATCTGTTTAACCAGAAGGATCATAACATGAGACAGCGTCGATGGATGGAGACACTGAATGATTATGATTGTGAAATCCGATATCATCCAGGCAAAGCGAATGTAGTCGCCGATGCCTTGAGCATAAAAGAAAGGATTAAGCCTATTAGAATCAATGCCAAGAGCATTGAATTAAAGAACAGCTTGAATGAAAGGTTATTAGCCGCTCAAAAGGAAGCAGTATTAGAAGCTAACTATCTGAATGAGAAGTTAGGAGTAACTGTTGAACAGTTATCGTATGGCAAGGATGGAATCCTAAGATTGAATGGACGAATATGGGTTCCAATCTATAGAGGACTTAGGGATGTGATCCTTCAAGAAGCCCATACTTCCAAGTATTCTGTTCATCCTGGCAGTGATAAGATGTACCAGAATTTAAAGGCAAATTATTGGTAGATAGGTTTGAAGAAATCTATAGCCACTTATGTGGCTAAATGTCTGACGTGTGCTCAAGTTAAAGCTGAACACCAGAAGCCGTCAGGTTTGCTACAACAGCCTGAACTTCCCACCTGGAAGTGGGAAATGGTAAATATGGATTTCATCACTAAGTTACCAAGGACAAAGCATGTGAATGATACTATTTGGGTTATAGTGGATAGACTGACCAAGTCAGCTCACTTCTTACCTATTAAAGAAACACACAGCTCAGATAAGCTAGCCCAGCTGTACGTGGATGAGATAGTATCTCTCCACGAAGTGCCAGTATCTATTATCTCTGATAGGGATACTAGATACACGTCTCACTTTTGGAAATGCTTTCAGCAATCATTGGGCACTCGATTAAACTTCAGCACTGCTTATCATCCTCAGACGGATGGGCAAAGCGAACGTACAATTCAAACACTTGAGGATATGCTACGAGCCTGTGTTATTGATTTAGGTGGAAGCTGGGATGACCATCTTCCATTGATCGAATTTTCATACAATAATAGCTATCATTCAAGTATTCAAGTTGCACCTTTCGAAGCTTTGTATGGAAGAAAGTGTAGGACGCCAGTTTGTTGGGCGAAAGTTGGAGATGTCCAACTAACAGGACCTGATATAGTCCTGGAGACGACAGATAAGATTGTGCAGATACGTGATCATCTCAAAGCTGCCAGGGATAGGCAGAAAAACTACGCAGATAAAAGGCGTAAACCTCTAAAATTCGAGGTAGGTGATAAAGTGTTACTTAAGGTATCACCCTGGAAAGGGGTGATACGTTTTGGCAAGAAGGGCAAGCTAAGCCCAAGATACATAGGACCATTCGAGATCATCGAATGTGTCGGAACAGTGGCTTACAAGCTAAATCTGCCTGAAGAGCTCAGTGGAATTCACAATGTGTTCCACATTTGCAACTTGAAGAAGTGTCTAGCTGATGAATAACTAGCCATGTCACATAAGGATGTGCATATAGATGAGAGCTTAAAGTTTGTTGAAAAACCTTTGTCGATCGAGGATCGACAGGTTAAGAAGCTTTGAAGGAAGCATGTACCGATTGTGAAGGTAAAATGGGATGCCCGAAGAGGCCCAGAATACACGTGGGAGGTTGAATCCACAATGAAACAGAAGTACCCTCATTTATTTCAGTAAATCTCGAGGTTGAGATTTCTTTTAAGGGGGTGAGGATGTAACACCTCGTAAAACCATGAGCAATATAATGAAGAAATGTGTCATGGACTTTAAACGTGTAATGGATTGATCTGGAGGGACTAAAATTATCAAACAATGTAAATATGTTAGTAAAAGGATCCAAAATGTCAACATGCCATTCTTGTGCCTCTGATTGACCTCATACGACTCTCGTATTCTTTAATGAATAATTTGTCGAACATTGGAAGTCATTTGAGCTTAAAATAAGGATTTTACGAAACATAGGGGTTAAAAGTGTCAACATGTTAAATGTTACCTCTGAGTGACCTTTTAATGATCCCAAAAACATTGTAATAATTGTATATTTTACTCTCAAGAATAATGGATAGTAATCTCGTGGAGTTACGATGAAAACAAGACATTTCGGGTGATCGTACAACTAACCGGGAGATTAACGGAGTTAGTTTAAGACCCAAGGCCTTTACAAGTTAACTATAGGGGTCATAAGTGCAATAAACGAAAGTTAAATAAACTTATTTTGGACCAGGGACCAAAACTGCAAAGTTTAAAAGATGTTATCCGGTCAAGAGGGAGTGTCGCGGCCAGCGTAGACTCTCTCTGAGTCTTACGCGGCCCGCGTGAGCAGCACCAGAGACCAAAAACATGACAGCTGCATGTTTCAGCCTGTTACACCGCCTTTGCCTGCAATATTTCGATACCAGGGACTGTGCCAATGGTTTTTCATGCACTAGGGACACCTGGGAACATCTGAGAGCAACATAGGGACATATGGATTGATCTTGGAGACTCAAACTTCCTATATAAAGCTCTTGTTTTCACTTGTTCACTTGCACACTTGAAAAATCAATTCATAACTCATTCTCTGGAGTCCCTTGGAGCTCTAGGAAGCTTTCCTCTGTTCATATTTCGTGCTAAGAGTTCTTATAAGCATTCTTAGCCTCTCTAGTTTAGGTTTTATTAGTTTAATGACCAAAAGTTAAAGCTATCGTAATTAATCTTTGACTTAGTGATTAATCACTAATGGTCCAGCCATTATTAGAATTGAAAGTGTCTATGAGTTGGTAATTATGTAGGTAATAAACCCTTAAAAAGGCACCTACTAATTTCCACTCTAACTTGGTCAATTGTCGGGTCAAACTTATTAATAAAAAGTCAACAGAATCTATTTTCGCAAATAAATTCATAACTAGTGATGCAGAGGTTATGGAACATGTTTAAGCACTAAAATAACTTGGTAAATAATGTAAGAACATGTTTAGGCATGTTCAACCCGACAATTCTGAGTTTAGGCTCGGTTCGCAACCGAATGTCGCAAAAGTAGACTTTTGCTTTGACTTTCAGTTCTGACCCGATTTAGCTTAGTTTAGATATGCCTTAAGGTTCCATTAGGACTATATTACATGTTAGTATAACCCTTTGAGATTATACTATGTGGTTCCTTTTAAATCTGAATCATTTGCATGTTTCCGTTAAATGCTTAATTGTTGACCATTATGCCCTTTTGATATAAAAACGAGATTTTTGAAAATGTGAGAGGACAAAAACCTTTATTACTGATTTATAAGCATGTCCTAAAAATTTGACATCAGTTTATGGTCTAAATTAGGAGTTATGCTCGATATCGTAAATTGAAGTCTTTGTATTAATTAAATGGCATTTTTAGCATAAATCACATTCAAACCCAATTTTTGTCACCAAAATTTATACCTACTGATATAATATAATATTTGGGGATTTTTGGAATTTTTTATAAAATTTTAAACTGATCATAACATAGAGTTCTCGCATAGACTCGGTAATTGACGATAATACCCTTTTCGCTAATAAAATGAGTTTTACACATCCTTTACATATCAAACCTTTTTCTACTGATTTTATATATTAAATAAATTATTTTAAATAGTAAAGGCTGATCAAAATCTCAGATTTCCTTAATCAACCCGAATATCGTCAAATACCGACTTTTATGCGATTTAGGCGCATAGTATGGTTTAAAACCATATTTGGCACCTAAAGCTAGTTACCTACTGATGTTATAAATAAATTTTTATTTTTTAATAGTAAGTAAAAGTTTTGAACTCAGATTTCCAAATTTGACCCTTAAAGCTTATGTGAAATGACCAAAATGCCCCTACGGTGCATAGTTTGGCTATAAATGATAAATTTCACATATGTATGATATCTTACTGATATAACTTACTAAAATAAATATTTTTATTGATCATTATAGACCAGAACCTTAGATTACTATTTAACCTCTTTTATAATCTTTAAAATGACCAAAATACTCCTACGGGGCTTAAATTTATTTTAAATTCGTTTTGGGCATAATGGAAGGTATCCTACTGATATCATAACACATTTTAAGCATATTAACTTAGGGAACCTGTTCATGACTCATTTAGTTACCCGTTATGCTTTTTTCACGTTCGGTACGGTTTTTGTAACTAGTTTGCATGAATTAACCGAAACGGGTCAAACCTTATCATTTTCACTTCAAAATCCAGAATGTGTTTAGTTTACCCATATTATACAAGTCTTCATGCTTGTCGGGTCTAAATCACATTCTAATCTGGTCTTCGCTTAATCTTGCGTTTTGAACCGTAAACCTTTCATTAAAACTAACCGGTCTAAGTTTAAACTTAAGTAAGACCCGTTAGGAATCTAATAGGTTATTAAAAACCTTCGTTCCAGATTTAGGAGCCCAGTAAAAGATATTTTCACTTGCTGATTGTTATACGACTGAGATTAAATTATATTTTGCTCAGGTAAATACATTTAACTTATTTTCCGTTATACGGGCTTGGGATACGGTATTTAATAATACCGCTTGGTCGGGTATTGAATCTTTAATCAAATAATGGTTAAATCATTGAGATAACCTGTTTAATCTGTTTTGTTTGTTTTAAGCCTTTGGGGGGTTAATAACCATGTCCTGGATATCCTCGGCTCATTCATTGAAATGGCCATGACTTAAGCATAGGGTGTAGGCATACACCTGCCAGTGCGTATGTAAAAAGATGTACCCTCTTGTTTAGACTAACTCTCCATGAGTTTATATTACATGGTGTGTCTATTAATCTTTAACCCGGTACTTCTAACCCGGGCTACTGAATGTATGACAAACATATAATTCTTTTACAAGATTATTTTTAAATAATTGTCCCAAGTTATAAAAGCATATTTGTGCCTTGTGCATTTAAATCAATTTTATAAACACTTTTCAAAAAGAGTCAGTTAATTGTATTTACCAGTGTAAACTGACGTATTTTCCAAAAAGGTTAAGTGCAGGTACTAAGCGAAATGGGTTGGCTACTCCTAGTATCAATTAAAGAGTCTTGCAAGCTTTTGATGCTTAAATCTGTTGAACAATATTTCTCTTTATTTTAGATGCGCCTGTGGATCCTTTACAATCCGTTGTGTAATACTTTATGTTACTTTCGAATCGGTTTGTAATATTATTACTTTTAGACTTCTGCTGTGCATTGAACTGTGATAAATTGACTATGATGATATCAACTACGTCACGATACTCCCACCGGGCCCACTGGTAATACGTGGAAATATCGGGGTGTGACAGTATATTGGGCGAATCCATTACATAGGTAGTTACTTGTATGTACTTTCTAGATTTTCTTTATCTATATTAAAAATTGCACATGTTCATCCTTCAATTTCAATGAGTACACTTATCTTATCGTCATATCGGTTAAATATTTTTCACAAATTCCATATATCCTTTGATAAGATAAGTTAAATGTAGTGGGAACTTCCCATCTCTTTAAGCTCATTTACTTTCTTTCTCTATCACTCACACATTATAGCATTACTACGCTAACCACGAACCCAATTTCTTCTACTCAAAGCTTCCAACATAAAAATGAAAAAGTTCATTTTAATTGTGAGTTAATTAAGAGTATCCCTCTTAGTTGTTGCATGGCGTTTGCTCAAGCCTTAACTGTTGTGTTATGCAAGGTGGTTGCTATGCCAGAGTCTGTTGAGGGGTGGGTTAAACTCTTGTTATTACCGTGTTGCACCTTGCGGGTGTTCAGGCCCTCCAACAGACAAGAACATAGGTCGGGAAATAGGAAGTCCTTGCAATGTCGTAGTATTCAGCGGGCCCTAGCGGCTTGGGGAGATGGGAGCGGGTTCGGGTTCGCTAAACTCATCCTATCCCTTTTCAACCAAACCTTGGAGGGGGAATTAGGCCCGAGGAAGGCTCTCTTAAGCTTGGTAACTCTGATGGAAGTGTCAAATGTTTACGGAATGTTGCTGATGAACACTTCACTGCTGCGGTTAAGGTTTTATGTTCTTCCAGGGTTGCACCTCTCGGGGGAGCTACCATGAGGGCGCTGGTGGATAAACACCCTGTCCTGCCACTCCCTTATCTGTGGAAGCCGACTGTGTCCTGGGGTGAATTAAATTCTTCCCAAAAGGGACTTCTTGTGGGAGGGATGGGCTAAGGGCCCAACACATTTTGGACGCCCTTTGTGGGGAGGGGTCTGCAATTACTTCTTGTTTACTCAGGGCTATTACTGAGGTGGTTAACATGTGGTTGGGATGATGATGCCCCAGGGCCTTGGCAGAGTTTGTTGCTTCTGCACCCTAACCCCATCGCTAAAGTCGGACAATGGGATTCGGCCTATAGCCGTGGGAGCTATTTAGAGGAGGCCAGTTTCTAAGGTGGCTATGAGTAAGGTGGGGAAAGAGATGGCCAATTACCTTGGTGATCACCAATTCAGGGTTGGGATCCCTAGTGGGGCAGAGGTTGTGCTCCATAGCGCGAACAAGTTTTTAAATCAATTCAAGTCAGATGGATCATTGGCTATGTTTACAGTTGATTTCTCTAATGCCTTCAACCTTCTGGATAGAATGACTCTCATTCATAAGGTTCATTCCTGATGCCCGTCAATCTCCCCATGGGTCAACTTCTTATATGGACAACCAACAAGGCTGAATGTCGGCGATGAGTGCATTGGTTCCACCACTGGGCTTCAACAAGGAGACTCCTTAAGACCCCTCCTTTTTGCCTTAGCTTTGCACCCTCTCATTCAACGGGTTCGGGAATGCTGTAACTTACATTTCCATGCATGGTATTTGGATGATGGAACAATTATAAGAGACGTTGTTGAAGTGGCTAAGGCTTTGGATATCATTAGGTCTGAGGGACCTAGTTTGAGGCTTGAGCTTAACATCAAGAAAACTGAGGTTTTCTGGCCGTCGTGCAATGGGATAAAGGCAAAGGAAGGTTTGTTTCCCAGTGGGATTGGGAGGCCAGTGTGACATCTGTGTCTCTACGACCATCAAAAAAATACCAAATCAATGAAATATTGTGTTTCATACTTCGTATTTGTATAAATATGTGTATCATTTGCACATATCAATTCTTGTTCGATTTCGAGCTCTAAATCGCTTTTTAGAAGATTATACACGAACTGATGCATAAACGTAATCAGTTTATCACGAACAATACTACAGAACAGTGACATGGGCTTAACATACATTAAATAACCTTTACATAACTTAGAAATAAGTTTTGGAGGGTTTGGTGTGTCGAAATCAAGTTTATTCGATCGCAGGGACTATTTGCATCAAACTGCAAAAGTCTGCTGATTCGTATCGTAACGAACATTCCGGAACTTGATCATAAGTTAAACATGCCCTAAATATCCTTTACATAGCTTAGAAATAGGCTTTGAGATGTTTGGTGCGCAAAAATAAACTTATTTGATAAATAGGGACTAAAAGCGTCAAAAGTGCATAAGTTTGCATTTTCGAGCATATCTTACATTCTAAATATATCCGGACATCCAAAAATTTATGTAATCATTTAAATACTTTATTTTAGTGTTTGGCATGATAAAATTCCATTCGTCGCGTAATTTGGATCGTTTTTCGCGTCCGTTCATGTTTCGTCGTAATTAACCGAACAACGCAATCGTACAGCCAAACGAACCGACATCCGAGATGTTTTTGAGCATGTTTCATGTCCCCTATACTTTAACTTCATTATAGAGCCTTGAAATGAGGTTAATGGGGCTTAAACGTGTCAAAAATGCATCGAAAAGCAAGTTTTACACATTCAGGGACCAAAACTGACATTTTTTGAAAGTCAGTCTAGGCGGGGCGCATAAGAGGAGCCCATTCCTTATGCGGGTCACGAGAGCTGCCCAGATCAGCAAAACAGTTTTCTGCATTCAGCAGCTGGTTTTCTGGTTTTGGGCATGGTTTCTTCATACTATGAGCTTGTTTTAGGCACCCATAGTATTATAATTCAGTGGGCACACATGGAGGGCCAAGATTGAAGCTCGTAAATCAAGGAACAATCCTAACGGTGGTCCAAACTCTATAAATATCCACCTTGTTTCATTTAGTTCTTCACACTTGATTCATTTCTACTCTAAGTTGGGGTTTCCACACTTCATACCTGAGCAACTTGAATCAAATCTCCATTGCTTGGACCTTTTGTAAGTTTCTTTCATGCTTTTATGCGTTTTTAAGCGTAAAAGTCAAACAGTGTTTGACTTTCTGCTTTGACTGGTCAATGGTCAACACGAAGTTCGTTTGAACTTCGCAACGTGAGCGTAATCACGATGGTTATAGTCCCTTGTGACTATACCTACTGATTACCACGTTGATTAGGCATAGTGACGAGTTATAGTTTCGGTCAAAATGCATATTCATGGGTATTTTGCAACCAAACTATTCTTAGGTATCAAAACCCTTTGTTTTGATATCAAACTTGTTTTCTAACTTTGTTAAACATGTTTAACTCATCACTTTTAGTTTAGTGCTTATATAGGGTCGTAAGATAAGCGGTCTAAACAACCGCTTAGACTTTCGAACTTGACTCATTTGGTCGATCATTAGGATCCGACCAAACATGTTTTGTGACCATAGTTGCATAGGGAATAACCTTCCGAGGTTATACCTTATGGTCACTGTGTTTACTGAGTTGTATGATAGGTAATTTATATGCCTTAGGAAAATGACCAAAATGCCCTTTTTACGCATAAATTCATTTTAAGCATATGTAACCTAAATTTTGACATCTAAACTGATTAGGTAACATTATTAGATATGTTAAGGGATATAATACTTGTCATAGGACTAGTTAGGCGGTCCGAACGCGTTTTACGCGAACGACGCGTTAAAGTAGCGTAAGCTACCTAAACGGGTCGTAATGGGTTGTAAGCACTTAGGATAGGTTTCGATTTAGAATGTACTCTTTGTTAAACCATATTACATGAGTTCCTATACTCATTTGGTTTACGAAACCTCATTCTATCCGATCTTCCGATTTAAGTCCGGTTTATTAACATAGTTACCTATATTAGGTGTCGTTTGATTCCGTGATCCCTCTAGCTTTGCTTGGTTGTTATTCAAGACTTCTAAGCATCCTCAAGTGAGTACATAGTTCCCTCTTTTACGTTTTCAAATGTTTTGGGGTGATACACATGTGCCTACTTGTTACTTTTGTGCTTTTCATGTTTTTATATCATATGCTTGCTATGTTTATTAGTACACATATAGTACATGATTTCTTCCATGTTTTTGCTATGTATGTTTTATTAACATGCTAGCATATTGATTCAATATATTAAATTTTTGTTGCATATGTTCATCCAGCATATGGACACATTGTTTTACATTTTTACTTTATATGTTCATTTAGCATATTTAAGTACATTATTTTCATATAACATGCTTACATTTGGTATGACATTTGGTTTATTTAAAGGGTCATAAATACATTCATTAACACCGATCATGCCGTTTGTTAGTAGGTAGTGGTACCATAGGAATTGACAACTCCCATTCCTGAAATCCTAGGTTTGTTTGGGTGGAAGGAATGACCGAATTCGATATTTAGAATTTAGATAAATCTTTAACTTGTTAAGGGTTTGTCGCCACAGTCGCAAGGCTTGAATGTAGACGTTTAACATTACCGCATAGATGTTTGTATCAGTAAAGCATGCATTTATTTTACAAAACATAACTTTTGATTTAAATTGTGATTTATTCAAATACATTGTTTTGTACATTTTACATATGGTTAGAATAGATACTTTTATTTATTTTGCCATACATAACATTTGATTATACATGAACATTTTTATATTGGTTTAAACAATACATTTTGGTGGTTTGTGTAAGTGATTTAAATAACGAGGCGTGTGTAGTATGATAAAAGCATGGTGGATACGCCGCTGGTACTTCCTATATATAAGTGCTTTTATGATATTTAATATCGTAGCGTTATTTAAACCATTTCAATTTAGACATATTACATTTTACACAGATAACATATTTTCACATAAACATTGTTTTTCAAACAACATATTTTATACAAACTCATTTTACTTGGTTATTTTTTTATCTATGAATCTTTCTTTTATATCATCTGATTTCTTATCACTTTTTGTATGATTTATAAAAGAAAACATTTTACAAGGTTCATGACTAACTTTTGTTAAACATTTTCTTTACACTTACAAATCATGAATCCTATTTTAATAAAACCTATGTATCTCACAAGCATTTTTATGCTGACGTACCTATTTTCACATGTGTTTTCAGGAGCTGATGCATAGGATTGATCAAGATACACTTAGGCGGACTTGGGCCTTAGTGACAATAAAAGATGCAAGACTAGTTAATTATGTTATGTTTCTTTGCTTTTAAGACATTTTAACCTCTTTTAATTTAATAAAACAAAATTTCAATTTCCATGTGTTGTAAAACAATGATCCTGTTACGACACTCCCCAACGATTCCGTCGCGGTTTGTTGTTTTAAGCGATCAGGGTGTGACAGAAGAGTTGGTATCAGAGCTCATGAATATAGGGAATTAGGTTATTAGTAATGCTTTGACGTAGTCTATAACCTTCCTAGGACCCTAACACAAGATTCTTGTGTTTAGATCTTAAAACAATACCATCACTTATCCTTAGGTGACAACCACAACAAGAACACAAATTTTAAATCCGCTTTGAAAACCAATCATCTGTTCTAGGATGATTTATTATAAGGTTTTGAACCTTCAAAGTTTTCAAAAATCTCATCAAAGTTGGGTCTTATAATGTGAACACGTGCAATCTCGAAGGGTGGATGCCTGTACTCTAAGTTTTCTGTCTAAGGCTAGAGTGTTCGTACAAATCCACATAATCGGACCAGTCACTCTTACCTTGGAACTCTTGGGGTGAGTGTCCACTTATAGGCTAAAGCATGTCTTCGCGATACATTAATATGACCCGCTTAGTTTGATTAGTCACCGTCTCATTTGTTTGCCTTAGGTAACAAACAAATGATCACAATTTTTATGCGTTGTCATTCTGTTTTGATTATCTGATAACATCTCACTTGTTTCCTCCCATGTCTTCCATTTCCTCTAGAATGTCTCTTCATCGCAGCGACGCTCAGATGTCCGAACAGGCTACCAAAATTGCCCAACGAATAGGATTGGTATTCCAGAAGACTGCTGAATTAGCTTTTACTATATCTCGTCTCAAGGATGAAGACACCCAAGAGACACCAAAGGAAACAGAAGCCAAGCCTCCATGAAGATCAAGAAAGCATAAAGCTTCAAAGAATCTTCCAGCAGTTGCACCAAATCAAGCAGGACCTTGCCAGGTGGCAACACCACCTGCTAAGAAGCAATACAAGGGAACTGCACCGTTATGCAACAGATGTAACGGGCATCACCAAGCTCACCTACAGTGTCGTCAGTGTGTATCATGTGGGCGAGTTGGTCACCTGGCAAGTGCTTGTCGAATTAACCCGAACCAAGGTGGTCCAAATCAACCACAAGCCAACCCTGCCCAAGCTCTGTAACATCTGTGTCTAAAATCATTGTAAACAATTTAGTTATCAATAAAACAATGTTATTTGATCCCAATGTTTGTTTGGTTGTGTTTTACATTTTTCAAGTTTTGACTTTTATTCAATTTCAAACTCTATATCGCTTTCTTGAGAGTTATACGCAAACTGGTGCGTAAACGTAATCAGTTTAATGATACAAATACTCCGTAACATCAACATATACTTAAAATACCTTAAATAACCTTTACATAACTTAGAAATAAGTTTTGAAGGCTTTTGTATGTCAAAAACAAGTTAATTCGCTTACAGGGACTAAACTTGACAAACTGTGAAAGTATGCCAATTTGAACTGTAACGAACATTCCAGAACATGACCATAAGTTAAACATACCATAAATATCCTTTACATAGCTTAGAAATAGGCTTTGAGGGGTTCGGTATGCTAAAATAAACTTTTGGGTCATTCAGGGACTAAAAGCGTCAAAAAGTGCACAAGTTTGCATTTTCGCGCATAACTTACGTTCTGAATACATCCGGACATACAAAAATTTATGCAAGCACTAAAATATTTTATTTTAGTGTTTGGCATGAGAAAAATCCATTCGTCGCGTCATTTGGATCGTTTTTCGCGCTTATGCGCATTCCGTCGTAATTAAGCGAACATCGCGATCGTACGACCAAACGAACTGACATCCGACATATTTTTGAGCATTTTTCATGTCCACAATGTTTAGGCATCATTTTAGGGCCTTAACATTGGCTTAACGGGCCTTAAACGTGTCGGAAAAGGCTTTAAAACACAACGGGGACTAAAACTGTCATTTCTGAAAGTTGGTTTCTGACCAGTCAGGCCAGGCGGCCCGCGTAAGATTAGTGTGTCCTCTTACGCGGCCCGCGTCAGTCTCCCAGATCAGATAAGATCAATTAATCAGCAGATTACAGCTGTTAAACTCTCAACCACACACCCACACTTGCCCTTTCAGTTCATGAGAGGCCATTTTTAGTCACCACAACATTCCAACAAGTGTACGCACGAGATTCGTTCACGTTATTCAAGAAACGATCCTAACGGTTCAGGAAATCCTATAAATACCCACATCCCCCAACTTCAAAACCCACTAGAATCTGATTTGAGAAGCTCTAAGTTGAAACCTTTGTTTCATACCTGAGCTACTTGAATCAAGATTAGCATTCAGGGACCCTTCGTAAGTATTCCTTCGTTCTTTTATTGCTTTTCGAGTCCGAAAGTCAAACTTTGTTTGACTTTCTGCATTGACCAGTTTATGGTCAATGCGAAGTTCGTTTGAACTTCGCAACGTGAGCGTAATCACGATGGTTATAGTCTCTTGTGACTATGCCTACTGATTACCACGTTGTCTAGGGTCGTAAGGTAAGCGATCTAAACAATCGCTTATACCTTCGAACCCGACCCATTTGGTCGATCATTAGGATCCGACCAAACACATTAGGTGACCATAGTATATAGGGAATAACCTTTCGAGGTTATACCTTATGGTCGATTCGTTTAAGTAGTTGTATGATAGGTAGTTTATATGCCTTAGGTAAATTACCAAAATACCCCTTTGATGCCAAAATTCATTATAAACATATGTGACATAACTTTTGACATCTAAACTGATTTGGCGACAATATTAGGCATGTTAAGGCATATCCTACTTGTCATAGGACTAGTTAGGCGGTCCGAACGCGTTTCACACGAACGACGCGTTAAAGTAGCATAAGCTACCTAAACGGGTCGTAATGGGTCGTAAGCACTTAGGTTAAGTTTCATTTTAGTATGTAGACTTTGTTAAACCATATTACATGAGTTCCTACACTCATTTGGTTTACAAACCCTCATGCTACCCGATCTTCCGATATAGGTCCGGTTTATTAACATAGTTACCTATATTAGGTGCCGGTTGATTCCGTGATCTCTAGCATTGCTTGGTGGTTATCTTAGGACTTCTGAGCAATCTCAAGTGAGTACATAGACCCCTCTTTTACTGTTTTCCAAACTGTTTTGGGGTGGAACACATGTTCCTACTTGTTACTTTCATGCTTTAAATGTTTTCACATCATATACCTGCTATGTTCGTTATTACATTATAGTACATTGTTTTACATTACATTTTATGCTATGTATGCCCATTGTGTGCGTACTTAGTACATTGCTTTACATTACATTTCATGCTATGTATGCCCATTGTGTGCGTACTTAGTGCATTGCTTTACATTACATTTTATGCTATGTATGCCCATTGTGTGCGTATTTAGTACATTGTTTCACATTACATTTCATGCTATGTATGCCCATTGTGTGCATACTTCGTACATTTGTTTCACGTCACATGCTATGTATGTCCATTTGTTACATACTTAGTACAGTTGTTTTCATCACATGCTTACATTTTGGTATGACATTTGGTTTGTTTACATGGAACAATACATTCATTAACATTAGCTACGCCGTTCGTTAGTAGGTAGTGGTACCATAGGAATTGACAACTCCCGTTCCGGACATCCTGGGTAGGTTTGGATGAAAGGAATGACCGAATTCGATACACATAACTTAGATAAACCTTTAATTTGTTTAAGGGTTTATCGCCACAGTCTCAAGGCTTGGATGTATGCATTTTCACAATACCGCATAAATGTTTGTATCAGTATAGCATGCATTTGTTCCACAAAACATAACTTTGATTTAAACCATGTTTTACTTCAATACCTTGTTTTTGTGCATTTTACATATGGTTTAGTTGATATATTCCACTTACCATACATGATATTTTTGGGTACACATTACATGATCTACATTAAACATAAACATTTTGACATTGATATACACATTTAGTGGTTTACATTGGACATAGACATTTCGATATGGTTTACACATTAACACATGACAATTCATTTATACATAAACAATTTACATTGGTGGTTGGTTTGAGTAACGAGGCGTGTGTGATATGATACAAGCATGGTGGATACGCCGCTGGTACTTCCTATATATAAGTGTTTGTATGACATTACATGTCGTAGCGTTACTTAAATCATTTCAATATTTGACATATTACGTTTTTACATAAACAACTTATTTTCACAAGACATTGATTTACAAAACAACTTATCTTATACAAACTCATTTTTCTTGGTTATTCATTTAACCTTACATTATTCTCTTATTTATACATATCATTGCTTTTTGAATGATTTACAAAACAAAACAACTTACAAGGTTCATGACTGACTTTTGTTAAACAACTTTTCCTAAACTTATAAGTCATGAATCCTATTTTCACAAATCCTATGTATCTCACAGGCATTTTTATGCTGACGTACCTATTTTCACATGTGTTTTCAGGAGCTTTTGCGTAGGATGATGATCGTGACACTAGGGCAGACCTGTGCCTTAGAGAATAAAAATGAAGATAGACTAGTTTAATTATGTTATGAACTCTTTATTTCCTGTTTAAAACAATGTAACTCTTATGTTGATAAATAAAGTACAACTTTGAATACCATGGTTATGAAACAATTAATTCTGTTACAACACTCCCCGACGTTTCCGCCACGTTTTGTATGTTATACGTGGTCGGGGTGTGACAGAAGAGTTGGTATCAGAGCCAATGGTTATAGGGAATTAGGTTATTAGTAATGCTTTAACCTAGACTATAACTTTCTAGGACCCTAACACAAGTTGTCTTATGTTTAGATCTTAAAACATACACATCACCTATCCTTAGGTGATTATCAAAACAAAAACCAAATTTTCTGAAACGATTTTTGAAAATCAATCATCTGTTTTTGGATGATTTATTACAAGGTTTTGAACCCTCTATTGTAAGGTTTTGAACCCTTCAAGTTTGATTTTTTGGCCTTATGCCTTTCAAATTCTCAAAATCTCGTCAAAGTTCGTTTTGGGTTCTAAATAGTGTGAACACGTGCAAACTGGAAGAGTGAATGCCTATACCCTGGGTTTTATGTCTAAGGCTAGAGTGTTCGTACAAATCCACATAATCGGACCAGTCACTCTTACCTGGGAACTCTTGGGGTGAGTGTTCACTTATAGGCGAGCATGTCTTCGCGATACATTATTTTTCACCCATTTACTTTGATTAGTCACTGTGTGTCGTTTGTTTGCTTGTTAATGCGGAAAAATGACCACCATCTTTGCTTTTGTTAATTTTGTTTCATCTCATTCTCTTCATCCAAACATCTCACTCGTTTCCTTTCATGTTTCCTCTTTTAGAATGCCTCCTCGACGCGAAAACCAGATAGCGACTGCCGAACTGGCAGAAATCATTGCGCAGCAGATGGCTGCTCAATTCCCAAACCTCTTTGCTCAATGGAACCAAGCCAACAACAACAACAACAATGCTCCATGCAAATACAAGGATTTTAACTCGGCTAAACCACTCAAGTTTAGTGGTTCTGAAGGAGCGACTGGGCTTCTTCAATGGTTCGAGAGCATTGAGAATACTTTCCGCCACGTGCAGTGTCCTGATAATCGCAAGGTCGAGTTTTCTTCGAGTGTGTTTCAGAAGTGGGCTCTCACATGGTGGAACGGGGTTATGAGAGATCGTGGTGCAGAAGTTGCTCTAGCACAGACATGGGCTGAACTTAGGGCTCTTATGATGAGGGAGTTCTATCCTCGTCATGAACAGCGAGCATTGGAGAGAGAGTTCGATGATTTGAAACAAGATAGTGGTGAACACAGGGCGTATACTGATAGATTTGAGGAGTTGAGTTTGCTATGCCCAACAATGGTTACCCCACTCGACAAGGCTATCGAAAGGTACATCGACGGCCTACCTGACTCAGTGCAAGACATCATTACTGGTAGTAACCCTGCCACACTCCGTCAGGCTATCGAGTTAGCGGCGACATTGACTGAGTCGCAGATTCGGAAGAATAAGTTACACAGGAAGGGTGACAAGGGCAAGAAACAGTCGTCTGACAAGGAAGATAGCAAGAAAGGTCAAAACTTCTGGTTCATCAAAAAGGGCAAGGAAGCGTAAGGCTTCCCAAAACTATGCTGTCACTGCCCAAGCTAACCAGGCAGCTCCCAACCAACCCGCACAGCCTCCAGCGAAGAAGCCCTATTCAGGGAATGCACCTTTGTGCAATAGATGCAACAGTCACCATCAGCCGCAACATCAGTGCCGCTTCTGTAATAACTGTGGGAAGTCGGGTCATCTTACCAATGTTTGCCAGTTTGCTCAGAATCAGGCAGTTCAGAACCCGGCTCAACAAGATGCTCAGCCTCCTGCTCAGCAACAGGGTCAAGCTGCATGACCACACTACCCACCAGGTGCTTGTTATAAATGTGGGGATCTGACCCACTACCGTAACCAATGTCCAAGATTGGTGAATGCGGCTCAGGCTCCGGCTCGAGGTCGAGTCTTCAACATGAATGCTCAAGAGGCGCAGGCGGACGATAATGTGGTGAATGGTACGTTCCTTATTAATAATCAGCCTGCATCTGTTCTTTTCGATTCTGGTGCCGATAAGAGTTTTGTGTCATTGTCTTTTGAGCCAATGCTTCGCGTGTCTAGAACGAAACTAGGTAAACCTTTGACAGTAGAGGTTGCTAATGGTGAACCCATTGTTCTTGATTATGTTCTTCGCAACTGCCAGTTGAATCTAAACGACCATCTTTTCCCTATTGACCTCACGCCTATGCAACTTGGAAGCTTCGACGTTATTGTGGGTATGGATTGGTTATCCAAGCATTCCGCAGAGGTAGTTTGTTTTGAGAAGATCGTTCGTGTGCCACTTTCAACAGGAGAGATCCTACAGGTGCATGGTGAGAAACCTACCGGTGGTCTCAAACTCATGTCTTGTTTTAAAGCTCGGAAGTATCTGCGAAAGAATTATGTGGCCTTCTTGGCACATGTCACAGCAGATAAAGGCAAAGGTAAATCTATTCAAGATATTCCTGTTGTTCAGGATTATTCTGAAGTATTCCCTGAAGACTTACCTGGTCTACCTCCAGCACGCCAAGTCGAGTTCCGTATTGATCTCGTACCTGGTGCAAATCCCATTGCCAGAGCTCCATATCGTCTTGCACCGTCTGAGATGCAAGAGTTGTCTAAGCAGCTGCAGGAGCTCTCCGACAAAGGTTTTATCCGTCCTAGCTTTTCACCTTGGGGTGCTCCCGTTCTTTTTGTCAAGAAGAAGGATGGATCTTTTAGGATGTGTATCGATTATCGTGAGCTTAACAAGCTTACCATCAAGAATCGATATCCCCTACCTCGCATAGACGATCTCTTTGATCAGTTACAGGGCGCTTCTTATTTTTCGAAGATTGATCTACGTTCTGGGTATCATCAACTTCGGGTGCATGAAGAAGATATTCCCAAGACAGCGTTCCGTACTCGTTATGGGCATTATGAATTTACAGTCATGCCATTCGGTTTGACTAATGCTCCTGCTGTTTTCATGGACTTAATTAATAGGGTCTGCAAACCCTATTTGGATCAGTTCGTCATTGTTTTTATTGACGACATCTTGATTTATTCTAAGACGTGAGCTGATCACGAGCAACATCTTCGTCTTACTTTGGAACTCCTAAAGAAAGAGCAACTTTTCGCCAAATTCTCCAAGTGTGAATTCTGGCTTAAAGACGTTCAATTTTTAGGACATATTGTCAACGAACAAGGCATTCATGTAGATCCCTCCAAGATCAGTGCGATTAAGGATTGGGATACGCCTACTACTCCTACTGAAGTTCGTTCTTTTCTTGGTCTAGCGGGTTATTACCAGCGCTTCATTGAGAACTTCTCAAAGATTGCAGTTCCTCTAACTGCTCTAACTTAGAAGAACAAGCCCTTTGATTGGGGATTCAAGCAAGAGGAAGCTTTTCAAAACTTGAAGCAGAAGCTTTGCGACGCGCCTGTTCTGACTTTGCCTGAGGGCAATGATGATTTCGTCGTTTATTGCGATGCATCTAAATTGGGTCTTGGCTGTGTTCTGATGCAAAGGAACAAAGTCATAGCATATGCATCAAGGCAGTTAAAGATACATGAGAAGAACTACACCACTCATGATCTTGAGTTGGGTGCAGTTAGGGGTGCAAACGAGCCTAGCGGCTCGCGAGCTACTCGAGATCGGCTCGAGAAAAAGCTCGAAACGAATCGAGCCTTATCGAGCCCGAGCCGAGCTTGAGCCTAAAAACAAAGCTCGTTTGTTTATCGAGCCCGAGCCCGAGCCTCGCTTGTGAAGCTTGTTAGGCTCGTCGAGCCTTATCGAGCCTTAGTGTAAACGAGCCGAGTCGAGCCGAGCTTATTTAAACTTGTTTACAAGCCGACCTCGAACCTAAAAATAAGCTTATTTAGTAAATGAGCCCGAGCCCGAGCTTCACTTATCGACCTCGCGAGCTTATAAAGTCTATTATGTATATTATTTTTATTTAATATACTAATTAATAGATAAGAAACGAGCCGAGCCCGATCCGAGCTTGAGCTTGAGAAAATATAAACGAGCCGAGCTCGAGCTTTGAAAACAAAGCTCGAATCGAGTCGAGCTCGAGCCCGAGCTCTCATAAGTTAATCGAGCTCGAGCTCGAGCCTGGTCAAGCTCGGGCTCGGCTTGGCTCATTTGCACCCCTAGGTGCAGTTGTTTTCGCTCTAAAGATCTGGAGACACTATTTGTACGGTACAAAATGTGTGGTTTTCACGGACCACAAAAGTCTTCAGCATATCTTCAACCAGAAAGAACTCAACATGAGGCAACGACGTTGGGTCGAGTTTCTAAACGACTGTGACTGCGAAATTCGCTACCATCCTGGTAAGGCGAATGTCGTAGCCGATGCATTGAGTCATAAGGAACGTACTAAGCTTCATTGTGTTCGTGTTCAATCTGTTATTCAAGCTCGATCCGATATCCAAGCACGCATTTCTCAGGCTCAACAATCTTGTGTTTCACAAGGTTTAATGGATAAGGAATTTCCCTATCACATAACACCTGCTCTGGAACTGAAGGAAAATGGATCGTATTACTTCATGGACCGTTTATGGGTCCCAAGCCAAGATAACCTTCCCACCTTGCTTATGGATGAAGCCCATAAGTCGCGTTATTCTGTTCATCCTGGCTCAGATAAGATGTATAAGGATCTTCGTATTCACTATTGGTGGCCTGGTATGAAGAAAGACATTGCCTTATACGTATCAAAATGCCTTACTTGTCTTAAGGTTAAGGCTGAACATCAACGTCCTTCGGGTTTATTGGTGCAACCAGAGATCCCAGTTTGGAAATGGGAAAACATTACTATGGATCTCATTACTAAACTTCCGCGCACAAAGAAAGGTCATGATGCCATCTGGGTAGTTGTTGATCGTCATACTAAGTCAGCACATTTCTTGCCAATCCGTGAGGATTTTCCTGCTGACAAACTTGCTAAAATCTATGTGGATGAAATTGTAGCTCGACATGGTGTTCCTTTGAACATCATTTCTGACAGAGATGCTCGTTTCACTTCTCATTTTTGGATAACCATGCAATCTGCTATGGGGACCCAACTTAATCTGAGCACAGCTTATCATCCGCAAACGGATGGTCAATCTAAGAGAACAATCCAGACTCTGGAGGATATGCTTAGAGCTTGTGTGATCGATTTTGGTGGTAGTTGGGATTCACATCTTCCGTTGATTGAATTCTCCTACAACAACAGTTATCACTCTAGCATCAACATGGCTCCTTTGAGGCTCTCTATGGTCGAAAATGTCGTTCACCAGTCTACTGGAATGAGATCGGTGAGGCTCAGCTTACTGGACCTGCCCTCATTTTAGAGACAACTGACAAGATTAAGAAAGTTCGTGATAACCTTTAGACAGCTAGAAGTCGTCAAAAGAGTTACGCGGACCCAAAACGCAAGCCCTTGGAATTTCAAGTCGGTGATCGAGTATTACTTAAGGTCTCACCTTGGAAAGGTGTGATCAGATTTGGAAAGAAAGGAAAACTTGCACCTAGATACGTTGGACCATTCAAGATCGTCGAAAGAATCGGTAAGGTAGCCTACAGACTTGAGTTACCTCTTGAACTTGGAAATGTTCATCCAACTTTTCACGTGTCCAATCTCAAGAGGTGTTTAGCTGATGAGAACCTCCACATACCACTTGACGAAATTCGTGTTGATAAAACACTGAAATTTGTTGAGAAGCTTGTGGAAATCATGGAACGTGAAGTCAAGTGGCTTAAACGCAAGCGTATTCCTTTGGTCAAAGTTCGCTGAGAAGCTAAACGTGGACCCGAGTTTACTTGGGAACGCGAAGATCAAATGAAGGCGAAATATCCGCATCTTTTCCCACGAGTTTCCTCTAAATAAATTTCTGGACGAAATTTCCACAAGTAGGGGAGACTGTAACATCTGTGTCTGAAATCATTGTAAAAAATTCAGTTATCAATAAAACAATGTTATTTGATCCCAATGTTTGTTTGGTTTTGTTTTACATTTTTCATGTTTTGACTTTTATTCAATTTCAAACTCTATATCGCTTTCTGGAGAGTTATACGCAAACTGGTGCGTAAACGTAATCAGTTTAATGCGAAAAATACTCCGTAATATCAACATATACTTAACATACCTTAAATAACCTTTACATCACTTAGAAATAAGTTTTGAAGGCTTTGGTATGTCAAAAACAAGTTAATTCGCTTACAGGGACTAAACTTGACAAACTGCGAAAGTATGCCAATTTGAACTGTAACGAACATTCCGGAACATGACCATAAGTTAAACATACCATAAATATCCTTTACATAGCTTAGAAATAGGCTTTGAGGGGTTCGGTATGCTAAAATAAACTTTTGGGTCATTCAGGGACTAAAAGCGTCAAAAAGTGCACAAGTTTGCACTTACGTTCTGAATACATCCGTACATCCAAAAATTTATGCAAGCACTAAAATATTTTATTTTAGTGTTTGTCATGAGAAAAATCCATTCGTCGCGTCATTTGGATCGTTTTTCGCGCTTATGCGCATTCCGTCGTAATTAAGCGAACATCGCAATCGTACGACCAAACGAACTGACATCCGACATATTTTTGAGCATGTTTCATGTCCACAATGTTTAGGCATCATTTTAGGGCCTTAACATTGGTTTAACGGGCCTTAAACGTGTCAGGAAAGGCTTTAAAACACAACAGGGACCAAAACTGTCATTTCTGAAAGTTGGTTTCTGACCAGTCAGGCTAGGCGGCCAGCGTAAGATTAGTGTGTCCTCTTACGCGGCCCGCGTCAGTCTCCCAGATCAGATAAGATCAATTAATCAGCAGATTACAGCTGTTAAACTCTCAACCACACACCCACACTTGCCCTTTCAGTTCATGAGAGGCCATTTTTAGTCACCACAACATTCCAACAAGTGTACGCACGAGATTCGATCACGTTATCCAAGAAACGATCCTAACGGTTCGGGAAATCCTATAAATACCCACATCCCCCAACTTCAAAACCCACTAGAATCTGATTTGAGAAGCTCTGAGTTGAAACCTTTGTTTCATACCTGAGCTACTTGAATCAAGATTAGCATTCGGGGACCCTTCGTAAGTATTCCTTCGTTCTTTTATTGCTTTTCGAGTCCGAAACTCAAACTTTGTTTGACTTTCTGCATTGACCAGTTTATGGTCAATGCGAAGTTCGTTTGAACTTCGCAACATGAGCGTAATCACGATGGTTATAGTCCCTTGTGACTATGCCTACTGATTACCACGTTGTCTAGGGTCGTAAGGTAAGCGATCTAAACAATCGCTTATACCTTCGAACCCGACCCATTTGGTCGATCATTAGGATCCGACCAAACACATTAGGTGACCATAGTATATAGGGAATAACCTTCCGAGGTTATACCTTATGGTCGCTTCGTTTAAGTAGTTGTATGATAGGTAGTTTATATGCCTTAGGTAAATTACCAAAATACCCCTTTGATGCCAAAATTTATTATAAACATATGTGACATAACTTTTGACATCTAAACTGATTTGGCGACAATATTAGGCATGTTAAGGCATATCCTACTTGTCATAGGACTAGTTAGGCGGTCCGAACGCGTTTCACGCGAACGACGCGTTAAAGTAGCATAAGCTACCTAAACGGGTCGTAAGCACTTAGGTTAAGTTTCATTTTAGTATGTAGACTTTGTTAAACCATATTACATGAGTTCCTACACTCATTTGGTTTACAAACCCTCATGCTACCCGATCTTCCGATATAGGTCCGATTTATTAACATAGTTACCTATATTAGGTGCCGGTTGATTCCGTGATCTCTAGCATTGCTTGGTGGTTATCTTAGGACTTCTGAGCAATCTCAAGTGAGTACATAGACCCCTCTTTTACTGTTTTCCAAACTGTTTTGGGGTGGAACACATGTGCCTACTTGTTACTTTCATGCTTTCCATGTTTTCACATCATATACCTGCTATGTTCGTTATTACATTATAGTACATTATTTTACATTACATTTTATGCTATGTATGCCCATTGTGTGCGTACTTAGTACATTGCTTTACATTACATTTCATGCTATGTATGCCCATTGTGTGCGTACTTAGTGCATTGCTTTACATTACATTTTATGCTATGTATGCCCATTGTGTGCGTACTTAGTACATTGTTTCACATTACATTTCATGCTATGTATGCCCATTGTGTGCATACTTAGTACATTTATTTCACGTCACATGCTATGTATGTCCATTTGTTACATACTTAGTACAGTTGTTTTCATCACATGCTTACATTTTGGTATGATATTTGGTTTGTTTACATGGAACAATACATTCATTAACATTAGCTACGCCGTTCGTTAGTAGGTAGTGGTACCATAGGAATTGACAACTCCCGTTTCGGACATCCTGGGTAGGTTTGGATGAAAGGAATGACCGAATTCGATACACATAACTTAGATAAACCTTTAATTTGTTTAAGGGTTTATCGCCACAGTCTCAAGGCTTGGATGTATGCATTTTCACAATACCGCATAAATGTTTGTATCAGTATAGCATGCATTTGTTCCACAAAACATAACTTTGATTTAAACCATGTTTTACTTCAATACCTTGTTTTTGTGCATTTTACATATGGTTTAGTTGATATATTTCACTTACCATACATGATATTTTTGGGTACACATTACATGATCTACATTAAACATAAACATTTTGACATTGATATACACATTTAGTGGTTTACATTGGACATAGACATTTCGATATGGTTTACACATTAACACATGACAATTCATTTATACATAAACAATTTACATTGGTGGTTGGTTTGAGTAACAAGGCGTGTGTGATATGATACAAGCATGGTGGATACGCCGCTGGTACTTCCTATATATAAGTGTTTGTATGACATTACATGTCGTAGCGTTACTTAAATCATTTCAATATTTGACATATTACGTTTTTACATAAACAACTTATTTTCACAAGACATTGATTTACAAAACAACTTATCTTATATAAACTCATTTTTCTTGGTTATTCATTTAACCTTACATTATTCTCTTATTTATACATATCATTGCTTTTTGAATGATTTACAAAACAAAAGAACTTATAAGTCATGAATCCTATTTTCACAAATCCTATGTATCTCACAGGCATTTTTATGCTAACGTACCTATTTTCACATGTGTTTTCAGGAGCTTTTGCGTAGGATGATGATCGTGACACTAGGGCGGACCTGTGCCTTAGAGAATAAAAATGAAGATAGACTAGTTTAATTATGTTATGAACTCTTTATTTCCTGTTTAAAACAATGTAACTCTTATGTTGATAAATAAAGTACAACTTTGAATACCATGGTTATGAAATAATTAATTCTGTTACAACACTCCCCGACGTTTCCGCCACGTTTTGTATGTTCTACGTGGTCGGGGTGTGACAAGCTCGCTTTCCACCTGGATAATGCTATAACTGTGGCGAGACGAGCCATTTCAGGAACAAATGCCCAAAGCTTGTCAATACAAATCAAACCCGTGAATGAGCATTTGACTAACCAAGAGATGATGCTGCCTTGAAATAATTTAAGTCTTATGCTTTTGTTTCTTTTGTTTTCCTTGAACTCCGAAACAATTTGGTTGGTTTATAAATAAATCGTTGTTCACAATTCTGATGTACAAGTATAGTTACATGTGTGTATGGCATACCCCTACGATACATACACCAAAGAACTATGTTCTTTACAAACTACTCTTGTAGTTCTCCCATTCATGTGATCGCTCATGATTTCCTCAAAAAATTTCTAAGTACTCGTTTCATTCTAAGAAACAAAGTACAGAATATAAGTGACAATTTTAGACGATTACTCAAAATGTCACTTTAAATCCTTGGTTAGATAACTAAGGGTATTTTTCGATCTCGTACCCATATCATTACATTCTGGTTTTCATAACAACATACATAGTATAGGTTTTCAAAACAACCTTCATGATTTCAAAATATTTCATATAGTTTGAAAACAATTTTAACACAGTATATTTAGTTAATATATCAAACGCATGATTTCAAAAGCATTATCCATGTTTTCAAAAACCTTATACATAATTTCAAAATTCATCTCACATGATTTTAAAACATTTTATAAACATATTTACCTAATACCTCTACCGTATGATTTCAAAAGTATTATGTAAGGTCTCAAAACCATTAAACACATTTCGAAAAGAACCCCATGCATAGTTGTTGAAAAACATTTTGCTCGTATGATTGACTTAACATGCGTTGTACCCAACCCCCAAATTCTGCTTCATATGTCGCCTTGGCATATCTAGCGCCTCAACCTCATGAACATTCTACCTCGTGTATCGACTTAAGCACGTCTAGTGCAAGATTTCGAAACGTCTCCCGCTATTCAAATTCCAAAAATCCATATGGGATCTTCTTACTTAGATCCTTGTGGATGATTATTGCTCAAATCGGAGTCTTTAATTGAATTTTTTTGTGTGCCTCAATGCGTACATTATGATTCAATAAGGACAAAGCCGAATTCCTATTAAGATCTTCCTATCTTCATAGTTAGAAGATATTTAAAGTGCCAAATGAAATCCACGGATTGGATTCCTGGTGTGCTTTAAATACATGTGCTCAAATCAACAACAAATTAACAAAATGATAACAAATTGAAGATCAAGTTAAACAATTTTGTGATTTTGTGTTTTCTTTTGTGTTTTTTGTGTAATCTGAATTTCCGTTATCCAAATCCTCATAGAATCTTCCATATCTTCATATGAGGGATTCACAGTAGGATATCCAAATGTACTACCTTAAATCCTTAATGGGCTTATACGTAATAGTTAAGAACCTTGGATTATATAGTACCATTCCATTATTCAAAAGAGTCCCCTTGAGTGGTCTAGTTAAAAAGATTGATTCAAAAATCTGGTTAGGAATGGCATGTGATGATATAGCTGAAAAGACTCCCTGGTCGTCTATATAAAGAGATCATTTATTGATTTAATTAAAAGGATCCTATGGTGGAATCACGTAATTATGGATGCATACATAATTATAAAATTCAGTGCACGTAAACCACAGTAAGATTTATCATGTGTAAGAACCAATAGTGGCAACAATAACGAAACGTGAACAATGTAATGGAGGTAAGGTGGACGTACCAAAGGCGCTTCATATACTTGTATATAAGTGTCCCTCTTACGTTGCAAGCATGATGTTATTAAAGTTACTAGAAGTTCAGAACCCTAACCAGTGTTGTTTTATCTTTTCGACTTCATGATTCGAGCTCTCACAAGTTTCCTCTAAATAAAAATTTCGGGATGAAATTTCCTAAAGTAGGGGAGATTGTGACATCTGTGTCTCTACGACCATCAAAAAAATACCAAATCAATGAAATATTGTGTTTCATACTTGGGATTTGTATAAATATGTGTATCATTTGCACATATCAATTCTTGTTCGATTTCGAGCTCTAAATCGCTTTCTGGAAGGTTTTACACGAACTGATGCATAAACGTAATCATTTTAACGTGAAAAATACTCCGGAAAAGTGACATGGGCTTAACATACCTTAAATAACCTTTACATAACTTAGAAATAAGTTTTGGAGGGTTTGGTGTGTCGAAATCAAGTTTATTCGATCGCAGGGACTATTTGCGTCAAACTGCAAAAGTCTGCTGATTCGTATCGTAATGAACATTCCGGAACTTGATCATAAGTTAAACATGCCCTAAATATCCTTTACATAGCTTATAAATAGGCTTTGATGTGTTTGGTGCGCAAAAATAAACTTATTTGATCAACAGGGACTAAAAGCGTCAAAAAGTGCATAAGTTTGCATTTTCGCGCATATCTTACATTCTGAATATATCCAGACATCCAAAATTTATGTAATCATTGAAATACTTTATTTTAGTGTTTGGCATGATAAAATTTCATTCTTCGCGTAATTTGGATCGTTTTTCGCGTCCGTTCATGTTTCGTCGTAATTAACCGAACAACGCAATCGTACGGCCAAACAAACTGACATCCGAGATGTTTTTGAGCATGTTTCATGTCCCCTATACTTTAACTTCATTATAGAGCCTTGAAATGAGGTTAACGGGGCTTAAACGTGTCAAAAATGCATCGAAAAACAAGTTTTACACATTCAGGGACCAAAACTAACATTTTCTGAAAGTCAGTCTAGGCGGGGCTGTTGGAACCTGAAGGATTATTCATGGAGGAGTACAAAGTATAGGGGTTGATTAGTATGTTTTGTTAGTTAATAGTATGGGTCGATATGTATGGGTTGGGTTATAATTGGTTTCGACTGGGCCTAGGGTCTCGACCCACCTGTTTTGTATTTAAGTAAATCTCAACCTTTGAGTTGAGGTTGATCAGTTTATTGAGAACAAGGGGCAGTCGAAACCCTTTTGGAGTCTTGTATCAGTCACAAGTTAATCAGTGAATGCAACTTCCGGTTTGTTTTGATTATATTGTTTTGGTTTCGATTGCTATTATACTTGAATCCGCTTGTATTTGATTTCCGCATTTACACAAGTTCTTGTTTGATATCATTGGAAGATCCTGAAGTTTACAATTGGTATCAGAGCCAAGAAACCAATTCTTGGTTCGGTTTTGATATCATTCGGATTCAAGAAGATTTTTTATTACTGATCTTATTTACCAATTTTGTTTTACAGGAACTCAGTGTGTTTTGGTGTGTTTTCTTGATTTTAAGATTCACATCTTCAAACTGTTCTTAGCATATTCTACATAATTGGTGCTGATTTTGGTTTGTGTGATTTCTGATAGTGTGTTTGCTGATTTCTCGGAGGTTTGGTGATAAAAGAAAATTCAAAGATTTCAATATCTTTTAATTTTTGGAAAAGTGCTGAAAATCAGGGATTACGAGTCAACAGTATTATCTCACATCTGTTTTGCAGGTCTCGACTTGAAATCAGCTACCGTCTCGAGTTGTCTTCATTTGGTCTCGACTCGCAACAACCTGTGGTCTCGAGTAGTCATCATCAAGGTCTCGACTCGCAACAACCTGTGGTCTCGAGTAGTCATCATTAAGGTCTCGACTCGCAACAATCTGTGGTCTCGAGTCATCTTCATTGTAGTCTCGACTCGCAACAAGCTGTGGTCTCGAGTTGGAACTTTTGACTTGAAATCTCTGTCTTGACTCGCAATCTCTTTTCTCGACTCGCATCGACAAGCTGCAACGTGTTTTGGACTTTGGACATTGAACATTATTTTTTGGACTTAAAACTAAATTAAATAATTAACATTTAATTAATCATGTCCAAAAATAATGTTGACCTGACTGCACTTAACAAACAGCAAGAACTGGAATCAAAAGTTGGAACCACTACACGCATTCCAAGGTTGACTGATGCAAATGATTTTCCTGAGTGGAAGTGGCGTTTTGAACAACATGTGAAGGTTAAAGATTCCAAAATTTGGCGAAGTATTATGAGAGGTCCAAGGGAGATCATGACAGATAGTCCTACTGAATCTGGAGTAAAAATAAAGAAACCCCTTAGCCAATATACTGAAGATGATTTCACAATAGTCGAAGAGGATTAAAAGGCACTTTCCTATCTGACTATGGGATTGGGTCCGGACATTGCTATTGGTTTTCGTACTTCCAAATCAGCCAAAGAATTGTGGGAATCTCTGATAAATGTCTATGAAGGTAATGAAGATGTGAAGGAGAGTCGAAGAAATTTGCTGAGACAAAATTTCAACAATTTCAATCATATCTATGGTGAAACTGTTGATAATCAAATTCAGAGGTTTGTCAAGCTGGTTACTCAAATGCAGATGGAAGAAATACATACAACAAATGCAACAACAAACAGACAGCTTCTAAATGCTTTACCTAAAAGTTGGGATCATCATGTTGCCATGATCAAGAAGACCAAAGATCTTGCTAGGTGTAGTCTGTCTGAGATGATTTCTCATATCAAGGCCTGTGAGCTGGATGATAAACAGAGGGAAACTAACTATAAGAACAGCATGCTGACTGCAGGATTCTCTGTTGGACCCACTTCATCAAACAATAACAATGCAGCTCTCATATCTCAAGGAGGTTTTCAGATGTTTAGCAGCATGGCATCTGCTAAAGCTGCTCCTACTTCAACAAATGTTTATTACTCTGGGTCTCCTGCTCCTTCCCATTCTTCTGCTGCTGCATCGTCCAATTCGGCTACTGCTGCACCTACTTCTGCCGTGAAAAATGAGATGATTGCTTTCTTTACACAACAGTCTAAAGATAATCTGGATATCGCAGCCTCTGTTATAAATTGTTTGAATGCATTTGTTGCAGGAAAAATTGATCCTCCTAAATGGTCTGGAGATGACTTACAACAGATTCATCCTGAAGATGTTGAAGAAATGGACATCACATGGCAGATGGTTATGGCTGCTTTCAGAGCAAGGAGATTTATGAAAAGAACTGGTAAAAATAGATGGGGTGTTGCGTTTACTGGAGCTTCTACAGTACCATTTAATCTACGTTGTTACAATTGTCATGAGGAAGGACATTATGCACGAAACTGCACCAAGCCACTGATTATTAAAGAACAGACTCCAGTCGAACCTGTTTCACCTAATCCAGAGGGAGCTCTTGTGGCCACATCGAGTACAACTGCTAATGCTGCTGCTGGTGGAAGTCCTCAAGCCTTGGTGGTTCAGCCTGATAGCAACTTTGAATGGACCTCAGAAATTCATCGTCTGAACATCTCAGCTCCAGAAAATCAAGCCGTTGCAAACAACATTGCTTTCATGACCTCAGCTCCAAATAATCAACACTCTGTACCCGAGGATGAGACTTCAGCTGAAAACCTTGCTCTCATGACCCAGATTCTTTCAACTCCAGTCAAAGGTCTCACCAAAGAAGAGGTACTTTCTGTTTTCTGTACTCCTGAGTGTAGAGAAAGGGTTGAAGCTTATAGAATACACAATGCTGAGCTAATTCAAGACTATCAAGATATTAAAAATAAAAATTTTACTTTATCGAAAAATGAGAAACTTTATAAAGAAAAAATTGAAGCTCAACGAAAAGACATCATCAAACTCAAAGATGATGTAAGTGTAAAAGCAACTCAACTCTTATATGTTCAGGAGAAATGTGTATTCGGACTAAAGAACTAGAAGATATCAGAGATAGATATCAAATTAATGAACTCAATATTAAGAAATTTGATTCTTCCAGTCAATTAGTTAAAAATCTATGTGATCAGCAACTCGCATACAAGAAAAAGAAAGGGTGTGGATTGGGTTTCAATCAGGCTCCTCCTCCTTATAATGACAATTATACTTATTTACCTATGACTGAGGAGGAGATGATTAATGAAAGTAAAATGACTTATTGTCCCAAAAACAATAAGTCATCATTTAATGGCAGACCAGTTGAGAAACATAAATCTACTTCAATAAATTTTGTTTCTAAAGGCTCAATTGATCCTAACGCTTCGTCTTCATGTGCAGATAAAGTATCTGAAGTAAAGTGTGGAGATGTTCTTGGGAGTGAACCAGTTGTTCATTCTAATATTTCTGAAAATTATTTTGAACAAACTGAAACTGAATCTGATATTGCTTTTGGTAGAACTTTGTTTGAGTCGTTTTGTGCTTATGTGTCGTCAAGTGAGCCTGATGTTTGGGGCAAAACTGATGATGTTTGTGTTGAATCTTTGAACAATAATTGTGGTGATGATTGTGTTTCAGTTAATGCACGTGATTGTGATGTTTCTAATATTTCAGTTGTTGACAGTGTTACAGGTGAGGTCCCTCAGGACACATTCAGTGAAACCACTGAAACTTCATCTCAAGAAAATCAAGAGTATCCTGATTCTTCTTCTGAATCTATCTCAGTGGGTGTCCCTAATGTTGAATCTAGTGGGACCCCATTGGAAACTGTAGTTGAAAGAAAACCTAAATCAGATTCACATGATACATATGTTGATGAAACACATGTTGATGAGACTTCAACGTGTTCTAAAATTGAAACTGAAACTGAATTTAGTAAAGAAGAAAAAGGGTTTGAAATAAGTAAACAGTCACCAGAAAATGTTTTTGAACAGAAAACTGAAACTGGAACACCAGTTTTTCAAAAAAAAATGATGATCATAGTATAAGAGAGGTATCAAATTGTTCATCAACATCACATGATTGTGTCAATTCTAATCAGCAGACATCAAAATGCTCAGAACAGACACAGGCAAAACATACTAGAAAAACCAAAACGCCTCATCATTAAAAAACAAGCAAAGCTTTTTCAACAAAGTATCAAAATTTTCACACATTGAAACGACAAACATGTTTCAATTGTGGTACTGCTGGACACATTGCCAGAAACTGTGCTTAACTCCCAAGCGCACAGTCTAAGAAGAAGATTGTCCAGAATCAGAAGGTCAAGTCTAATCGATATCGTTGTTCAGAGTTAGTGACAACTGAAAGGTCTAAGACAATGAAGAACAACTATCGCAAGACTAAACCTTCTGATCAAGATTGGAATGCAGCCAAATGTAGAAATCAAAATCAAAAGAACAATTTTCAAAGAAATCAACATAATGGTTTTGGTAACTACAATTCTAAATGGTCAAACACATTTTGGAAACCCAAACTAGTGCTACACAATCTAATACATCTCGTCAAGGATCTCTCATGAAAAATCCTTCAAGATTTTTGAACAAAGATAATTTAATTTGGCAAAGAGTGACATATATTGATACACAAGGAAAACCAAGATCCACCATGGGCTGGGTTCCTAGGTCTAACTAATCCCGCTAATCGTGCAGGAACAGCTGTGGAGGACTACCGTCCGACTTTGGTACATGGATAGTGGTTGTTCTAGGCACATGACGGGAGACTTATCCCAACTGATAAATGTAAAAGAATTTAATGGTGGATATGTCTCGTTTGCGGGAGGAGAATCAGGAAGGATCACATTAAAAGGAACAGTAAGAAACGGCGTTTTATGCTTCGAGAATGTTAACTATGTTCCAGAACTGAAACACAATCTGTTGAGCATTTCACAGATTTGTGATCGAGGAAATTCAGTTCACTTTACAAAGAAAGGATGTTATGTGCTGAAACCAGGGATTGTCATTCCTGAAGATTGATTCTTAATGTCAGCAGAGAGACGAGGAAATGCTTATGTTATTGATATGAACAAGAAACCGTGTGAAGAAGTTACTTGCCTATTCTCGAAGATTTCAGAACATGATGGTCTATTGTGGCATCGTCGCCTTGGGCATGTGAACATGAAGAATCTGAATCGACTTGCTAAAGGTCAACTAGTCCGTGATCTTCCAATCAAAGATTTCATGTTGGTGGAAAAATGTGTTGCTTGTGCAAAAGGAAAAGCACATCGAAAACCTCATAAGTCTAAATCTGCACCCTCAACGAAAGTTGTGCTCGAATTACTTCACATGGATCTTTTTGGTCCAGTAAATGTGTTGAGTATTGGCAAGAAAGCTTATTGTCTCGTAATAGTTGATGATTACTCACGTTACACCTGGGTGTATTTTTTTAGTCACAAGAACGAAACTGCAGTCTTAGTGAAACAATTCGTTACTCTGGCCGAAAATCAAGCTATTACGAAAGTGAAGGATATTCGATCTGACAATGGGACAGAATTCAAGAACGTAACTTTGGATACATTCTGCTCTGAAAATGGAATTGATCGTCAGTATAGTGCACCACGGACTCCTCAACAAAATGGAGTCGCGGAGAGAAGAAATCGTACTCTTATAGATGCTGCACGGACTATGCTGGCTGACTCGAAGCTTTCTAGTTTCTTTTGGGCTGAGGCAGTTAGCACGGCTTGTTACGTCCAGAATCATGCTTTAGTAAACAAACGTCATATGAAAACTCCTTATGAGATTCTGGAAGGACGTAAACCTTCGGTTTCACACTTTCGTATCTTTGGATGTCCATGTGTGTTACTACTTATGGACTCTAATGGAAACTTTGAAGTCAAAGGGGACGAGTGTTTCTTTGTTGGATATGCAAAAGGCTCTACCTATAGAGTATACAACAAAGTAACTAAAAAGGTCGTCGAGTCGTGCAACATTGAATGGCTCGACGAAAATGCTACGGATGCTAGAGTTGGACCAGATTGGTTATATGATTATGCTGAATTGTTTAAATCATTTAACATTTTGTCGAGTGTTTCTACAGATGCAGGTGTGTCTACGCCAAAACAACCACTGTCTTTTGGTGATACTGAAGAAGAAGAAGAAGAACAGGCAGAAGGGAGCTTCAGACATCATACCATTGACCCGCCAGGGATGGTTTTTACACAGCATCCTTTGCCTCAACAAATGTCTCATCAATCCCCTGAAGGTGCGCAATCTAGCGGAATTTCTTCGAATGCATCTGGATCAGAACTGTTTGCTGATCCTATTCCTGAAGAGTGCACTGTTACCACTCCCGTGATTCACAGTCCGATAGAACCTAATGAGGGGGAGTCAAGCAACATACACACAACTCAACTCAAGATGAGACAATACCTGAACTTGCCATTCCAACAAGTGTTCAAATAAATCATCCTATTGAGAATGTGATCGGTCCTGTTAGTGCAGGAGTTCAGACCAGAAGCCAATCAGGAACCATTAATTTGTGCTTATATTCTAGTTACATTTCTCAAATTGAACCTAAAACCATTGATGTAGCATTGCAGGAACCAGGCTGGGTTGATGCTATGCATGAAGAGCTAAACCAGTTCGAGAAGCTAGGAGTATGGAAACTTGTGGAGTTACCGAAAGGGAAACGCAAGGTTGGAACTCGCTGGGTTTTCAGAAACAAGCAAGATTCTGCAGGAGTTATTGTTCGAAATAAAGCACGATTAGTTGTCCAAGGATTCAGACAGATAGAGGGACTGGATTATGATGAAGTCTATGCCCCTGTTGCCCGACTTGAAGCAATCCGGATCTTCTTAGCATACGCATCCTACATGGGGTTCACTGTTTATCATATGGATGTCAAGACTGCGTTTTTGTACGGAGATGTGAAGGAGGAAATCTTTGTTGAGCAACCACTGGGTTTTATTCATCCAGATCATCCATAGTATGCTTACAAACTTGATAAGGCATTATATGGGTTGCATCAAGCACCTAGGGCTTGGTATGCAACTCTAACAGAACATCTTCTGGCTCATGGATACACACGAGGCACGATAGACCAGACTCTGTTTATTAAAATAGTGGGCAAAGATCTGATATTGGTTCAAATCTATGTCGATGATATTATTTTCGGATCAACAAGTGAAGATCTTTGCAAGGAATTTGAGGGAATTATGAAAAAGAAGTTCGAGATGAGTATGCTCGGAGAAATGACACTGTTTTTGGGTTTACAAGTTAAACAAGATTCCCGGGGCATTCTAATTCATCAAGGGAAATATGTGGATGATGTGCTAAAGAAGTTTAAGTTCACAGACGCTAAACCGGCCGAAACTCCAATGGCAGAAAGACCGTTGCTGACTGAAGATGTAGAAGGATCCCCTGTTGATCAACGCCTTTATAGGTCCATGATCGGATCATTGATGTATCTGACAGCGAGTCGTCCAGACATCATGTTCGCTGTCTGCAACTGCGCGCGATATCAGGCTAATCCTAAAACTTCTCATCTTACTGCCGTTAAACGAATCTTTCGGTACCTTAAAAGGCCGATCCCGGTTTGGTCTGTGGTATCCGAGGGATTCAAATTTTGACCTGTTTTAGTAATTTTGGAGGCACTGACAAGGACAGGAAATCCACCTCTGCTGGATGTCAATTTTTAGGTGACCGACTCATTTCTTGGCAATGCAAGAAGCAGCAAACGGTAGCTATTTCAACAGCTGAAGCAGAGTACGTTGCAGCTTCGACGTCTTGCTCCCAAGTGGTGTGGATGTAGCATCAATTGCAGGACTACGGTTTGACTTATCTTAAAACTACCATATACTATGATAATGATGCTGCCATACAAATTGTGAAAAATCCTGTCTTCCACTCAAAAACCAAGCACATTGATGTTAAAGTTCATTTTATACGAGACTGTTTTGACAGAGGTCTTATCAAACTGGAGCAAATCGACACAGATGAAAATGCTGCCGATTTGTTCACAAAACCTGTCAGCAGTTTGAAATTTCAAGTGCTTGTGGATTTTCTGAAAATGATCTGCTTTACTGACTGAGCATGTTTTTGGTTTTTCGTAGGTAAATTTGTTCATAAAGTTTTCTATTCTTAGGTAGTTTTTATTTATGCTCAAATTTAGGGGGAGAAAATTATGAAAAATACAAAAACATTGAAAAATTATGAAAAATACAAAAACATTGAAAAATTATGAAAAATACAAAAAGAAGCATTGCATGACATGGGAAATGAAATGAATTTTCACATTGTGGTGAAGGGCTAACTCATGTAAGACCAGTATCGAAATAGTTTGAATTTAGTATGATGTGTTGTAGGCTCTATCCTTAAAGACTGGAAACATTGGCTGTTTCTGTTCAGAACTAAATTAGTGCATGACCTCAGGAAAGAAAATCACTTGGAATTAGCTCATTTCTATTTGAATGTCTGTATGTTGTCCCGATACACACAATTTTGGTCTGACTCTGAAATCTTCTCTGAAAAAGTCGTGTATCTCCTCTGTTTTGCGTGAGCAAAGACCTGGAGGTGCTAGGCAGCGTTTAGCTTCTGTTTTGCGTGAGCAAAGACCTAGTTGAGCGTCTGTCGTCTTATAGATCAATTAAACACCCAAAAGAGGCCCTCAAGTGCCCAAAAGAAACCGAAGAAACCTATATCAAACTCAGAAAAACTCATTTGATCTGTATATTATATCCTCTCTGCGAAAGATCTATTTTGTTCTCTTCTCAACCTATTCCCAGTTAAGATTTCAGAGATCTGGATTGGACTTGTGAAATATGTGGTAGGGAAGCTGCTTGCATGATAGAGTGTGCTGAATATAACTCCGGGATTTGATTAGTATTTGTTTGGGTGTTCATTGTTAAGAAATCAAAACCTGATAAAATCAGTTACAGGCAGTTATATGGAAAAGGTCTAGGGAGATGAGATTAGGTGGACAAATATATTGACAATCGTCTAGATCATTCGGTAGTAGATCAGTGTTGATAAGTGAAGTCAAGCCCGAAACCTCGTGATTTGATCCCTGAGCAATTATGATATTTCCTAATTTTTTTTGTAAATAATTATTAGCATTATTTATTTATTTTTGTAGGTTTTTGTTTTAGTAAAAGCATGCTCGGGAAGTTTAATGGGCCATCAAATAAAATAAAATTTTTGAAACTATTAATGAAATTAAAGTAAAAATGTGGTCTCGAGCAAATTGTTAAGTGGTCTCGGGCCAAACTTCTGGTCTCGAACCAGTACAGAAGCCCGGCCCACAGCTTTTGAATTTAAAAGGTGGTCTCGAGTCGAGACCTCATTTGTACTCGAAATCACAAACAGACAGCTCATATTCTCTCTCCTTTTCCGGCGAATTCTTGTTTGATTCCGGTGAAGTTCGTGTGTTTCAAAGCATTTTCTGATCACGATACATAAAGAATCAAAGGTATTATGATGTTTTTATATGAAGTTTTGCAGATTGTTTGAAGTTTATGTGAAAATTTGTTGAAGATTTGAATGAGATGAAGAACCCTAATTGTGGGCATATGTTGGTCTTCATAGAAATCATGGGGTGTGTTTGGATCTTTAATCCAAAATTAAAAGGATTAAAGTTGTTTATGGAGTCTCGACTGGGGTTGCGACTGAACACATGTGAGGACTCGAGACGTCGTATTGCGAGTCACAACCTCATCTGTCTCGATTGAGGTCTTGACTCAAACTTGATGGTCTCGACTGAGGTCTCGGTTTAAGTTTACTCAGTCTAGACTGAGGTCTCGACTCGAAACCTCATGGTCTCGATTCAACTCATGTGTGTTATCAACAACCCATGTTTTGACTGCTGATTCAGAGTGACCTGTTTATTCTTTGAACTTAGTTGATTAAAATTTTCTTTTCATGTTTCTATGCTTAATGGTTTCGTTTTGTGTAGGATATGGATTTAAAATTTATCTCAATGCACAATCAAGCAGGTTATTTAGCTCCACCCCCAGAGAAGCACAAGAGGATGTTTACATCATTAATCAAGGGCTTAAACAGTTGCAGGATAGTTCATGCACTTCGGGAAAATGTTGTTGTCTACGAAAGTCTTATTCAAGATTTCTGGAAGACTGCTAGGTTCGAGGCACTTGAAGCTGAAGGCAAGGGAGCTTTAATTGCTGAGATTCAAAAGAAGACTATTACTGTGACTGAGCAGATGATACGAGAGGTGCTGCAGTTCAACGATCAGGAAACTGATCCTATTGAGCTTCCAGCAGGAACTGTGGAAGCGATTCTACCAAGATTAAGCTATGAAGGAAAGTACCCGTCGTTGGTGAAGAAATTTGTGCATCCGTATTGGCATCTGTTAGTGCACACGTTCATTCTCTGCATGACAGAAAACCGAGGAGGCACTGATCAGTTGAATATTACACAGTCTACTGCCCTTACTTGTCTGATAACAAATGAGCCTTTTAATTACTCTAACTATATATTTGAAGGCATGAAGAGAAATGTGACAGGAGTTCGAAAGGACAAGTTTCGTATGTATCTAAGATTTTTGCAAATGCTTCTCAATGCTCGTTATCCAGATTTAGTGAGATCTGGAAATACTTTGGAGTTGAAGCCCATGGGTCCTGCTTGTTTTGATGATCTCACTCCTAAAAAGAGTACTGAAAAGAGATTTGAAGGACTAATTCCTCTGGAGAAATTTGGTCAATTTGCTGAGACTGAAGATATAGCTGCTAATCCAGTGATCGTGCAACCTGTTCCAGTGATGCTGCACAAATCAATGCACCTGTAAATGCAATGGTTGCTGAAGAGCATGATGTTCAGGGTGCTGTTGATAATGAGCCTGAGACAGAGATTTTAACAATCAACTCTGACGATGAGGGTATAGAGATTATGTGTGATTCAGGAGATGATGAAGAGCTTCCTCCTGAAACTGAAGCTGATGTTGCTGTTTCTACAGTTCCACCTGTGATTTCTGCTGAGAGTTTGGCTTTGTTGTTAAAGTCTGTGACTAATAAGATGGGAAATCCTCCTTCCAATCTTACAGCATCAAGTGAATAGCCTAGTGAGAACCCAAAGGATCCTGATTCATTGCCTTTAAAGCAGAAAAGGAGGGATCCTCGACTCGGAATGTATGTTTTACAAAACAAAGATCAACCCATGAATGTTGCTGATGATGATGATGGTCTATATGACTTCGACTTTGAGAAAAATGTCACTGATACCACCACCACTACTGAAGATATTTTTGAATTCAATGTTGATACTCAAAGAAGTGATTTGGAAACCACCACTGCCGATACACCAGTTGTTAATGTTGCTTCTGATCCTCTTATTGTGTCCATGCCACCTGTTACCTCTGAAGCTGCGGGTCCATCAGGAATTATTCTTAATGAGCCTGGAAGTTCAAGTGGTAAGAGAATTGGAGAGCCATTAAGGATGCCGTTTGACGATGATTCAAGTGATGATGATGAGTTCATCAGTATGAGGGAAATGAAGAAACGACTAATTGTAGTTGAGCAAGATTCGATTCATAAAGATGCCAAGATTATCCAACTTGAAGATACTATAGTGCAAAAGAATCAACAAATTGAACAGCTTCAAGGAGACGTCAGTTTGTTGTTTAATATGGTTTATGATTTACGTGGAAAGTTGGAGAAGAAGTTTGGTCAAGAGTTTTCTGATCCAACTGATGTGGAAAATAGAAGCAAAGCCTTTGATAAGGATGATGCTGAGAGAAGTGCTGCTATGGAACAATACTTCAAAAAAGTTACTGATCCAGTTGCAGACAAAGAAAAGGCTGAAAGAATCAAGAAGAAAAGAGAGTTTGTGATCCTAAAGAACAAGAACCTTAATCCAGACGATGAAGATGCTAACACTATACATCATCTGATGGATGTAGGTCAAGCACTCTATGATAAAGTTGGTAATCGCTCTGGTGTTGTCAGTTGGGGTTTTGATCATGACAGACGAAGGTGGTGGATTAAAAGGAAAGTTGGTCCTGTCGAATGGTACAAAAATCCGGCTCAGTTTCAAACATTTACAAAGGTTGATTTGATAAACTTGTCTAAGTCACCTTATATGGATGATCGACCTGGAGGTCGTGGATATTTGTTCTTCGAGAGACTGCAGAGGGAAGTTCTTCGTAATTTTCCTTCGATGCACACTGCAGAGTCCATTGTTAAGCCTGCTAAAGGTATTAGAGATCCATACACCAACAAGCGAATGAAGATTGTGCATTGGCCAGCCATTGACAAAGAAAAGGTGATTCCTTTGGTGAGAAAGATTCCAAAAGGCGCTCTAAAGACCTTGCATTTTTGGACTTATGACGAGCGTCTTAGGCAAGTAGTGATGGTATGTGATGATGATGATGTAAGTTTTCGTATGGTGGATCAAGTTGATTTGCTGAATCTTGCTTATGAAGATTTAGAGGTGCTAGCTCGCAATCAAATTAGAGCTACTGAAAAATATGAAGAAATAGCAAAAGGATGGACTGGTGCCGTTGCTTCAGCTATTCACATTCGCACTAAAGGATTTGGTGGACTCAAAGATCGTTTGGGTGGTGATAGTGGCCGCTGAAGTTTCAAGAACCTCCATGCATAAACCTAGGGTGAGATTGTTGGAACCTGAAGGTTTATTCATGGAGGAGTACAAAGTGTAGGGGTTGATTAGTATGTTTTGTTAATTAATAGTATGGGTCGATATGTATGGGTTGGGTTATAATTGGTTTCGAGTGGGCCTAGGGTCTCGACCCACCTGTTTTGTATTTAAGTAAATCTCAACCTTTGAGTTAAGGTTGATCAGTTTATTGAGAACAAGGGGCATCCGAAACCTTTTTGGAGTCTTGTATCAGTCACAAGTTAATCAGTGAATGCAAGTTCCGGTTTGTTTTGATTATATTGTTTTGGTTTCGATTGCTATTATACTTGAATCCGCTTGTGTTTGATTTCCGCACTTACACAAGTTCTTGTTTGATATCATTGGAAGATCCTCAAGGGTTTTACAGGGGCGCGTAAGAGGAGCCCATTCCTTACGCGGGGCGCGAGAGCTGCCCAGATCAGCAAAACAGTTTTCTGCATTCAGCAGCTGGTTTTCTGGTTTTGGGCATGGTTTCTTCATACTATGAGCTTGTTTTAGGCACCCATAGTATTATAATTCAGTGGGCACACATGGAGGGCCAAGATTGAAGCTCGTAATCGAGGAACGATCCTAACGGTGGTCCAAACTCTATAAATACCCACCTTGTTTCATTTGGTTCTTCACACTTGATTCATTTCTGCTATAAGTTGGGGTTTCCACACTTCATACCTGAGCAACTTGAATCAAATCTCCGTTTCTTTGACCATTTGTAAGTTTCTTTCATGCTTTTATGCGTTTTTAAGCATAAAAGTCAAACAGTGTTTGACTTTCTGCTTTGACCGGTCAATGGTCAACACGAAGTTCGTTTGAACTTCGCAACGTGAGCGTAATCATGATGGTTATAGTCCCTTGTTACTATACCTACCGATTACCACGTTGATTAGGCATAGTGACGAGTCATAGTTTCGGTCAAAATGCGTATTCATGCGTATTTTGCAACCAAACTATTCTGGGGTATCAAAACCCTTTGTTTTGATATCAAACTTATTTTCTAACTTCGTTAAACATGTTTTAACATGTTTAACTCGTCACTTTTAGTTTAGTGCTTATATAGGGTCGTAAGATAAGCGGTCTAAACAACCGCTTAGACTTTCGAACCCGACCCGTTTGGTCGATCATTAGGATCCGACCAAACATGTTTTGTGACCATAGTTGTATAGGGAATAACCTTCCGAGGTTATACCTTATGGTCACTTTGTTTAGTGAGTTGTATGATAGGTGATTTATATGCCTTAGGAAAATGACCAAAATGCCCTTTTTACGCATAAATTCATTTTAAGCATATGTAACCTAAATTTTGACATCTAAACTGATTAGGTAACACTATTAGACATGTTAAGGGATATAATACTTGTCATAGAACTAGTTATGCGGTCCGAACGCGTTTTAACTGAACGACGCGTTAAAGTAGCGTAAGCTACCTAAACGGGTCGTAATGGGTCGTAAGCCCTTAGGATAGGTTTCGATTTAGAATGTAGGCTTTGTTAAACCATATTACATGAGTTCCTATACTCATTTGGTTTACGAAACCTCATTCTATCCGATCTTCCGATTTAAGTCTGATTTATTAACATAGTTACCTATATTAGGTGCCGTTTGATTCCGTGACCCCTCTAGCTTTGCTTGGTTGTTATTCAAGACTTCTAAGCATCCTCAAGTGAGTACATAGTTCCCTCTTTTACGTTTTCAAATGTTTTGGGGTGATACACATGTGCCTACTTGTAACTTTTGTGCTTTTCATGTTTTTATATCATATGCTTGCTATGTTCATTAGTACACATATAGTACATGTTTTCTTCCATGTTTTTGCTATGTATGTTTTATTAACATGCTAGCACATTGATTTCATATATTAAATTTTTGTTGCATATGTTCATCCAGCATATGGACACATTGTTTTACATTTCTACTTTATATGTTCATTTAGCATATTTAAGTACATTATTTTCATATAACATGCTTACATTTGGTATGACATTTGGTTTGTTTAACGGGTCATAAATACATTCAATAACACCGATCATGCCGTTCGTTAGTAGGTAGTGGTACCATAGGAATTGACAACTCCCATTCCTGAAATCCTAGGTTTGTTTGGGTGGAAGGAATGACCGAATTCGATATTCAGAATTTAGATAAATCTTTAACTTGTTAAGGGTTTGTCGCCACAGTCGCAAGGCTTGAATGTAGACGTTTAACATTACCGCATAGATGTTTGTATCAGTAAAGCATGCATTTATTTTACAAAACATAACTTTTGATTTAAATTGTGATTTATTCAAATACATTGTTTTGTGCATTTTACATATGGTTAGAATAGATACTTTTATTTATTTTGCCATACATAACATTTGATTATACATGAACATTTTTATATTGGTTTAAACAATACATTTTGGTGGTTTGTGTAAGTTATTTAAATAACGAGGCGTGTGTAATATGATAAAAGCATGGTGGATACGCCACTGGTACTTCCTATATATAAGTGCTTTTATGATATTACATATCGTAGCGTTATTTAAACCATTTCAATTTAGACATATTACATTTTACACAGATAACATATTTTCACATAAACATTATTTTTCAAACAACATATTTTATACAAACTCATTTTACTTATAAACATTGTTTTTCAAACAACATATTTTATACAAACTCATTTTACTTGGTTATTTTTTATCTATGCATCTTTCTTTTATATCATCTGATTTCTTATCACTTTTTGTATGATTTATAAAAGAAAACATTTTACAAGGTTCATGACTAACTTTTGTTAAACATTTTCTTTAAACTTACAAGTCATGAATCCTATTTTAATAAAACCTATGTATCTCACAAGCATTTTTATGCTGACGTACCTATTTTCACATGTGTTTTCAGGAGCTGATGCATAGGATTGATCAAGATACACTTAGGCGGACTTGGGCCTTAGTGACAATAAAAGATGCAAGACTAGTTAATTATGTTATGTTTCTTTGCTTTTAAGACATTGTAACCTCTTTTAATTTAATAAAACAAAATTTCAATTTCCATGTGTTGTAAAACAATGATTCTGTTACGACACTCCCCGACGATTCCGTCGCGGTTTGTTGTTTTACGCGGTCGGGGTGTGACAGAAGAGTTGGTATCAGAGCTAATGGTTATAGGGAATTAGGTTATTAGTAATGCTTTGACCTAGTCTATAACCTTCCTAGGACCCTAACACAAGATTCTTTTGTTTAGATCTTAAAACAATATCGTCACTTATCCTTAGGTGACAACCACAACAAGAACACAAATTTCAAATCCGCTTTGAAAACCAATCATCTGTTCTAGGATGATTTATTATAAGGTTTTGAACCTTCAAAGTTTTCAAAAATCTCGTCAAAGTTGGGTCTTATAATGTGAACACGTGCAATCTGGAAGGGTGGATGTCTGTACTCTGAGTTTTCTGTCTAAGGCTAGAGTGTTCGTACAAATCCACATAATCGGACCAGTCACTCTTACCTGGGAACTCTTGGGGTGAGTGTCCACTTATAGGCTAAAGCATGTCTTCGCGATACATTAATATGGCCCGCTTACTTTGATTAGTCACCATCTCATTTGTTTGCCTTAGGTAACAAACAAATGATCACAATTTTTATGTGTTGTCATTCTGTTTTGATTATCCGATAACAACTCACTTGTTTCCTCCCATGTCTTCCATTTCCTCTAGAATGTCTCTTCATCGCAGCGATGCTCAGATGTCGGAACAGGCTACCAAAATTGCCCAACGAATAGGCTTGGTATTCCAGAAGACTGCTGAATTAGCTTTTACTATATCTCGTCTCAAGGATCAAGACACCCAAGAGACACCAAAGGAAACAGAAGCCAAGCCTCCACGAATATCAAGAAAGCGTAAAGCTTCAAAGAATCTTCCAGCAGTTGCACCAAATCAAGCAGGACCTAGCCAGGTGGCAACACCACCTGCTAAGAAGCAATACAAGGGAACTGCACCGTTATGCAACAGATGTAATGGGCATCACCAAGCTCACCTACAGTGTCGTCAGTGTGTTTCATGTCCCCTATACTTTAACTTCATTATAGAGCCTTGAAATAAGGTTAACGGGTCTAAACAACGGCTTAGACTTTCGAACCCGACCCGTTTGGTCGATCATTAGGATCTGACCAAACATGTTTTGTGACCATAGTTGTATAGGGAATAACCTTCCGAGGTTATACCTTATGGTCACTTCGTTTAGTTAGTTGTATGATAGGTAATTTATATGCATTAGGAAAATGATCAAAATGCCTTTTTTAAGCATAAATTCATTTTAAGCATATGTAACCTAAATTTTGACATCTAAACTGATTAGGTAACATTATTAAACATGTTAAGGCATATAATACTTGTTATAGAACTAGTTAGGCGGTCCGAACGCGTTTTACGTGAATGACGTGTTGAAGTAGCGTAAGCTACCTAAACGGGTCGTAATGGGTCGTAAGCACTTAGGATAGTTTTCAATTTAGAATGTAGGCTTTGTTAAACCATATTACATGAGTTCTTATACTCATTTGGTTTACAAAACCTTATTCTCTCTAATCTTCCGATTTAAGTCCGGTAACATAGTTACCTATATTAGGTGCCGTTTGATTCCGTGATCCCTCTAGCTTTGCTTGGTTGTTATTCAAGACTTCTAAGCATCCTCATGTCACACCCCGATATTTCCACGTGTCACCGGTGGGCCCGGTGGGGAGTATCGTGACGTAGTTGATATCATCATAGTCAAACAACACAATATATAAATGCACAGCGGAAGCAAAAGATAAATATATTACAATCCAAATATAAAGTAATATCAAAGTATTACAACGGAAAGTAAAGAATCCCCAGGCGGATCAAATAAAAGAAAAACTGTTCAACAGACTTCAGGCATCTAGAACTTGCAAGATTCCTTATTAACGCCCTGAGCTTCCAGCCAATTACGTTCAGTACCTGTCACTTAACCTTTTTGGAAAATACGTCAGTTTACACTGGTAAATACAATTTAACTGACTCATTTTGAAAAGAGTTTGAAAATTGATTTGAATGCACGTGGCACAAAATATCTTTTATAACTTGGGACAATCTTATTAATAAAAATCTTGTATCCGATTTACATTGTTGTCCAACATTTAGGGCCGGTGATTATACAATACAAGCCGGTCAAGATTAATCGACACACCATAAATATAACTCACAAGAAGACAGCCTTACGAGTGAGTATATCTTTTACATACGCAACAGGAGGTGTTATGCCTACACCTTGTGCTTAAGTCATGGCCATTCACTTTTTAAATGAGCCAAGGATATCCAGGACACGGTCATTAACCCCCAATGTTATTTGTTGTTATCAATCAATACAGATTAAAACGGGATTATGCAATTTAATCATCTCCAATTAAAAGGTTTCTACACCCGACCAAGCGGTATTTTTATAATACCGTATCCCAAGCCCCTATAAGGGAAAATAAGTTAAAAGTATTTACCTGAGCTAGCTCCTGTCTTAAATAGCAAGAATTATAATAACTCGGCCGTATTCACTTAAGTAAGCGTAGGTACAATTTACCGAAAGGCTCTAGTCTGGAATGATGGTATAAATAACCAATTAGAATACTAACGGGTCTTTAATTAAGCCTAAACTTAGACCGGTTAGTTTTAGGGAAATATATGGTTCAAACGCATGATTAAGCGAAGACCAGAATAGAATGTGTTTTAGACCCGACAAGTTTGAAGACTTGTATAATATGGGTAAACTAAACACATTCTGGATTTTGAGATAAAAACGATAACGTTTGACCCGTTTTGGCTAATTTATGCAAACTAGTTACATAAGCCGATCCGAACGCAAAAAGTGCGTAACGGTTAATCATAAGAGTCATATACAGGTTTCCTAAGTTAATATGCCTTAAATATGTTGTGATATCAGTAGGATACCTTCCATTATGCCCAAAACGAGTTTAAACTCAAAATAAGCCCCGTAGGGGTATTTTGGTCATTTTAAAGGTTATAAAATAGATTTTAATGAACTTCTGAGGTTCGGGTCTGAATAGATCAGTAAAATGACTTATTTTAACAGGGTATATCAATTGGTAATAAGTCTTATGTGACAAAATGGTTTTAAACCCAAACTATGTGTTTAATACGCGTAAAAAGCTATTTTAAGCGATTTCTGGGTTATACAGGAAATCTGAGTTTTCTGATCAGGTTATAAAGTTCAAAATACTTTATTTATTATATAAAATCAGTAGCAATTGGATTGGTATGAAAAGGGCTTGTAAAACTCATTTTATAGTCCAAAAGGGCAAAACCGGCAATTACCGAATCAAGCCTAGAACCCTATGTTATGCTCAGCCTAAAAATAAATAAAAATCTCCAAAAATCCCTAAATATTATTTTACATCAGTAGGTAAAAATTTTTGGTATCAAAAGTGGGTTTAGATAGGCTATATGCTAATTACGCCATTTAATTACTAAAAGCTTTCAAATTACGCTAATGAGCATAACTCTTAATCTAGACCTCAAACTGATGTCAAATTTTAGGTGCAAGTTTATAAATCAGTAACTAAGGTTTCTACTCTTTTACTTTTTCAAAAATCACGTTTTAAGGTCAAAAGGGCATAATAGTCAACATTTAAGCATTTAACGGAATCACGCATATGAATCGGATAACTAATGAACCAAGTTGTATAATCACGTTTTAAGGTCAAAAGGGCATAATAGTCAACATTTAAGGCATTTCTAAACTATGCTTAAATGGGTCAGAACTGAAAGTCAAAGCATAAGTCAAACTATGCGACTTTCGGTCCCGAACCGAGCCTAAACTGAAAATTGTCGAGTTGAACATGTTGGGACATGTTCTTACATTAATTACCAAGTCACATTATTGATCCAACAGGTTACATGTATCATACATTGCTAATTATGCTTTAATTTGGAAATAAACCTGTTGACTTTTTAAAGTAAGCTTTGACTCGACAATTAACATAGTTAGAGTGGGAATCAGAGAGTACCCTTTTAAGGGTTTATTACCCACCTAAATACCTACTCAAAGGTACTTTTAATTCGGGATTAGGCTGAGCACATATTAACTAATCACGAAGTCAAACCTTAATTTCGACGGTTTGACTTTTAGCTAATTAACTAAGCTAAAACGAATTTAGAAAGGTTAAGAATGCTTACAAGAGTCCTAATTATGATTAGTGATCACTAGGAAAGTTGCTTGCAGACCAGAGAGCTCCAGAAGTAAGTTGCAAATGCAAATGCCCATAAATTTGCAACTTGATTTTCTTATATAGTGAGTCCAAGAGCTTAGGATCATGCCAACTAACTCTAGTGATGTTATAAGATGATCCCAGGTGGCCTAGGATGCTAAAAACCAGATATAGGAGCCCCTTGAATCGAAAAACCAGCTTTTAAGTCGGTGTAACCGGAAATAACAGGCAGCTGTCAAGAATTTTGCATCTGGGACCTGCTTGCGCACCGCAACGTCCACAGTGTTGAGGTGCGCAAGGGACATGCCAGCACAACACATCTTTCAAATGTTTACAGTTTGGCCCCTGGACCTTCCAAACGTCGTTTTCACATTATTTCTTGCATTATAAGCCTTCTAAATTTACTTTTGAGGGTTCCAAGACTTATACAAACTTTGTTAAGTCCTTGGTTAACTTTGTAATCACCCGAAAAGCCATAATTTCCTACGTTGACGCTTTTAACCCCTCATATATGAATTTGATCATAACTTTCTCATACGATAACGAAACTTGATGATATTTTTATCATGTATTCTAGTGAGCATATTTAATCGTTACAAAGCTTCGGGTTTGCTAAAAGGTCACTCAGAGGTATACTTTAAACATGTTGACACATTTAACCCCTGTAGTTTGTAATCTCTCACTTTCTTTTATATTTAGCTTCGTATGATCCATGATTCATTCGTGTGAATGTATAAACATCTTGTAGGGTTATTGTAAGGCATATTTATCCATTGTTGAAATTTTGAACCCTTAAATTCACATAGTTTCTTTATTTGTCAACTTTAGTCCCTCTAGAGTATTCTTTCACACGTTCAAGCTTATGACACGTGTCAATACATTATAGGACGTGAATTTTCGAGGTGTTACATCCTCACCCCCTTAAAAGAAATCTCGACCTCGAGATTTGTTAAAACGCTGGAAGTACTTTTTGTCACATAATGGACCTAACTCCTATAACATATCTGGAGTCTTTCCAAGCTCCCACAGTTGACCTCTATAATAGGCACATGTATCCTTTTGGAGCTTCTTCACCTGTCGATCCTTAATCGACATAGGTTGCTCATTATATCATAAATCTGCATATCATTATGTGATGGTGCTTCTTGACTTATTGGCGAAACACATCCTTAAATCATTAGTGTGAAATGTATTGCGAGCTCCGTTTATCTTCTTAAATGGTTTTAGCTTATAAGTTATCTGATCTTGATACATTCGATTCCTTCGAATGATTCAATATATTCAAAGCTCAACTAGCCTGATAATTAACAAATTAGCACACCCTTCCAGGGTGATATCTTTTGTTGAACCTTATTCCCTAACAAGAATTTAGGAGGTTTGCTATATTTATTAGTCCTTGATTTTCTGCCGAATACCGGCATCTTACAGATGATTAGGGATTTGTATGATCTTATTTGTTGTTTCTAATGCAACTTTCAGATCCTGATAATTGAACTTACCAATCTATTGTTCTAACAATAGATGTTTAACATTCCATCTATACAAGGTCTCCAAGGGAGCAGCCTTAATACTTACATAATAATTGTTATGGAAAAACTTATTTTATGGTGAGGTGGTTATTCTAACCACTGCTTAAAACTAATCCTCAGGAATAGCTAATCCTTACAGCTAGTTGAAGAAGTCGACGATCCTGGGCAGCTAATGGAGATTCTGAATTGTTGCCTAAATAGGGTTGCGGTAATCAATGCATAAGCAAAATGAACCGTCTTTCTTAGTTAGCAATACCGAACTCTTAGAATATTTAGCTAGGCTATATGAACCTTCATCTTAAAACTCACTTAATCAGGGTTCCGATTCTTCCAATGATGGTATTAGATATCATGGAGATTTCATAATAATGCAGCCCTAAGCGGGATGTTAATCTTAACTCTACTCACATCAGGAGGTAAACAGGGTAACCTCTGGAGAAGATAATCAAGGTACAAGGAGGTTACAGAGATTTTCCAAATCTCAGGCTTTAATTCATTCATCATAGTCTGTGTTAGATAAGTGACACATTTATGTTACAAGTCCACGAATTCCTTAATCGGGAACATTTACTTGGACAATTGTATTTTTAGATATCTTCTTTGAATACCATTAGTTGAATTTAGTACCATATGACCATTGGAATATCCTTGCGGTTCCATGCATTAAACCTCCATACTGATCAGGCATGGAAGCAATCTATGGGACTTATTAAGATACACCAGCCCTCATATGGCGCTTTTTGTCATACCATTTGGTATCTTTAATCGATATAGATCAAGAGATATCAACTACATATTCTGACGTACTTCATCTGGAGAGAGGGTGTACTAGAATTTTACGACTGAAGATCTCTGACAGGAACAGAAGAAATGATTCCTATGATTTTGTCTGTAAGTTTTACCTTACGCTTAATATCTAGGGTTCTTATGGAAGATTTTAAAAGTTTGCTATACTTATAGTTTATGAAGGATTTGGAGCAAGTATTATTCGGCTCTTTGAACTTTTTCACAGCCTTATTCACAGCTTTTCCAATAGCTGCGTTCTATCATAGTTTGAAGAACATCCTTGGACTTTCTAAGGTTTACAATTGTAGTATCATTAGCATGCGTCGCATCATCAATGGCGTGATTGACTGATGTCCTATCCGAGTTTGTCATACTCAAGATTTGGTTCCTATTACTAAATGAATCAATTTCTTGGTTGCGATCTGACAACTGCTATTCCTCATCCTCATGGCCTTATATACTAACCATGGTTTCATTAAACCATACAGGCCAATATAGCATTAACATTCTTAATGAACGTTATTTAATATATATCAATTTTACTTAGCCTAGGTCACAAAAGACCATTAATGGCATTTAAAGTTTGGTCCTAATCCATCATCTTTTTGACAGGGAATCAAAATGTCACATCTGTCTTTATTATAGTGATGAATTTGGATAGCTTGAAAGCTTGCCATAAGGATATCAGAAAAGAGTGATTCCTAATAGATATAAAATATCAATCTAAGATTTGTTGGAGCATTTTCTATAGTGTCATCGGCCAATTTCTACTTCGCATTAAATGACCGGAGTCCTAATCAGGCGGAGACAATAGTTCTCAACATTTATTGTTCATTATAGAATCACATGTGCCGGCATAAAATAAATTTATGCATAAACTTCTTGATAAAGGAAGGTACCTGCTATATCGTCATCATTCTGCTCCATCTCCTGGGCGTTCCTCTGGAAGACTCATGCGTTTGTCTTCCTGGCCTCTCCATGATTCTTTACAAGTTTTGGGCAGTTGGTTTTGATGTGCCCTTCTTCGTTACAATTGTAACATGTCGCGTGCTTCAACTCCTTGCACTCTAAAGTCTTGTGACCCTTGGTCTTGCAAATTCCACACAATTTAGCACGTGGGTCGATTGTACATTTCCCAGAATGTTGCTTTCTGCAGTTACTGCATTTGGGTCTGTCATTAGACTGACTCGAGTTTTTCCTAAACTCGGAACCTTTCTTGTTCTTAAAACTTCCCTCTTTCTTTTTGTCAGATTGATGAGAGTTCTCCTCCTCTCTTTCCCTTTTTCCTTCGCCAGAAGCCTTAACAGACTTATTTCTGATTGCATCTAAGGTGAGAGATAAGGATAAGTCCACCGCGGACCTATATGTGGTAGGCCTAGATGCTTTAACATTTCCCTTTATCTCTGGTGCTAGGTCTCCAATGAAACGCGCTATGCGTTTAGGTTCAGGGGTGACTAAATAAGGAACTAGGCGGGACATAGTGTTGAAACTTGTCACATATGCCTGACAATCCAAATTCTTCATGACCAGAGTTAAGAAGTCTGATTCTATATTTTCTACCTCATGCTGAGGGCAATAGTTTTCCTTGATTAATGCAACAAATTGATCCCAAGATAAGTTGTAAAGTAGGACCTTTCCCGTGGCTTGGAGCAATGATCTCCACCATGCCAACGCTTCTCCTTTAAATGATTGTGAAACAAATTTCACAACATCTTGTTCTGTACAACCGCTGATGTCAACAACAGTGTCCATCTCTTCGAGCCATGTCATGCAATCGATGGCTCCTTCCTCTCCTGTAAAGTCTCTGGGCTTGCAGGAGACAAAATATTTATATGAGCAGCTCTTAACTGGTGCCTCTTGATGAAGCACAACCTGTCTGGACGGGACACTCCTCTGATTTGATGAGTGATGAACATCATCCTCCTTCGATTCATGTGTTTTGGTAGGGGGCTTACTACGAGCCACAGATAGAGTCTTAGAGTGGGTATCACTTGATTCATTATATTGTCTGTCAAGAGCCCGAGTAATAGCATTATCTATTAATGCCTGCAGTTCCGCACCAGTTATATTAATCCTGGTAGTATCATTGTTCACCTTCAAGTGGCTGTTAACTTCATCTGATCCAGCCATGTAGCTTGATTGCTACACAAATATTGACAATGATTTATTCAGAGGTTATTATGAAGTTATCATTTTTTTTATTAACCATGGTAATATAAACCATATGGGTTAACTTGTTAATTTTATAAGTATTTTCATTATAATTTATCCTAGTATATAAGACATTAGGGATATTAAAGTGGCACAACGGCCTTGTCACGAGGACAGATTTGAATTTATAAGCCATGATCGTTTGGGATCGAGGCATTTAAGGTTTGAGCATAGTCGGTTACTTTGCTTGACAGAGAGTCGAAGACTACAATTGCCTCTTGTCTTTTAGGACAATAGATATAGCCCGTGGGCATTTCCATTCTGAGGGATGTTTATGATATGATCATCTTTTCAGATGCTATTAGTCAAGATCGTTTGGATCATACCGATTATTATGCTTGGACATGGTCCAACATTTTTAGGCAGGAGGTCAAAGACCACCACTGTCGTTGTCTTATCGGACAACAAGTTTAGCCCGTAGGCACTTCATCACTAACGGATGTTTATAATATGATCATCTTATAGGATGACATAAGCCATGACTTCTAGATCATTAGGCTAAATCAGGAAATTTTTTAGAAAGAGAAAAAAATTTCCAGTATAGGGATGACTATTGTGATTTTCTCAGATCACTTTTGTCAAGAGTGCTAACACGTTCTTAGGTGTTAACAATATGATCGTCTTTATTTGATGATCTAAGCCATGATTTCTAAATCACTAGGCTAGACAAGTAAATTGAAAAAAAAATCAATATAAGGATGACTGTTGTGATTTTCTCGAATCACATTTGTCAAGAGTGCTAACATGTTCTTAGGTGTTAACAAGGATCTGAATCTCTTGAATAGGTTTCACCATCTTGGCCACGTCTGAAATGACATGTAGGCTAGGTTTCACCTCTTAGATTCTTTTTAATATGTGTACTGGTAGGAAAGGGATGATATTTATTTTATTCAGGATTTTTATCATAAATCCTAATTTACAAGTTAATAATGGCACAAATGGCCTAGTCACGTAGACAAGTTTAATTTATGAGCCCAGATTTTATGAAATCGAGGCATTAAGGTTTGAATCAAAGTTCATTACCTTTTCTTGACAGGGAGTTATAGGTTACGACTGTCTTTAGTCAAGAGGACGTTAATTATAGCCCGTGGGCACTTCATCCATAAGGGATGGTTATATAAATAAGGGAATTTAGAATAACCCATTTAATAATGACTTATGTGATTTTATCGTGTCACATCTTGTCAAGCATGATAATATGCTTTTAGATATTAAGAAAAAGATTTGAATCTCTTGAATAGGTCCTACCATCTTGGCCTTGTCCGCAGTGACATTTAGGCTAGGTTTTACCCTTAAGATTCTTTTCAATATTTAACGCAGAACAATCCTAAATTGAAATGCTAACAAGGATCTGAGCCTAATTGTGGAACTACCATCTTGGCCCTGTCTTAAGGTGACACATGAGCTAAGTTTTGTCCTTTTTAGGTTTTGCCATTTTATTGTAATGATAGATCTTATAAAAAAAGAAATGTTATTTTAAATCTAACCGTTCCTATTAAAATTTAAACAAATACATGGTTGCCCAAAACGGTACTTCTAACTAAAATGACTCGCCCATGCAAGGGCTAATCAGAAAATAACAAAAGAAACAAACAAAACGAATTAGGATTAGTCCTATGTTCTTGTCTAGACTCAAGAATGTGCAATTGTGTAACTGAGATTAAACACAAAAGACTAGTGTTTAATTCACTCAGTGTTGGCTCTGATACCAACCTGTCACACCCTGATATTTCCACGTGTCACCGGTGGGCCCGGTGGGGAGTATCGTGACGTAGTTGATATCATCATAGTCAAACAACACAATATATAAATGCACAGCGGAAGCAAAAGATAAATATATTACAATCCGAATATAAAGTAATATCAAAGTATTACAACGGAAAGTAAAGGATCCACAGGCGGATCAAATAAAAGAAAAACTGTTCAACAGACTTCAGGCATCTAGAACTTGCAAGATTCCTTATTAACGCCCTGAGCTTCCATCCAATTACGTTCAGTACCTGTCACTTAACCTTTTTGGAAAATACGTCAGTTTACACTGGTAAATACAATTTAACTGACTCATTTTGAAAAGAGTTTGAAAATTGATTTGAATGCACGTGGCACAAAATATCTTTTATAACTTGGGACAATCTTATTAATAAAAATCTTGTATCCGATTTACATGGTTGTCCAACATTTAGGGCCGGTGATTATACAATACAAGTCGGTCAAGATTAATCGACACACCATAAATATAACTCACAAGAATACAGCCTTACGAGTGAGTATATCTTTTACATACGCAACAGGAGGTGTTATGCCTACACCTTGTGCTTAAGTCATGGCCATTCACTTTTTAAATGAGCCAAGGATATCCAGGACACGGTCATTAACCCCCAATGTTATTTGTTATCAATCAATACAGATTAAAACGGGATTATGCAATTTAATCATCTCCAATTAAAAGGTTTCTACACCCGACCAAGCGTTATTTTTATAATACCGTATCCCAAGCCCGTATAAGGGAAAATAAGTTAAAAGTATTTACCTGAGCTAGCTCCTGTCTTAAATAGCAAGAATTATAATAACTCAGCCGTATTCACTTAAGTAAGCGTAGGTACAATTTACCGGAAGGCTCTAGTCTGGAATGATGGTATAAATAACCAATTAGAATACTAACGGGTCTTTAATTAAGCCTAAACTTAGACCGGTTAGTTTTAGGGAAATATATGGTTCAAACGCATGATTAAGCGAAGACCAGAATAGAATATGTTTTAGAACCGACAAGTTTGAAGACTTGTATAATATGGGTAAACTAAACACATTCTGGATTTTGAGATAAAAACGATAACGTTTGACTCGTTTCGGCTAATTTATGCAAACTAGTTACATAAGCCGATCCGAACGCGAAAAGTGCGTAACGGTTAATCATAAGAGTCATATACATGTTTCCTAAGTTAATATGCCTTAAATATGTTGTGATATCAGTAGGATACCTTCCATTATGCCCAAAACGAGTTTAAACTCAAAATAAGCCCCGTAGGGGTATTTTGGTCATTTTAAAGGTTATAAAATAGATTTTAATGAACTTCTGAGATTCGGGTCTGAATACATCAGTAAAATGACTTATTTTAACAGGGTATATCAATTGGTAATAAGTCTTATGTGACAAAATGGTTTTAAACCCAAACAATGAGTTTAATACGCGTAAAAAGCTATTTTAAGCGATTTCCGGGTTATACAGGAAATCTGAGTTTTCTGATCAGGTTATAAAGTTCAAAATACTTTATTTATTATATAAAATTAGTAGCAATTGGATTGGTATCAAAAGGGCTTGTAAAACTCATTTTATAGCCCAAAAGGGCAAAACCGGCAATTACCGAATCAAGCCTAGAACCCTATGTTATGCTCAGCCTAAAAATAAATAAAAATCTCCAAAATCCCTAAATATTATTTTACATCAATAGGTAAAAAATTTTGGTATCAAAAGTGGGTTTAGATAGGCTATATGCTAATTACGCCATTTAATTACTAAAAGCTTTCAAATTACGCTAATGAGCATAACTCTTAATCTAGACCTCAAACTGATGTCAAATTTTAGGTGCAAGTTTATAAATCAGTAACTAAGGTTTCTACTCTTTTACTTTTTCAAAAATCACGTTTTAAGGTCAAAAGGGCATAATAGTCAACATTTAAGCATTTAACGGAATCACGCATATGAATCGGATAACTAATGAACCAAGTTGTATAATCACAGAGGGTTATACTTATGGGTAACTTGGTCCTAATAAAGCTCTAAGACATTTCTAAACTATGCTTAAACGGGTCAGAACTGAAAGTCAAAGCATAAGTCAAACTATGCGACTTTCGGTCCCGAACCGAGCCTAAACTGAAAATTGTCGAGTTGAACATGTTGGGACATGTTCTTACATTAATTACCAAGTCACATTAATGATCCAACAGGTTACATGTATCCTACATTGCTAATTATGCTTTAATTTGGAAATAAACATGTTGACTTTTTAAAGTAAGCTTTGACTCGACAATTAACATAGTTAGAGTGGGAATCAGAGAGTACCCTTTTAAGGGTTTATTACCCACCTAAATACCTACTCAAAGGTACTTTTAATTCGGGGTTAGGCTGAACACATATTAACTAATCACGAAGTCAAACCTTAATTTCGACGGTTTGACTTTTAGCAAATTAACTAAGCTAAAACGAATTTAGAAAGGTTAAGAATGCTTACAAGAGTCCTAATTATGATTAGTTCACTAGGAAAGTTGCTTGCAGACCAGAGAGCTCCAGAAGTAAGTTGCAAATGCAAATGCCCAAAAAGTTGCAACTTGATTTTCTTATATAGTGAGTCCAAGAGCTTAGGAGCATGCCAACTAACTCTAGTGATGTTATAACCAAATATAGGAGCCCCTTGAATCGAAAAACCAGCTTTTAAGTCGGTGTAACCGGAAATAACAGGCAGCTGTCAAGAATTTTGCATCTGGGACCTGCTTGCGCACCGCAACGTCCACAGTGTTGAGGTGCGCAAGGGACATGCCAGCACAACACATCTTTCAAATGTTTACAGTTTGGCCCCTGGACCTTCCAAACGTCGTTTTCACATTATTTCTTGCATTATAAGCCTTCTAAATTTACTTTTGAGGGTTCCAAGACTTATACAAACTTTGTTAAGTCCTTGGTTAACTTTGTAATCACCCGAAAAGCCATAATTTCCTACGTTGACGCTTTTAACCCCTCATATATGAATTTGATCATAACTTTCTCATACGATAACGAAACTTGATGATATTTTTATCATGTATTCTAGTGAGCATATTTAATCGTTACAAAGCTTTGGATTTGCTAAAAGGTCACTCAGAGGTATACTTTAAACATGTTGACACATTTAACCCCTGTAGTTTGTAATCTCTCACTTTCTTTTATATTTAGCTTCGTATGATCCATGATTCATTCGTGTGAATGTATAAACATCTTATAGGGTTATTGTAAGGCATATTTATCCATTGTTGACATTTTGAACCCTTAAATTCACATAGTTTCTTTATTTGTCAACTTTAGTCCCTCTAGAGTATTCTTTCACACGTTCAAGCTTATGACACGTGTCAATACATTATAGGACGTGAATTTTCGAGGTGTTACACCTCAAGTGAGTACATAGTTCCCTCTTTTAGGTTTTCAAATGTTTTGGGGTGATACACATGTGCCTACTTGTTACTTTTGTGCTTTTCATGTTTTTATATCATATGCTTGCTATGTTCATTAGTAAACATATAGTACATGATTTCTTCCATGTTTTTGCTATGTATGTTTTATTAACATGCTAGCACATTGATTTCATATATTACATTTTTGTTGCATATGTTCATCCAGCATATGGACACATTGTTTTACATTTCTACTTTATATGTTCATTTAGCATATTTAAGTACATTATTTTCATATAACATGCTTACATTTGGTATGACATTTGGTTTGTTTAATGGGTCATAAATACATTCATTAACACCGATCATGTCGTTCGTTAGTAGGTAGTGGTACCATAGGAATTGACAACTCCCATTCCTGAAATCTTAGGTTTGTTTGGGTGGAAGGAATGACCGAATTCGATATTCAGAATTTAGATAAATCTTTAACTTGTTAAGGGTTTGTCGCCACAGTCGCAAGGCTTGAATGTAGACGTTTAACATTACCGCATAGATGTTTGTATCAGTAAAGCATGCATTTATATTACAAAACATAACTTTTGATTTAAATTATGATTTATTCAAATACATTGTTTTGTACATTTTACGTATGGTTAGAATAGATACTTTTATTTATTTTGCCATACATAACATTTGATTATACATGAACATTTTTACATTGGTTTAAACAATACATTTTGGTGGTTTGTGTAAGTGATTTAAATAACGAGGCGTGTGTAATATGATAAAAGCATGGTGGATACGCCACTGGTACTTCCTATATATAAGTGCTTTTATGATATTACATATCGTAGCGTTATTTAAACCATTTCAATTTAGACATATTAAATTTTACACAGATAACATATTTTCACATAAACATTGTTTTTCAAACAACATATTTTATACAAACTCATTTTACTTGGTTATTTTTTATCTATGCATCTTTCTTTTATATCATCTTATTTGTTATCACTTTTTGTATGATTTATAAAAGAAAACATTTTACAAGGTTCATGACTAACTTTTGTTAAACATTTTCTTTAAACTTACAAGTCATGAATCCTATTTTAATAAAACCTATGTATCTCACAAGCATTTTTATGCTGACGTACCTATTTTCACATGTGTTTTCAGGAGCTAATGCATAGGATTGATCAAGATACACTTAGGCGGACTTGGGCCTTAGTGACAATAAAAGATGCAAGACTAGTTAATTATGTTATGTTTCTTTGCTTTTAAGACATTGTAACCTCTTTTAATTTAATAAAACAAAATTTCAATTTCCATGTGTTGTGAACAATGATTCTGTTACGACACTCTCCGACGATTCCGCCGCGGTTTGTTGTTTTACGCGGTCGGGGTGTGACAGCCAGAGTTGCATGTGAAACTCCTAGGGGGGCTGTTAGTCGGCATGCCAATTTATCAGCGGTTTGGCTGTGTTGACCTTATGAGATGCCTACCTCGCTTACCGGACCCTCAATGCGAGCTCCTTCTACTTCGATCTTGTATGGGGGTCGCTAAGTTGTTGTTTGGCCTTCGAACCTGCCAATCCATGTTTGTTAAGGAAGTTGTATCTGTTTTCGACAAGGGTCTACGGGATGCGATCGAGGGCATTGTGGTTAGTGGGGGTCCGATTTTTTGTGGATTTTCAATGGAGGTTGGCATCTTTACCGATTTGTTTTGGGAGTTTAGGCCTATATTCAGTGGAAGATGTGTCAGCATAGGCTTTCTTGTGTCATAATCTTGGAGTTTACAAGACCATATTCTGTAGCACAGTGGTATTGATGGGTTAGATGCCGATTATGGGTGTGCGCTCGATAGCTTGCACACGTCCCTTCCCGATCTTGATCTTGGCGGGTTTGCAAATAAGGACACTACCCCTCTAAAGGCCCAAAATACTTTGGCGAGTGCCCTTTATATTTAAGACGTCCAGAGTTTGGGAGAGAAGTTTGTCCTATCTCTACGCTAGAAAGCAGTGTTAGAGTGTCTTCAGGGTCCTCATGCTCAAGACTTCCTAACTGTTATCCCTATTGAAGGGCTAGGACAACACATGTCGGCAGTGGAGCATCGAGCCATCCTTAAATATCGGTTAATGATCCCGTTGTTTCTAGTCGATGAGCCTTGTCCAGTTTGCCGTAAGGTTTGTTTGGATAACTTTGGGGAGCATGCGGTCCATTGTAAGGAGCTACCGAGCTTTAAATACATACATGACTTGGTCAGGGATGTCCTATCTGATGTCCTCAAGCGAGCTGGAATCTCTGCCAAAAAAGAGGTCCCTGTGAATTTCCTGATAGGCCCACTTGAAGAGAGGTCCACTCTGCGGCCGGCGGATGTTCTTGTTTTTGGTTGGGTAGAAGGGAAACACGCTTGTGTGTACCTTACCGGAGTATCCCCTCTTCTTAGGCTCAGGGAAAACTGTTTTGTGGCTGGTCAAGCTGTGTTGAAGGTAGAATCAGGGAAAGTTGTTAAGCATGAAAAAACTTGTGCTGAGAATCAATATGTCTTCATTCCCTTTGCCTTTGATACATTTAGTTTACTTGCTCCTGATGAAGCTGTTGGTTTTTTGGAAGAGTGTAGAGGGTCATGCACAGCAACTTCTCGACGCCAAGGAACCAAAGTTTTATTTTCGGTAGAATTGGATTTGCTATTCAAAAGGGGTTGTGGCGCAGCTTGTTGTCTGTTTACCTGCCATTCTTGTGTAATTTTTCTCTCTAGGAATTGGTTATTTAAAAAAAACGTATACAGTTAAAAAAAATTAGATCACGGATTTAAGAGAGAATTTCATCAAGAAAAAAAGGTGATTGTTGGTTCTGTTTGGTAGCTTCAATGGCGATGACAAGAATCAAGAAGTTTAACAATTCTGAAAACAAGAAATGAGTGATTCCATCGATAGTGAAGGTGGTGTTACTTTCGTTTAGTTTCTGGGATTGGGATGAAGGGTTTTCAAGTATAAAATTCTTAATGGCAGGCCACTAGAAAGGGGGAAATAGTGCCATAACGGAAAGTAGTAGTGTTGAAATTTCGAGTCTTTCTTTAATTTTTTTAATAGGGTAAAAGTTTACGGAAAGCATTTAACATCCCTTTCTAAAGTCCATCTACGAATGGAAATGTAACAAATACTAAACAAAAAAGGACAATAACGGTAAACAAAAAGGTGTCAATGAGCTAGTGGTGAAGTGGTTGAGGAGAGATCTGGTATTCCAAGTGACTCAAGTTCGATTCCTGCCCCCACCATTTAGTTTCGGTGGCGATTGCTAGTTCGATCATTGAACTGAGCGGGTTTTACCTCACATCGGGCGAGTGTTCACGGGCTTTGGCCCTATGTAAAAGTTTTCCCCAGTTCGGAGGAGGCGAATGTATCCCGATATGGTGAATTTCACTAGTAGCCCGTTTACAATTTTCGTTGAACGTTAAAAAAAGGGTAAACAAAAATTATAATTTTCGTTATAAATATAGAATGAAATTGTGTAATTATATATATTAACAGAAACTTGTCATGAATAATAGTGTTTTGAAAATTTATTATTATTATATTAAGTAATGAACATTTAATAATTGTTATTAAAATTATAGGTGATGAACATTTAGTATATTAAATGAAATTAATTCTTGATATTTTTTTTAATATTGATAAATAGTTGTATTTTTTATCAACTTTTGTTCTTTTAAGTTTTTTCAGAAAAGTTGAATAAGTAGTTGTATTTAAACTTTTTTTCTTGACTTTCTAATATAAGTTTTTTTTTTCTAATTTTTTGAAAAGGGTTTTGAAATTGGAGGGGAAGGGATGATGGGAAAAGGAAAAGTTGGTCTATGAAAAAGCAGTGGAAATGATGGTAAACAGGACAATACAAACGTACATTGTTGTTGGAGTGTTGCAAGGAAAGGGTAGTCTACCTTCCTGCAATTTTCTGATTTTAAATTTAATATGATTTTAAATTTTATGTTCTCCGTTTTCTTATAATTTTGATTTATTTTTAATGATTTATAATTAACGTAGAAGATGAGATTTGGACAGTAGCAGCGGGTGGTGGCGGATGGGAGGTGCTTATATGGCAGTGGGTAAGACCATGCGTATTGGTAAGGGTGAATAATGCCCCCACCCTTGGGCTTTTTCCGCCATGTGGTAGTACAGTCAGCAAGGGTCATTATTGGGCGTTTTTCTAAAATGGGTGTTGTGGGGATGTGGGCATTATGTTAAAAGGGTGTAGAGAATTAAATAATAAATAAAAAAACCAACCAAAAAATCTATTGGCAAAAATAATGAAGCTTCAATGTGATTGGTCAAACTTTTGCCCCAACAGCGTGATTTTAAACACGCCAAACCAAAAAAAAATGGTCAAACACGCCCAGGGGAGGTGTATGGCGTGATCGGAAGTTTTTTGGGACAAATTTTGGAAAAAACACGCCCACTACGGGTGGTCTAAGAGGATGATTGAAAATAAAAAATGAAATGAAAAGTTGACTGTAAGGCTATGCGGTATGGGAGAGGCTCATCCTTGGTGGATGACCCTCCACATAGGCGCCACGTAGATCGGGTGTGAGGATAGGGCAAAGAGGATGGAGGTAAGGAGATGGAGGATGGGCCTAAAATATATATGTATATGTTGTATGTATATGTTTGTGTGAGTAGGGAATGCAGGGCCGGCCCTGAGAATTCGTGTACCATATTCGAGCTCGAAAAAATGTGCCCTTAGGCCTTAACGAAATTGGGTATTTGGCTCACTAAAGGTGTAAACCTAATGCCAAAGGGGTTAATAACTAATCTAAACCATAAGAATAGTTTTGTAAGGGGGCCTATGTTGGTGTTTGTATGGATGTACCCGATTAAAAAATTATTTTACATATACATATCAGGATTTTTTCATAAAAAAACCCGCCCCTCAAAATATCGGGCCCTGGTCGGTGGTCCTCCCCGCCCACCCCAGGGCCGGCCATGAGGGAATGCACCAGCTTTTGTCCTTTATGCCCGTCTCCAACATCGACCTGCAGACGATTCTAACGGGGCTGGACGTTCCCCACACCGTCCAGCCTAAACAGAATTATTATCAAACGTGTCTTTGAAAGTCGAAGACGTGGACAAGGAGCCTGAAGCGTGACAACTCATGTGGTCCCACTCCGATTCCTTGATATTCAGCATCCCTTAGCCATTTAAGCTTGTTTGTGTTACTTGGCTCCGTCCTATTGATTCTTACAAATTGGAAAAGGCTAGAAACCCATGTCTATTATTGAAAAGCCAACATCTAACATGACTATTTTGATAAGTTTCCCGTAATAAAAGTTGGCGAACCACGATAGGTGGGGTTCTATCTATTCAAATATAATATAATATGTTACTGTATAATTATTGAATCAAGAAATATTTCTTAGCTGTACAATTATGGACTCAAGAGATATTTCTTAGCATAAAGCAACGCCTTTGAAATAAAAAGAATTTAATCTTAAATACTAAAATATATCTTTGTGGAGGTAAGGGTTAGGGTTAGGGTTAGGGTTGTACTTGTGTACGAGCCGAGCAAAACTTTACTCATGCTTGACTCGCTTACAAATCGAATCGAGTGGAGTGGCTCATTTAAAACCAAGTCTCAAATCTAATGATCATTTTCCAAGCAGTAAATATTACAAGCGAGTGTTGAGCGAACTTCGAGCGATTTTGACATTGTCACTATCTCTTTAAAAACAAACACATTTGATGGCATAATATTTTCTTATGAATAATGTTGTGGGCGATGAGGCGTTGATCATATTGCACGAACAATAACGTTGAGAGCAGGAGATGATCGACTTAGGGTAACAGCATTAGACATTGAGGCGATGAGCATACTGTCGTTTAGCAGTTTAGAGTTTAACTTTAGATTTTCTGTTAATTTTTTTTATTGGCGTGATTGGGCTAGTACGTATAGATATAGTTGTAAATTTGTATATAGAGGACCAGAATCTAATAGAGTGGTCTATATAAAACTATAAATTGAATTTATATTTATGTGTATATGTATAGGTGTGTGTATATATATAAAATAATAATCTGAGCCGAGCGGACCTTTGCTCATTCTTGGCTCGTTTACAAACCGAACTGAGCAGAGCGGCCCGTTTACAACCGAGCCTCAAATAGAATGATCGTTTTCAGAGCAATTTCCAAGTGAGCATCGAGCGAGCGATGAGAGGCGAGTGGTTTGGACGGCTAATGCGTGTCGTGTTGGTCTAGTTAATTTAATAACTCTTAGTATGATTAGGTGGGTTAACGTAATAACTTTTAGACACTTTAACCGATTTTTAAATTTATAAAGAAATGATTATTACTTAGACTAATCACACACAAGGCAAGGTACCTATCGTTTGTAATAGAGTTTATGTAAGAAGTAAGAACCAAACATCGAACCCAAAGGATACAATGGACAAGTGCACCTATCGTTTGAAGTTAGGATGGTTTCACCAACCCGGATTGTAAGTGTTTCTACAGGGGTTGTTTTGTTGGCGGTTGGTGTTGACAAAGTTAACTTGCTTGACTTCCAAAGTGTCGCAACCCCCAACCCCTACCCCGGGAGCGGGCTGTCGCGAGGACAGTATCAGTGGTATCGGTGTTTATTAATTTGGCAGCGGAAAATACATGAAGACCGTAGTTAGGAAATAGTTTATCAGAGTTAAAACACCACACTTTTATATATAATAAATACATGGGAAAAACCCAAGTTTCCATTACAAATATGTTTATAGGGATAAATCCCAATTTATTGAAATAAAACTTCTTTCTTGTTTAGGTAACTTTTATAGCCACTTTTCCAAGCCTCTAGTGCTCTCCAGCCGACTTCTATTGGGCTTTCACATTTTGTTATCTGAAACGCGTTTTAAAAAGTTTTGTCAGCAAGAAATACTAGTGAGTGCATCCCAGTTTAATCAAAACAGAATTTTACATCTTTACAGTAGTGAGAGCGATTACAATGTTTTTATCTACCCAATTACCACCCACGGTACTGTCAATCCTGACTTGTGGTCATGCTACTACTCACAGTGTAGTAACAAATAATATATACAAAACCCCAACATACCGACAGTAATTGTAGAATACATAGACTCAATCACTGCAAAATATACTTGAAAACGATTGAGGTTTTGTAAAAACAGTTTACAAAAAGTGAATGTACTCACATTGCTATTTTAGATATTACTACTGCTGTCTGATGATTTCCTGGTTATAATCTATTAAAATTAAACAATGCACACGCGTTAGTAAGGTAACCCAATTTACATTAGCTATACCCCCGAGACAGAATTCCAACGACTGAGTCAGGCAGAGTCTTGACATGCGTTACGGAGCTCTAGATCAATCGGGCAGAGTAATTAATACGTAACCGGGGGTTATAATACTTACAACGAGGCATAGCTTCGCTTTTTAGTAGGTATAATACCCGAGTATTATAATAGCTATTCAGAAGTTTGAGAAGAATTTAGATTTTGAACGATTTGTGAACTGAGCTCGAACTCTTAATTTATAGGTACTGATCAGGGGAGGCTCGCGGCCCGCGACGCCCCCCTTTGTTTCTTTCGCGGCCTGCGAGGGCTATAGGGTAGGCCCTAGCCTTGTCGGGTCAGCTATATAGGTCCAACACGTATACGACATGTGGCGCAATGAGGTCCGGCCTGGTGGCCAGCTGTCGCGGCCCGCGACAACTTTTGTTGTCTCCTTCGCGGCCCGCGGGGGACCTAAAGTTTTGTTTTTATTTGATTTTTATTAATATAAAGGTATTTTAGGGTTATTTTTCGTATACGGGGTTTATTTTAGGACGTATTGGATATGTTTAAGGGTTTTGGGAGAGTTGTTATACAAAGGTGGACCTTAACCATCTTGAGGAGAGTTGTTGAAGCCGGCAGTGACCACATTCACTTGGGCTTTGCTCAATTGGTTGAGACGAGTTGTCAAGGCCTCAACTTGAGCGGTAAGTGAAGTAACCGTATCCATTTAATAGAAACCTTGTTTTCGTCCTTGGGTAGCCCTTGGATTATGCCATTAATATCTATTCATGCAATTTCTTCAATAAGATCATAAGCTTCTTGTGGCCTCTTGTTTCCAAATTGCGTCAAGAGTTTTTCTTGATTGGTTTGTTAACCCATTGTAGTAGGATGAGACTTGAAGACAAACTTCGACTCTATGGTGAGGACATTTTCGAAGCATGTCCTTGAAACGTTGTCATGCTTCATATAGAGATTCACCTTCTTCTTGGGTAAAAGTGGTTATGTCATTTCTTAATTTTGCGTTTATATGAAATCTAAAACATCATACAAAGAAAGTTAATTAGTGTGTTTTATATATAATGCCTAGATTACTTTTGATTGTGTTTTAAATTATTATGTTTTATGTTTTTCTATATAATATTATACCAATAGAATCTAAAATATCATGCCTAATAGTTTAAAAACAATGACTACACAGACTTTTGACACTTTGCAATAAAAATGTTCTTTATAGACTAACCATGTACCCTCTTTGTGGATACCGCATTGTTAAAAAAAATATCAATAAAGATAATATTCTTTTTCTTTTAAGATCAATTGCTAAAAATATATGATAAATAAATGACTACACATACCACATGTACAATTACAAACCGAATAGATACTATCGCAATAATATCGGTATCATGTTAATTCCAACAAAATAAGATATTCACTTTTATAGTTTTTATTGATGTTTTATGTTATGGTTGCTATAATGAATGACAGAACCGTACAACTAACTTAATTGTAAAAGATTTTTTTTACATGTATGTATTTCCTAGACCACTCTTCACGGTATATAATTTTTTTGGTCAATGGTCTTTACGCATTTAATAAAGCTTTAAAAGCATGTTTGGTGGACCACCAGACTACCTTTCAAAGAATCAAAAGTAGGGTTGTAAACGAACCAAACGTTCGGCGAACAGTTCATTAACCGTTCGGCGGGAAGTTCGTTTGTGTTCGTTTGTTTAGTAAACAAACGAACACGAACAAGAAATTTTGTTCGTTTAGTTAAATGAACAAAAATGAACAGAGGTCGCGTTCGTTCGTTTATGTTCGTGAACGTTCTGTAACGTGTTCGTTTGTATTCGATAGTTTATTAGTGTTTTTAGTTTTTATATTTATTTAAATATATCAAATTTTTGACAAATTAAATATCTAATAAGTGTCAGTGTATTATATATTTTGTTCATGAACGATTGTTTGTGTTCGTTTATTTCCATTTGTGTTCACGAACATTAATTTGTGTTCATTTGTGTTCGTCAACGTTCGTTGACTAAAATTAACAAACAAACACAAACGAACACGAACAAGTTCATTTCCTTAACAAACGAACACAAACAAAAAATTACGTTCGATAAGTGTTCGTGAACGGTTCGCGAACACATATGTTTTTTAACACACGAACAAGGTATTGTTCGTGTTCGTTCGATTCGTTTATAGCCCTAATCAAAAGCATAAAAAGGACGTACATTTTGTTTGTGTAGTTGCATCAAATGAATTATCAGCTCAATTTTGTTTGACAATTATATATCTTATAATTATCAAGTTTCGTTAAAGGTGAGAGTTAGGTGGCTCTTGACTGCTAATTTTTTGTCTTTTTTCCCAATTACTTTAGAGGTTATAAATATTTTTGTGCAAAATAATTTAAAGAATTTACAAAGCCTAGTTGGTTCTACTCCCCTATGTATGTTTTAGACTTCTCATGTTCGATTCTTAGTAAGACCATGTGTAGTGGTGAAGGAAGACCCTTGGTCATTATCTATTATATGGCGGTTCAGTCAGCAATAGAGCATTCTGTGGCGTTTTTCTAAAATGTGTATAGTGGTATAATGTCCAATAATGCCCCATCCAATGATTACCCAATTATTTATTTTTTGTTTTTTTAATTATAACTAACGATATTTGACATTGGAAGGGTCTGATTGGCCCAAGATTTCTTCACCCGGTGTTTAATTAGGAACGTCCCAACCCAATTTCACAACAAAAACGCCCCTGGGGTGATGTAAGGACATGGTTGGTTTTTTTTTTTTTTTTTTGAGAAAAAACACCAAAAAAACTTCACTACGGGTGGTCTAAAAAATGTTTTATTTTTTGACCTGATAAAAAAATAAAGTTTCTAATCCTAGCACAGAAAATTTTGTTTCATTTACATTAAAGAAATAGAGTAAATTGTGTTATTTTTGGTCCTTGCGTTTTTTTTAACTTTAATGTGGTTTTCTCTTCATCCTAATTTGCTTTTAATAACCAAATCTATTTTAAAAGAAGAGTAAACTGCCATTTTGGTCCGTGTGGTTTGGCCACTTTTCCCATTTTAGTCTAAATCTCAAACTTTTTACATCTGGGTCCCTGTGGTTTGCATTTTGTTGCCATTTTAGTCCAAAATCCAAAAACTCTATTTTTTTTACTGTTGCAACCTCCTATTTTGTCTTTTAGTTCAGGGGCATTTTGGTCATTTTGCTTTTCATTTAACATTTTCTTAATTAACATTTTCTTTCCTAAATAAATGATCATCATCCCCAAATAAAACCTAACTGACTCTCTCTCTTCTCTCTCTAAATCGATTGTTGCAACCCAGATCCATGGATAACATATTTTCAACACCTCTCTCTCCTAACAAACTTCAGGCGGTTAAATCTGTTCCAACAAACTTTACCAGGCTTTAGATCTCACACCTATTTCTAGATCTAGAATACAGATATGGATTCATCTACTTCAGATCATAATCCTCACAGTACCGATCTAGATGAAGATGTAGATCCATCGATTGACTCGATTAGCAATGGATTCAACAAGCAAATTGACCTTGATTCGGATCATGCACAAGAAGCTCATGATAATGATGATGATGAGAATCATATTGAAGAGATAGACCAATTACCGGTTCTCTCTCTATAAACAACATAAAACCCCATTCAATCGAGCACTCATCATCTTCATCTTTCTGTTCAAATATTGAAAAGGGGAGGTGGAGGTGGCGATGACGTCACACCGGTGGTGATGACGTCATGCCGGTGACGGCACACAGTGGCAGTAGCAGGAACCCACAGCCGGCAGTGCTGTGGGGGTGGCGTGGTGGTTGAACCACCATCATCGGTTTCCCCTCAATCTGACCATACCATTAATGGGTTTTTGAGGGATTTGGGTTTTAGGGTTTGTGGATGTGAGATATGTGTCTGATTTTGCTGAACGTTGTTGTGTTGTGTTGATGAAGGAGGTTTTGTTGATTATTGCAGGTTTTGTTGATTATTGCAGGTTTTGTTGATGCTGATGAAGGAGGTTCGAAGTTTCCCCAAATAAATCATCATCATCCCCAAATAATCCCCAAATAACAGCTGATTGATTGTTAACAGCTGATTGATTTTACAGATTGTGTTGCTTAATTACATGTGTGTGCAGGTTTTAGAGAAGAGAGAGAGAGCTGAAGTTGTCGATGATGCGGTGGTGGGGGTGGTGCGGTGGTGGGGGTGGTGGTGGTGTGGTGGTAGTTCAGAGAAGAGAGAGAGAGAGCTGAAGTATGTGTGTATATATGGAATATCGATGAAGATGAACTGCAGAATATGTATGTGTGTATATTAATATATATATATATATATATATATATATATATATTAATTTTTGAATTAAGAAAATGTTAAATGAAAAGCAAAATGACCAAAATGCCCCTGAACTAAAAGACAAAATAGGAGGTTGCAACAGTAAAAAAAAATAGGGTTTTTGGATTTTGGACTAAAATCGCAACAAAATGCAAACCACAGGGACCCAGATGTAAAAAGTTTGAGATTTGGACTAAAATGGCAAAAGTGCCCAAACCACAGGGACCAAAATGGCAGTTTACTCTTAAAAGAATTATAACATTTTTATACATAGATTCTTTCTATGGTTTAATGTGGGTTGAATCTTAGTAGATGTAATGTGAGTTTTGTGTACATATTGGTTTAGTCATCACGCAACCTTATTTTTTTGGTTATCTCTTTTGGTTGCTATATCGAGCACCATAATCATATTGTTTCCGTCATGAAACGAAACGATTCAATACAGATCTAAAACCCACTGCGTAGCGTGGGGGAATTTGGCTAGTTTTTATATATAGTATAATTCTCCTATATATTAATAAATGAATGAAATGAACAGTAAATATTATAATAAAATATTATATACAATTTTTTTTAGTTTTATTATTTTAATACTATAATAATTGTTATCTTCTTTACTTTTTAAGTTTGATAAGATTGGTGTTAACCAGTACTTGTATCGAAAATACCGGTTCTTATCGGTACATGAAGGTAAAAACCAGCACTAGCCTGGTACATAAAACGCCAAAAGTCGGTACCGGATGGAGTTTGATAATCTTTTAGTTAGAGAAATTTGGTATTGATACCCAATACCATTTGCTCATCCCTGATCACTGGTACTGTACGAACAACAACGGTATCGTACAATTCTCCTATATATTAATAAATAAAATGGCTTTAACAAGTTTTCTTTCTTTTTTTTATTTGTTATTTAATAACTCTAGAGTTGCACTCTTCTGAGGACATGGTCCAAGGTAGGTCTTCTTGGAAGCGCATGATTAGGGCTAAGAACAGGGGATGGTGCAATAGGGTCTTAGCTATGTTTTATGGGCATAGTTTTTTCTTATTCTCTAAAGGAACAATACATATGATTGACTTCTTGTATTTATGCCTATATGATGTTATACATTCGTTGTGTTGGTATGTTGTTTGTTTTGGAGCCGATTTGTATCTCTGGAAGCAGTCTCTCTATATGTTTGCCTACATTTCACCATCACTACACCCTACAACTAGCTTTTTTTTTTGCTACTCATGGCATTTACTAGGTATGATCCTTGATTGTTGGTTTGGTATATTTATTTCTTTATTTGTCAATAATTCAATTCGATAAGATGTGATCGGATTAATTAGTAATTTGTAATAATACTAAACAATTATTTCCATTGTTCAAAACTTTATTCTTTTATGTAACAATTTTAATTTTTGCGAGATTGAGATATTATAGAATGACCTGTCTCTAACCATCATGGAAAATTGTAGAAGAACCAACTAAAACAAAAACGAAGAAGAATGTACCAGTTTTCCTTTTTGTGTGATTGTGTTGAACAAAAAGGAAGGACGCACCACTCGGTACCAGTTTTAACAATAGTAAATAGATAGTCATTTAATTATGTGCCAATTTTCCTTTGCGTTTCTTATTGCTTCATTACCTAGTAAAATGAAGCAATCAAATTCTCAATTCACATTGATCGAAAGTTTGGTTGAAATATATGTTCGAGATATTCAACAATAGTCGATGAACAATCCATTTGTCAACATCATTAATTTGAGCAGGTGACTCGCAACTTGCAAGTGTAGACATTATATTCTCATCCATCCACTTCCTCAGTGCCCCTACTTCCTCTTTGAATATTGGTATTGAACATGTTGACGTTCAATGGATTAAAAACAGAATCTTCGTAGCCAACGATTGATTGGTAAAATGGAAAATACATATAGCAAGTTGCCAAATTGGTCACGTAAAAAAAAGATGTACAATAAATGAAAATAATATTAGTTCTTTTTCAACAGTGAACTTCATGTATATAAAGGATAACTCTAAAAAAATACGAGGATACCTCTAACCAAAAAATAGAATACTTGATATTACTAAAATCCCATTTTTTTATAAACTCAAACATTTTCAACCCGAAAACTTGTAGAATAATTATGCCCGAATGATAAAATAAGCCCAAATTAACGATAATATAAATGAAATGAGTCCCTAAATATAATTAATAAAGTTAACCCAAGACGCAGAACGATATTATAGTTGAATTAGTGATCTTGTTCGTCTTATGGTGGAAACCGGAACGCATAGTTTTTGTCATTTGGTTTATCGGGTAGTGAAGTTAGCTTTATTTTTACTGGTCGCAACCGCAACCGTTGAAATATATATTTTTTTTCTAAATTGAAGCATGCCAAGACTGATTTACGCAATCGAATGGGCCCGAAATATTTGAACAATGTTATGGTTTGTGCGGTCGAAAAATAAACTTTTGATAAAGTAAAAGACGACGATGTGATGGAACGATTTCAAGCTATGAAAATGAAAGATGACACATCTATTAGGTATTTGTTTTACTTTATTTATTATTGTTTTTTATAATTGCCCGGTAATTTTTTTTCAGGATACCCTTAAATTAATGGGCTAGCTCCGCCACTGTTATATCCTGAAACCTAAATCACACATTCGTCAAAAATGAAACCAAACAATGTTAATTTGATACAAATCAAACACATTGTAAAAAATCTTATTACGAGTGAAAAGAAAAACAAAATTAAGGGGTCTTGAGAGAATGAAGAAAATTTATAAATTATAGGATGTATGATGTATCTACTTCATACCAAGTAAAATATTCATGCAAATTATAATTATAACGTGTTTTCTCTTATTATTATTTATCATAAAACATTATATAAACTAGGGTTAAGACCCGCTCGCGTTGCGGCGCGGGTACATCGTAAACATTGAATGGATTAGTCCAAACGTTATATGATGCATTAACCATATGAAAGCACACATTTCGACGTATCCACTTGAACTCAATGTAACATGTATAAGCATTGTGATTGGATCAAAAGTAAAGTAAAACAAATTCATATCGAACAATCACAACGTATTATATGTGACCCAACTCATACATAAAAAACGTAACGGTATGAAGAAAAATATGCACATGTAATCGAAATGGATTAATTAGAGCTTTCAAAAAAAAGGAAGAAAAAGAAACCATAATTTGACTCCACTCGGTTCGAAACAAACTTTACGAAACATACATAAAATAAGCACGAAAACATATTATATTTGACGTGAATCATTTCCCAAAAAAGTTTACGTCGAAACATAGAACAACTTGAATTTATACCAAAACGTACATAAAAATATGCACATAAAAATGGTTTCTTTAAACGAAAACGTATTATATTTAACTTGACTCGTCTAAAAAAAAGTTTACGTCGGAATGCGACCCGTCGCAATGCGGCGGAGATTCTTTAGTTATAACTAAATCGATCTAGGACCCGCACGTTGCGTCGTGTTAACTCGCAAAATTTAGAATGAAACGTAAAAACGTTAAACCAAAGACGCACGTTGCGATGTGTTAAGTCACAAAATTTAGAACCAATCATAAAGCGAAAATTTTACGGAAAATGAAAACTATAAAGGACCAAAGTTGAAAGTAAAAAAAGTTGTGAGGATAGATTGCAAAAGATAAAAAGTTCTAGGTTAAAAGTAAAAAAAAAAACAAATAGTTTTGGGTTAAAAGTAATTTATGAAATACTTTTGGGTGAAAAGTAAAAAAAATCTATTTTTTTTGGAAAATCCCCAAAGCCAAGGCTACGACAACCATACGCATAACCATTTTTTCTTTGAAAACCCCCCAACGCACACCCCGCGTTGCAGCGGGGCGTAAAACGGTGTCAAATAGTACTAATGTCACACAACCGTCATCGACCACCAACACTGACTCGACCTAGGATCTGCGTGTTGCGATGAAATGAAAAAATAGAGGTAAAAACGTTGAACCACACATGCACGTTGCGCAGTGTTAACTTGCAAATTTCGAAACAAAACATAAAAAAGTTGAAGCACACTTTTACGTTGCGTCGTATTAACTCGAAAAATTTAGAACTATACGTAAAACAAAAATTTGCGAAAGATGAAAACTATAAGTGACAAAAGTTGTGAAGTTAAATTGAAAATAATGAAAAATTTTGGGTTAAAGTTAAAAAAACAAATTATATATGGTTAAAATTGCAAAAGGTAAAATCCTTTGGATTAAAAGTAAAAAATCAATTTTTTTTTGAAAAATGCCCAAAGCACAAGTTACAAGTTTTTATGCATAAAAAACTTACTAAGTTATATATGGAATAATATGTAGGAACTAGGAAGTTTCTTGTAATAAATACTTGAAGTGTTCAAATATAAAAAAGACTACGCCTTAAACTAGGGGTGTGCACGGTTCGGTTCGGTTCGGTTATTAGCATTATCCGTAACCGTAACCGAAGTCATCGGTTAATCAGTTCGGTTAATTTGTTGGTTTTCGGTTCGGTTCGGTTAATTTTCGGTTAATAACCAATTCAAACAAGGGCTAATTTTTTTGCTTAGAAATACATGTAATGGAGGTATAAATATATGAAATAGATGTATAAATACATGAAATGGATGTAAAAATAAATGAAATAGATGTATAAATTCACGAGTAGATGCTTAAATACATAAAATGGAGGTATAAATAAATGAAATGAAGGCATACATAAATGAAATAGAGGTATTTACATGAAATGAAAGTATAAAACATGAAATATATGAAATAGAGGTATAAAAGCTAAAAATATATAAAAAAAAATAAATGATTCGGTTCGGTTCAGTTAATTTCGGTTAACCGATGGTAAAAAAAATATCCGTTAACCGACTTTCGGTTAATTCGGTTTCGGATAATTTCGGTTCGGTTTTGTCAGTTTTCGGTTATCGGTTTCGGTTATTGCACATCCCTACCTTAAACTATATAGGAAGTTTCTTGTGACAAGTACTTTTCAAATATAAAAAGACTACAGAGTAAACTGCCATTTTGGTCCCTGTGGTGTCGGCACTTTTGCCATTTTAGTCAAAATCTCAAACTTTTTAAATCTGGGTCCCTGTGGTTTCACCTTTATTTTAGTCCAAAATTCAAAAACCCCTTTTTTGACTGTTCCAACCTGTCTAGTTTGTCTTTTATGCAGGAGCATTTTTGTCCAACTGATTTTCATTTAAGCTATTAATAATTAATAAACTAAATAAAATATATTTAATTCTTTTAAATACCCTCCTTTAACACAAAGATCATAATCTTCCCCATTTACATATCATCTCCCCCCAGATGGTGATGGTCGGCGACGGCGGTGAAGGTGGAGGTAGGTGTTAGTGAGCGGGAGGCGGTGAGGGAGGATTGCCGTGGTGGAGGTAGGTGGTGGTGAGCGGGAGGCGGTGGTTGACGATCTCAAGAGAGGTTTGGGTTTTGTGGAGGCGGAGGTGACTTTAACTGATGTTCGACGACCTGTGGTAACCTTTGTTTCATTCCGGCGGTGCCGATGAGAGGGTAAAAATCCAATCTTTTTTCTTTATTTTTTATATTTTTGCTAAATTTGGATATTTTCCCATTTTGGGTTTTTGATTTCTTGGTCTGATTCAACTGGGTCCCTAAACTGTCGTGTAATTATCATATCATCTGGTGGGAAAAGTGATGGTTGATGATAAGAAAAGACCAGGTGAAAAGGAGATTTTTGGAGATTTATACAAGCTATTCATCCATCCTTTTTAACAAACAATTGAAACTTGATTATTTTTTTAAGATGCCATATCATTGTTTCTGTTTTCTTATTATTTCCTGTATATGATTATTTTATTTTGAGTAAACTGCCAAACACAAAGATCATAATCGCCGGGGGGGGGGGGGGGGGGTGATGATCTGTAAATGGGGAAGATTATTAATAGGTTAAATGAAAATAAGTTAGACAAAAATGTCCCTTCACAAAAAAGACAAAATAGACAGGTTGCAACAGTAAAAAAGGGGGTTTTTGAATTTTGGACTAAAATGGCAATAAAAGTGAAACCACATGGACACAGATTTAAAAAGTTTGAGATTTGGACTAAAATGGCAAAAGTGCCCAAACCATAGGGAGCAAAATGGCAGTTTACTCAAGACTACACGTTAAGTTGACCTTGACTTCTCATAGTTTACTCACAATATATACACACACATCATCCAAACACATCAGACCCTATCCTACCGGAAAACCTTCTTCTCCGGCTAAAAATGAGTTACAGCGGCTACTCTCCAGCTCCCTCGGCTACATTCGAACGCTCGCCCAGCATCGATCCCACGAAGCACGTCAGCTACGCATCCGAGCCAACAGCTCCGACCGCCTCATCTGTTCATAATGGACGCTCCGAACCTCAGTTGACCGCAACTAGTCAGAGCTTGGTGCCTCCGGGACAAGAAGATGTACGCCAACCGATGAAGTCAGCTAATCAAATTAGCGACAGTGGGTTGAATTCAACCAGTTTTGGTCAACCACCGGGGCATTCAGGTGAAGTGCACAATATCATGTCTGCAAATGAAGTCACCGAAAAAAGTTGCTAGTGAAGCAAAAGCTCCCACATTCACCCCCATTGTTGAACGAGATCAGAGTAACAAGGGAGAATCCGATGAAGCTGAGCCCGATAATGATAATCAACAACAGGAGCATGTCGGAGTGAGTATGGTTGGAAAGAAGTTCAAGCCGGTTAACCCGGAGGCATACTATGTAGAGGATGATGATGAATATTAGATGATCCATCTTACTGATTTTAATTTGTGTTATTTGTTTGCTTTAAATGTGAGATCAAAAGAAAATTTGTATTTGTATTTGTATTTCTCTTCAGTGAATGGGTTGTAAGTTCTAGATTTGTTTAATTGTTAGACACTAATGATTGTTGTTTTGGTCAACGTTTGAACAATTATTTTTATGGGAACGATTCTGACATGTTATAGGAGTCATATGGTATGTAAACATAGTATATATGCTGTATCTGACATTAACACATAAGGGGATGCACGAATAATCGAGATTTGGTTTCGGGGCTTTATAATGCGGGTTGTGATGGCGGGTGGTGGTGGTTGGGGTATATGGCTGGAGATGGAAGGGTAGATGGATGGCTGGTGGATATTTTTTTGTTACCGCAATAGAAGCTCATAACTTACTCTGTAGGGGCGTGCAAAATTATCCGTAATTGAAAAGCACCTAAATCCGAAACCGTATCTAAAAAAACTAACCAAATCTTCTTGGTTTATTTGGTTTGGACCCAAATAAATTCTCAAACTATGTGTGAAATGACCAAAATGCCCCTATGGTGCATAGTTTGGTCTTAAAGTGTAAACCACACATATATTTGATATCCTACTGATATGATATCATAATTAAACCATTTCTACCGAATGTTTATGACCATAACATCAGTTTTTTTTCGCAAGCTCCTTTTATAAATTGTAAAATTACCAAAATGCCCTTATAAGGCATAGTTTGATTTTAAAACCTTAACGGGCATACAAGTTGATATCCTACTGATATTATAAATTGTTTAAAGTGTATTGGCATATGGAACTTCTTCATAACTCATCCGGTTACCCGTTATCGCTTATACGCGTACGGTTAGACTTACGTAACTAGTTTACATAAGTTTACCGAAAAAGGGTTTAGCCTTATCGTTTTGACCTCAAAATCCAGAATGTGTTATGTTTACCCATATTATACAAGTCCTAGTACTTGTTGGGTTTAAACCACATTCTATTCGGTATATGCTTAATCTAGCGAACCTATTCCTAAGTATCGGGTCATGTCTAAAGGAACTACCTTTGACCCGCATACATTCTAACAGATAATAAATCTGTTCATTCCAGACTATAGTACCCTCCAGATAATCGGACTTGGGTCAGTATATTTAAAGTTGCGGCTTTTTGCCAAATATAGTCTTATTGATTGGAAGCTAGCAAAAAGGTAAATACTCTTGACTTATTTTAGTGTAAACTTGGGATGACAAATATGCCTCTTGGGACGGTTATTACACAAGTAAGTCGCTTATGATTGCGCAAAAGTGTATGAATACAGTTTTATTCCGTTTACTTGATAATTACTGTTATTGGGGGTTATTAATACCATGTCCGGACAACCCAATGGGTTAATCAAGCATATAATCTCGTAACAAGAAAAATCCCAAGATTTAATTAAAGGATCACCTACGGGTTATCCATACGTATAAAACTCTTTTTGAAAAACTATTTTTTCAAAGAGTCAGTTAATTGTATTTACCAGCTTTAGCTGACGTATTTTCAAAAGATTGAACAGCAGGTACCGAACCTTATAATTAATAGGCTGGGATTACGGGTCGGCTAGAATGAAGGCTAAGGAATTTGCACTCCTGAAGCTTAAGGCCTATGATGTCTAAAGCTCTATTTATTTGGATCCTGCCTGTGGGCTTGTATCGAACGCTTGTAATAATTTTATATATTCAAGCTTTATTTTAATAATTTAAATCCAATACTTCCGCTGCATATTATTATATTGTGATAACTGTTATCCAATCTGTCACGTGTGTATCCATCCGGGCCCACCGGAAATCAGGGTGTGACATCGGTTGGTTTAACGGGTCATGGGTCAACGGGTAAATGGGTCATCATCAGCTAATGGGTCATGCGTAATATTCTTTTTGCATGTGCTTTGTATTTTCTAAATAAATAGGTTTGGTTTTTTTCTTTTAATATTGTACTCTTTCTAACAAGTCACCCTCATTATAGCCAATTGTTTTGGGTACTTTGAACTTCCCATGGAAACACAAAGTGACACCATGAATATCACATGAACTTGAAGATGTGGTTATCAAATTCACAAGTGAAATCCAATCCCCTGGCCAATTGCATAATCTTTTTTGTCGAATCATGTACCGAAACTCTGTCGAAATCCATACACAGAACAGTTAATCGTTGGTATCTTTGCGTATTGTTCATTCTCTCGCTCGGTTTGTGTCGTAGCTTGGATTCCGCACTTGCTACGGCATCCGAAACATGAAATCTTCATTGTTCGACGATCAGTATCGGGACTTACACAGAGAATCTCCATTAAACTAAAATATTAGAAATCACCCATAATAATAACTATCACTATTATGTTTTGTTTTTTAGTATTTTGACCAACACCAATTCTAAAGTTGATGAAACTTTTAAGTAAAAAATTAATAATTAATTCCATATTAAATTCGCTTTTAAAATTAATAATTAAGATTTACAAAACTTAACCATTAATTATGTATTTAAAAATTCCAAAGTTTCTAGAAAAAAATTAAGACTTCAACCGGCTTGGAAACATATAAATACTTCAACGTATTTATAATCCTTTAGATAAATTCAGAATATTTATAATCGTTTAGATAAATATTTTTGAAAAAAAAGACATTTATCTCAAAGTATTATCTTTAAGAAAAAAAAAAGTATTTATAATTAAGTAGGATAAAATTTAATATTAATTACTATTTAATTAAGATAAGTATTAAACAGAGGCGGGAAAACAAAAAATTAGATGTCTCCAACGATGAATGACACGTGTTACACATCAATTTACTTTATTATATAATATAGATATAGATATAATATATATATATATATATGGAAAGATAGATAGATATATATGTTGGGGAAGGTTTAAATGAAAACCATTAGTTAGTGTGAAAACTCGAAAATTAATTAAAAAAGCCAAAAAAACATATCCATTTTTTTTGCATACCAATTTTCGTAATTTTTTATATATAAAAAAATTAAAAAAAAAAAAAAAATTTGTAGTGCACATGTGTAATAATACACATGACACATGTGTAGTGTGTACTACACATGTGTACTATAAATTTTTTTTTTTGAAAATTATTTTTTATATAAAAAACCTGTGATTTTTATAAAAAAAAAAATTGAAATTTTTTTTTTGTGTGTTTTTTAGTCTTTTTTTAGTTAGTTTTTGAGTTTTCACAATAAAAGTGGTTTTCATTTGAACCATCCCCTATATATGTTTTGGTTTCTGATTAAAAAGAGTACTATTATATCACCTATGGATTAATACAAACAAATTTACTATTTTATATATATATATATATAATTTTTTGAAAGTCACTATTTTTTTATATTGTTAGTGTGATTAGGTATACAATAACTTTATCTTCAGTATATTATATCACGTACGAATTAATACAAACCATTTACTCAAATTTTTAAATTGTTAATGTGGTTAGGTATAGAATTAATTTTATATCTCAGTGACACTTACATTGTGTCGTTTTTCTTCCTTTACGCTCTGTTCCCGAGTTAACTTAACGAGTGAAAAGAAAAGAAAGTAAAAGTGAGAAAGGAAATGATGAGAAAGGAAAAAAAAAGATGTCTTTCTCACCATTTCCTCCCAAATTGGAAGGAAAGAAAAACTAAAGAATTTAGCCTAGTTTTCCTTTCATTTCCTTTCTCTTCCTTCCTTAAATGAAACTCGGGAACACGAAATGTTTTATTTTCCTTTCTTTTCCTTACTTAAATGAAACTCTGGAACACAAAATATTTTTACTTTCTTTTTGTTTCTTTTCCTTTCCTTCCATTAGTAAACTCTGGAACACAGTGTTAATCTAAGTGGAGTTTCAAAGAAATTTCTTTGTAGGGGACCCTCTAATACATACACTTCAATATTTTATATAATAATTTGTTTATAACATGCGTAAGTTAGAAGGATTAGCCATTCAATTGATGTTAAATCCTATGTAATGAACATAAGGCATAGGCAGTTTATCTTAATTACATATATCAAAACATCACTTATAGATGAAGACACCATTTGGGACTATAGGACTTGAAATTGCATTCAACAAGTTCAATAAGATGATTCTTGATCTTGAAAACATTAAGGTTGAGTTGGACAGATCAGTTATCTTCCTTACTTCCCTACCTGGATCCTGTGGAAATTTATATGTTCACTTGATATACATATTTGCAAGAAGTATATATTATGGTGACCAGTTGATAGAACAATAGGCCCTTTGCCCGTTTCGGTCGGGGGTGTTATTTTGTTTGGCCTTTTGCCCGATTGGGCCGGAGGTTGTTTTAATGAAGTTTTATTTTCAAAAAAAAAAAAAGTTCATAGAACAATATTGTAGGGACGTTTGTTTAGAAAGGATAAACATGCACAGAAATAGACAAGTCAATCAAGGAGGGACTAACAATATAGTATTACACGTCATTATTACTCACATAAATAGTTAATCATTTACCGATGCTTACATTTGCAAGCCCATACTATTAACTCCTCTTAATTGCTTCACCAGTCACAATTCATGTATAAATAATTTTATCTTTTAGGGGACTGGGGGTGGAACGTTATCCCCCCGTAACTTCAACGCATGATAGCCAAAACTTCCACCGCCACTGCTCAACTTCAACGAGTGATGGTTTATGTCCGTGATCTTTTCAACGCGTTATGGGATTTTAGTGATGGAACATGTGAGGGGGTGTGAGGGTTTATTGTGGGTGTTGTGAATGATGACCAATGCCGCTAAAAAGGTTGTGAGTGATGGAAAAATGGTTGATGATATGGCGGAACTTGATTGGGTGCTTGTGAGTGATAGAATTCTATCACTAGTGACCACCCCCACCCCCTTACAGTCAGTGGCGGATCCAGCCGGAGAAATCACTGGGTTCCTTTTTCCAAATCATACAAGGTTTACATTACAAAAAAAACGTTTTTTTCCAAATCATACAAGATTTACACTACAAAAAAACGTTTTTTTTCCGAAAACACTGGGTTCCTGGGAACCCGGTGTTTGTATACTGGATCCGCCCCTGCTTACAGATGCTCACATTTGATTGTTTTTATTTGCATTGATTGTAGCTTAAAGTTATGGAATCTTTGGCTGATGCTTACATTTTCTTGGTTTTATTTGTATAATTGGGGATTATTAGGAATTTTCCTTCAACAGGACCTACTTTGGCTATATATGCAGACAATAGGATTTGCAATTGCAATCGCAAATTTAAATAAAAATATGAATAATAATAAATTGACGTTTGAGATATATGCTTCAACGATCAGTAACATACACCATACACAACAGAATGATTTCATTATTGGAGATCATACATAAATATAAGGAAATGTTCTTAAAACATGTTTTATTAGAGGTCGGAAGACATATTTAGGGCTGTTCATAAGCCGAGCTGAGCTGACGGCAAGCTCGGCTCGGATTTGAAACGAGCTGAAAATCTAAGCTCGGGCTCAGCTTGGTTTGACTGATTTACAAAAAAAAATTAACATGTAGCTCACAAAATTTAGTAGTTTAAAATATTATTTAAGACTTTAAAAAAACCATCCAAAATAAATTCAACCTAATACATTACAAGCCAAAATCAAATTCAACGACACAAAATATGTTTTAAATTTCAACGAAATACAATATTTGTTTATTAGCATGGTAATCAAATTTAAAGACAAATTATAGCCAATAAAATCAAACTAAAACTATTACCATATTAAGGATCTTCTTCTACATGCAGCAGCACATCTGCCAAGTTGGTAAAGAAGTTCATCACTTAGTTCCTCCTGATATATATGAGCCCTTTTGCAATCAAGTGAATAGGACTGCAATTAACTAATCAACATTATCAAAATTGTGAAGTGTGAAGTAGTCATTAAGTGAGTAGAAGAGCTTGGTAGTAACATATATATATATATATTGGACGCTACATTAAATTAATTACATCAGTCGCTACATTACATAATGATTGTTCTCCTGTACTTACAAGGGAACTAAAGCAAAATTTCTAAACAAACGGATATAGTGAAACTTCAGAAACAAAAGTCTCTTCAACCAGTTCCTCTTATATGTTTCCTTCTATTCTAAGAATTCCCTTGAGTATCAATCTCTTGTGATACATGCTTAAAAACATAACCTGGAGAGTTTATGAACACACAAATTATCAAAACATTATGAAAACCATCTAGACATTGTAATGACCCATACTCAAGTCACCTGAATTCTATATCATAGCTCTGTTTTCAATTGTCACTAGATGTATACAATATATATACTTCTGAAGTTTGAACACAGCAGTGCATATAACCAGGCCCGTTTTTACGCATATATAATTCTCGAGTTATATCCATGATTTAGCATGCCTTACAGTTTTGTCAAGAATATATAGCATGTTCAAATAATTACAATTTGACAACACTTGATGATTGTTACTGTATGTTTGCGCTGATCTGGGTAAACAGAACACACTAACACTACATATTTTGTATTTAAAACCCTCAAGTGGCTTCAATTAACACCCACTCGTTTAATTCTGATGTTTGATGAAGTGATTATGATGCTAATATGTGTTCATAGAAGCAGACAGAGGCTGTATATAAGATACCCGACGATTTACAAGTGTCCTAGATTTTCTTTACTTGCTGCCTTGCCGAGAAACAAGTCCTAAGTAGCTGCTGCTATAATCCACAAACCCCTACATCAAACAAAAGCATATGTGACTGTAAGTAAGACATTGAATAAACAGACATTCTTGACTGGTATACATGTTATGCTAGACCTTATTTTACATTGTTGCTTAATTGGCAGTTTGCAGATTTTAAACAGGCTCAACACAATATAAACCATACTTCATTTCTCATAGAAGTGGGTTTCATTGAAGCATTTCATCAAACAGATGGTGTGCATAGCTGGCTATCACGTTGACATAATCAATGTCGAAGAACCCATGACATTTATGCACAAAATGCAGGAAATCCTTTTGGGACAAATCCCCATATAGTAGCAAAGCCTCTAACACAACAATTATTGCTTCCTGATTAACTGGCAATCCAACACATATCGTATATCGCTGTGGCAGCAACATGATCATATGGTGTGTACAGCAGCCAACAACAATATATTATTGCAGAAAATCATAAACATACAAGGTTCAGTTCGGTTCGGTTTCGCTTAAAGTCTGTTAACGGAGATACATTAACCGTAACCATAACTGAATGCTCGGTTCATCAATTTGCTTGAGCATAACCAATTGGTTATGTCGGTTTCAGTTATTTTTATCGGTTAACGGTTCGTATTTCGGTTATGGTTTGGTTTTTGCTCACCCTAAGTAAACAAGCATCAAATGTTTATGACAATCAAAAGCACGTGAAGCAAATCTATGTATATATGAATACAAAAAGGGTTCCTTACTTGAGTCTGAAAACGCTAGTGAAAGCAAGTCTCACTACTTTCAGGATGACCCAGAGGTCACCCGCTTTAATAGCCAATAACTTTTGCTTATTTTTTGCCAATAACAATCATATGATCTCAGTCTGGCCACTTAACTGGAACAATAACCGGAACTGTGACGTATTTGACTTTGTTATCTTTCGAAGTCACTAATCAGTCTGGTATTACAGCACTTGGGTTCAACTTCTTGAGCTTGACAGAAATCTTTTAACATTCTTCTTAACCGAACAATAAAGACCGAACCGAAATATCAAGTGACTTCCTAAAATAGATACTGACCCAGCTATTAACGTTAACTGAATAATTTCCAATTGAGTTTAACCAACTAATGCAATATACTACTACTTGCAGTATACAATTGCATACACGTGAGAATGAAAAAATGTTATGCGTGTCTATATTTCAGGTAGTAGCTAAGTGAGTTAGTGTAGTTAAGTCGGTTAGTAGGTGGTCAAACAAGTCAATAGTGAAGCTATGTATGCGATACTCATGTCTAATGAAATCCACTTACACCCAAATCACTTCCTTCTCTAAATTCTCGTTAATTGTGTTTCACATGTGATTGATCACTTATCATCAGCCTCGATCACTAATTTCAGTTGTTACTGGAACTGGGTTCCTAACGTATTGCAGATCACATCAGAAAGGTTGATCAGATGAAATAAAATAATCTGCATACCTGTTTAGCAGTAACAATATTGCATTCTTAAAGGGGTGATTATCTCTCTGATGATATTGTAATCCAACTTTAGTGAATATTAGATCCGGGACATTATTTGTTGCTTCATACTTAACCACATCTGGAAATCAAAACACCAAAAGTTAGTATGATTAAAGGGTATTAAACTTAGCTTCTATGGTCAATCAAATCTGTTTGACCTATGAAAGTCCAACAACCTACTTTTGAACTTTGCATTGATGTAATTCCATCTCATTACATGATATAGAAAGCACCAAAATAATAAAAAAAACATGACATATTTAAGAAGAGCTATATACAATATCAAAGTGAAACTTGATAATATATATGAATCCATTTAACAGACAACAACTGAAAAGTAAACTCAAATGGGAACCAAGAACTCATTTAGGCATTTAATCAAACAGGAGGTGTGCATCATTATAAATTAATTTAATATTCAAAATTGCACATGAATAAACGAAATCATACCTTCACTTTGGTGATAACTGATAAGACGTGTCTCATTACTTAGATCTCAGACGATATTTTACGCACGCTGGGTTTCGTTCAAGCATTTCATCAAACACATGGTGTGCATGTTATTTTATCACGTTAACATGATAAATACGAAGATTACATGGTATTTAAACACAAAATACACAATCTAATCTAGTTATCTGAACGAAAGATTGCAAAAAGATAAAGCATTTAGAGTCTTGAGGAGCAGGGCATCAATTTGTTAAAACAAGACCAAAAAAAGTAACAAAAACATCAATCCGTGAATCATTAATTACGTGAATCATGTGATACCTGAGAAAGTTGGGCGAGATTGAAACAGAATCTGAGAATTTAATAAGAGTATTCGTATAACAAGTCGTTTATGACTCTTCTTGCTGTGGCGGCACCGATGATGCATCACATGGATCACTGAGGTGGATTAACATCCTATAATCCGGATTGCCAACCTGGCAGGTGACACAATGCCTTGCATTTTGTCTAACAAAAGAATAACCAAGACTTTTGTGAATCAAATAATAAGCCCAATTCGATTTCCTAGTTCACTTTTGCTTATAACCTGAATTTACCATATCAATATTAAGGTTTCCTGCCACATAGATTAGATGTTGGCTAGCAGCAATATGATTTTGACTATTCCAACTGCCGTTGACTTTGACCCTCCACCCATTGATTCCAAGCTCTATGTTTCATTGGAACAGTAGTTTTTGCAGTTTCATATATTAATTCATTCTGTGCTTAGTGCTTATCCCTGTGGAACCGATAGTGTGGTGCCTCTTAAAACGTAATTTGCAATGAAAAAAAAAATATTTTGGGATGTTTAGGTGTGCAAGATAGTGATTACTCCCATGGAACCGAAGTGACAATGTGATAGTGACTGTACATGATTTTCCTGTGTAGGTGTGCGGTTAGTGGCGACGGTGGCAGCGGTGGAGGTTACCCTTCTTGCTCATACATGATTTTCCTGTGTAGGTTTTTGATTATTATTTAAAAATTGTCATGGTGCAGGTATTCTACAGGTAAAAGGGATGCTTATATACTCTGTTCATCAGTCTCTCGGTTGCCTTATGTGGAATTAGAGTTCTTGCTGATTGCTATCTGCTGTTCTATGTTTGAATCAAAACACCAAAAGTTAGTATGATTAAAGGGTATTAAACTTAGCTTCTATGGTCAATCAAATCTGTTTGACCTATGAAAGTCCAACAACCTACTTTTGAACTTTGAATTGATGTAAATCCATCTCATTACATGATATAAAAAGCACCAAAATAATAAACAAACATTACATATTTAAGAAGAGCCATATACAATATCAAAGTGAAACATGATAATATATATGAATCCATTTAACACACAACAAGTGAAAAGTAAACTCAAATGGGAACCAACAACTCACTTAGGCATTTAATCAAAGAGGTGGTGTGCATCATTATATATTAATTTAATATTGAAAATTGCACATGAATAAACGAAATCATACCTTCACTATGGTGATAACTGATAAGAAGCGTCTCATTAGTTCGACTTCAGACGATATTTTACACATGCTTTGCGCCTGAAAACACGTGTTGAAATTTGTTTGATCTATGAAAGTCCAACAACTACTTTTGAAATTTGAATTGATGAAAATCCATCTCATTACCGTTCTCATTACATGATATAGAAAGCACCAAAATAATAAACAAACATTACAATATCAAAGTGAAACATGATAATATATATGAATCCATTTAACACACAACAAGTGAAAAGTAAACTCAAATGGGAACCAAGAACTCACTTAGGCATTTAATCAAACAGGTGGTGTGCATCGTTATAAATTAATTTAATATTGAAAATTGCGCATGAATAAACGAAATCATACCTTCACTATGGTGATAACTGATAAGAAGCGTCTCATTAGTTAGATTTCAGACCATATTTTATGCACGCTTTGCTTTTGCGCCTAAAAACGTGTTGAGCAAATCAGGTAATTGAATATGGATGAGAAGGAAAAAAGAATTGAATAATAGATGGGGCTTCAAGTTGAGCTACCCATAAATCCTTTAGACACGAAAGTAAATTGTATTCTGTTTTATTTTGAGCCCAAGCCACATCTAAAATACTTTGCTAATTAATAAATTATTAATTAAGAGTTAAATGTCATTGTGGTTTGGGCTATTTTGCTAGTTTAGCCCAAATGTTTGCCATTTTAGTCCACTGAGTTAACTTTATACATTTTTTCTGTTTACGAGAAGGGCAATTCAGATATTTTATATGTAGTTTTGTTAACTAGAAGGGCAATTCGGCCATATAAAATGACCGAATTGTCATTCTCATTAATAGAAAAAATGGATGAAGTTAACCATTGGACTAAAATGGCAACGGTGAACCCGGCCCAAACAATCCATATACAACCACGTTTATTGGTCTTAGACAAAACCCAATATTTACTACGCAAAAGGAAACCACGCCCTAATCTAGGTCAAATGCAAAGCCAATTATCCAACTTGAATACTATACTTGTGTCATTTTCTCAGCCCAGCTTCGAACCCTGTAGCAAGAGGTGTATCATTCCCAACACATGGCCCAAGTAAACTCCATTAGGTGTTACCTGCATAGAATATCAACAGGAACTTATGATATAACGATTTTGTAGCATACACCTTGTTTTAAGTGAATGAATGTGGATCGTGTTTGGTTTGTTGAATAAGTAATTTAAATTCATCTTAGAAAATGAAAGCAATAACTGAATATATTTATCCATCAATTTTAGTTGTTAATTACAAGTAACATCATACATGGAGTTTTCTTTTCTTTTCACACATTGATCAAATAATATTGTTATTGTTTTATTTTTGTGTTAATGTTAATGTTGATCTCCCCTCTTCCTTTCACATCAAACCCACTTTCCCCCATATTTATCGTTTTAATTTATATACTAAAACCTAAATCACACATTCGTCAAAAATCAAATCAAACAATGTTAATTTGATACAAATCAAACACATTGTAAAAAATCTTATTCAGAGAGAAAAGAAAAACAAAATTAAGGGGTCTTGAGAGAATGAAGAAAATATTATAAATTATAGGATGTATCCACTACATACCAAGTAAAATATTCATACAAATTATAATTATAACGTGTTTTCACTTATTATTATTTATCATAAAACAATTATATAAATATGTAAGGAGTAGGAAGTTTCTTGTAATAAATACTTCAAATGTTCAAATATAAAAAAGAGTACGCGTTACACTATATATGAAGCTTCTTGTAACAAGTACTTCAATTTTTCAAACGTTAAGTTGACCTTGACTTCTCATAGCTTACTCACAATATCTATATCTATACTACTATATTAAACAAACTGGGTTTTCTATCCTTTTGGTAATTTTACCTATGTACAAGTTTTGAAGGTAAGTGTACAAGCTACTCTAAGCCATTTATAAGGGGGTAGAATTGAAAGTTTTTCAAAGTTTTAAGACGGTTGAAGGGGCATTCTAGGGTTTTCACCCATTGAGGCTATTGAAACCTGCAAATGAAGCGTCTCGCCTTCGTACCGGTACAAAACCCAAAATCTCTTCGAAAACCACCTCAAATCTCATTATTCTCCTCCATCACTCTCATCCACCACCCCTACCTCTCAAGTTTCAACACATCCGGTGACCTTTAAATCGAAGTGCTTTGGGTTGGGCGAGAAGGAGAGTCGCAGTCGCGACTAGGGTTTTGCAGGGTTGAATTTCTGGCGACCTGAAACGGCCTCTCTCCATTTTTTTGTTTCGCCTCTTGCCTTTGGTTCTGTTCTAATCCGTATAAATTGATTTAGGGTTTTAATTCTATTTGCGGATTGATCTCAGGTGACTGCATTTGTAAATATGAAGGTAAGTTCTTCTTTTATCTCAGATTTTTTTCTCTGCATGTTGAAGGTTAATTTTTGGTTTAGGTGGTTGAATTGTGGTTTGTTTCTTTGTTAGGTTTTACCAGCAATCTCAATGAATGTTGGATCTTTCGGTTAATAATTTCACGGGTTTGGTTCCGAACGCGTTGGGTGATCTTGAATCGTTGAAAAGTTTGAATCTTTCGTTGAATCAGTTCACCGGGGAGTTACCCGATTCGTTGGGGAAGTGTGTTAACCTGTCGGTTGTCGATTTTAGCTGGAATATGCTTACTGGAGACGTTCCGGGTTGGGTGTTTGGGTTACGGTTAAAGGGTGTTTCTCTTTCGGGTAATCGGTTTACTGGGAATGTTGAGTTTGGTGAGACTGCTGCGGGTTTTGAGAGTCTTGAAATGTTGGATTTGTCTTCGAATTCGTTTTCGGGTGTAATCCGGTGTCGATTGGTAATTTTAGTAGGTTGGTTGTTCTGAACATGTCGAGCAACATTATGGTTGGTTCGGTTCCGTCGAGTTTGGGTGGATTGAAAGATGCAAATGTCCTTGATTTAAGCCACAATTCGCTTAACGGCAGCATTCCGAATGAGATCGGTGGAGCAGGTTTGTTGGAAGAACTACGGCTCGAGAATAACTTCTTGATCGGCTCGATCCCGGACCAGATTCAAAACTTGTCGGATCTAACCACTCTATAAGTCTTGATCATTGCACAGTATGATTGTGTTTTAATACGCGTTAAAAAGTTGATTAAAACTTATTATTTGTTTGTGCGCGTGCATGAGTTTGTCTCGAAACAACATTACCGGTATGATCCCGGTAGATATCGCAAAGTTAACTGAACTCGAATACGTTGATTTATCGTTCAACCACCTCTCGGGAAGTTTACCGAAAGAGCTCTCAAACCTAACGAACATTGTCACGTTTAACGTGTCACATAATGAACTTGAAGGCGAGCTTCCTCTTGGTGGTTTTTTCAACACCATACCACTTTCTTCGGTGTCTGATAATCCATCTCTCTGCGGGTCAATAGTCACCGAATCATGCCCGGGTGGACACCCGAAGCCGATAGTCCTGAACGCGAACCCATCTCATTCAGACCACGGGTCAACATCATTGAACATGAGTCACAAAAGGATCATACTTAGTGTTTTGGTCAAAAATTATCTAAGCAATTAAGTGATCAAATTAGTTAAGTGAGGTAGTGTGCTAAAATTATGTGTGAAAAATGTGTTAACCAAATTATATATGAAAACAGTTTCAGGATACGGCTCGGGATATAGAGCTGTATCGATGATCAAACAATGAGCAAAAAAGTAAAGGTTGACACGTGATGTACGAGGAAAGCCCTTGATCAATCTAGATCGCCGGCATAAAACCTCGGGAGCTGACAATCGCAGCTGCCTTGTTCTTCTATTGCTTCAAATATCAGGATACAGTGCAGGATGTGGTGCGGATCGACTATGTGTTACAATGTAATTTGAATACAAGTGTTGTGTGTAGTGTTTGCGATAAGCTAGAGAGAAAGTGTTCGAAAATGTGTAAGTTGAGTGCCTTAATCTGATCCGCCCCCATCTATTTATAGTAAAACAAATGTAACTAACTATCCTACATAACCGGGATCCAACGAATATTCCTTAGTTGAACGTTGGAGACCTAGTCTTTCGGGCTCAACGTCTCTCCTTTAACAAATACGCCCGAGTCTTGAGGAGATGAAGTCCACTTGACCGTTGGCAAGTCCCAGTCTTCAACCTGCACGTGATTAATTCGATATACCTCAGGATATCACCCAGGATGTTAACAATGTCCCCGTCCAGTATCCTGATCACAGATAAACAATTAAAAGCAGGATATTAGTCAGCATGCATACTCAGAAAATGGCCCATAACAATTGTCCCCAAATATATCGGTTGGTATACCAATCCAACGGATATATTTTAAAAACTTTATCTCGTCGACCGAGGCATTTAAAATGAAACGATGGTTGAAGTGACATTGTGCCATTTTCAATGCAATATTTACTCTTTGCCCCCCTATATTCAGCCTATAATTAGCCGAATCATTTCTGCTTATTATCATCATTCTTCAAGCGATTTTCAGGTAATCACTTTTCTCTTCATCCTCTATCCTTCTTTCTTGAGTTTCTTTTAGTTTGCCCAACACCCTTCATGGCATCACGAACAAGATCTCGATCGGACGGACCGGCCTCAACCCTCGTAAGCCAAAACTTCATCCGTGATCCAGCAAAGGAAATCTGCTGCTTCAACAACGCCGACATCGCTGCTCTTAAAGATTCCGGCGCCTTCCCCACCGGAACAGTCTTTCGCCCTTTTGATCGGGAAGCCCGATCAGATGCATCATCTGACGAGTGGGTTTGTTTCTTCGCCTACCCTTTTTCTCTTGGACTCCGGTATCCATTTCCACCCTTTATCTCTCGCTTTTTTGACCTCACCGGCCTTAGCTATGCCCAGACTATGCCAATGGTCTGGCGAGTTTTGATAGTGCTGGATCAAATCAAGTCTCGTCATTTTCCTGACCTGTGTATTGAAGACCTCCCTATAGCATACCGGTTGAGATCCCATGGCGATCACCGTTTTTTTCTGTTTTCTACCTCCAAGAACCCTTTGGTTCTTAAGGCCACCAAGAACGAGGATCGATGGCGACGGAAATTCTTTTTCGTAAAAAGAGACTCTATTGATAAGGGTTTCGATCTGCCGGTTAAATGGTTAACCAAGGGTAGGATTTAGGGTTTTAGGAATATCCCCAATTATATCTTCAAACTATATCCCAGACTTATATCCTGATGTTTTTATGCAGCAAACTTCAGAGATTTAGTGCCTCCCAGTGCAGAATCCGAATCCAAGATCAAGGAAATCTACCGACTTCCTGCCAGTGAAAGAACTTTCTCCCTGTCTCTCACAGATTCAAGCCAGAAATCAAGCTCAAAGATGTCTGGTAAGCACATTCTCAGCAATTATACATATATTTTAAATCAATTATTTTTCAAAAGTATGAGGAGTTTAAGAATATCTTCCCTTGCGCAGTACCAGTTGTCAACCTTGAAGGTTTCCAACTTGACGAGTTGGATTACTACACCAGCCTTGCACCCATCAAACAAGAATCCAAGCCAAAGTCGTCTGCTACACCAAAGCCTACCTCTTCAAGGACTGTTTCTGCTTCCAAAGCTCCTCCGGCATCCAGGACCCGGGCATCTAGCTCTCGGAAGAGAAAGGAGACGGACTCTCCAGCTGTTTCTGAGACATTCTCTCTCGAGAATCATGGGTTTAACGAAGCCACCTCATTCCTCAAACAGGTAAAATTTTCCTTTCGATATCCTGCACAAGTATGTTAGTCCTTATCCTGCTTATTTTTACATCGATACCTGTGTCCTTATCGATAGGGCTTGGAACGTCTTATGCACTTGTATGAAGACGCCTGCGGGCTTAACAAGATGTTGGAGATCAAGCTGGAGAAAGCTGAAGCCACCATAGCTGATCAAGGAACCATTGCGGCTGCCAAATCCCAGCATTACGAAGACAAATACAAGGCAATGATCCAGGAACACCAAGCTACCCTCCATAAAGCCAACGAGGATGCCCAAGCCAAACTAGATGCCGCCCTTCTCCAATACCAGCAGAATATGAGTTCATATCGGGATAGCCTCAAAGCATCTGTGGTCGTCTCTCTTCTCCAATCCAGGATAAGGATGGCTTATGAGGCCAGGGATTTGGGTTTCGAATGCCCCTCCTGGAACATAAAGACTTGGGAAGCAAAACTCAAGGATCTCGGAGGTCATCCCGTTGCTCATCCTGCAAAGCATGCTGGTGAAGAGCCTTCTAAGGCGGCAGAGGAAGTGGCCAATGCTGATGATGGTGATGCCGAGAAGAATCCTGAGGCCGATGCTGGTGCAGATGCTGGGAAGGAGGCTGTTGATCAAAAAGGTGCCGCTTCTTAAGCGGCGAAGTGGGCGATGATGGATATACGTGCCAAGGCCGGAGCCCACTTTTTTTTTTAAATTTCATGGTTGTGGTTGTGTAAACAATTTACTTTTCCTGTCTTCAAACAATTTATATTTCCTGCATTAGAACAATATGATGACCAAAGGTGGATGGGTCCTAGGTTTTAGGACGAAGCCCTTGGTCATCGGTTAGTATAATCTGTTTTGAACTTCGTAGCGGTTGAAGGTGGACAAGTTTCGTTTTGAGATAAAACCTTTAACCGTTACGTAGGTATGGTAAGAACTAATCGTGCTTTTGGCGGATGGGCCTTGGTTTAAGGTGAAACCAAAAGCACAACTTTTGACTTGTTAATAATATAACTATCTTTTGACTTATTTGTTATTGCCTTGCATTACTTAATGTACTTTTTAACTTTGCAAAAATTTTGTATTGTTATCTTATGAAAATATCCTGGTCAATATGCTCAGCGATATATTATAAAAACTTTTTATTGGAGAGGACTTCCAAACATTCGTTCAACTTTGTAGAAAGTTCTTTAAAGAGTGAAAAACAATCCATCTTTCCAAAACCTGTTTTGATAATACTTAAATGATCAAAGTTTCAAACTAGTATTAGTTTCAAATATCTTAATCAAATATCCTGAAAAGTATTTAAAAACATATTTTGAGAATATATCAGGATATTTAACCTTTTACCAAACATAGTATTATCAAAAATTTAAACATTGTTTATAAAGGAAAGATCATACCAAGAATAGGGTATAACCCTGTTATCAAACCTCAACCCCTTTGCAACTTTTCCAATGAAGATGTCCCCTGTCTGAGACACTTAGTGCATTAGTTCCGAGCTTCATCCTTTGAGCTTTACACCATTGCTTTAGTAGGAATGTCCCCTGTGTACAATGTCTTCAAATACTTAGAAATCTTCTGGATATCAGTTCCCATCGTATAGACAATTTTTCATGTTACAGGGGTAAAACCCAAGAATGTTCTGGAGATAAATTCCTTGTATCCTGGGGAAAATCCCAAATTTTCGTGCGCTACAGGCGGGAGTGTATAAACTCCAAGACTTAGAAAGGTGAAAACCTTTAAACCTTAGAGAGTATAAAAATACCCTTTCGTGAGAGAGGGTGATCAATCCCCATATACCTTTAGGATTCAGGATATAGCCAACAGCAACGAAATTGTCAGCCACTTTTACATGGACTGGTCCCGCCACCTTGAACTATCCCTGAATAACTTGCGCTCCAGGCGGAGTGTTTAAACCCAATTCGGAAGAAAGGTGAATACCTTTAAACCTGTGAAGGGATCAGGATCCCTTGTACGTGAGAGAGGGGGCCAATCCTCTAATCTTCTGAAGTATCCTGAGTGAGCATCCTAGAGCTATATCCCGAAGCATATACTGCAAAACATCCTTACACTAAGGTGGGTGTTAGCTTGGCTAACACCCCTCCGATGCTTAAGTTAGTATTGGGTTTCAAAGAATAAATTAAACCAAACATATTTAAAAAAGATAGAATTCATACCATCCTGAGTTAGAAATTAAATTCTAAACTCACTTGAAATAAAGCTTAAGGTGTATAGCATTCCAAGATCTCGGTAGCATATCCCTGTTGTGGGTGAAATTCTGAGCCCATATCCTGGAAAATATCTTGATTTATATCTTGATTATATAGTATCTGTTTACATCCGGGATGCTGGTTCAGGATATTGGTAACATCCTGAATGGTATCCGCAGGATTACTGACGGATTACGTGCAGGTACGTGGGATAGAAGCTATCAACGTTCACGAAGACTCATTCCGTGGAAGACTCGGTCCAAGTCGTTCAAATAAAGACGTTGAAGCCGTATTACTCGGTCCACAACGTCTACAATGGAATATTCGGAGTACCCCATATTTGTAGGGATTTTTGTTTGTAATTTGTTACTATAAATAGGTGGGTATACCAGATCGAATAGGACATCACATTCACACTCGCTACACTCTAACACTCGCTCTCAAGCAATTCTCACTTTCATTCAAAAGCATTGTAACACTTAGCGATCTGGTCTATATCCTGCACTGTATCCTGACGTTTGAAGTAATAAGAAGAACAAGGCAGCTGTGATTGTCAGCTCCCGAGGTTTTATGCCGGCGATCTAGATTGATCAAGGGCTTTCCTCGTACATCTCGTGTCATTTACTTTACTTTTTACTCATTGTTTGATCGTAGATACAGCTCAATTTCCTGAGCCGTATCCTGAATACTGATTTTCTAAATAACTTAACCGGCATATTTTCAAGACACTTTCTAGCACACTACCTCACTTTACTAATTTGATCACTAAATTGCTTCGGTAATTTTTGACCAAAACAATTTGGCGCCCACCGTGGGGCAAGTGGTGCTCTCTTTACTAAATTTTTTTGTGAAATCGCTAATCGGCTTTCTATTTTCAAAACTTTTTGCCACATTGTCCGCAATGGCCTCAAGATCAAACATGAGCTCCTCCACTGTGTCTGCTATGACTTCTGCTACTACCGGTTCGGTGCTTCCACCACCTCCTCCAAAGATGCCAGCCTCTTCACGACCTCAGGATATTATCCCTACTCGCAGTGTTCAGGAATCTGCTCCCGTTTTAGCTTCTAACGATGAAATTCTAACCTTATTTGGAAGTGTGCAGGAACAAATGAGGCAGCAACAGGAAACAAACCAAATGCTATTAAGGGAAATACAACTCCTGAAGTCTGGCTCGAGCAGATCTGCTGAGGATATTGTCACTCCATTACATCCCAGAACTTTGAACTTCAGTTCAGCTGTGTATACTGAGGATAACAGGGGGAATATTGTGCCCAGCCTTCCTCAGAATCATACTCCTGAAATACCCTCCTCGGTCAGGATGTCAACCATGAGAAGCTCAGGATATGCTTCAGGATATGGGCAAAATCCTCCAATGGGTAACATGTCAAGTAATAATAATACTCATGCTACTAACAATAGTGGATCTTTGCAGGATACAGGTGTGACGTCAGCGCTTACTAGGGAACTTCAGAAGTTGAAGGATATGATATCTAGCGTACCCGGGGTGGTCCAGCCAATCCCAGAAGTGTCCCAAGACAGCCACAAGATATCTCGTTTTGCATATCCTATCTGTGATGCTGAGATCCCAAAGAGATTCCAAACCCCCAACATGAAGCTTTACGACGGAACTACGGATCCTGAGGAGCATATTGCTCAGTATAGGGAAAGAATGGAGATTAACCCTATCCCTCCGGATCTCAAGGAAGCATGCTTGTGCAAGGGTTTTGGTTCAACCTTAACAGGATCAGCCTTGAAATGGCTCTTGAATGTTCCTCCACATTCGATCACATCTTTTGCTCACTTAGTAAATTTATTTAATAGTCAGTTTTCTTGTAGTAGAAGCTTTGAAAAATTAACAAGTGATCTCTACAGGATAACACAGGGGCCTCAGGAATCCCTTAGGGATTATGTGAACAAATTCAGCCGGGAATCCCTAGACATTCCTCATCTTGATGTTGCAACAGCTGTGCAAGCTTTCAAGATGGGGCTGCAAAAGGATTCTCAATTTTACCAAGACCTTGTAATGAACCCATGCAGGAACTTGGATGAAGCTCGGAACAGGGCCCTGAGATATATTCGATTGGAGGATGATAGAAAGATGCAAGAGAGGATGAACTCATCTATCACTTATGAGTCAACTAACAGGAAATCAGAATCCTCATTTAAGCCATATCGCTCTAAGCCATATGGTAGAAATGAAAACAAGAAAGTGAATGCTATTGAAGACGAGGATCCTGAAGAATATCCTGAACTATCTGAATATTGCTTTTCTGTTAACATTCCTGAATTAATGTATGCCATGCAGGGTTTAGGAGACAAGGCTAGGTGGCCTCGAAAGAATCAACAAAAGGCTGATTGGAAAGATAAGTCAAAATGGTGTGCTTTCCACGAAGATTTCGGACATGTAACTGAGGATTACATTGCTCTTAGGAAAGAAATAAGCTACCTTCTAAGCAAGGGATATCTGAAAGATCTCTTAGGAAGAAAGAAGAATAAGGGTCAGGATACTGAGAAGGATCCTGAGCGAGCAACATCACCTCCCGCGGATGCCAAGATAATCAACTTCATTTCGGGAGGATCCGACATTTGTGGGACTTCGTATTCGGCAGGAAAGAGACATGCAAAAGAAGCTAAGGCCGAAAGGGGAGATAAACCTGTCAGGATGACTACCCTCACAACTGACAAAGTGATCACATTTGATGCTGATGACAGGGATACTGTCCAGGATCCTCACCATGATGCTCTGGTAATAACATTATATGTGGCTAACCATTTTGTTCGCAGGATATTGGTTGATAATGGCAGCTCCGTCAACATAATCCAACTAGAGACTCTGAAGAGAATGAATGTATCTCCAATGGATATCACTTCAAAGTCTACCGTACTTGTTGGGTTCAGTGGAGAGGCTAGAAACACAGTGGGAGAGATAAAGTTACCAGTATACGTTGAAGGAGTCAACTCGATACAACGTTTCTGTGTAATGGATTCTCTATCCTGCTATAACATCATATTGGGAAGACCATGGATTCACGATATGAAGGCCGTGCCATCAACGTATCACCAATGCATCAAGATCCCTACCCCTTGGGGAGTTGTCAAAGTTGATAGTGATCAGCAGGAGGCGAAAGAATGCTACTCATCCTCGATGAAATCCTCAACCAAGCCTAGTGCAGCATAGCAATTAAAGACGCGGGCCCAGGATATCGTGGAGGATCCGGAGCAGGATGTGAAGAAAATTATCCTGGACCAGGATAATCCCGATATTTCGGTGCTCGTAGGAACCAATATCCCTCAGGATATTGAAGAACAGTTAATTAACTTTTTGAAATGCAGGATGTCAACGTTTGCATGGAAGCATGAGGATATGACAGGCATATCCAAAGACGTCATCACTCACAAGCTTGGAATTAATAAATCATTCAAGCCTGTTCAACAAAAAAGAAGGAAGTTTGCTCCTGAGCGGAATACGATTATTCAAGAGGAAGTTGAGAGATTATTGAAGTCCAGGATGATCAGAGAGGTTAAGTTCCCAAGGTGGCTAGCAAACGTGGTTGTGGTACAGAAGAAAAATGGGAAATGAAGAGTTTGTGTAGATTACACAGACTTGAACAAAGCTTGTCCTAAAGACCCATTTCCTCTTCCCCACATTGATGCAATGGTAGATGCCACTGCCGGGCATGAAATGTTGACCTTCATGGACGCATCCTCAGGATTTCAACAAATCCAAATGGAGCCTTCTGACCAGGAGGATACTGCCTTCATGACACCAACAGGTATTTATTGTTATACAGCTATGCCTTTTGGTTTGAAAAATGCAGGTGCAACATACCAAAGATTGGTAAACATGATGTTCAAAGACAAACTGGGGGACACCATGGAGGTGTACATTGACGATATGGTGGTAAAATCAAAGAAAGCTCAGGATCACCTCCAGGATATTAAAGGAGCATTTGATATCCTGGATCAGTATAACATGAAGCTAAATCCTGCTAAGTGCCATTTTGGAGTGGGGGCAGGAAAATTTCTAGGATATATGGTGACCAAAAGAGGAATAGAAGCAAGCCCGGAGCAGATTAAAGCCATCTTGGATATTAAATCGCCCTCAAATATGAAGGATGTTCAACGATTAACAGGGCGAGTGGCAGCATTAAATAGATTTATCTCAAGATCCTCAGAAAAATGCAAAGATTTTTATGATATCCTGAAGAAGAAGAAGAAGAAGAAGAACAAGAAATTCGAATGGGGTGAGAAGCATAAAGCGGCCCTACAGGATTTAAAGCAATATCTTTCAACCGCACCTCTACTGATGAAGCCCGAGAATGGTGAACCATTATCCCTATACCTCGCAGTATCAGGGAATGCTGTAAGTGCCGTCCTTGTAAAGGCCCATGAAGGTCAGCAATATCCTGTTTATTATGTTAGCAAAAGCTTATTGAATGCTGAAACTAGATATTCTCATTTAGAAAAATTGATACTAGCATTAGTTATGGCATCAACAAAACTTAGACATTACTTTGAGACACATAGGATTCATGTTAAAACAAATTATCCTGTTAAAAATGTACTTAGGAAACCAGAAATGTCAGGCAGGATGGCTAAGTGGTCAGTAAAGTTGAGTGCTTATGATTTAGTATATGAACCTAGAAATGCCATAAAGTCTCAGGCTTTAGCTGACTTTGTGGCTGACTTTAGTAGTGACATTCAGGATGAGGTAGACCTAGAAGTTCAACAGTTAGGAGAATCCTCAGGATCCTGGACATTATATACTGATGGTGCATCTAATGTAAGAGGAGTAGGATTGGGAATACTACTAAAATCGCCACAGGGGGACATATTACCCCAGGCTATTAGGTGTGAATTTCCTGCTACTAATAATGAAGCAGAGTATCAGGCTTTAATTGCAGGATTAGAGTTGGCTAAGAGTATGAGTCTTTGTTAATTACTAACCATTTTAATGGATCCTATGCAGTTAAGGGTGAGAAATTAATTGAATATCTCGATATTCTCAAAAAATTAGCAGGATATTTCGATGTTTTTACACTTAAACAGGTACCAAGGGAGGATAATGCTGAAGCGGATGCCTTAGCAAATTTGGGATCATCAATCAGTATACCTGAAGGGACCCAAATACCAATATTACATGTCTTATATCCTGCAACGAATCCTCAGGATAAAGTAGTAGCTAGTATTCGGGGTCCTGGAGCGGAATATCCTGAACAGGATCCTAAATCCTGGACGGCTCCAATTGTGAGATATCTCAAAGAAGGATACATTCCCGGGAATGAAAATCCTAAGGCATTTAGGATGAAGGTATCACGATTCACTATTATAAATAATATTTTATACAAGAAATCTCTTGCAGGACCATATTTGAGGTGCTTGGAGGATCCTGAAGCCAAAGAAGTACTTCAGGATATACATGAAGGGGATTGTGGTAATCACACTGGGGGCAGATCATTGTTCTCGAAAGTATTAAGGACAGGATATTATTGGCCAACGATGAGGAAAGATGCTGCAGAATATGCTCGAAGATGTGATGCATGTCAAAGGCATAGCAACATACTACATCAACTAGCTGAACCATTATATCCTGTAGTTTCCCCTTGGCCATTCATGAAATGGGGGATGGATATAGTAGGGAAGTTACCAAAAGCTCCGGGAGGAAAAGTCTTTATTTCTCTAAGTGGGTTGAGGCTGAAGCCTTTGTTCAAGTTAGAGATCAAGAAGTAGTATCCTTCATAAAGAGGAATATCCTGACTAGGTTTGGGGTACCAGCTGAGATCATTTGTGATAATGGGTCCCAGTTTATAAGCAAAAGGACTACTGACTTTTGCAAGAGTTGGGGAATCAAAATGATCACATCTACTCCGGTACATCCTCAAGCGAATGGGCAAGTTGGATCCTCAAACAAGATAATAGTCAGTAACTTAAAGAAGAGGCTTGGAGCCAAAAAAGGAAGATGGGCGGAAGAGTTACCCTTTGTTTTGTGGGCTGATAGGACAACGGTAAAGAATGCAACCGGCCATACCCCATTTTCCTTGGTATTTGGAGCAGAAGCAGTGATTCCAACAGAAATAACGATACCTACTGCAAGATCTATCCTACAGAATCCTGAACAGAATCCTGAAGCCTTATTTCAAGATTTGGATACTATAGACGAAAAAAGAGACGCAGCAAGACTAAGGATAGCAGCATATCAACAAAGAATATCCAGAGCATATAATAAGAACATAAGGACTAGAAGATTTCGAGTTGGTGATTGGGTGCTAAGAAAGGCTTTTCAAAATACCACTAATCCTGCCGATGGCAAGCTAGCCCCGAAATGGGAAGTGTTTTGGTCAAAGAATCTGTTGAGGATATTGCAACCAAACTCTATGTTATGGGGGTATGATGCTGATTATGTAATAACGATGAGGATCACTTCAATGTAGATTTGCACATACGACACAAGGATTTATACGGGGAAAAAGCCCTTGATCAAGAGTTGATCTCCGGCACAAAAAACCCCGGGTGATGGAAACTACCGATCACCAAGTTCAAATAAATGAATAAATGTTTACAACTTCGGATGGTAACGAGCTAGATACAAGGATCACTATCGTGAAATGTGTAAAAAGTGTATGAAATTGCTAAGTGTTTGAACGAGAGCTTGTATGAGCGTTTGTACGAGTGTGTGTAACTGAGAAAATGACTAAGTGTTTTCTACTAGCTCGTTACCCCTTTTTAAAATAGAAGTTAACTACAATAACTAATTGTCCGACTTTCGTGCCATGCTTCCACGTTCCCCACAACGTCTATTTTTGGTCAAGCACGTGTAGAATAGTTTGGGAATATTCTCCAGGAATGTCGCCAAGACTTGGTCAAGCTCGTTATACCTGCGAGATGCTACAAATCATAAGTAAACAATCATCAGTACGAGGATCCTTAAAGTGATCAATGATCCTGATCCTGAAGCTCTTCTGAGGATCACCACCTGTCACAGAAGTAAGGATCACTAATTAGGATAACGAATAAGGATCACTAATTGTTAGAAAATCCTCCCCTAACAATTGCCCCCAAAATATAAGGAGTAATTTGTAAAATTAGCGAGTTATATTTTCTTGATCTTATCCGTAACTAACTAACGGATATATAGCCGTTAAAATAGAACTAGCCGTTGCGATGATGATGTCACGGAAGTGACAATCCTGCAGAATCATAATTATAAATAGAGATATAGATAGGATCATTATGCATTCAAATTCGAAAGAAACTCCCTTTAAATTCTCAGTCGACGATCAATCAGGTATTTCTTTCTCCTCTTTCTTCCTCTCTTACTCTGTTTTTCTTTCTTTATTACCACCACTTTGAAAATGTTGCTCCGAAGCTCACCGGGCAAGGATAACAAAAAGGATAGCCCTCTGAAAAGTCAAAAGATCATCAAGGACTCGGCGAATGAGAGATGTTGCTTTAACGATGCACAAGTAGATAAAATCCGTCACTGTTTTCCGGCGAGTGCCTTCTTCAAACCTTTTGATCCCACTGTTCTTAGCGACTATGTTTCTGAAACATGGGTTGCCTTTCCAGCTACTCCATTCGCTATAGGGTACACCTATCCTTTCCCAGAGTTCACACAATCCTTCTTTTCCCTTACCGGCATATCTTACATTCAAGCCATGCCGATGATTTGGAGGGTTTTGTATACCCTGGAGAGGATCATTGAGCAGGAGGGTATTGATTTAGGAATGTCGGAACTGGCAGAGCTGTACGATCTCACTACCTTTGGTTCCCATCGTTATTTGTTCAAACGAAAACCCGGTGCAGAGCATCCCCTTCTTAAAGTCACCAAGAACGACAAAAATTGGAAACGTCGCTTCTTCTTTGTAAGAAGGGATACTATTTCAAACGGAAAGGATCTACCAAGGATATGGTCCACCCATGGTAGGCCGGAGGATCCTGAGAAGGATCACCAGGTAATCTTGTTTGTGTGATAAGATCACTAACCCTCTCTGTCTTGTGCCCTGCAGCTATCTCTGTTTCACATCTCATCACAACACCCGCAACCAGGCAAAGGCTTGCTGCTTTCTGGGGACTCGATCCTGAAACTAGAACTTTCAAGACAACAACCCAAGACTCTCAGGAGGTATCCTCAGGTTCTGTCACAATGTCAAGTAAGTATCTTTGTTTGAAAATTTATATAAATAGTAAAATATGAATTAAGAAAAGATACTTATCTTGTTTTGGTTGTGTAGGTGCTGGAAAATCTGCCAAGCCTGTATCCCAGTTCAACACGGCTGATCTTGATGTTGTTCGACCCAGGAGGAAGAAGTCCACTACTAGTCCCAGCATCTCCATTCCCAAAGCACCCACCAAGGGAAAGGGTGGTAAGAAGAGAAAAACTTCTGACACTGAGGATCCTCAAGGCCTAGCACTGATCCGCCACCAGTTCCTTGAGTACTTCAACGATGTAAGGATCACCAATTCTGCCTAGGTATCCTACTCATATAAGGATCACCTGATCTTGAACTGCTTTGTCTTTTTCTTTGCAGAAATTTGCTGAGATTGAAGATTTCGTGGGGAATGTCGAGGAGCAGGACAAGAAGATCGCTGACCTCCAACAGGCTGCCGTGCTTAAAGACCTTGCCATTGCTGACCTTCAGAAAGAACTCCAAGATGCCAAGACTAAAACGGCTAAACTCCTGATTGACCTTGACTATGAGAAGCATGATCTCATAGAAAATGCCAAGGTCTCTGCTGCCATCACGATGTATCAGACAAAATTGAAGATGGCCCAGGAAGCTCAAGATCCTAACTTTTATAGAAACAGCTGGGATGTTGAGGGCTGGAAAGCAAGGTTGGCCGATCTTGAGGATGATGAGGAGGATACTACCGAGGTCTTGGCGATTGAGGCAAGTGGCAGTGGAAAGGGTCTGATGAAGGATACCGCAGCTGGAGGTGGTGGTGATGATGCAGCGAAGGTATAGGCTGCAGCAATGGGCGATGATGGATATTTCTAGACGTGGCCGGAGCCCATTTTTTTGTGGTTTATGGTTTTTATTTGATGGTGAACAATATTGGTCTGTAATAGCTTTAAACAGTAGTTTTTAGGATTAAGGATCATGTATGATCCTTTGGACAATAGGCAGGATTGCATATGGTGGAGGGATCCTCTGTTTTGGGGATGAAGCCATTGTGATCCTGCTGCCTTCATATTCCTGCACTGCTTTTGAACTTATTATTATGGACACCCTTTACCTACCCCAGCGGACGGGCCACGTTTTGCTGGTAGAAGCTCGGGTAGGTAATTTTGACAACCTTTTAAGGGTTAGTCTTTTGTTAATAAATAAAATCTTAACTTTTGTCGCTTATTTTGTATTGTTATCCTTGTTAATATCTTACTTTCCTACTGTTGTAATGTTCATTCTGTTTATACTTATCAAACCTTGAAAAACTAAAAAAGATATCCAAAAAGTTTAGGATATGATCAAGGATCACATATCCCATAACCGATAAGTTCTAAAAAGTGATATAGTTTAAGAATCACTAGTTCAGTTGTCAAGTATAAGGGTTATTCAAATAAGTAATGAATAGAATAAAAGATAGTTAAGGATCATACCTGAGGATCCAAGTTAGGATCCTAAGCATAATAAGGATAACTATAAGATAAACCTTAGAATAAAAGTAAGGATCAAGGATCCTTAGTTGCCTATCTTCAAGAACCTGAAATAGAGCATAACTTGGGACTAAGCCAACATAAGAAAAGAGTTAGCAACTGGGGACAAGCCCAAGGATAACTGGGGACAAGCCCAAGGATAACTGGGGACAAGCCCAAGGATCGTATGTAAACTGGAGTATGGCCCTAACTTGCGACTATCCAAACTTGGTGACATGAAAATGCCAAAACCTTAGCTAACGTGAAAACGTTAGAAACCTTAGCTAACGTGAAAACGTTAGAAACCTTAGCTAACGTGAAAACGTTAGAAACCTTAGGAACGGATGTATGGTACGTCTACCATTATACGTAGGATCCTAAGCATAGCCAGTACAATGGAATTATCAGCCCCTAAAACGAGTACTGGTCCCAAAGACTTGAACTATACCAGGATCATCGTGCGCTACAGGCGGATCTGGGGTCAAGCCCAAGGAACGGATTACTTCAGCGAATAACCAACGTTATGCTAAGGATACCTGAACTTTCAAAACTTAAACTCACGTGAGAGATGGATAAAGGATACACGATCCTTATCCTTATATGAGAAAATGAAGAAATGAAATTGTTTAAGTTTAGGATATTACCTAAGTAAGGATCACCAATGCTTTGAGGATCCTTTAAGGATATCACTTTCGTTAGGATCATCTGTGCTATGAGGATCCTGCTCACATAAAATATTTCTTCAAGTGGACAGCATTCCAAGCTCTTGGTAGCAAATCACCTTCCATGGTTAGCAATCTATATCCCCCCTTTCCTGCTTCAGCTTCAATCAAATAAGGGCCTTCCCATTTTGGAGCCAATTTTCCATCTGCAGGATTGGTGGTATTCTGAAATGTTTTCCTTAATACCATATCTCCAACTTAAAACCTCCTGATCCTGACATTTTTGTTGTAAGCACCAGCCATTCTTTGCTGATAACTGGCCAACCTTATCCTAGCCATATCCCTGATTTCTTCAATAGTATCCAGGTCTTGAGCCAAGTTTTCATTATTTTCCTCAGGATCACGAGTACTTGTTCTAGCAGTTGGAACCACCATTTCTGTTGGGATCACCGACTCTGCCCCAAACACCAAAGAGAATGGTGTTTGACCAGTAGCATTCTTAGGGGTTGTCCTGTCAGCCCAAAGCACATAAGGTAGTTCTTCTGCCCATTTCCCTTTCTTGGATCCAAGCTTCTTCTTCAAATTGTTGATGATGATCTTATTGGATGATTCTGCCTGACCATTAGCTTGTGGGTGGACTGGTGTTGATGTTATCATCCTAATCCCCCAACTGTCACAAAAATTAGTGGTTCTGCCCCCAATAAATTGGGAACCATTATCACATATAATCTCAGAAGGAATTCCAAATCTAGTTATAATATTTCTTTTAATGAAGGATATAACTTCCTTTTCTCTGACTTGGGCAAAAGCTTCAGCCTCTATCCACTTGGAGAAGTAATCCGTCATAGCTAACATGAATACTTTCCCACCAGGTGCTTTAGGGAGCTTACCAACTATATCCATACCCCATCTCATAAATGGCCAAGAGGAGGATATAGGATGCAATAATTCAGCCGGTTGATGAAGGATATTACTGTGTCTCTGGCAAGGATCACATCTTCTGGCATACTCCACAGCATCTTTCTTCATGGTTGGCCAGTAGTATCCTGTCCTCAGGATCCTTGAGAATAATGCCCTGCCCCCAGTGTGGTTTCCACAATCTCCTTCATGGAAGTCTTTTAAAACTTCTTGAACTTCAGGATCCTCAATGCATCTCAAGTATGGTCCTGCAAGAGATCGTTTATACAACATATTATTCATAATTGTGAATTGAGATACCTTAGATTTGAAAGCCCTAGGGTTTTCTCCTGTAGGAATCTCTCCATGTTGTAAGTATCTCATAATTGGCGAGATCCATGATCTTGATCCTGAATGGGATTGAGTACCCTCACAAGGGATAATTGCAGAATCATTTCCTATTTCCATAGCCTCGTGATCCTCGATAGCCGGGGTCAGGATATGGATAATAGGAATCTTGATATCCTTCGGGATCTTCAAGGATGATCCTAAGTTAGCCAATGCATCAGCTTCTGTATTTTCTTCCCTTGGTACCTGTGACAAACTAAAGGAAACAAAAGAGAGTGGCAAACTTTTGACTATCTCCAAATACTTGGTTAGCTTTTCACCTTTAACAGAATATGATCCATTAAAGTGGTTTGTAATCAACAAAGAATCTACGTGTACCTCAAGATACCTGATCCCCATATGCTTTGCAATTTGTAAACCAGCAATTAGGGCTTCATATTCAGCCTCATTGTTAGTGGTTTGGAATTCACAAGCTATAGAATGGGGTATTATGTCCCCCTGTGGCGATTTTAGTAGTATTCCAAGCCCTGTGCCTTTGACATTTGAGGATCCATCAGTATAAAGTATCCAAGGATCCTTGGTCTCTTCTAGCTGCTGGACTTCTAGCTCAGCTTCTTCTTGTAAATCACTACTGAAATCAGCCACAAAGTCAGCTAATGCTTGGGATTTGATGGCTGTCCTAGGCTCATATCTTATATCATATGCACTTAGTTTTACTGCCCACTTTGCCATCCTTCCTGACATCTCTGGTTTCCTGAGGACATTCTTAATTGGAAAATTAGTTTTAACAATGATAACATGAGTTTCAAAATAATGTCTTAATTTAGTGGATGCCATAATTAATGCAAGAATAAGCTTTTCAAGGTGTGAATACCTGGATTCGGCATCAAGTAAACTTTTACTTACATAATAGACAAGATGTTGTGTACCTTGATGATCCTTAACAAGGACCGCACTTACTGCTTTTGAGGATACTGCAAGATATAAGGATAACACATCACCTTTTTCTGGTTTCATCAAGGCTGGGGCTGAGGATAAGTAATCCTTGAGGGCTCTTAAAGCATCTTCATGCTTCTCAGTCCACTCAAATTTCTTGTTCTTCCTTAGGATATCGTAGAATTCTTTGCATTTCTCTAAGGATTTGGATATAAATCTGTTCAAGGCTGCTATCCTGCCTGTTAGCCTTTGAACATCCTTAGCGTTGGCCGGAGATTTGATGTTCACTATTGCTTTGATTTGTTCCGGGCTAGCTTCAATGCCTCTCTTTATCACCATATATCCTAAGAATTTACCTGCTTTAACACCAAAGTGACATTTTGAAGGATTAAGTTTCATGTTATATTTGTCAAGGATATCGAATGCTTCCTCCAAGTCCCTTAGGTGATCCTCAGCTTTTAAAGATTTTACCACCATATCATCTATGTAAACCTCCATAGTTTGTCCAATCTGATCCTTGAACATCATATTCACCAGCCTTTGATATGTTGCACCTGCATTTCTTAATCCGAACGGCATAGCAATATAGCAGTATATACCAGTTGGAGTCATGAAGGCTGTATCCTCTTGGTCGGATGGTTCCATTTGGATTTGTTGGAATCCAGATGAAGCATCCATAAAAGTTAACAGTTCGTGACCCGCAGTTGCATCCACCATGGAGTCAATGTGGGGTAAAGGGAAAGGATCCTTGGGACATGCCTTATTTAAATCGGTAAAGTCGACACATACCCTCCACTTTTCGTTTTTCTTTTGAACAACAACCACATTGGCCAACCATCTTGGATACTTGACCTCTCTAATCATACCTGCCCGGAGCAATTTTTCTACCTCTTCTTGGATAATGGCATTCCTTTCCGGTGCAAACTTTCTTCTCCTTTGATGGATTGGTTTGAAGGATCTGTCAATGCCGAGTTTATGGGTGATAACATCTTTGGATGTACCAGTCATGTCTTCGTGTTTCCATGCAAAGGTAGTCTTTCTCCTTTTGAGGAAGGATACGAGGTCTTCTTTCATTTTGCCAAGGATCCCTGATCCGATATAGATTTTGGATTCAGGATCATCGGGATCCATGAGGATTTCTACCACATCCTGCTCTCTGGCCTCCAAGACATTCCTTGGAGGATACCTTGATTGCTATTGCTCCCTTGACTTCGAGGCTGGTTTCATCGATGAAGTGTAGCAATTCTTAGCCTCCTGCTGATCACTATCAATCTTTACTATTCCCCAAGGACTAGGGAGCTTCACACATTGATGGTAAGTAGATGGGACTGCTTTCATATCGTGTATCCAGGGCCTGCCAAGGATAACATTACAACAAGATAAACAGTCAATAACACAAAATTTTTGATAAGAGTGTAAGCCTTCAATATATATTGGGAGTTTAATGTCCCCCAGGGTGTTCTTAGTTTCGCCGCTAAATCCCACGAGCACGGAGGATCTTGGTATGATCTCTGATTCAGGGATACCCATCTTCTTCAGAACATCAAGCTGGATAATGTTCACTGAACTTCCTCCGTCTATAAGGATCCTGCGGACAAAATGGTTAGATATGAAAAGAGTAATAACTAAACCATCGTGATGAGGATCCTGGATATCAACACGATCCTCTTCATCAAAGGTTATGACTTTTCCTTCGGAGACACTTGATGTTCGAACTAGTCTTTCACCATTATCCATTTTAGTTTCCTTTGCATGCCTTTTAGCTGCTGAGAAGGATGTGCCACAAATGTCGGATCCTCCAGAAATAAAGTTTATCACTTGTGCATCTGCTGGAGGAGCTGGAGCCTTCTCAGGGATCCTTTCAGGATCCTGAGTCCTTGACTTTTTTCTTCCCAACAACTCTTTTAGATGCCCTTTGCTCAACAAGTATCCAATTTCCTTTCTTAATGCAATGCATTCTTCTGTAAGGTGCCCAAAATCTTCATGATATGCACACCACTTTGATTTATCCTTAGTTGTAGCCGGCCTATCATTCTTTCTCGGCCATCTAGCTTTATCACCTAGGTTCTGCATAGCAAGGATTAATTCATTGTTATCAACACTAAAGCAATATTCAGAGAGTGGAGGATAATCTTCGTCATCCTCTTCTTGATCAATAGAGTGCACGTTCTGGTTATCAGATCTGTTGTAGGATCTGAACTTGTTGTTCCTGAATGAGGATCCTTGCTTATCCTGCTTTGAGGATCCTGCTAACCTCTCCTGGATCCTCTTGTCATCTTCTAGTCGAATGAACCTAAGTGCTCGGGTTCTCACCTCATCTAAGTTCCTGCATGGTGTCATAACAAGATCATCATAGAAAGACGAATCCCTAAGCAATCCCATTTTAAAGGCCTCAACAGCCGTGGATATATCTAAGTTGGGTATGTCTAAGGATTCTTTACTGAATTTGGTAATGTAATCCCTTAATGATTCATTATGACCCTGGGTTATCCTATATAAATCACTAGTTAATCGTTCAAATTTTCTACTACAAGAAAACTGATTATTAAACAAGTTAACTAGGTTAGCAAATGAGGTAATAGAATAGGGAGGAAGACTTAGCAGCCATTTGAGAGCTGATCCAGTAAGAGTGGATCCGAATCCCTTGCACAGGCATGCTTCTTTTAACCTTTCTGGAATTGGATTGATTTCCATCCTCTCCCTGTATTGTGCTATGTGTTCTTCAGGATCTGTTGAACCATCATATAACTTCATTGTTGGCACATGGAATCTCTTGGGTATCTCAGCATTACAGATTGGTGGTGCAAAACGAGATATCTTGTGGCTCCCATCTGCAATCTCTGGGATAGGCTTAACTACTCCCGGAACACTTGATATCATATCCTTTAGCTTTTGCAATTCTCTAGCCATGGCATGATTGATACCTGGATCCTGCATAAGACCATGGTTAGTAGTATGAGAATTATTAAAAGTGTTACCTCCCATTGGATTCAAATTAGGAAGAATGGATGTTAATCCATATTGTTGAGGCTCTGGAATAATCGAGGGACCAGTAGAGGCATTGGTCTGCATCGGAATAAAATCTCCCTGATGGACATCTGAACTTCCTGTTTGCAAATTCCTCAAGGATCCTGGCATCTGGAAGGATCCCTGAAATTGGGACGATCCTGGAACGAAGGAGGATCCTTGAATCTGGGATGATCCTGGAACAAAGGAGGATCCTTGAACCTGGGATGATCCTGGAACAAAGGAGGATCCTTGAACCTGGGATGATCCTGGAACAAAGGAGGATCCTTGAACCTGGGATGATCCTGGAACAAAGGAGGATCCTTGGTCCTGGGATGATCCTGGAACAAAGGAGGATCCTTGAACCTGGGATGATCCTGGAACAAAGGAGGATCCTTGAACCTGGGATGATCCTGGAACAAAGTAGGATCCTTGAACCTGGGATGATCCTAGAACGAAGGAGGATCCATGAAACTGCTGCATTCCTGAATATCCTCCTGAACTCGTGAGGGATCCCATATGCTGAGGATAGGATCCCACTGGCTGGAAATATGAACCTGATGCCTGGGTCATTGTTGTTGTTCCATAGTGCACTCCTTTCGGTCCACCCACATATTGAATGTCTGGAACCACTGATGGCTGAGAAGTAATCACCGGAGTATCAAAATTCAAAGATCTGGGCATCAGGGGGGAACGGTCCTCTGCGGTTTTCTTCTGTTTCTTGATTTCGTCAATCTCCCGGAGGATCCTTTCGTTGGTCTTATCCTGCTCTTGTGCATGATTCCTCATCTGCAAAATCAAGGCATAGAGATCATTAGTAGTAGGATTAGTTGAAACAGAAGAAGTAGGTGGTTTTGAGAAAATGGGAGTTGGTTTCTTCGCGGCATTCTCAGTATTCTTTTGGGATCCAGAAGGTGGTGGAGGCAAAGGAGGGACGCCTTGTGAAGAAGTGAGTGAAGGCATCAAATTTGAAGTATTCTTCGCTGAGGAAGCCATTTGCTTGGTTGTAGTTGTTAGGGGAGGATTTTCTAACAATTAGTGATCCTTATTCGTTATCCTAACTAGTGATCCTTACTGCTGTGACAGGTGGTGATCCTCAGAAGAGCTTCAGGATCCGGATCATGGATCACTTTAAGGATCCTCGTACTGACGATTGTTTACTTATGTTTTGTAGCATTTCGCAGGTATATTGAGCTTGACCAAGTCTAAGCGACATTCCTGGAGAATATTCCTGAACTATTCTGCACGTGCTTGACCGAAAATAGACGTTATGGAGAACGTGGAGGCTTGGCACGAAAGTCGGATAGTTAGTTTAGGTGGTTTTTTCTAGTTTAAAAATGGAGTAACGAGCTAGTAGAACACACTTAGCCATTTCTCAGTTACACACACTCGTACAAACGCTCATACAAGCTCTCGTTCAAACACTTAGCAATTTTATACACTTTTTACACATCTCACTGTAGTGATCCTTGTACCTAGCTCGTTACTATCCGAAGTTGTAAACATTTAATCATTTATTAGAGCTTGGTGATCGGTAGTTTCCATCACCCGAGGTTTTTTGTGCCGGAGATCAACTCTTGATCAAGGGCTTTTTCCCCGTATAAACCCTTGTGTTGTTTGTGCATTTTACATTGAAGTGATCCTCATCGCTGTTACATATTTAAAGCATCATTCCCCTAAACAAAGAGTTTGGTTGCAATATCCTCATCAGATTTTTTGACCAAAACAGTTTGGCGCCCACCGTGGGGCAATTGGTGCTTTGTCCTTAAGAAAATACGCATTTCTGTGCTTAATTTGGTTCACTACAACCAAGCAGATGGCTTCCTCATCGAAGAATGCTTCAAACTTGATGCCCTCATTCACTTCTTCACAAGGCGTTCCTCCTTTGCCTCCACCACCTTCTGGATCCCAGAAGAATACTGAGAATGCTGCGAAGAAACCGACTCCCATTTTCTCAAAACCACCTACTTCCTCTGTTTCAACTAATCCTACTACTAATGATCTCTATGCTTTGATTTTGCAGATGAGGAATCATGCACAAGAGCAGGATAAAACCAACGAAAGGATCCTCCGGGAGATTGACGAAATTAAGAAACAGAAGAAAACGGCAGAGAATCACTCCCCACTGATGCCCAGATCTTTGAATTTTGATACTCCGGTGATTACTTCTCAGCCATCAGTGGTTCCAGACATTCAATATGTGGGAGGACCAAAAGGAGTGCACTACGGAACAACAACCATGACCCAGGCATCAGGTTCACTTTTCCAGCCAGCGGGATCCTATCCTCAGTATATGGGATCCCTCACAAGTTCAGGAGTGCAGCAGGTTCAAGGACCCTCCTTCGTTCCCGGATCATCCCAGGTTCAAGGATCCTCCTTCGTTCCAGGATCATCCCAAGTTCAAGGATCCTCCTTCGCTCCAGGATCATCCCAAGTTCAAGGATCCTCCTTCAGTCCAGGATCATCCCAGGTTCAAGGATCCTCCTTTATTCCAGGATCATCTCAGGTTCAAGGATCCTCCTTCGCTCCAGGATCATCCCAGGTTCAAGGATCCTCCTTTATTCCAGGATCATCCCAGGTTCAAGGATCCTTCTTCGTTCCAGGATCGTCCCAGTTTCAGGGATCCTTTCAGATGCCAGGATCCTTGAGGAGCTTGCAAACAGGAAGTTTAGATGTCCATCAGGGAGATTTTATTCCAATGCAGACCAACGCTTCTACTGGTCCCTCAATCATTCCAGAGCCCCAACAATATGGATTAACATCCACTCTCCCTAACTTGAATCCAATGGGAGGTAACACTTTTAACAATTCTTATACTACTCACCAAGGTCTTATGCAGGATCCAGGTATCAATCATGCCATGGCCAGAGAATTGCAAAAGCTAAAGGATATGATATCAAGTGTCCCGGGAGTAGTCAAACCTATCCCAGAGATTGCAGATGGGAGCCATAAGATATCTCGTTTTGCACCACCAATCTGTGATGCTGAGATACCCAAGAGATTCCACGTGCCTACAATGAAGCTGTATGATGGCTCAACAGATCCTGAAGAACACATAGCACAATACAGGGAGAGGATGGAGATCAATCCAATCCCAGAAAGGTTAAAGGAAGCATGCCTGTGCAAAGGATTCGGATCCACTCTTACTGGATCAGCTCTCAAATGGCTGCTAAGTCTTCCTCCCTATTCTATTACCTCATTTGCTAACCTAGTTAACTTGTTTAATAATCAGTTTTCTTGCAGTAGAAAATTTGAACGATTAACTAGTGATTTATATAGGATAACCCAGGGTCATAATGAATCATTAAGGGATTACATTACCAAATTCAGTAAAGAATCCTTAGACATTCCGAACTTAGATATAGCCACGGCTGTTGAGGCCTTCAAAATGGGATTGCTTAGGGATTCGTTATTTTATGATGATCTTGTTATGACACCATGCAGGAACTTAGATGAGGTAAGAACCCGAGCACTTAGGTACATTCGGCTAGAGGATGACAAGAGGATCCAGGAGAGGATAACAGGGTCCTCAAAGCAGGATAAGCAAGGATCCTCATTCAGGAACAACAAGTTCAGATCCTACAACAGATCTGATAACCAGAACGTGCACTCTATTGATCAAGAAGAGGATGACGAAGATTATCCTCCACTCTCTGAATATTGCTTTAGTGTTGATAACAATGAATTAATCCTTGCTATGCAGAACCTAGGTGATAAAGCTAGATGGCCGAGAAAGAATGATAGGCCGGCTACAACTAAGGATAAATCAAAGTGGTGTGCATATCATGAAGATTTTGGGCACCTTACAGAAGAATGCATTGCATTAAGAAAGGAAATTGGATACTTGTTGAGCAAAGGGCATCTAAAAGAGTTGTTGGGAAGAAAAAAGTCAAGGACTCAGGATCCTGAAAGGATCCCTGAGAAGGCTCCAGCTCCTCCAGCAGATGCACAAGTGATAAACTTTATTTCTGGAGGATCCGACATTTGTGGCACATCCTTCTCAGCAGCTAAAAGGCATGCGAAGGAAGCTAAGATGGATAATGGAGAAAGACCAGTTCGAACATCAAGTGTCTCCGAAGGAAAAGTCATAACCTTTGATGAAGAGGAACGTGTTGATATCCAGGATCCTCATCACGATGGTTTAGTTATTACTCTTTTCATATCTAACCATTTTGTCCGCAGGATCCTAATAGACGGAGGAAGTTCAGTGAACATTATCCAGCTTGATGTTCTAAAGAAGATGGGTATCCCTGAATCAGAGATCATACCAAGATCCTCCGTGCTCGTGGGATTTAGTGGCGAAACTAAGAACACCCTGGGGGACATTAAACTCCCAATATATATTGAAGGCTTACACTCTTATCAAAAATTTTGCGTTATTGACTGTTTATCTTGTTGTAATGTTATCCTTGGCAGGCCCTGGATACACGATATGAAAGCAGTCCCGTCTACTTACCATCAATGTGTGAAGCTTCCTAGTCCTTGGGGAATAGTAAAGATTGATAGTGATCAGCAGGAGGCTAAGAATTGCTACACTTCATCGATGAAACCAGCCTCGAAGTCAAGGGAGCAATAGCAATCAAGGTATCCTCCAAGGAATGTCTTGGAGGCCAGAGAGCAGGATGTGGTAGAAATCCTCATGGATCCTGATGATCCTGAATCCAAAATCTATATCGGATCAGGGATCCTTGGCGAAATGAAAGAAGACCTCATATCCTTCCTCAAAAGGAGAAAGGCTACCTTTGCATGGAAACACGAAGATATGACTGGTATATCCAAAGATGTTATTACTCAAAAGCTCGGCATCGACAGATCCTTCAAACCAATCCATCAAAGGAGAAGGAAGTTTGCACCAGAAAGGAATGCCATTATCCAGGAAGAGGTAGAGAAATTGCTCCGAGCAGGTATGATTAGAGAGGTCAAGTATCCCAGATGGTTGGCCAATGTGGTTGTTGTTCAAAACAAAAACGGAAAGTGGAGGGTATGTGTCGATTTTACCGATTTAAATAAGGCATGTCCCAAGGATCCTTTCCCTTTACCCCACATTGACTCCATGGTGGATGCAACTGCGGGTCATGAACTGTTAACTTTTATGGATGCTTCATCTGGATTTCAACAAATCCAAATGGAACCATCCGACCAAGAGGATACAGCCTTCATGACTCCAACTGGTATATATTGCTATATTGCTATGCCGTTCGGATTGAGAAATGCAGGTGCAACGTACCAAAGGCTGGTGAATATGATGTTCAAGGATCAGATCGGACAAACTATGGAGGTTTATATAGATGATATGGTGGTAAAATCCATAATAGCTGAGGATCACCTAAAGGATTTGGAGGAAGCATTTGATATCCTTGACAAATATAATATGAAGCTTAACCCTTCAAAATGTCATTTTGGTGTTAAAGCAGGTAAATTCTTAGGATACATGGTGACTAAGAGAGGCATTGAAGCTAGCCCGGAACAAATCAAAGCAATAGTAAACATCAAATCTCCGGCCAATGCTAAGGATGTTCAAAGGCTAACAGGCAGGATAGCAGCTTTGAACAGATTTATATCCAAATCCTCAGAGAAGTGCAAAGAATTCTATGATATCCTAAGGAAGAACAAGAAATTTGAGTGGACCGAGAAGCATGAAAATGCTTTGAGAGCCCTCAAAGATTACTTATCCTCAGCCCCATCCTTGATGAAACCAGAAAAAGGCGATGTGTTATCCTTGTATCTTGCAGTATCCTCAAAAGCAGTAAGTGCGGTCCTTGTTAAGGATCATGAAGGTACACAACATCCTGTCTATTATGTAAGTAAAAGTTTACTTGATGCCGAATCCAGGTATTCACACCTTGAAAAACTTATTCTTGCATTAATTATGGCATCTACAAAGTTAAGACATTATTTTGAAACTCATGTTATCATTGTTAAAACTAATTTCCCAATTAAGAATGTCCTCAGGAAACCAGAGATGTCAGGAAGGATGGCTAAGTGGGCAGTGAAACTGAGTGCATATGATATAAGATATGAGCCTAGGACAGCCATCAAATCCCAAGCATTAGCTGACTTTGTGGCTGATTTCAGTAGTGATTTACAAGAAGAAGCTGAGTTAGAAGTCCAGCAGCTAGAAGAGACCAAGGATCCTTGGATACTTTATACTGATGGATCCTCAAATGTCAAAGGCACAGGGCTTGGAATACTACTAAAATCGCCACAGGGGGACATAATACCCCATTCTATAGCTTGTGAGTTCCAAACCACTAACAATGAGGCTGAATATGAAGCCCTAATTGCTGGTTTGCAAATCGCTAAGCATATAGGAATCAGGTATCTTGAGGTACATGTAGATTCTTTGTTAATTACAAACCACTTTAATGGATCCTATGCTGTTAAAGGTGAAAAGCTAACCAAATATTTGGAGATAGTCAAAAGTTTGGCACTCTCTTTTGTTTCCTTTAGTTTGTCACAGGTACCAAGGGAAGAAAATACAGAAGCTGATGCATTGGCTAACTTAGGATCATCTTTGAAGATCCCAGAGGATATCAAGATTCCTATTATCCATATCCTGACCCCGGCTATCGAGGATTACCAGACTATGGAGATAGGAAATGATTCTGCAGTTATTCCTAGTGAGGATACTCAATCCTATTCAGGATCAGGATCATGGATTTCACCAATTATGAGATACTTACAACATGGAGAGATTCCTACAGGAGAAAACCCTAGGGCTTTCAAATCTAAGGTATCTCAATTCACAATTATGAATAATATGTTGTATAAACGATCTCTTGCAGGACCATACTTGAGATGCATTGAGGATCCTGAAGTTCAAGAAGTTTTAAAAGACTTCCATGAAGGAGATTGTGGAAACCACACTGGGGGCAGGGCTTTATTTTCAAGGATCCTGAGGACAGGATACTACTGGCCAACCATGAAGAAAGATGCTATGGAGTTTGCCAGAAGATGTGATCCTTTCCAGAGACACAGCAATATCCTTCATCAACCAGCTGAATTATTGCATCCTATATCCTCCTCTTGGCCATTTATGAGATGGGGTATGGATATAGTTGGAAAGCTCCCTAAGGCACCTGGTGGGAAAGTATTCATGTTAGCTATGACTGATTACTTCTCCAAGTGGATAGAGGCTGAAGCTTTTGCCCAAGTCAGAGAAAAGGAAGTTATATCCTTCATTAAAAGAAATATTATAACTAGATTTGGAATTCCTTCCGAGATTATATGTGATAATGGTTCCCAATTTATTGGGGGCAGAACCACTAACTTTTGTGACAGCTGGGGGATTAGGATGATAACTTCAACACCAGTCCACCCACAAGCTAATGGCCAGGCAGAATCATCCAATAAGATCATCATCAACAATTTGAAGAAAAAGCTTGGATCCAAGAAAGGGAAATGGGCAGAAGAACTACCCTATGTGCTCTGGGCTGACAGGACAACCCCTAAGAATGCTACTGGTCAAACACCATTCGCTTTGGTGTTTGGGGCAGAATCGGTGATCCCAACAGAAATGGTGGTTCCTACTGCTAGAACAAGTACCCGTGATCCTGATGAAAATGATGAAAACTTGGCTCAAGATCTGGATACTATTAAAGAAATCAGGGATATGGCTAGAATAAGGATGGCCAGTTATCAGCAAAGAATGGCTGGTGCTTACAACAAAAATGTCAGGATCAGGAGGTTTCAAGTTGGAGATATGGTGTTAAGGAAAGCATTTCAAAATACCACCAATCCTGCTGATGGAAAATTGGCTCCAAAATGGGAAGGCCCTTATTTGATTGAAGCTGAAGCAGGAAAGGGGGCATATAGATTGCTAACCATGGAAGGTGATTTGCTACCAAGAGCTTGGAATGCTGTCCACTTGAAGAAATATTTTATGTAAGCAGGATCCTTATGGCATAGGTGATCCTCACGATAGGGATATCCTTAAAGGATCCTCAAAATATCGGTGATCCTTACTTAGGTAATATCCTAAACTTAAGCTATTTCATTTCATTATTTTCTCTTATAAGGATAAGGATCATGTATCCTTTATCCATCTCTCACGTGAGTTCAAGTTTTGAAAGTTCAGGTATCTTTAGCACAACGTTGGTTATCCACAGAAGCAATCCGTCTTTTGGGTTGAACCCCAGTTATATGGGCTTGTCCCCAGATTCCGCCTGTAGCGCACGATGATCCTGGTGTAGTTCAAGGCTTTGGGACCAGTACTCGTTCTAGGGGCTGATAATTCCATTGTTCTGGCTATGCTTAGGATCCTACGTATAATGGTAGACGTACCATACATCCGTTCATAAGGTTTCTAACGTTTTCACGTTAGCTAAGGTTTCTAACGTTTTCACGTTAGCTAAGGTTTTGGCATCTTCATGTCACTAAGTTTGGATAGTCGCCAGTTAGGGCCATACTCCAGTTTACACACGATCCTTGGGCTTGTCCCCAGTCATCCTTGGGCTTGTCCCCAGTTATCCTTGGGCTTGTCCCCAGTTATCCTTGGGCTTGTCCCCAGTTGCTAACTCTTTTCTTATATTGGCTTAGTCCCAAGTTATGCTCTATTTCAGGTCCTTGAAGATGGGCAGCTAGGGATCCTTGATCCTTATTTCACTCTAAGGTTTATCTTATAGTTATCCTTATTAAGGTTAGGATTCTAACTTGGATCCTCAGGTATGATCCTTAACTTTTTGATTTTATTTATTATTCTTTTAAATAACCCTTATACTTGACAACTGAACTTGTACTTCTTAAATCATATCACTTTTTAAAACCTATCGGTTATGGGATATGTGATCCTTGTTCATTTCCTAAATTTTTTTTTGGATATCTTTTCTAATTTTTCAAGGCTTGATAAGTATAAACAGAATGAACATTACAACAGTTGGAAAGTAACATACTAAAAAGGATAGCAACACAAGATAAGCGACAAAAGGTTAAGTTTTTATTTATTAACATAAGGCTAACCCTTTAAAGGTTGTCAAAATTACCTACCCGAGCTTCTACCAGCAAAACGTGGCCCGTCCGCTGGGGTAGGTAAAGGGTGTCCATGATAATGAGTTCAAAAGTAGTGCAGGAATATAAAGGCGACAGGATCACAATGGCTTCATCCCCCAAACAGAGGATCCCTCCACCAATTGCAATCCTGCCTATTGTCCAAAGGATCATACATGATCCTTAATCCTAAAACCTATTGTTCGAAGTACAAACCATGAAATTGTTTTAAACATCACAACCATCAAACTAAAAAAAAATTGGGCTCCGGCCTTGGCACATATATCCATCATCGCCCAATTGTGCAGCCTACACCTTTGCTGCATCCTCTTCTCCTCCAGCTGTGGTATCCTTCACCTGATCCTTCCCACTGCCACTTGCTTCAATCGCCAAGACCTCAGTAGCCTCCTCTTCATCATCCTCAAGATCAGCCAACCTTTCCTTCCAACCCTCAACATCCCAGCTGTTCTTATCAAAGCTAGGATCTTGAGCTTCCTGGGCCATAATTTTGTCTGGTACATCGTAATGGCGGCAGAGACCTTAGCATTTTCAATAAGTTCATGCTTTTCATAATCAAGGTTGATAAGAAGTTTGGCTGTCTTAGTCTTCTCATCTAGGAGTTCCTTCCGAGCATCAGCAAGTGCAAGATCCTTGAGCACAGCAACCTGTTGGAGGTCGGCAATCTTTTTATCTTGATCCTCAACGTGGCCCACATAATCCTCAATCTCAGCAAATTTCTGCAAAAGAAAAGGATAAAAGCAGTTCAAGACCAAGTGATCCTCATGCGAGTAGGATACATAGGCAGAATAAAGGATCCTTACTTCATTGAAGTATTCAAGGAACTGGTGGCGGATCAGTGGTAGACCCTGAAGATCCTCAGCATCAGAAGTTTTCCTCTTCTTGACACCCTTTCCTTTAGTGGGTGCCTTTAGAATGGAAATGCTTGGACTGCTGGTGGATCTCTTCTTTCTGGGTCGTACGACATCAAGGTTAGCCGTGTTGAATTGGGATACAGGCTTGGCAGATTTTCCAGCACCTACACAATTAAAGCAAGATAAGTATCTTTTCCTAGTTCATATTTCACTATATATCTGAATTTTAAGCAAGGATACTTACTTGACATTGTGACAGAGCCCGAGGATACCTCCTGCGAATCTTGGGTTGTTGTCTTGAAAGTTCTTGTCTCAGGATCAAGTCTCTTGAAAGCGAGGAGCCTTTCCTTAGCAGCAGGGGACAGTTTGAGGTGTGAAACGGTGATAGCTGCATAACAAGAAAGCAAAAATATCAGTTATCCTTACATCAAAAGGAAGTTCCTGGTGATCCTTCTCAGGATCCTCCATCCTACCATGGGTAGCCCATTTTTTAGGAAGATCCTTTCCATCCTGGATGGAATCTCTCTTGATAAAAAAGAAGCGCCGTTTCCAATTAGCATCATTCTTGGTGGCTTTGAAGATCGGGTGTTCTTCACCAGGTTTACGTTTGAACAAATAACGGTGAGAGCCAAAGGTGGTAAGATCATACAGTTCTCCCAGCTCTGCCATTCCTAGATCTATTCCCTCTTGATCGATGATCCTTTCAAGGGTGTGCAAAACCCTCCAAATCATCGGCATGGCTTGGATATAAGAGATGCCGGTTAGGGAAAAGAAAGATTGGGTGAAGGCTGGAAAAGGATATGTATAGCCTATGGTGAAAGGAGTGACGGGGAAAGCAACCCACTTATCGGAAATATGATCGCTCAAGGCATTGGGGTCAAAAGGCCTGAATTCGGTGTTCGCCGGAAAACAGTAGCGAATCCTATCTATCTGAGCATCATTGAAGCAGCAGCGTTCTTTAATGGAGTCTTCAATGATCCCCTGGCTTTTCGGAGGACTGTTCTTTGGATGATCCTTGCCCGGTGAACTTCGGAGCAACATTTTCGAATTGACGGAGATAAAGATAGAGAGACAGAGTAAGAAGGGAGAAAGAGGAGAAAGAATTACCTGGTTGCTCGCTGACTGAGAATTTAAAGGGAGTCTCTTTCGAATTTGAATGCATGATGATCCTATCTATATCTCTATTTATAATTATGATTCTGCAGGATTGTCACTTCCGTGACATCATCATCGCAACGGCTAGTTCTATTTTAACGGCTATATATCCATTAGTTTGTTACGGATAAGATCAAGAAAACATAACTCGCTAATTTTACAATTTCACTCCTTATATTTTGGGGGCAATTGTTAGGGGAGGATTTTCTAACAATTAGTGATCCTTATTCGTTATCCTAACTAGTGATCCTTACTTCTGTGACAGGTGGTGATCCTCAGAAGAGCTTCAGGATCAGGATCATGGATCACTTTAAGGATCCTCGTACTGACGATTGTTTACTTATGTTTTGTAGCATTTCGCAGGTATATTGAGCTTGACCAAGTCTAAGCGACATTCCTGGAGAATATTCCTGAACTATTCTGCACGTGCTTGACCGAAAATAGACGTTATGGAGAACGTGGAGGCTTGGCACGAAAGTCGGATAGTTAGTTTAGGTGGTTTTTTCTATTTTAAAAATGGAGTAACGAGCTAGTAGAACACACTTAGCCATTTCTCAGTTACACACACTCGTACAAACGCTCATACAAGCTCTCGTTCAAACACTTAGCAATTTTATACACTTTTTACACATCTCACTGTAGTGATCCTTGTACCTAGCTCGTTACTATCCGAAGTTGTAAACATTTAATCATTTATTAGAGCTTGGTGATCGGTAGTTTCCATCACCCGGGGTTTTTTGTGCCGGAGATCAACTCTTGATCAAGGGCTTTTTCCCCGTATAAACCCTTGTGTTGTTTGTGCATTTTACATTGAAGTGATCCTCATCGCTGTTACATATTTAAAGCATCATTCCCCTAAACAAAGAGTTTGGTTGCAATATCCTCATCAGATTTTTTGACCAAAACAGTAGTGAACCGAAATGAGCACAGAAATGCGAATTTTTCTAAGGATGAAGCACCAATTGCCCCACGGTGGGCGCCAAACTGTTTTGGTCAAAAAATCTGTTGAGGATATTGCAACCAAACTCTATGTTATGGGGGTATGATGCTGATTATGTAATAACGATGAGGATCACTTCAATGTAGATTTGCACATACGACACAAGGATTTATATGGGGAAAAAGCCCTTGATCAAGAGTTGATCTCCGGCACAAAAAACCCCGGGTGATGGAAACTACCGATCACCAAGTTCAAATAAATGAATAAATGTTTACAACTTCGGATGGTAACGAGCTAGATACAAGGATCACTATCGTGAAATGTGTAAAAAGTGTATGAAATTGCTAAGTGTTTGAACGAGAGCTTGTATGAGCGTTTGTACGAGTGTGTGTAACTGAGAAAATGACTAAGTGTTTTCTACTAGCTCGTTACCCCTTTTTAAAATAGAAGTTAACTACAATAACTAATTGTCCGACTTTCGTGCCATGCTTCCACGTTCCCCACAACGTCTATTTTTGGTCAAGCACGTGTAGAATAGTTTGGGAATATTCTCCAGGAATGTCGCCAAGACTTGGTCAAGCTCGTTATACCTGCGAGATGCTACAAATCATAAGTAAACAATCATCAGTACGAGGATCCTTAAAGTGATCCATGATCCTGATCCTGAAGCTCTTCTGAGGATCACCACCTGTCACAGAAGTAAGGATCACTAATTAGGATAACGAATAAGGATCACTAATTGTTAGAAAATCCTCCCCTAACAGGAAGGACCTTATGAAGTCGAATTAGAAGCAGGGAAAGGAGCATATCGACTCAAGAATATGGAAGGGGATATGCTACCAAGATCCTGGAATGCAATACATTTAAAGCTCTATTTCAAGTAAGAGTAGAATTTATTTTCTATCTCGGAATGGTATGTATTCTATTTTAATATATTTGTTTATTATCTTGAACCCAATACTGACTTAAGCATCGGAGGGGTGTTAGCCAAGCTAACACCCACCTTAGTTTACAATTGTTTTGCAGCATATGTTTCAGAATATAGCTCCAGGATATGCACTCAGGATAAGTGGAAAGATTAGAGGATTGGCCCCCTCTCTCACGTTTAAGGGATCCTGGTCCCTTCAAAGGTTTAAAGGGGACAAGCATTAAACTATTCAAAGGATGGATCCAAGTTTGTAAGTGTGCACTGGGGACATTCCCAAGGTAGAAGATTGGAATTGACTCTCTAAGAGTCTTTGGTATGATCTCTCCTTTCTTCAAATGACTTAAGTTTTTATATATGACGATATCCTGACCATGATGCTTTGGTAATAACATTATATGTGGCTAACCATTTTGTACGCAGGATACTGGTAGACAACGGTAGTTCTGTCAATATAATTCAGCTGGAAACATTGAAGAGGATGAATGTATCTCCGATGGACATTACTTCGAAGTCCACTGTGCTCGTTGGTTTTAGTGGAGAAGCTAGGAATACCGTAGGGGAGATAAAGTTACCAGTATATGTTGAAGGGGTCAACTCCATACAACGCTTCTGCGTGATGGACTCCTTATCCTGCTATAACATCATACTGGGAAGACCATGGATTCACGATATGAAGGCTGTGCCATCAACATATCACCAATGCATCAAGATCCCTACCCCTTGGGGAGTTGTCAAGGTTGAAAGTGATCAGCAAGAAGCGAAAGAATGCTACTCATCCTCAATGAAATCCTCAACTAAGCCTAGTACAGCATAGCAATTAAAGATGCGGGCCCAGGATATCGTGGAGGATTCGGAGCAGGATGTGAAGAAAATTATCCTGGATCAGGATAATCCTGATATCTCGGTGCTCGTAGGAACCAATATCCCTCAGGATATTGAAGAGCAGTTAACTAACTTTTTGAAATGCAGGATGTCAACGTTTGCATGGAAGCATGAGGATATGACAGGCATATCCAAAGACATTATCACTCACAAGCTTGGAATTGACAAATCATTCAAGCCTGTTCAACAAAAAAGAAGAAAATTTGCTCCTGAGCGGAATGCGATTATCCAAGAGGAAGTTGAAAGATTGTTGAAGTCCAGGATGATCAGAGAAGTCAAGTTTCCAAGATGGCTAGTGTTGTGGGTGAAATTCTGAGCCCATATCCTGGAAAATATCTTGATTTATATCTTGATTATATAGTATCTGTTTACATCCGGGATGCTGGTTCAGGATATTGGTAACATCCTGAATGGTATCCTCAGGATTACTGACGGATTACGTGCAGGTACGTGGGATAGAAGCTATCAATGTTCACGAAGACTCATTCCGCGGAAGACTCGGTCCAAGTCGTTCAAATAGAGATGTTGAAGCCGTATTACTCGGTCCACAACGTCTACAATGGAATATTCGGAGTACCCCATATTTGTAGGGATTTTTGTTTGTAATTTGTTACTATAAATAGGTGGGTATACCAGATCGAATAGGACATCATATTCACACTCGCTACACTCTAACACTCGCTCTCAAGCAATTCTCACTTTCATTCAAAAGCATTGTAACACTTAGCGATCTGGTCTATATCCTGCACTGTATCCTGACGTTTGAAGTAATAAGAAGAACAAGGCAGCTGCGATTGTCAGCTCCCGAGGTTTTATGCCGGCGATCTAGATTGATCAAGGGCTTTCCTCGTACATCTCGTGTCATTTACTTTACTTTTTACTCATTGTTTGATCGTAGATACAGCTCAATATCCTGAGCCGTATCCTGAATACTGATTTTCTAAATAACTTAACCGGCATATTTTCAAGACACTTTCTAGCACACTACCTCACTTTACTAATTTGATCACTAAATTGCTTCGGTAATTTTTTACCAAAACAATTTGGCGCCCACCGTGGGGCAAGTGGTGCTCTCTTTACTAAATTTTTTTGTGAAATCGCTAATCGGCTTTCTATTTTCAAAACTTTTTGCCACATTGTCCGCAATGGCCTCAAGATCAAACATGAGCTCCTCCACTGTGTCTGCTATGACTTCTGCTACTACCGGTTCGGTGCTTCCACCACCTCCTCCAAGGATGCCAGCCTCTTCACGACCTCAGGATATTATCCCTACTCGCAGTGTTCAGGAATCTGCTCCCGTTTTATCTTCTAACGATGAAATTCTAACCTTATTTGGAAGTGTGCAGGAACAAATGAGGCAGCAACAGGAAACAAACCAAATGCTATTAAGGGAAATACAACTCCTGAAGTCTGGCTCGAGCAGATCTGCTGAGGATATTGTCACTCCATTACATCCCAGAACTTTGAACTTCAGTTCAGCTGTGTATACTGAGGATAACAGGGGGAATATTGTGCCCAGCCTTCCTCAGAATCATACTCCTGAAATACCCTCCTCGGTTAGGATGTCAACCATGAGGAGCTCAGGATATGCTTCAGGATATGGGCAAAATCCTCCAACGGGTAACGTGTCAAATAATAATAATACTCATGCTACTAACAATAGTGGATCTTTGCAGGATACAGGTGTGACATCAGCGCTTACTAGGGAACTTCAGAAGTTGAAGGATATGATATCTAGTGTACCCTGGGTGGTCCAGCCGATCCCGGAATTGTCCCAAGATAGCCACAAGATATCTCGTTTTGCATATCCTATCTGTGATGCTGAGATCCCAAAGAGATTCCAAACCCCCAACATGAAGCTTTACGACGGAACTACGGATCCTGAGGAGCATATTGCTCAGTATAGGGAAAGAATGGAGATTAACCCTATCCCTCCGGATCTCAAGGAAGCATGCTTGTGCAAGGGTTTTGGTTCAACCTTAACAGGATCAGCCTTGAAATGGCTCTTGAATGTTCCTCCACATTCGATTACATCTTTTGCTCACTTAGTAAATTTATTTAATAGTCAGTTTTCTTGTAGTAGAAGCTTTGAAAAATTAACAAGTGATCTCTACAGGATAACACAGGGGCCTCAGGAATCCCTTAGGGATTATGTGAACAAATTCAGCCGGGAATCCCTAGACATTCCTCATCTTGATGTTGCAACAGTTGTGCAAGCTTTCAAGATGGGGATGCAAAAGGATTCTCAATATTATCAAGACCTTGTAATGAACCCATGCAGGAACTTGGATGAAGCTCGGAACAGGGCCCTGAGATATATTCGATTGGAGGATGATGGAAAGATGCAAGAGAGGATGAACTCATCTAACACTTATGAGTCAACTAACAGGAAATCAGAATCCTCATTTAAGCCATATCGCTCTAAGCCATATGGTAGAAATGAAAACAAGAAAGTGAATGCTATTGAAGACGAGGATCCTGAAGAATATCCTGAACTATCTGAATATTGCTTTTCTGTTAACATTCCTGAATTAATGTATGCCATGCAGGGTTTAGGAGACAAGGCTAGGTGGCCTCGAAAGAATCAACAAAAGGCTGATTGGAAAGATAAGTCAAAATGGTGTGCTTTCCACTAAGATTTCGGACATGTAACTGAGGATTACATTGCTCTTAGGAAAGAAATAAGCTACCTTCTAAGCAAGGGATATCTGAAAGATCTCTTAGGAAGAAAGAAGAATAAGGGTCAGGATACTGAGAAGGATCCTGAGCGAGCAACATCACCTCCCGCGGATGCCAAGATAATCAACTTCATTTCGGGAGGATTCGACATTTGTGGGACTTCGTATTCGGCAGCAAAGAGACATGCAAAAGAAGCTAAGGCCGAAAGGGGAGATAAACCTGTCAGGATGACTACCCTCACAACTGACAAAGTGATCACATTTGATGCTGATGACAGGGATACTGTCCAGGATCCTCACCATGATGCTCTGGTAATAACATTATATGTGGCTAACCATTTTGTTCGCAGGATATTGGTTGATAATGGCAGCTCCGTCAACATAATCCAACTAGAGACTCTGAAGAGAATGAATGTATCTCCAATGGATATCACTTCAAAGTCTACCGTACTTGTTGGGTTCAGTGGAGAGGCTAGAAACACAGTGGGAGAGATAAAGTTACCAGTATACGTTGAAGGAGTCAACTCGATACAACGTTTCTGTGTAATGGATTCTCTATCCTGCTATAACATCATATTGGGAAGACCATGGACGAAGGCCGTGCCATCAACGTATCACCAATGCATCAAGATCCCTACCCCTTGGGGAGTTGTCAAAGTTGATAGTGATCAGCAGGAGGCGAAAGAATGCTACTCATCCTCGATGAAATCCTCAACCAAGCCTAGTGCAGCATAGCAATTAAAGACGCGGGCCCAGGATATCGTGGAGGATCCGGAGCAGGATGTGAAGAAAATTATCTTGGACCAGGATAATCCTGATATTTCGGTGCTCCTGGGAACCAATATCCCTCAGGATATTGAAGAACAGTTAATTAACTTTTTGAAATGCAGGATGTCAACGTTTGCATGGAAGCATGAGGATATGACAGGCATATCCAAAAACATTATCACTCATAATCTTGGAATTGATAAATCATTCAAGCCCGTTCAGCAAAAAAGAAGGAAGTTTGCTCCAGAGCGGAATACGATTATCCAAGAGGAGGTTGAGAGATTATTGAAGTCCAGGATGATCAGAGAGGTTAAGTTCCCAAGGTGGCTAGCAAACGTGGTTGTGGTACAGAAGAAAAATGGGAAATGGAGAGTTTGTGTCGACTACACAGACTTGAACAAAGCTTGTCCTAAAGATCCAATTCCTCTTCCCCACATTGATGCAATGGTAGATGCCACTGCCGGGCACGAAATGCTGACCTTCATGGACGCATCCTCAGGATTTCAACAGATCCAAATGGAGCCTTCTGACCAGGAGGATACTGCCTTCATGACACCAACAGGTATTTATTGTTATACAGCTATGCCTTTTGGTTTGAAAAATGCAGGTGCAACATACCAAAGATTGGTAAACATGATGTTCAAAGACAAACTGGGGGACACCATGGAGGTGTACATTGACGATATGGTGGTAAAATCAAAGAAAGCTCAGGATCACCTCCAGGATATTAAAGGAGCATTTGATATCCTGGATCAGTATAACATGAAGCTGAATCCTGCTAAGTGCCATTTTGGAGTGGGGGCAGGAAAATTTCTAGGATATATGGTGACCAAAAGAGGAATAGAAGCAAGCCCGGAGCAGATTAAAGCCATCTTGGATATTAAATCGCCCTCAAATATGAAGGATGTTCAACGATTAACAGGGCGAGTGGCAGCATTAAATAGATTTATCTCAAGATCCTCAGTAAAATGCAAAGATTTTTATGATATCCTGAAGAAGAACAAGAAATTCGAACGGGGTGAGAAACATGAAGCGGCCCTACAGGTTTTAAAGCAATATCTTTCAACCGCACCTCTACTGATGAAGCCCGAGAATGGTGAACCATTATCCCTATACCTCGCAGTATCAGGGAATGCTGTAAGTGCCGTCCTTGTAAAGGACCATGAAGGTCAGCAATATCCTGTTTATTATGTTAGCAAAAGCTTATTGAATGCTCAAACTAGATATTCTCATTTAGAAAAATTGATACTAGCATTAGTTATGGCATCAACAAAACTTAGACATTACTTTGAGACACATAGGATTCATGTTAAAACAAATTATCCTGTTAAAAATGTACTTAGGAAACCAGAAATGTCAGGCAGGATGGCTAAGTGGTCAGTAAAGTTGAGTGCTTATGATTTAGTATATGAACCTAGAAATGCCATAAAGTCTCAGGCTTTAGCTGACTTTGTGGCTGACTTTAGTAGTGACATTCAGGATGAGGTAGACCTAGAAGTTCAACAGTTAGGAGAATCCTCAGGATCCTGGACATTATATACTGATGGTGCATCTAATGTAAGAGGAGTAGGATTGGGAATACTACAAAAATCGCCACAGGGGGACATATTACCCCAGGCTATTAGGTGTGAATTTCCTGCTACTAATAATGAAGCAGAGTATGAGGCTTTAATTGCAGGATTCGAGTTGGCTAAGAGTATGAGTATCAAAAATTTGCAAGTATATGTTGACTCTTTGTTAATTACTAACCATTTTAATGGATCCTATGCAGTTAAGGGTGAGAAATTAAGAGTAAATTTCAAAGTTCGTCCTTTATGTATGTCTAATATATCAAAGTATGTCCCTTGTCTTTAATAACCTCAGAAAACATCCTTAATGTTTGAAAAACCAATCAAGTTATGTCCTTTACCCTAAACCTTGTTTGTTTTCCCAGTTAAGTCAGGTCACATGTGAAGCACATGAGGGCATTAATGTCATTCTTCCTACCAATATATATATACACCCACACATACATACATACATACAGAACACACACTCATCTTTCTCTCTGCTCTCTCTCTCTCTCTACTACCACCACCACACCACCACCACCACCACCACCGCAAAATCCGGCGTCGCATTTTTCAAAATCCGGTAGTCTGTCAATAACCGCCTCCACTACACCTGCTTCCACGAAGTTTGGGGCAAAACAGTAAATTGATCTACAAAGTCAGTTACAAAACACGCCTTTCGTCTAAGAACGAGGGTTTGGGGCAAACAATACAACCAAGAAATGAGGCAGCGGAGGGAAGGTTTCTGAAGGGTGGTCGCCGCCCTACGCCGCCGATGACTTTCGATTTGCCCCCAAATCGACAACCCTTTTCTCTGTGTGTGTGTATATATAAGAGGACGAGACAGGCTTTGTTTTAGCAAGCCGTTCAAAAAAAAATAACAAAAAAACAGTTTTGGTTCCTGTGATTTGGCCAGAGTCTTGATTTCATCGTTTAAAGAAAGCTATAGAAACGAGCCTAATATGAGGCGGTGATGATGAATTTCTTGTTGTATGAGTAAATCAGCAAAGTTTGAGATGCTCCGTAACTTGGCGGGGCGATTCTCCGGCTGTTTTGTGGTAGAAATCTACCATTGATTCAGCCGAGAGAGTTGCAGCCATGGGGGATTTATCCTCTTTGTTCTGATTCTTTACAGATCTGAGCCTCTTTTATACTCTTTATTGTTGGGTTTTTGGTTCATGTGTGTAGTTGGGTTTTGTTGGAGTAAAGTTGTTTTGTATTTACAGAAATGGGGGAGATGGAGGTGGGTCTTGAATTTAATGGAGTGTATGAGAAAGACTTATCTTGATTTGGGTTTTTGATTTTGTGTGTGGTTTTGTTTAGATATGAATTGGCTGAGGAGTGTGCAGATGATGATGAAATAAAGGTCTGCGTTCAAAGAGAGAGAGAGAGAGAGGAAGATCTGAATTTTTTATAATTTTTTTAGTATTTAGGGTAAAATGACCAATATACCCTCATGTGCTTCTCACATGACCTAACTTAATTGGGAAAACAAACAAGGTTTAGGGTAAAGGACATAACTTGATTGGTTTTTCAAACATTAAGGATGTTTTCTGAGGTTATTAAAGACAAAGGACATACTTTGATATATTAGACATACATAAAGGACGAACTTTTAAATTTACTCAGAAATTAATTGAATATCTCGATATTCTCAAAAAATTAGCAGGATATTTCGATGTTTTTACACTTAAACAGGTACCAAGGGAGGATAATACTGAAGCGGATGCCTTAGCAAATTTGGGATCATCAATCAGGATACCTGAAGGGACCCAAATACCAATATTACATGTCTTATATCCTGCAACGAATCCTCAGGATAAAGTAGTAGCTAGTATTCGGGGTCCTGGAGCGGAATATCCTGAACAGGATCCTAAATCCTGGACGGCTCCAATTGTGAGATATCTCAAAGAAGGATACATTCCCGGGAATGAAAATCCTAAGGCATTTAGGATGAAGGTATCACGATTCACTATTATAAATAATATTTTATACAAGAAATCTCTTGCAGGACCATATTTGAGGTGCTTGGAGGATCCTGAAGCCAAAGAAGTACTTCAGGATATACATGAAGGGGATTGTGGTAATCACACTGGGGGCAGATCATTGTTCTCGAAAGTATTAAGGACAGGATATTATTGGCCAACGATGAGGAAAGATGCTGCAGAATATGCTCGAAGATGTGATGCATGTCAAAGGGATAGCAACATACTACATCAACCAGCTGAACCATTATATCCTGTAGTTTCCCCTTGGCCATTCATGAAATGGGGGATGGATATAGTAGGGAAGTTACCACAAGCTCCGGGAGGAAAAGTCTTTATGTTAGCAATGACGGATTATTTCTCTAAGTGGGTTGAGGCTGAAGCCTTTGTTCAAGTTAGAGATCAAGAAGTAGTATCCTTCATAAAGAGGAATATCCTGACTAGGTTTGGGGTACCAGCTGAGATCATTTGTGATAATGGGTCCCAGTTTATAAGCAAAAGGACTACTGACTTTTGCAAGAGTTGGGGAATCAAAATGATCACATCTACTCCGGTACATCCTCAAGCGAATGGGCAAGCTGAATCCTCAAACAAGATAATAGTCAGTAACTTAAAGAAGAGGCTTGGAGCCAAAAAAGGAAGATGGGCGGAAGAGTTACCCTTTGTTTTGTGGGCTGATAGGACAACGGTAAAGAATGCAACCGGCCAAACCCCATTTTCCTTGGTATTTGGAGCAGAAGCAGTGATTCCAACAGAAATAACGATACCTACTGCAAGATCTATCCTACAGGATCCTGAACAGAATCCTGAAGCCTTATTTCAAGATTTGGATACTATAGACGAAAAAAGAGACGCAGCAAGACTAAGGATAGCAGCATATCAACAAAGAATATCCAGAGCATATAATAAGAACATAAGGACTAGAAGATTTCGAGTTGGTGATTGGGTGCTAAGAAAGGCTTTTCAAAATACCACTAATCCTGCCGATGGCAAGCTAGCTCCGAAATGGGAAGGACCTTATGAAGTCGAATCAGAAGCAGGGAAAAGAGCATATCGACTCAAGAATATGGAAGGGGATATGCTACCAAGATCCTGGAATGCAATACATTTAAAGCTCTATTTCAAGTAAGAGTAGAATTTATTTTCTATCTCAGAATGGTATGTATTCTATTTTAATATATTTGTTTATTATCTTGAACCCAATACTGACTTAAGCATCGGAGGGGTGTTAGCCAAGCTAACACCCACCTTAGTTTACAATTGTTTTGCAGGATATGTTTCAGGATATAGCTCCAGGATATGTACTCAGGATAAGTCGAAAGATTAGAGGATTGGCCCCCTCTCTCACGTTTAAGGGATCCTGGTCCCTTCAAAGGCTTAAAGGTATTCACCTTTCTTTCGAATTGGGTTTAAACACCTCGCCTGGAGCGCAAGTTATCTAGGTATAGTTCAAGGTAGCGGGACCAGTTCATGTAAAAGTGGCTGACAATTTCGTTACTGTTGGCTATATCCTGGATCCTGAAGGTATATGAGGATTGATCACCCTCTCTCACGAAAGAGTATTTTCATACTCTCTAAGGTTTAAAGGTTTTCACCTTTCTAAGAATTGGAGTTTATACACTCTCGCCTGTAGCGCATGAAATTTAGGGTTTATCCCCAGATATCAGGGTTTATCCCCAGGATATTAAGGGTTTATCCCAAGTATGCTAAGGATTCATTTCAGGATATCATGGGTTTTGCCCCGGGGTACTCGGAATTTATTTGAGTCAAAATATAAATACATTTGCGTTTCTGTGTCAAACACAGGGGACATACATTATACTGTCCAAAGGATGGATTCAAGTTTATAAGCATGCACTGGGGACAAACTTATATTGGAGGATTGAAATTAATTCTCTAAGAATCTCTGGTATGATCTCTCCTTTTTATTTGGACAATTTATAGGTTGTATTTCAATATCCTTATCAAGATATCTTTCAGGATATCTTCTAGGATACGTTTATAATATATTCCTAAGAATGTTCAAACCAAACAGTTTTCACAAGTAAAATTTGTATATCAATGACAACAATAATAAAGTCAAAAGAGAAGTTATATTATTAACATACCAAAAGATGTGCTCTTAGTTTCACCTCAAAACAAGGCCCATCCACTAAGAGCACTAATAGTTCCTTACCATATTTACCCAACAGTTGAGGGTTTCATCCACCTTCAACTGTTGTATTGTTCAAAAAAGCATGCAGGAAATGTAAATTGTTCAGGTGCAGAAAAGTAAAATGCAGAAAAGTAAATTGTTTTAGGATTACAGACCAACATTCAAATTTAAAAAAGGTGGGCTCTAGCCTTGGAACGTATATCCATCATCGCCCACCTAAATGCCCTCACACAGCGGCATCTTCTCCAACCTTCTCAGACTTCTCAGCACCAGCATCCTGAGCAGCATCCTCACCAGTATCCATCCCAGCATCAGCTCCAGCATCCTTCTTGTCCCCAGCCTGGATCACCACCTCTGCTGACTTAGAAGACTCACCAGCTTCAGCAGGAAACGGCACAGCTTTGCCTCCAAGCTCCTTTAGCTTGGCCACCCAGGATTCAACTGGCCAAGATGGACACACAAGGCCTGTCTCCTTGGCCTCGTAGGCCATCTTGATGCGTGCTTGTAGCAGGGAGACGATAGCAGAAGCCTTGATTCCCTCCCGGAAAGAAACCATAGCCTGCTCGTGATCCATTTGGGCGGTAGCAACTTTGAGCTCGGCATCTTGGGTGACCTTCTTCAGCATGCCCTCGTAGTGCCGGGTCTTTGCTTCAGCAATGGCACCTTGGTCAGCAACGGTGCTTTCAAACTGTTTGATCCTGGCTTCGTGGAGTGCAACAGTACCACAGGCATCATTATACAAGTGGAGCAAATGCTGGAGGCCTTGCACATCAGTTACAGGTGTCAGTTAGAATGTATATTGACTAGGATATCCTGTCAGGATATCCTATTAGGAAATACGTGCAGGATATACGTGCAGGATATACGTGCAGGATATATGTGCAGGATATACGTGCAGGATATGAGTTAGGATATTACCTTGTTAAGGAAGGATGTCATTGGCTCTAAGGAATCAGAGAAACTGAGTTCATCATAGGAGAAACCTTCTGAACCTGGAGCACTGACTTCAAGACCTTTCCTCTTTTTTGTTGTGGAAGCACGAGTTCTTGGATTGGCCTTGGGAGCCGGGAGTGGCTTGGAGCTAGTAGCAGCAGGAGTCTCCTTCTTGACTGTGGCTGGAGTTGGGTAGCTGTCGAGTTCATCAAGGTCTAGATAGACTGGAACTTTGTTGGAATCTGCACACAGGGAGTAAAATTCTAAATCTCTCCTAAGAATATCAAATAAAAACATGTGTGTAAAGGATATCTTGCAGGATTCTTACCAGACATGTTTGCGCTTGAAAGAGGGCTTGGAGTTGGTGGAGATGGATTGAAACTTCTCTCAGCCTCTGGAAGGAGTCTGATGGCGTCTATTCTTTTTTGAGAATCAGCAAGGGGAGGTGCAATCTTCCTGAAATCAGCTGCATACACAACAGAGAAAATAAAATTGGTCAGTTCAGGATATAAAGCAGGATAAGAGGCAGGATCATCTTTAAACCCTAAATTCTACCCTTCTTCAACCATCTCATCGGATAATCTGTTCCACCAGGGATTGAATCCCTTTTTACGAAGAAAAACTTGGATTGCCAACCATCTTCCTTCCTGGTGGCACGAAGTATCAATGGGTCACCGGAAGTAGAATAAAACAGAAACCTACATGATCCATGGCATCTAAGTTTGTAAGCTAAGGGGAGATCATGGACGGAAAGATCAGGAATGTGGTTTCTCTTGATCTGGTCAAGAACAGACAAGACACGCCAGAGCATTGGCATGGTTTGGCTGAAAGAGATTTTGGTGATGTTAAAGAATTCCGTGATGAAATCCGGAAAGGGGAATTGTAGCCCTAGGGTAAAAGGGAAAGCACTGAAGCATATCCACTCGCTGGAGACCATATCCGACCGGATTTCCCGGTCAAACGGTCTAAATACGGTTCCTTCCGAGAAGATACCGGAGGATTTTAAGGCCGACAGGTGGGCACTGTCAAAGGTGCATATCTCCTTCTCCGGTTCTTAGAGAAGGTTCTGTTGGATGAATGTGGGAGCCGAGTCACCTGAACTGGACCTTGTTTGCCTTGGCATTTGGTCGCCTGAATTTTTCGCCGGAGAAAGAGGATAAAGATGAATATGAAGATGAGAGAGAGAATGTTACCTTTTCCTTGTCGATTATGATTAAAAAAGAGATGCGGATGAGAAGATATAGGGCATGATGAGTAAATATAGGCTGGGAAGTTAAAAACGGTCACATCATTAGTCTTATCTATTAATTACCTCGGCCACCGTGAAAAATGTAACCGTTAGTGCAGGATAACAAACGGTAACATTTTTGGGGACAATTGTTGTGGGTGAAATTCTGAGCCCATATCCTGGAAAATATCTTGATTTATATCTTGATTATATAGTATCTGTTTACATCCGGGATGCTGGTTCAGGATATTGGTAACATCCTGAATGGTATCCTCAGGATTACTGACGGATTACGTGCAGGTACGTGGGATAGAAGCTATCAACGTTCACGAAGACTCATTCCGCGGAAGACTCGGTCCAAGTCGTTCAAATAGAGACGTTGAAGCCGTATTACTCGGTCCACAACGTCTACAATGGAATATTCGGAGTACCCCATATTTGTAGGGATTTTTGTTTGTAATTTGTTACTATAAATAGGTGGGTATACCAGATCGAATAGGACATCACATTCACACTCGCTACACTCTAACACTCGCTCTCACTTTCATTTAAAAGCATTGTAACACTTAGCGATCTGGTCTATATCCTGCACTGTATCCTGACGTTTGAAGTAATAAGAAGAACAAGGCAGCTGCGATTGTCAGCTCCCGAGGTTTTATGCCGGCGATCTAGATTGATCAAGGGCTTTCCTCGTACATCTCGTGTCATTTACTTTACTTTTTACTCATTGTTTGATCGTAGATACAGCTCAATATCCTGAGCCGTATCCTGAATACTGATTTTCTAAATAACTTAACCGGCATATTTTCAAGACACTTTCTAGCACACTACCTCACTTTACTAATTTGATCACTAAATTGCTTCGGTAATTTTTGACCAAAACAATCCCCTTTCATATTCTTGAGTCTATATGCTCCTTTCCCTGCTTCTGATTCAACTTCATATGGTCCTTCCCATTTTGGAGCTAACTTGCCATCGGCAGGATTAGTGGTATTCTGAAAAGCCTTTCTTAACACCCAATCTCCAACCTTAAATCTTCTGGTCCTAATATTCTTGTTATATGCTCTGGATATTCTTTGTTGATATGCTGCCATCCTTAGCCTTGCTGCATCTCTCTTTTCATCTATAGTATCCAAATCCTGACACAAGGCTTCAGGATTCTGTTCAGGATCCCGTAGGGTAGATCTTGCAGTAGGTATTGCCATTTCCGTTGGGATCATTGCTTCTGCTCCAAATACCAAGGAAAATGGGGTTTGGCCTGTTGCATTCTTTACCGTTGTCCTATCAGCCCACAAAACAAAGGGTAATTCTTCTGCCCATCTTCCTTTTTTGGCTCCAAGTCTCTTCTTTAAGTTATTGACAATTATCTTGTTTGAGGATTCTGCTTGTCCATTCGCTTGAGGATGTACCGGAGTAGATGTTATCATTTTGATTCCCCAACTCTTGCAAAAGTCAGTAGTTCTCTTGCTTATAAACTGAGAACCATTGTCACAGATTATCTCGGCTGGTACTCCGAATCTGGTCAGGATATTTCTCTTTATGAAGGATACTACTTCTTGATCTCTAACTTGAACAAATGCTTCTGCTTCAACCCACTTGGAGAAATAATCCGTCATTGCCAACATGAAAACTTTTCCTCCTGGAGCCTTTGGAAGCTTTCCCACTATATCCATACCCCACTTCATAAACGGCCAAGGGGAAACAATAGGATACAGTGGTTCAGCAGGTTGATGTAATATGTTACTATGTCTTTGGCATGCGTCACATTTTCGAGCATATTCTGCGGCATCTTTTCTCATTGTTGGCCAATAATATCCTGTCCTTAATACTTTTGAGAATAACGACCTGCCCCCAGTATGGTTACCACAATCCCCTTCATGTATATCCTGAAGTACTTCTTTGGCTTCAGGATCCTCCAAACACCTCAAATACGGTCCTGCAAGAGATTTCTTGTATAAAACATTATTTATAATAGTGAATCGTGATACCTTCATCCTAAATGCCTTAGGATTTTCATTTCCGGGGATGTGTCCTTCTTTGAGATATCTCATGATCGGAGCCGTCCAGGATTTAGGATCCTCTTTAGGATGCTCTGTTCCATGATCCTGAATACCCGCTACTTCTTTATCCCGAGGATTCGTTGCAGGATATAAGATATGTAATATTGGTATGTGGGTTCCTTCTGGTATCCTGATCGATGATCCCAGATTTGCTAAGGCATCTGCTTCAGCATTATCCTCCCTTGGTACCTGTTCAAGTGTAAAAACATCGAAATATCCTGCTAATTTTTTGAGAATATCGAGTTATTCGATTAATTTCTCACCCTTGACTGCATAGGATCCATTAAAATGGTTAGTAATTAACAAGGAGTCAACATATACTTGCAAATTCTTGATACTCATATTCTTAGCCAATTCTAATCCTGCAATTAAAGCTTCATATTCTGCCTCATTATTAGTAGCAGGAAATTCACACCTAATAGCCTGGGGTAATATGTCCCCCTGTGGCGATTTTAGTAGTATACCTAAACCTACACCTCTTACATTGGATGCACCATCAGTATATAATGTCCAGGATCCTGAAGATTCTCTTAACTGTTGAACTTCTAAATCTACCTCGTCCTGAATGTCACTACTGAAATCAGCCACAAAGTCAGCTAAAGCCTGAGACTTTATGGCATTTCTAGGTTCATATACTAAATCATAAGCACTTAACTTTACTGACTACTTGGCCATCCTGCCTGACATCTCTGGTTTCCTAAGCACATTTTTGACAGGATAATTCGTTTTAACATGGATCCTATGTGTCTCAAAATAATGTCTAAGCTTTGTCGATGCCATGACTAGAGCTAATATCAGTTTTTCTAAATGAGAATACCTAGTTTCAGCATCTAACAAACTTTTACTAACATAATAAACAGGATATTGCTGACCTTCATGGTCTTTTACAAGAACGGCACTTACAGCATTCCCTGATGCAGCTAGGTATAGGGATAGTGGTTCACCATTTTCAGGCTTCATCAATAGAGGTGCAGTTGAGAGATATCGCTTCAAATCCTGCAAGGCTGCTTCATGCTTTGCTCCCCATTCAAATTTCTTATTCTTCTTGAGGATATCATAGAATTCCTTGCATTTTTCCGAGGATCTTGAAATAAATCTATTCAAAGCTGCTACTCGGCCTGTTAACCTTTGTACGTCCTTCGTATTCGAGGGTGATTTTATATCCAGGATAGCTTTAATCTGCTCCGGGCTTGCCTCTATCCCCCTTTTCGTCACCATATATCCAAGAAACTTTCCTGCCCCCACTCCGAAATGGCACTTAGCAGGATTCAGCTTCATGTTATACTGATCCAGGATATCAAATGCTCCCTTGATATCCTGGAGGTGATCCTCAGCCTTTTTAGATTTCACCACCATATCGTCAATATATACCTCCATGGTGTCCCCCAGCTTATCTTTGAACATCATGTTTACAAATCTCTGGTATGTTGCACCTGCATTTTTCAAACCGAAAGGCATGGCAGTATAGCAATATATACCTGTTGGTGTCATGAAAGCAGTATCCTCCTGATCCGAAGGTTCCATTTGAATCTGCTGAAATCCTGAGGATGCGTCCATGAACGTTAACATTTCATGTCCAGCAGTAGCATCCACCATTGCATCGATATGAGGGAGAGGAAATGGGTCTTTAGGACAAGCCTTGTTCAAGTCCGTGTAGTCTAAACAGACTCTCCATTTCCCGTTTTTCTTCTGTACCACAACTACGTTTGCTAGCTGTTTTGGTCAAAAATTACCGAAGCAATTTAGTGATCAAATTAGTAAAGTGAGGTAGTGTGCTAGAAAGTGTCTTGAAAATATGCCGGTTAAGTTATTTAGAAAATCAGTATTCAGGATACGGCTCAGGATATTGAGCTGTATCTACGATCAAACAATGAGTAAAAAGTAAAGTAAATGACACGAGATGTACGAGGAAAGCCCTTGATCAATCTAGATCGCCGGCATAAAACCTCGGGAGCTGACAATCGCAGCTGCCTTGTTCTTCTTATTACTTCAAACGTCAGGATACAGTGCAGGATATAGACCAGATCGCTAAGTGTTACAATGCTTTTGAATGAAAGTGAGAATTGCTTGAGAGCGAGTGTTAGAGTGTAGCGAGTGTGAATGTGATGTCCTATTCGATCTGGTATACCCACCTATTTATAGTAACAAATTACAAACAAAAATCCCTACAAATATGGGGTACTCCGAATATTCCATTGTAGACGTTGTGGACCGAGTAATACGGCTTCAACGTCTCTATTTGAACGACTTGGACCGAGTCTTCCGTGGAATGAGTCTTCGTGAACGTTGATAGCTTCTATCCCACGTACCTGCACGTAATCCGTCAGTAATCCTGAGGATACCATTCAGGATGTTACCAATATCCTGAACCAGCATCCCGGATGTAAACATATACTATATAATCAAGATATAAATCAAGATATTTTCCAGGATATGGGCTCAGAATTTCACCCACAACAATTGTCCCCAAAAATGTTACCGTTTGTTATCCTGCACTAACGGTTACATTTTTCACGGTGGCCGAGGTAATTGATAGATAAGACTAATGATGTGACCGTTTTCAACTTCCCAGCCTATATTTACTCATCATGCCCTATATCTTCTCACCCTCATCTCTTTTTTAATCATAATCGACAAGGAAAAGGTAACATTCTCTCTCTCATCTTCATATTCATCTTTATCCTCTTTCTCCGGCGAAAAATTCAGGCGACCAAATGCCAAGGCAAACAAGGTCCAGTTCAGGTGACTCGGCTCCCACATTCATCCAACAGAACCTTCTCCAAGAACCAGAGAAGGAGATATGCACCTTTGACAGTGCCCACCTGTCGGCCTTAAAATCCTCCAGTATCTTCCTGGAAGGAACCGTATTTAGACCGTTTAACCGGGAAATCCGGTCGGATATGGTCTCCAGCGAGTGGATATGCTTCAGTGCTTTCCCTTTTACCCTAGGGCTACAATTCCCCTTTCCGGATTTCATCACGGAATTCTTTAACATCACCAAAATCTCTTTCAGCCAAACCATGCCAATGCTCTGGCGTGTCTTGTCTGTTCTTGACCAGATCAAGAGAAACCACATTCCTGATCTTTCCGTCCATGATCTCCCCTTAGCTTACAAACTTAGATGCCATGGATCATGTAGGTTTCTGTTTTATTCTACTTCCGGTGACCCATTGATACTTCGTGCCACCAGGAAGGAAGATGGTTGGCAATCCAAGTTTTTCTTCGTAAAAAGGGATTCAATCCCTGGTGGAACGGATTATCCGATGAGATGGTTGAAGAAGGGTAGGATTTAGGGTTTAAAGATGATCCTGCCTCTTATCCTGCTTTATATCCTGAACTGACCAATTTTATTTTCTCTGTTGTGTATGCAGCTGATTTCAGGAAGATTGCACCTCCTCTTGCTGATTCTCAAAAAAGAATAGACGCCATCAGACTCCTTCTAGAGGCTGAGAGAAGTTTCAATCCATCCCCACCAACTCCAAGTCCTCTTTCGAGTGCAAACATGTCTGGTAAGGATCCTGCAAAATATCCTGTACATATATGTTTTCATTTGATTTCCTTAGGAGAAATTTAGAATTTTACTCCCTGTATGCAGATTCCAGCAAAGTCCCTATCCTTCTTGATCTTGACGAGCTCGACAGTTACCCCACTCCGGTCATGGTCAAGAAAGAGACCCCTGCTGCCACCAGCTCCAAGCCGCTCCCGGCTCCCAAGGCTAATCCAAGAACTCGTGCTTCCACGGCAAAAAAGAGGAAAGGTCTAGAAGTTAGCGCTCCAGGTTCAGAAGGGTTCTCCTATGACGAACTCAGCTTCTCCGATTCCTTAGAGCCAATGACATCCTTCCTTAACAAGGTAATATCCTGACGCATATCCTGCACGTATATCCTGCGCGTATACCCTAATAGGATATCCTGACAGGATATCCTGGTCAACATATATTCTAACTTATACCTGTAATTGACGTGCAGGGCCTCCAGCATTTGCTTCACTTGTATAATGATGCCTGTGGTACTGTTGCACTCCATGAAGCCAGGATCAAACAGCTTGAAAGCACCGTTGCTGACCAAGGTGCCATTGCTGAAGCAAAGACCCGGCACTACGAGGGCATGCTGAAGAAGGTCACCCAAGATGCCGAGCTCAAAGTTGCTACCGCCCAAATGGATCACGAGCAGGCTATGGTTTCTTTCCGGGAGGGAATCAAGGCTTCTGCTATCGTCTCCCTGCTACAAGCACGCATCAAGATGGCCTACGAGGCCAAGGAGACAGGCCTTGTGTGTCCATCTTGGCCAGTTGAATCCTGGGTGGCCAAGCTAAAGGAGCTTGGAGGCAAAGCTGTGCCGCTTCCTGCTGAAGCTGGTGAGTCTTCTAAGTCAGCAGAGGTGGTGATCCAGGCTGGGGACAAGAAGGATGCTGGAGCTGATGCTGGGATGGATACTGGTGAGGATGCTGCTCAGGATGCTGGTGCTGAGAAGTCTGAGAAGGTTGGAGAAGATGCCGCTGTGTGAGGGCATTTAGGTGGGCGATGACGGATATACGTGCCAAGGCCAGAGCCCACCTTTTTTAAATTTGAATGTTGGTGTGTAATCCCTTAAACAATTTACTTTTCTGCACTTTACTTTTCTGCACCTGAGCAATTTACATTTCCTGCATGCTTTTTGAACAATTCAACAGTTGGAGGTGGATGGGTCTCGGTTTGAGATGAAACCTTCAACTGTTGGGTAAATATGGTAACGAACTATTAGTGCTCTTAGCGGATGGGCCTTGTTTTGAGGTGAAACTAAGAGCACATCTTTTGGTATGTTAATAATATAACTTCTCTTTTGACTTTATTATTGTTGTCATTAGTGTACAAATTTTACTTATGAAAACTGCTTTGTTCAAACATTCTTGAGAATGTTATAGGAACGTATCCTGAGAATATCCCGACGAGTATCCTGAATGATATCCTGGTCAGGATATCATCATATATAAAAACTTAAGTCATTTGAAGAAATGAGAGATCATACCAAAGACTCTTAGAGAGTCAATTCCAATCTTCTACCTTGGGAATGTCCCCAGTGCACACTTACAAACTTGGATCCATCCTTTGAATAGTTTAATGCTTGTCCCCTTTAAACCTTTGAAGGGACCAGGATCCCTTAAACGTGAGAGAGGGGGCCAATCCTCTAATCTTTCGACTTATCCTGAGTGCATATCCTGGAGCTATATTCTGAAACATATGCTGCAAAACAATTGTAAACTAAGGTGGGTGTTAGCTTGGCTAACACCCCTCCGATGCTTAAGTCAGTATTGGGTTCAAGATAATAAACAAATATATTAAAATAGAATACATACCATTCCGAGATAGAAAATAAATTCTACTCTTACTTGAAATAGAGCTTTAAATGTATTGCATTCCAGGATCTTGGTAGCATATCCCCTTCCATATTCTTGAGTCGATATGCTCCTTTCCCTGCTTCTGATTCGACTTCATAAGGTCCTTCCCATTTCGGGGCTAGCTTGCCATCGGCAGGATTAGTGGTATTTTGAAAAGCCTTTCTTAGCACCCAATCACCAACTCGAAATCTTCTAGTCCTTATGTTCTTATTATATGCTCTGGATATTCTTTGTTGATATGCTGCTATCCTTAGTCTTGCTGCGTCTCTTTTTTCGTCTATAGTATCCAAATCTTGAAATAAGGCTTCAGGATTCTGTTCAGGATCCTGTAGGATAGATCTTGCAGTAGGTATCGTTATTTCTGTTGGAATCACTGCTTCTGCTCCAAATACCAAGGAAAATGGGGTTTGGCCGGTTGCATTCTTTACCGTTGTCCTATCAGCCCACAAAACAAAGGGTAACTCTTCCGCCCATCTTCCTTTTTTGGCTCCAAGCCTCTTCTTTAAGTTACTGACTATTATCTTGTTTGAGGATTCAGCTTGCCCATTCGCTTGAGGATGTACCGGAGTAGATGTGATCATTTTGATTCCCCAACTCTTGCAAAAGTCAGTAGTCCTTTTGCTTATAAACTGGGACCCATTATCACAAATGATCTCAGCTGGTACCCCAAACCTAGTCAGGATATTCCTCTTTATGAAGGATACTACTTCTTGATCTCTAACTTGAACAAAGGCTTCAGCCTCAACCCACTTAGAGAAATAATCCGTCATTGCTAACATAAAGACTTTTCCTCCCGGAGCTTTTGGTAACTTCCCTACTATATCCATCCCCCATTTCATGAATGGCCAAGGGGAAACTACAGGATATAATGGTTCAGCTGGTTGATGTAGTATGTTGCTATGCCTTTGACATGCATCACATCTTCGAGCATATTCTGCAGCATCTTTCCTCATCGTTGGCCAATAATATCCTGTCCTTAATACTTTCGAGAACAATGATCTGCCCCCAGTGTGATTACCACAATCCCCTTCATGTATATCCTGAAGTACTTCTTTGGCTTCAGGATCCTCCAAGCACCTCAAATATGGTCCTGCAAGAGATTTCTTGTATAAAATATTATTTATAATAGTGAATCGTGATACCTTCATCCTAAATGCCTTAGGATTTTCATTCCCGGGAATGTATCCTTCTTTGAGATATCTCACAATTGGAGCCGTCCAGGATTTAGGATCCTGTTCAGGATATTCCGCTCCAGGACCCCGAATACTAGCTACTACTTTATCCTGAGGATTCGTTGCAGGATATAAGACATGTAATATTGGTATTTGGGTCCCTTCAGGTATCCTGATTGATGATCCCAAATTTTCTAAGGCATCTGCTTCAGCATTATCCTCCCTTGGTACTTGTTTAAGTGTAAAAACATCGAAATATCTTGCTAATTTTTTGAGAATATCGAGATATTCAATTAATTTCTCACCCTTAACTGCATAGGATCCATTAAAATGGTTAGTAATTAACAAAGACTCATACTCTTAGCCAACTCTAATCCTGCAATTTAAGCCTCATACTCTGCTTCATTATTAGTAGCAGGAAATTCACACCTAATAGCCTGGGGTAATATGTCCCCCTGTGGCGATTTTAGTAGTATTCCCAATCCTACTCCTCTTACATTAGATGCACCATCAGTATATAATGTCCAGGATCCTGAGGATTCTCCTAACTGTTGAACTTCTAGGTCTACCTCATCCTGAATGTCACTACTAAAGTCAGCCACAAAGTCAGCTAAAGCCTGAGACTTTATGGCATTTCTAGGTTCATATACTAAATCATAAGCACTCAACTTTACTGACCACTTAGCCATCCTGCCTGACATTTCTGGTTTCCTAAGTACATTTTTAACAGGATAATTTGTTTTAACATGAATCCTATGTGTCTCAAAGTAATGTCTAAGTTTTGTTGATGCCATAACTAATGCTAGTATCAATTTTTCTAAATGAGAATATCTAGTTTCAGCATTCAATAAGCTTTTGCTAACATAATAAACAGGATATTGCTGACCTTCATGGTCCTTTACAAGGACGGCACTTACAGCATTCCCTGATACTGCGAGGTATAGAGATAATGGTTCACCATTCTCGGGCTTCATCAGTAGAGGTGCGGTTGAAAGATATTGCTTTAAATCCTGTAGGGCCGCTTCATGCTTCTCACCCCATTCGAATTTCTTGTTCTTCTTCAGGATATCATAAAAATCTTTGCATTTTTCTGAGGATCTTGAGATAAATCTATTTAATGCTGCCACTCGCCCTGTTAATTGTTGAACATCCTTCATATTTGAGGGCGATTTAATATCCAAGATGGCTTTAATCTGCTCCGGGCTTGCTTCTATTCCTCTTTTGGTCACCATATATCCTAGAAATTTTTCTGCCCCCACTCCAAAATGGCACTTAGCAGGATTCAGCTTCATGTTATACTGATCCAGGATATCAAATGCTCCTTTAATATCCTGGAGGTGATCCTGAGCTTTCTTTGATTTTACCACCATATCGTCAATGTACACCTCCATGGTGTCCCCCAGTTTGTCTTTGAACATCATGTTTACCAATCTTTGGTATGTTGCACCTGCATTTTTCAAACCAAAAGGCATAGCTGTATAACAATAAATACCTGTTGGTGTCATGAAGGCAGTATCCTCCTGGTCAGAAGGCTCCATTTGGATCTGTTGAAATCCTGAGGATGCGTCCATGAAGGTCAGCATTTCGTGCTCGGCAGTGGCATCTACCATTGCATCAATGTGGGGAAGAGGAAATGGATCTTTAGGACAAGTGTAGGATCGGAATATGACCTAAACGAGTCATTCGGAAGAGTTCTAGTCCATTTCAGAGGCGGAAACAAAGAAACGAATGTTAAAACAGCTTGATTCACACTTTAATCTTCTTGTATATTGATTTTACAATGTTTACAATCAAAAGAAAAACCGGCAGCACCTCGGTATCACTCTGCAAATTCTGTTACAAATGAAATGACCAACATCCTATATATAGTACCTAGATTTCGCTTGAACTATACAAGTTCATCCCAAGCGAAATCTCCAATAAACTATTCAAGCGAAATCTACAAATATAACATTCTGATTTCAAGCGAAAACTCTAGAATATGATTTGTCTTATTGTGATGATGCAATGATGATGTCACTCATGTGATGTCATCATTCTAGATTATGACCTCATACTCATTCTGATCTGCAACAAACCCGAGACTCGATATAAGACGAAGACGACAGATGAATGCACTAACAGACTCCCCCTCAGATGTTGACGAGTCTTAAGTGTCGAGACTTCTCAATCTTCAGTCTTTATCAGTCTTTGAGCTTCCTTCATGATCTCTTTCTGGCTCTATCCTATCTCCAATTCTCTTTCAAGATCTCTGGCTCCTAGCTCTTGCATCTTCAGACTCTCTTACTCTAACAGACTCCCCCTCAACTTGTGCAGGGATCGTAATCTGGCTTTCACAGGTTCAGGTATCGTAACCTGTCTCACCTGCATATTCTCTACCCAAAACATAAGTTTCATACAAGATAAGATATAACAAATTTTGAAACTTTGCTAAACTCTTGAAGACACAACCCTGAATAGAAAGATTTATCATGACAATTTCTGATGAACCACATGAATATATATCATTTCCATTTCAAAAATCTTCAAACACACTTTCCCAAACCTGTTCGTCATGTTTAGCACTTGGAATTTTGAAAAACAGCTTTTCAACATCAGTTGTCTAAAATCTTTTTGAATTTTTCAAAACTTATGCTAAAACACACCGAAAATCTTTTTTGGAATTTTGATATAACAGAAATGAAATGCAGAAAAAAAATATTTACATACAATATTTTTGTGAGTTTGTGTAAGAGGATCATATCAGTTTTTGAGACAAATCACCAACATCGTTAAGCTTTAAACATTTTAAGCTCTAAACGATTCACTTAGATTGTCAGTATACTGATCCACTTAAATTCTCACACAAAGTTCAACTGTATCGAGATACGAGATTAATGTCTTAAGCACTTAAACTCAATCATGTGTCCCACCTCAGAATATACTCCCGTATCCAGATCCCAATATTCAGTCTTACAGGTGAGTATACCTAGATGATATCTGTAAGGGGTTAAATTGCGAAACCGTGAGAGCTCAGGTCAGAACTTCCGTTCAGCAGAGAGATGACGGCTCGACTTTTGGTGTGTCCCCCTTGGGGATCTTCTTTACAATAGCACATGATTTAATCTTTTTTATTTTTATCATTTTTTATGCTGAGGTTAGGCTATATTTCAAGCAAGCAGTAAAGTATTCTCCGGGGACTAGGCTATTGCTTCCGCATTATCAGAAGTCCCGGGATAATACCCCAGATATCACTAAGCATAAAGACCTAGTATCTCAGAAAGAGGGGTCCTTCAAACAAGATTTCGGGGGTTACCCATATATCCGAGAGATGTTACCCACGAATTAAGTAAGTTTGAAATTTAGGTTTATATCTCGTCACAATCTACTAAATGTGCAAAAACCTACTGGCACATCATCAGTGAGACCGTTTATCACTTTTTATCTTACCAATTCTTTAGCATGCTGTGATCGTCCACTGATGTACTATCATTTCCTCTTTTATACAACAAAACTCATTTTTCATTTTATCATGTTTTTGGCTTTTTCAAATTTTCAAATGTTTTTGGATTTTCAGAAATTTTTACTCCCCCTAAAATGCAAACACATTTTAGGAAATTTGAAAATAAACTATACAATAAAGTGACAACTGATATCAAATCACTTCAATTCGCCATCCACTTGGCATAAACAATCAGAACTCCCCCTGACAACAAACTATTTTCCCATTGTGATTTCAAAACACTTAAGTTTGTTTTAATCAAATGGTTTTTCCGGAAAATAAGTTTTGTTGATTTTAAGAAACCATTTGTAGGTTAGGGGTTCATCACATTGTTCTCCAAAATATCACTTGTAAGAATGGTCCAATCAAGTTCAACTTAATGACCTTGATTAACCACTTGTAAATGAAAACCTCTTTCAACCACTTTCAGATTCACTCACCAACCATAACCACTTGTAAATCAAAATATAACAATTTAAATATACCACCTGTACTTTACCAACTGTACCACATGTAGGATCATTTGCTAATAAAGATGCCGATTCCTGCTCCACTCTTACCAACCTGGGTAGGGATGAGATCGGTACGATACCGGTACCGTACCGGTACCGATACCGTAAATACCGTTACCGAAATTGAGGAAATGTGGATACCGATTACCGTACCGTATTTATAGATTCGGTACCGGTACGGTACCGGTATCGGTACCGGTATTTCGGTACTTTACCACATTGGTACCGCTTTGGTGCCATCCATTGTTTTTCCTAAAAAAATTTCACGTGCAACCCATCCATCCATTATTAACTGAACTAGAGTAATATATAGAGGAATGTAAACAAAAGTTAAACATATTAAGTAGTAAAAAAAAATCAAAAGGTAAAACATCCATGGGTTCCACTTTTAACACCCAAATTCCAACATGTTTAAAAAATCATCATAACTGATTAAAAATAACCAAACAAAAGAAATTCGATATTGGTTTTTGTAAAACAATGTTTAAGAAAATATAACTTCATAGTGGGATCTAAGATAATAGCAAAATACATAAAGTCATTATTAAATTCGGTATTAATACCGATATTTACCGAAAAATACCGGTACCGATACCGTTTTTTACCGATACTGAATTTCGAAAAATCTATTACCGATACCGGTACCGTTTAAGATCGGTACGGTACGGTACCGGTATGGTTCCGGTACGGTACCGGTATTTCGGTAAAAAATCTCATCCCTGAACCTGGGAGCTCCGGCAAGTCAGGTTTTTACTCAAACATTACGTCCACCCAAGCCTCACCAGCCTTGGGTGATTTTGGAACACATCTATCCCACCAACACTTTGATTTGTAAAAATCTTTAGCATCCTTTACCTTTCTATCAACCATTTTTCCGAAAATATGTTTGACTTTCCCGTTGAAAGCCTTCTCAACATCAAATTCTCCCTCATCAACGAAGAATTGATTTGAGATCTCTACCTTTCCCACTTTCTTCATCAAATTTTCCTTTGACAATGGAGGAAAATTCTCATCGTTCACCTCTGGAACGGAATTCACAACCTTTTTATCAACCACAGACTCCTCTGATTTTATGGAATCAGATTCATTGTCAGAATTACCCTCAGATTTAACCACCCACTTTTGTTTACTCAAATCACCTCTTCTTTTGTAAAACCTTTTTGAACTTTCTCCTTCCTCAGAAGTAGAATTTTCAAACTTTTTAACATTTTTTACAAGTTGTTCTTTCTTATCAACACAAGTCTTTCTCAAAACAGAGTTAGAAGAAACTTCCTGTTTTTGGTAGTTGGTCTTGGGGCAATTCCAAGCTATGTGTCCAACTTCCTGACATTTAAAACAGGTTCTTCTGTCAACTCTTTCAGCAAACCTTCTCACATTCTTCTTTACTTCAGCAAGAAACTCTTGATTGGACTGCTTCCAGAATGGTTTCTTCTGTTCATCCTCTGAGCTTCCTCCTGAAATAAATGTTGTTTTTGATTTATAAGTTTTCTGATTTTTATAATTTTCTGAAGAATTGAAACCAAGACCTTTCTTTTTGAGATTACCATTATGATTTGATTTCTTTTGAAAATTATAACCATAACCGTAACCTTTTTTCTTGTTCAATCTCTGTTGAACTCTTGAAGTGTACTTTTTAGGTTTTTCAGCAAGATTTAAATCTTTTATTTCAGAAATATTAATTTCTGTTAATTTGAAAACCTGTTTGATCATTTCAGTTTTGACACTTCTTATTGGAAATTCCTCATCAGAATATAATTTGTCTGAATCATACAAAGTATAAGCCACTTTGATTGACCCATCATTCAAAATAGATTTTGATAACAGGAATTCTCTATTGTAAACCCTGTTAACCGGTGAACTCGGATTCCTCTCAGACGAAGTCGAACTATCTGACTTAGACTCCGACTTTGACTCTTCATCCGTATCTAACACCTGATCGACAACTTTCTTTACTAACTCAGACTCATGATCAGTGACAGATGCTATGAATGTAACATCAATATTGTCTGGTAATTCATCAATGATTTCAGACTTTAACTTGATGTTGACTGCCTTTTTTAGACGCTCCTCATTAGGATTCCTTGGAGAATAGGTTTCATGGATCGGGGGCGGACATCTGTTATACTTGACACTTGGTTTCTTACCAGTATCAGTATCTTCAGTCTTTTTATCCATGAAAGCTTCTAGACCTGCAACAGTAGGATAAACACGATCAATCAAGTAATCACATGTAGTGTAACTCAACAGTAATCGTTTAATCCTTTCACTCTCAATCTTCTCAAGTTCCACTTCTTTCTTTAACTGTGCACAATCTTCAATATACTCATTGATGACGCTTTGTTTTGTCATTAACGTTCCACTCATTTTCTCCATTGCTTTTTCAATCTCAGAATTTGTTTTCTTCAAACTGTCAACTGTTCTGTTTAGCACATCATATGATTCTTTAATGTACTTCACATCAGACAGTAAGTCTTCTTTAATCTTTTCTAATTCAGCAATCTTCTTATCTTTCTCCTCACAAACTTGACAAGGCTCTTCACATTTCAAACACGGTTTAACTATCTCAACTATCTTTTCTACCTCTACAATTTTCTCAACTTCGACTAGTTTTTCAACTTCAACTAGTTTTTCAACTTCAACAATCTTTTCGACAATCTTTTCTACTTCGACAATTTTTTCAATTTCAACAATCTTTTCGACCTCAACAATCTTATCAACAACTTTCTCTACTTCGAAAATTTCTTCTCCTGCTTCTGTCTTTTCAGCAGCTTGCATTTTTGATGCTTCCAGCTCTTTCCTCAATCTTGTCATCTTCTTTTGGTACAACATCTCCATTTTATCTGCAAAAAACAAATTAAAACTAGTTAGATCAATGCCTTTTCTAGCTTTGTTGAGATGTTCTTCCTCATCATCGGTATCCACATCGCTTCCAAGATCAGGAAATATCGGGATTCTTTTCTCATTAGCCTCTTCACCTAGTATTCTAGCAACAAAGACTGAATCAGATGGAATGTATTTATCCCAACTAAATCCCTCTGCAACTTTTTCATCATCTTGATGAATCAGTAAAGCTTTCTTCTTTCCATCATTAGTAGCATGAGCATGTGTAATTTGAGGTTGTTGAGTAGTCTGATGAAAGATTGATTTCTGATAATAATTGTTTCTATCTTGATTCCCGGTAGCTTCTTTACTTTTGCACTCTCGTTTAAAATGACTTTTCCTTTACAACGGAAACAGGTAACCTTTGATTTATCAAATCCCAATGGAGACGTGGCCATTCCTCGAAATTCATCCCTACCAGTAATCTCTTGAAAATTTTCAGCTCTCCTCCAAGCACTTGCTAAGCACCATTTGATATCCATCACTTCAAGTTCTTCAGCATCAATTTGGTCGTAATCTTCTTTGGTAAGCATCGGATTACCAATCTTCCCATCGATCAAACTTTCGTAAGATTCTAACATAGTAACCAGTGATGCCATGTGCTGCTTGGCAACTTCTGGAGATAAATTCTGACCATTTTGAATGTTTAATGTAACATTGCACTGAAGATGTGTTGAATTTTGTCGTTGAGCAGTTGATGTTGCGCTATTTGGATCAAAACTTGAAAATGATGAAGAAAATCCACCACTTTGAGTCGCATTACTACTCTTTGTTCTAGACGCACTATCAGCACTGTAACCAGTTTGAATCTTTGGGCTAGGGCTGGGGGTAGCTTCAAACTTGTTTCCTCGATAATACAAACTGACATCTTGTTTGGCATTTGGATTCGTCATTATAGCAGTCTTTTGAATATCCAGCTCTTGTTCCTCAATCTTCTGGATAAACTGTGCCAAGTTCATACTCTCAGTCTTCCTCAAGAGTTTCACAATCATCAGATAAGTTCCCCATTTCTGTTGGGGTAATGCCTCTGCTAACTTATCAACCCACTCATCATCATCTTTCTGAATATCCAATCTTTTCATTTCTAGAACCAGATGACAGTATCTATCTATCGTTTCCTTTGTAGTTTCATGATCAAATGCAGTAAATATGTCAAACGACTTCTTCAATAAGGCCTTTTTGTTTTTGATCATATCAGCACTCCCTCGGAATTTCTGAAGTAAAGCTTCCCAGATTGATCTAGCAGTTCCATTATGTTGAAGTAAGACAAAGATATCTTCTTTAACTGCTTGCTGTAAAATGCTGATCATCATCTTTTCACTAGTGTACTTCAACTTATCAGCTTCAGTAAAATCATTGAAACCCTTTTCCAAACCACGTTCATTCTTTGGTTTCTCGTAATCTTTCAGTAAAGAACACCAAACATCGAATCTGTAAGCCTGAACCCAATTCTCAAAACGGTTTTTCCAACCCTGAAAATCTTCGATATACATCAACTTTGGTGGTTTTTGATGAGTTCCCGTTTCATTTTCACTGTATAAATTCTCGGCAGCTGTGACCGGAGCAACTGGTGTGGCAAACGCGTTGTAGAATTCCTCTTCCATGTCTTCAGAAAATTTGATATACTTTGGCGAAAACACCTGACAACACACAAACAAATTATCAGTTTGAATGAATTAATCGAAACAAATAGGTACTCGGACTGATGACTATTTTGAGCGGATTGAAGGTTGACACACTGTGCGAAACGTTGACCAACTGTGCTGACTGAATGACCCGAATTGAATCCAAACAACCTGACCCTTTTAAAACTTTGACCTCCAAATCGTACAAACTGAACCTTTTTAACCAACTTGAGCACACAAAATGACTTGACTGATCAACAAATAGATCACACCGTGCGAGCCAACTAAACTCCAAACCTTGTGACCTGACAACTCAAACACTTTGAACCAAAATCGCACAAGACTCGATCGACTGACAACTATATCTCTAATATTGAAACAATTATTACAATCACATGAAACATCTGATTACACTTTAACACAACATGAATTTGCAGTGAACCACAAGAATTAATAAAATCTTGTGCCGACCATCATTATATTTCACATGCCCATTTTTGTTTTCAATAACACTAAACTGACAACATTATTTAAGAGAAACAATTTTCAAGACTTAGAATACTCCATATCACATGCAATCCTACACAAGCATGTGATGTCTTCTCCAACTACTGACAACATCAACTTTAATGTACCTTCACATGATTTTGTTTAATGATTCACACTTTGATAAGATCACATTCACAGTGTTTTTTTTTTAATTAAATTTGCCGACAACTATTAATACCAAATCAAAACACGTATATCACATGCTCTTGTTTAAACCGAGATATTCAACATACAATCTGACTTCCAATTTACGAGATTCACATAAATCGATGTACTTTCAGGCAAAACAACAAAGTATTCAAACAGTGTAATTTCAATCGGTGTGTCAGATTCAAGCGAAATCTACTCAAGTAAACTCAGCACTCATTTCAAGCTAAATCATGATATTTGAATACAAGCGAAATCAACAAGTAAGTTTCAAGCTAAATCTGATCAAAATGTCAACACTCAAGCGAAATCAACAAGATGTCATATTCAAGCTAGATTACGTGAGGTTCAAGCGAAATTATGCACAAATAACATGATTTCAAGCGAAATCAGATCTAAACAGTTGCTGATGTCATCATTTGTTCGAGCAATTGAAGCGAAAATACACAAAAAATACAAGTTTTAGCTCGATTTTAAACTTGATATTTTCAAGGATTGATTAAACCATGTTTGCGCACAATATATGTGAAATTTATCCGATTTTGACCGTGAAAAGTTTTAATTTTCGGAAAAGAATGGTGTAGAAACAGAAATCGTGATGAAAACATGCTGTTTTGGCAAGAACTCCTCGTCCTGAGCTCTGATACCAATTGTAGGATCGGAATATGACCTAAACGAGTCGTTCGGAAGAGTTCTAGTCCGTTTCAGAGGCGGAAACAAAGAAACGAATGTTAAAACAGCTTGATTCACACTTTAATCTTCTTGTATATTGATTTTACAATGTTTACAATCAAAAGAAAAACCGGCAGCACCTCGGTATCACTCTGCAAATTCTGTTACAAATGAAATGACCAACATCCTATATATAGTACCTAGATTTCGCTTGAACTATACAAGTTCATCCCAAGCGAAATCTCCAATAAACTATTCAAGCGAAATCTACAAATATAACATTCTGATTTCAAGCGAAAACTCTAGAATATGATTTGTCTTATTGTGATGATGCAATGATGATGTCACTCATGTGATGTCATCATTCTAGATTATGACCTCATACTCATTCTGATCTGCAACAAACCCGAGACTCGATATAAGACGAAGACGACAGATGAATGCACTAACAACAAGCTTTGTTCAAGTCTGTGTAGTCGACACAAACTCTCCATTTCCCATTTTTCTTCTGTACCACAACCACGTTTGCTAGCCACCTTGGGAACTTAACCTCTCTTATCATCCTGGACTTCAATAATCTCTCAACTTCCTCTTGAATAATCGTATTCCGCTCAGGAGCAAACTTCCTTCTTTTTTGTTGAACAGGCTTGAATGATTTATCAATTCCAAGCTTGTGAGTGATGACGTCTTTGGATATGCCTGTCATATCCTCATGCTTCCATGCAAACGTTGACATCCTGCATTTCAAAAAGTTAATTAACTGTTCTTCAATATCCTGAGGGATATTGGTTCCCACGAGCACCGAAATATCGGGATTATCCTGGTCCAAGATAATTTTCTTCACATCCTGCTCCGGATCCTCCACGATATCCTGGGCCGGCGTCTTTAATTGCTATGCTGCACTAGGCTTGTGATGTGTGCTAAACAGACTATAAAAATTAACTAAATTAGACTCTCTAAGCTAGACACTAAAAAGCTTTAAACTTATAAACTAGAACTCTCTAAACCTAGACCACACAACCGGCAAGTGTACCGGTCAATGTAGTATAGCCTAAGCAAGTCCGAGTATCGAACCCTAAGACTCTATGTATCACGCAAACTAGACTCTAACAGACACTGACTGACGTGACTTAACTTGTTTATTTGTTTTGGGGGGGGGGGTTACTGAAAACTAAGGAAATCTATATTAACTACTAAATTAAACTAAAATTATACTACGAACGAATGATGACTGTGAACTCTTCTTATATGAGAACTGGACCACCTAGACAAGAATCCTGGATTGTTTTTAAGAGATTACCGAATAAGTTAAATGCACGAGTTATGGAACCGGGATCTTATGATACTAAACCTATTAAGAACCAACGAGGCCCCTCGACCCTTCTCAAGGAGAAACCTGTGATACTACCTAGGCCGTTAATCCTACCGGTTATTAGATTTCTTCCCAGTCCTCTAATTATTGTGTAAGTACCCTAATGTTGACCTATTTCTTCCCAGTCCTAGGTCTAGGGTAGTTTAGATTAATTACTTTGACTTGATAGACTAATAAAACCGACAGGTAAACCAAGACATAACCTTTCCCAAGGCCTATCTAAAGCAATTCGCCGGGTAAGACCTACCAATAGCCCCTCACTTCCCAGATATCGGAACTAGTAGAACACTAAGACCTAGTAAATTATTACTACTCACTTCTAGAGGTTATCGCGCGATTCTCCCTAAAGAGTGAAGGTTCTCTTATGTGATATAGACACTCACCGAAACCCTAAACCCTAATATGACTCTATGTTGTGATATAGACCGTCACTAAGAATCATACGAAGCAAATAATAATAAAGAACCAATTCAAAGTACGCATACACATCAAAGAATTAAAATAAACCTCTTACTAAACACAATCAATCCATAAACATCATGCAAATAACATAAACGGTAAAATCTTTATATCAATCCATTCAACTAGTCTAGGTGGTTTTAGAAAATTAGCCAAGCTATTAAAGTATGAAATCAAAACAAAGTTATCAAACAGAGAATTCATCGTAATAAGTTTCAAACAAGTAATCGACAAAACAAGGGAATGGAAAACCCGATTGATCTTCGATTCTTCACTCTCAACTCGTACCGATGATTCCTTGCCTTCAAAAGCTCCGAAATTGCTCAAAGAAAGCTCTCCGAATGCTCCAAGACTTCTCTAATTCGTCACTAGGGTTTCTAAATGATTTTCTTGGTTTTTATATGAAACCCTAATCGACCACCAAATCAGGCGCAACATTCATACCAGTCGCGTAGCGCGACTGGCTTCACCTTCACTCTCGCGCTACGCGAGTGCCATCAAAAGTCAACAAGTCAATGTCTTATCAGTCGCGTAGCGCGACTGATACCTCTTCTATACTAGCGCTACGCGAGTGACCTTTTTTCACAGAATGTTCGCTTCAAAACTCAGCTCCAGCTTCCAAAATCTTTGAAATAATTTCTAACTCTTTTTAGCTCCTTCCAATGCATACGATTTCAGCGTCAAGCTCGTTTCCACTCAATTTCCAGCCAATTATCGTATCAAGACCTGGAAAACCGAACTTTTATCAATAGTACGCAATTCTAAATAAAACTATACTAGACATAACGATAAAATATACAAACTATACATGATATAAGTATGTATTTTGCAATACATCAGCTTGGTTGAGGATTTCATCGAGGATGAGTAGCATTCTTTCGCCTCCTGCTGATCACTATCAACTTTGACAACTCCCCAAGGGGTAGGGATCTTGATGCATTGGTGATACGTTGATGGCACGGCCTTCATATCGTGAATCCATGGTCTTCCCAATATGATGTTATAGCAGGATAGAGAATCCATTACACAGAAACGTTGTATCGAGTTGACTCCTTCAACGTATACTGGTAACTTTATCTCTCCCACTGTGTTTCTAGCCTCTCCACTGAACCCAACAAGTACGGTAGACTTTGAAGTGATATCCATTGGAGATACATTCATTCTCTTCAGAGTCTCTAGTTGGATTATGTTGACGGAGTTGCCATTATCAACCAATATCCTGCGTACAAAATGGTTAGCCACATATAATGTTATTACTAGAGCATCATGGTGAGGATCCTGGACAGTATCCCTGTCATCAGCATCAAATGTGATCACTTTGTCAGTTGTGAGGGTAGTCATCCTGACAGGTTTATCTCCCCTTTCGGCCTTAGCTTCTTTTGCATGTCTCTTTGCTGCCGAATACGAAGTCCCACAAATGTCAGATCCTCCCGAAATGAAGTTGATTATCTTGGCATCCGCGGGAGGTGATGTTGCTCGCTCAGGATCCTTCTCAGTATCCTGACCCTTATTCTTCTTTCTTCCTAAGAGATCTTTCAGATATCCCTTGCTTAGAAGGTAGCTTATTTCTTTCCTAAGAGCAATGCAATCCTCAGTTACATGTCCGAAATCTTTGTGGAAAGCACACCATTTTGACTTATCTTTCCAATCAGCCTTTTGTTGATTCTTTCGAGGCCACCTAGCCTTGTCTCCTAAACCCTGCATGGCATACATTAATTCAGGAATGTTAACAGAAAAGCAATATTCAGATAGTTCAGGATATTCTTCAGGATCCTCGTCTTCAATAGCATTCACTTTCTTGTTTTCATTTCTACCATATGGCTTAGAGCGATATGGCTTAAATGAGGATTCTGATTTCCTGTTAGTTGACTCATAAGTGTTAGATGAGTTCATCCTCTCTTGCATCTTTCCATCATCCTCCAATCGAATATATCTCAGGGCCCTGTTTCGAGCTTCATCCAAGTTCCTGCATGGGTTCATTACAAGGTCTTGGTAAAATTGAGAATCCTTTTGCAGCCCCATCTTGAAAGCTTGCACAGCTGTTGCAACATCAAGATGAGGAATGTCTAGGGATTCCCGGCTGAATTTGTTCACATAATCCCTAAGGGATTCCTGAGGCCCCTGTGTTATCCTGTAGAGATCACTTGTTAATTTTTCAAAGCTTCTACTACAAGAAAACTGACTATTAAATAAATTTATTAAGTGAGCAAAAGATGTAATCGAATGTGGAGGAACATTCAAGAGCCATTTCAAGGCTGATCCTGTTAAGGTTGAACCAAAACCCTTGCACAAGCATGCTTCCTTGAGATCCGGAGGGATAGGGTTAATCTCCATTCTTTCCCTATACTGAGCAATATGCTCCTCAGGATCTGTAGTTCCGTCGTAAAGCTTCATGTTGGGGGTTTGGAATCTCTTTGGGATCTCAGCATCACAGATAGGATATGCAAAACGAAATATCTTGTGGCTGTCTTGGGACACTTCCGGGATCAGCTGGACCACCCCGGGTACACTAGATATCATATCCTTCAACTTCTGAAGTTCCCTAGTAAGCGCTGACATCACACCTGTATCCTGCAAAGATCCACTATTGTTAGTAGCATGAGTATTATTATTATTTGACACGTTACCCGTTGGAGGATTTTGCCCATATCCTAAAGCATATCCTGAGCTCCTCATGGTTGACATCCTGACCGAGGAGGGTATTTCAGGAGTATGATTCTGAGGAAGGCTGGGCACAATATTCCCCCTGTTATCCTCAGTATACACAGCTGAACTGAAGTTCAAAGTTCTGGGATGTAATGGAGTGACAATATCCTCAGCAGATCTGCTCGAGCCAGACTTCAGGAGTTGTATTTCCCTTAATAGCATTTGGTTTGTTTCCTGTTGCTGCCTCATTTGTTCCTGCACACTTCCAAATAAGGTTAGAATTTCATCGTTAGAAGCTAAAACGGGAGCAGATTCCTGAACACTGCGAGTAGGGATAATATCCTGAGGTCGTGAAGAGGCTGGCATCCTTGGAGGAGGTGGTGGAAGCACCGAACCGGTAGTAGCAGAAGTCATAGCAGACACAGTGGAGGAGCTCATGTTTGATCTTGAGGCCATTGCGGACAATGTGGTAAAAAGTTTTGAAAATAGAAAGCCGATTAGCGATTTCACAAAAATTTTTAGTAAAGAGAGCACCACTTGCCCCACGGTGGGCGCCAAATTGTTTTGGTCAAAAATTACCGAAGCAATTTAGTGATCAAATTAGTAAAGTGAGGTAGTGTGCTAGAAAGTGTCTTGAAAATATGCCGGTTAAGTTATTTAGAAAATCAGTATTCAGGATACGGCTCAGGATATTGAGCTGTATCTACGATCAAACAATGAGTAAAAAGTAAAGTAAATGACACGAGATGTACGAGGAAAGCCCTTGATCAATCTAGATCGCCGGCATAAAACCTCGGGAGCTGACAATCGCAGCTGCCTTGTTCTTCTTATTACTTCAAACGTCAGGATACAGTGCAGGATATAGACCAGATCGCTAAGTGTTACAATGCTTTTGAATGAAAGTGAGAATTGCTTGAGAGCGAGTGTTAGAGTGTAGCGAGTGTGAATGTGATGTCCTATTCGATCTGGTATACCCACCTATTTATAGTAACAAATTACAAACAAAAATCCCTACAAATATGGGGTACTCCGAATATTCCATTGTAGACGTTGTGGACCGAGTAATACGGCTTCAACGTCTCTATTTGAACGACTTGGACCGAGTCTTCCGCGGAATGAGTCTTCGTGAACGTTGATAGCTTCTATCCCACGTACCTGCACGTAATCCGTCAGTAATCCTGAGGATACCATTCAGGATGTTACCAATATCCTGAACCAGCATCCCGGATGTAAACAGATACTATATAATCAAGATATAAATCAAGATATTTTCCAGGATATGGGCTCAGAATTTCACCCACAACACTAGCCATCTTGGAAACTTGACTTCTCTGATCATCCTGGACTTCAACAATCTTTCAACTTCCTCTTGGATAATCGCATTCCGCTCAAGAGCAAATTTTCTTCTTTTTTGTTGAACAGGCTTGAATGATTTGTCAATTCCAAGCTTGTGAGTGATAATGTCTTTGGATATGCCTGTCATATCCTCATGCTTCCATGCAAACGTTGACATCCTGCATTTCAAAAAGTTAGTTAACTGCTCTTCAATATCCTGAGGGATATTGGTTCCTACGAGCACCGAGATATCAGGATTATCCTGATCCAGGATAATTTTCTTCACATCCTGCTCCGAATCCTCCACGATATCCTGGGCCCGCATCTTTAATTGCTATGTTGTACTAGGCTTAGTTGAGGATTTCATTGAGGATGAGTAGCATTCTTTCGCTTCTTGCTGATCACTTTCAACCTTGACAACTCCCCAAGGGGTAGGGATCTTGATGCATTGGTGATATGTTGATGGCACAGCCTTCATATCGTGATTCCATGGTCTTCCCAGTATGATGTTATAGCAGGATAAGGAGTCCATCACGCAGAAGCGTTGTATGGAGTTGACCCCTTCAACATATACTGGTAACTTTATCTCCCTTACGGTATTCCTAGCTTATCCACTGAAACCAACGAGCACAGTGGACTTCGAAGTAATGTCCATCGGAGATACATTCATCCTCTTCAATGTTTCCAGCTGAATTATATTGACAGAACTACCGTTGTCTACCAGTATCCTGCGTACAAAATGGTTAGCCACATATAATGTTATTACCAAAGCATCATGGTGAGGATCCTGAACAGTATCCCTGTCATCACTATCGAAAGTGATCACTTTATCAGTTGTGAGAGTAGTCATCCTGACTGGTCTGTCTCCCCTCTCACTCTTAGCTTCCTTTGCATGTCTCTTGGCCGCCGAATACGAAGTTCCACAAATATCGGATCCTCCTGAAATAAAGTTAATTATCTTGGCATCTGCTGGGGGTGATGCTGCTCGTTCAGGATCCTTCTCGGGATCCTGACCTTTATTCTTCTTTTTTCCCAGCAAGTCCTTCAGATATCCTTTGCTTAACAGGTAACTTATTTCTTTCCTTAAAGCAATGCAGTCCTCGGTCATATGTCCGAAGTCTTCGTGGAAGGCACACCATTTGGATTTATCCTTCCAATCAGCTTTCTGTTGGTTCTTTCGAGGCCACATAGCTTTGTCCCCTAAACCCTGCATAGCATACATTAACTCAGGTATATTAACAGAAAAGCAGTATTCAGATAAGTCAGGATATTCTTCAGGATCCTCGTCTTCAACAGCATTCACTTTCTTGTTATCATTTCTACCATATGGCTTGGAGCGATATGGCTTATATGAGGTTTCTGATTTCCTGTTAGTTGATTCATAAGTTGAGGTAGAATTCATCCTCTCCTGCATCTTCTTGTCATCTTCCAAACGGATATATCTCAAAGCCCTGTTACGAGCTTCATCGAGATTCCTGCAGGGATTCATTACAAGATCCTGATAAAACTGAGAATCCTTTTGTAGCCCCATCTTAAAAGCTTGCACAGCCGTTGCAACATCAAGATGTGAGATATCCAAGGATTCTTGACTGAATTTGTTCACATAATCCCTCAAGGATTCTTGAGGCCCTTGAGTTATCCTGTAAAGATCACTGGTTAGTTTCTCAAAACTCCGACTACAAGAAAATTGACTGTTAAATAAATTAACCAAATGAGCAAACGAAGTAATTGAGTGAGGAGGGACGTTTAACAGCCATTTTAAGGCTGATCCTGTCAGGGTGGAACCAAATCCCTTGCATAAGCATGCTTCCTTGAGATCTGGGGGGATAGGATTGATTTCCATCCGTTCCCTATACTGGGCAATATGCTCCTCAGGATCCGTAGTCCCGTCATACAGTTTCATGTTGGGAGTCTGGAATCTTTTTGGTATTTCAGCATCACAGATAGGATATGCAAAGCGAGATATCCTGTGGCTGTCTTGGGATACTTCCGGAATTGGCTGGACCACTCCAGGTACACTGGATATCATGTCCTTCAATTTTTGGAGCTCCCGGGTAAATGTTGACGTCATACCTGCATCCTGCAAAGAGCCATTGTTGTTAGTAGCAAGAATGTTATTATTTGACACATTACCGGTCTGAGGATTTTGGCCATATCCTGAAGCATATCCTGAACTCCTCACAGTCGACATTCTGACCGAAGAGGGTATCTCAGGGGTATGATTCTGAGAATGGCTTGGGACGATATTCCCCCTATTATCCTCAGTGTAAACTGCAGAACTGAAGTTCAAAGCCCTGGGCTGTATAGGAGTGACAGTTTCTTCAGCAGGTCTGCTCGAGCTAGCTTTTAAGAGTTGTATTTCTCTTAACAGCATTTGGTTAGTCTCCTGTTGCTGCCTCATTTGTTCCTGCACACTTCCAAATAAAGTCAGAATTTCATCATTAGAGGCTAAAACGGGAGCAGATCCCTGGACACTCCGAGTAGGGATAACATCTTGAGATTGCGAAGAAAATGGCATCCTTGGAGGAGGTGGTGGAAGCACCGAACCGGTAGTAGCAGAGGTTGCAGCAGACATAGTAGAGGAGCTCATGTTTGATCTTGAGGCCATTGTAAACAACGTGGTGAAAAGTTTTGAAAATAGAAAACCGATTAACGATTTCACAAAGATTTTTAGTAAAAGTAGCACCACTTGCCCCACGGTGGGCGCCAAATTGTTTTGGTCAAAAATTACCTAAGCAATTAAGTGATCAAATTAGTTAAGTGAGGTAGTGTGCTAAAATTATGTGTGAAAAATGTGTTAACCAAATTATATATGAAAACAGTTTCAGGATACGGCTCGGGATATAGAGCTGTATCGATGATCAAACAATGAGCAAAAAAGTAAAGGTTGACACGTGATGTACGAGGAAAGCCCTTGATCAATCTAGATCGCTGGCATAAAACCTCGGGAGCTGACAATCGCAGCTGCCTTGTTCTTCTATTGCTTCAAATATCAAGATACAGTGCAGGATGTGGTGCGGATCGACTATGTGTTACAATGTAATTTGAATACAAGTGTTGTGTGTAGTGTTTGCGATAAGCTAGAGAGAAAGTGTTCGAAAATGTGTAAGTTGAGTGCCTTAATCTGATTCGCCCCCATCTATTTATAGTAAAACAAATGTAACTAACTATCCTACATAACCGGGATCCAACGAATATTCCTTAGTTGAACGTTGGAGACCTGGTCTTTCGGGCTCAACGTCTCTCCTTTAACAAATACGCCTGAGTCTTGAGGAGATGAAGTCCACTTGACCGTTGGCAAGTCCCAGTCTTCAACCTGCACGTGATTAATTCGATATACCTCAGGATATCACCCAGGATGTTAGCAATGTCCCCGTCCAGTATCCTGATCACAGATAAACAATTAAAAGCAGGATATTAGTCAGCATGCATACTCAGAAAATGGCCCATAACACTTAGTATCTCTGCCATTATTGCTATTGGTGCTGCTGTGTTCATAACTTTGGGTGTGATTGTGGTCACCATTCTTAACCTCCATGTTCGGAACTCGATTAACCGATCTGCTGCGGTTGCCCTCACGTTTTTAGGTGAATGTCTGAAAACTTGGATAATGGAAGCATGGAGTGGGTGTTCTCACAAGAAAATAGTTGCAGCATCAGCAGCCACAGCCTTTTGGAATCTAATTTCCATTAAAACCCGAATTTTCGCAGGTGTGTTAATGATTTTTTTATGGAAGTTAAGTTTAATTTGACCATAAAAGTCAAAATCGATGACATAACATACGATATTAACCGGTTTGGTCTGTTTATATGTTTGCAGCATTCATAAGTTTGGTGATCTTTAGATGGTGTAGACAAGAGTTGACATGGTCTAAAAAAGGTATGCAATGGTCGGGCCAGGTTTACCTTAACTCCTTTTGTCCATTTTTTTAAATAATTAGTATGTCAAATGTAATCTTTTAAGCAATTAGTATGTAACAGGTCGGGTCAGTTGCACCTGAATCATCTATTGTCCATTTTATAAAAAATATTAGTGTGTCAAATATGATTGTAAAATATATAACGGTATGAGTCGTGTTTCTTTTGTAGTTTCTTTTCAAGTAGAATTCCTTTGAACAAATATTTATCGACTAATTTAGAAATGCGTCATTCACCAACCAAAACCGAAAGCAAATCCTCCAAATGTACAAGTCCCAAAACCTATTTTATTCCTTTTAGAAGGATGTTTGACCCGTTCGCAAAGTCAAAGTCTCAAAAAAGTCCCTTGGGCTCTGCCGCTGAAGAACCTAATGAGGCAACACCAGTTAATAAAAGGAATGTTCCTTTAAGAAAGTACTAAATGATTTCTCTAACACCGAGGCTGCAAGTATTCCTAACTCTAATTCATTTAAGTTTGATAGTGGGTTAAGGTTAGAAAGTTTTGTAGATGTGTCGGGTTATTTAGAGGATCGGGAAGTTGGAAGCCAGCATTGCCATCAATCTCAAAACTTTAGAGCTCGATAAGGGTTTAAATTCAAGAGATTAAACAACAAAAAAATATTCGTAGCAACATACTGTTTTAGTATAAAAGATGGAGTATTATTTATTCTATTTAACAATAATAACTTAGATTTTAATTGAAGCATTTTGAGTTAATCCTTGTTCATAGCAAAACAAACAAAGGGACACCCGCCGAATTTAGCATGATATTAAAATTACCAATATCCCACTGCAATAATTGATAACTCAAATATCGGTCAGTGACCAATATCCGATATTTTATCGTATTAACTACTTAGCGTTTATTTGGTCTCAATTCTTGGCAGAATGAGTGGATTTCATGAGGTTGAATTTAGCGTTCGAGGTTATGAATTGGCTAAATATGGAGTAGTGAACAATGCAGTCTTCGCAAACAACTATCAACAACACGGTGAGTCTTTGATGTAACATAACTCACATTTACATGTTCTTATTTGGCATGCTGTAAATCTTTATTTCAACAGCTCGTCGTCAACTTATGGAAAAGATTGGAATCAATATTGATACAATAGCTCAAACTGGTAAGGCAGTCGCATTATCAGAATTGTCACTCAAATACCTTGCACCTCTAAAGGTACGCTTTTGAACTCCAACAAATACAAAAAATACAAAATCTATGCTTACTATAATGGCATTCTTGTGAAAGCAGATTGGAGATAAATTTATGGGGAGAGTGAGGTTATCTGATACATCAGCTGCTCGCGTATACTTTGAACATTTCATCGTCAAGATCCCAAATGAAGAGGTAACTTACTTTTGCTTACCAAGATAATAAAAGACATAAAAACCCTTCAGGGGTTTCTTTTTATTTGTTTTCTGTTGATTGTTATATGTTTTTTTGTTTTCTGGTGTAGCCCATTTTGGAGGCGCGTGCAACCGTAGTTTGGCTTGACAAAAGTTATCGCCCGATTCGTATTCCACCAGATGTAAGATCCAAAATTGTGCAATTTATTAGACATGTATCATATCAAAAAGGTTTGACAAACATTTTTGAGGTATTTTAGTGGATAGATATATCATTTTTCGATAAGGTGTAAGATTGTATATTAATATATTTATAACAGTGTCTATAGTCTGGTCCTTTAACTTAACACTCTAGCTGAATTTTGTTACAACAGGGAGCATATTTTTTATAAATTTTCAGAGGGGCGGGTTCTTTTTTCCGTCACACCAGACTTAACGATTGGTCTGAAAACCGTTTATAATCTGGTATCAAACAAGACTGAACCATTCATTTGATCTTTATAATATAACAATACCAATACTTCATTATAATGTTTACACAGTCATAGATGTTATTTTCTTGAGTAAATTTATTTTTTTCATACTTAAAGTTGTTTTTACTCAAAAAATAATACATGTTACTTGAAATAAGTTATGGGTCAACCTTATGTCCTTATCCAGTTATCCGTCTGAGAAGTTACATTTTCAAGGCCCAATAAGGCCAAATAGTAAAATCCAAATGATAGAAAATTGTGGTTACTGTTTGGAACTTTTTGGTTCACTTCGATTTTAATTTAATTTCTAAACATTTTGGTTATGGTTTATAGAGATATCAAAAAACTTATCAACAGTTTTTTTTTGAACGACAAATTAAAAAAAAAAAAAACTTATCAACAGTTTAGTTAGCAATTTGACTTGATATCGGTCTGAACGTAACACCCTAACTTTTACATTATTTTAAACTTGAACTATAAGTTAGTGATGAAAAAATTATACATCAATCAAAATTTGTGTTGGAAATCGAGACCATTTGGTATGAAACAAACAAATACATGATAAAAACAATGAATTGATAGGCTTCTAAATTTTGTTGTTTATGATCATTTTGAGGAGTTCGATTACAATGGTATATTTTGGTTACAAAAGGCTTTTTGGTCAAACGACTGGATGAATGAAATGGAGATACAAAGACAAAGGAAGATATATCTAAGAATCTAAGCTTGGATGACGATGATCAACTTGAAACACATGAATTCATACGAATAACCAAACTACCAGAAACGAGTACTGCAATTAAAAATGGTGTCCCCGTGGCAACGCGCGGGCATTCCCACTAGTACCTTTATTAAGAGAACTAGGATTTCTACCCTTTTGGTCATTTTGCATTGTGTACACATCTTCAAGCGACATGTACAAAAGAGCCAAGCTATTTTAGAGGGGGCAAACTTGCCCATTGTTCAAAAATTTAAGACACCTTAGGGGTGTTTTAGGGATTTCATCATGCCTATGCCTCCTACTACCTCATCATTTAATTGACTTTATGATTAAATTAACATTGTATTTTAATTGAGGCATATAAATCAGTGCGTGTGTATTACATTATATTTTATTAAAGTTTTGATTGCAAGCAACACATATTCCATTGTGGTATTGAGAGTAAATTTATTCAGATTAAATAGATATATAAAACGGTGGTGGGTGAATTGATGATAGAGCCCAAACAGTCATCTTCCAATCATATGAAACTGTTAGCAATAAATACTGACACTTCAATGCGCATGATTGGATTAGCCAACTAAATATTTCTCAAACGCCATGCTCGGATCACCACTTCATCTCTCCGTCTCGCACTTTCCTTTTTCTCCCAAACGCCTAATCGAGTCACTAATGCTTGGATTACTGCTTCATCTCTACCTCTCGTACTCTCCGCTGACCAATACAGTTGCGCAACACCAACTAGCCACCGTCACACGATTCAACAACACAGGCTACGATGTACTTTCCGTACCAGAGGTAAGTCACTGAATTTAGTTCGTTTATTTTATTTTTAAGGTGAATCCAACTTTTTTCTGATGAGCATAGCAGATAACATGTTGACAACTATTGCATAATATAGTTTAAAGCTAGGGTGGTTCACAATAGCAAACTGAATGCCTTACAACTTTATAGTTTATATTACTCAAAAGATGGAACACTATTGAAATAATGTAATGATATTTGACAGTAATTGCTCATTGACAAATTTACACACAACGTTTCAGTCCACTCAACCTTACCAAGACATACTAAAAACTAACCTTTTGAGGGGACCCACTTCAACACATCTTTAACTAACTATGGCTTCAGGCAGGTGATATAAAGCCTGGAGATTGGGCAAATAACTGTTCCAGTAAGAAAAGAAATGCTCGTGCCAAAAGATCCTAATGCTACTGTTATAATGGTAAGTTACACTGTTGATAATTGTTTTATTCTACTTTTCATTTTGTTGTTTGCGTGGAACAAAGGGGGGAATAATATGTGATCCCAAAATATGGTATCATTGCAGCTTGCAACAGGATCTGCTTGCAACAGGAAATGGGATTACTCCATTGATAAAGTTATTTTATTATCCTTGACTTTTTAACTATTATCATCTATTACAGAAACCTTTTAGCAAGTTAGGAAGTGGTATGTTTGACTTTTAAATTCAGAATTGACTGTTATAAGTAAAAGTGGATACTCGGTTTTAACGAAATGATTTTGATTTTTTTTACCGTTTTGTGATCATCCTTAAACCGTCGCAGATGTTATGACTTTGTTGATGGTTTTGGTTTGTTGATATGGATGATAGGTTAGGTTGATTATTAATCGACTCGTCTATCTTGCCACCTCTACCATCTATCTCCTCAGAGCCGTTCCTTCGTTTTCGGAGGCCCTAAGCAAACTACAAAGTGGAGGCCCAATTTCGTTATTGACTAACATTAGAGGTGCAAAAATCGGGTTTTTCTAATACCCAATTTCGGGAACCAAACCATGTTTCGGTATGATCGGGTATCAGAAAATCGGGTTTTCAGATACCTAGACATTAATACCATATTTTCTATTTTTTACACAATATAAATCCATTTTATTTTTTAATTTGCTTTGTATTTGATAAAAATACTTGAAATAATTACAGTATCACAACTTTATTTAATTAATATATCTCAGTCTTTCGTTTAATGTCACTAGAAGGATACGCCAAATGGAAAAAAAATATATTGCTTATGAGTCTTTCGTTTAATGTCACCAGAAGGATGCGCCAAAAGGAAAAAAAATTTGCTTATGAGATTCGAGCTAGGGTCTTTACAAAACTAGGGCAGGACTAATACCACTACACTAGCAAAGTTAATAGATTTGTAGAATCAAAACATTATATATTATATATCATTTTTATATTAAATAGAGGCCCTAAAAGTTTGGAGGCCCTAGGCCCGAGCCTAGGTTTTGATAAGCATCGGGCCGGCCCTGTTTGTATGCCTATTTAAGGCCTAGTTTACGTTGAATAAAATGCCAAGCAGCTTTCATATTTACACATATATATATCTCAGTCTTTCGTTTAATGTCACTAGAAGGATACGCCAAAAGGAAAAAAAATATATTGCTTATGAGTCTTTCGTTTAATGTCACCAGAAGGATGCGCCAAAAGGAAAAAAAAAATTTGCTTATGAGATTCGAGCTAGGGTCTTTACAAAACTAGGGCAGGACTAATACCACTACACTAGCAAAGTTAATAGATTTGTAGAATCAAAACATTATATATTATATATCATTTTTATATTAAATAGAGGCCCTAAAAGTTTGGAGGCCCTAGGCCCGAGCCTAGGTTTTGATAAGCATCGGGCCGGCCCTGTATCTCCTTATCAATAAAGCAGGGTTGTCAATACATTTATAAAATACTTTTGTTTCTTCAAGCTCCTTCTTTTGAATTTACGTGGGTTGGGTAACGGGTCAACATGCAATGTATGAGTCAAAAAAAGTGGGTTGGATCAACCCATAAACACTATTTTCTTTCCATTTTTTAGATTTTCTTAAAAATAATAATGTGCTAAGTTTTATTTCGTGACCCGTTTATATTAAAGCATAGCTTAAATAGACCTGTTTTTAAGTAAATGTGGTTGAATTTACCACAATTTTTTATTTATTTTAAATGCTAAAAGGTTATAATTTTAAACAAGGTGAATCTCATTTTAATGGAAAGATATCATCTTTTTGCTACAAGTTGTAAGCAGTTCCGATACAAGCGTAAATCACATGTTTGCTAGGTTAGGTGTGTATCAAAGCTGGGTTACGCGCGTTACGCGGCGCATGATGGGTGTTTGCCGGACCCGGTACGCGTGACCGGCCTTTAAACACCCATAACCAACGCCGCGTGCATAAGAGATGCCTACATAACCAACGCCTAAACGCGCGTAACGCCTAAATGCGTTTTCGACGGATGTTAAAGTTACCAAGGTTGGTTTGTTGTGGTAGAGTTTATCATTTATTGCGCGCCAAATTGACCTGAGTTATTGCTTATGACAGCCTTTTGTTTGCTGGTTCACCTGTCCACCTTCTGGTAGTGTTAAAATCTCTTGTTTGAACATTATAAACATCAGTTGGGTATGATAAATTGCACAATGACCTCATTTGTGTCCACACTGCTCTTGCAAAGTGACATGAGACAAACACATGTTCTGTCGATTCCAGATCAGCTTCACAGAAAACACACTCCAACGCCTGCATGTTTACACTGTTAGGTTTAATCTTGACATTTAGTATTGGTTTTTGTTATTTGGTTTTTATTAGTATTTTATTTAAGTTACTAGGTAGACTTGGTATACTTTGACCGAATATTCTTTTGGATGTGTACGTTGTAGAATGTGCACATGGGTAAAAGAGTGGGTGTACCATTTCTTAGGTAGTTCAGTTTTTGTGGCTTCCATGTTCCCACGTAGGAGTTTGTGTATGGCTATTTATAGTCATTTATGTTTATTGAATGAAGTACAAGCATTTCCCTTTACAACAAAAATCTCGATCATCACTCTCAATTTTCCAGTTCATCCTAAAACAAAACACATGTTCTGTCGATTCCAGATCAGCTTCACAGAAAACACACTCCAACGCCTGCATGTTTACACCTCTATTAGTTAGTTTCATCTTTGTCCGGATTTTGTTTAAGGCAGTACTCCAACAGAAGTAATTGATCTGCTATGGTAACCATTTTTCTCAGCTGTGTGAGTTTCCCATCACATTAATCATTTTCATTCTAATCTGTTTCTCAAAGATTGCACTGTGAATACTTTGCTACTATCACTCAGCGATCTCCATTTGTCTTCTTTATTCCAAAAGTTACACCCTTCGACAATAAAAATAAAATAGCTGCAATTCGTCCCATTCCCAACCTGCTCTCAGCTCATGGCTGTGGGATGCCCAGTTCGGAAACAAGTTCAAAGATTGGCGGATGATCAGACCATTTTGGTAACCACTTATGAAGGGACTCACAGCCATCTTCTCCCACAAGCAGCAGTAGCAATGGCCTCCACCACCTCTGCTGCAGCTACCATGCTGCTCTCAGGTTCCATGTCCAGTGCAGAACATGGCTTCATGAACCCGAACCTTTTAGCCCAGGCGATTCGACCAAGCTGCTGAAGTATAGCCATCATATCGGCATCAGCACCATTTCCAACTATTACACTAGATCTTACCCACCCTCCAAATAACTTCCAGAAGGTTAACTCAACCGCATTTGAGGGCCATCCATCGTCACAATATATCCCATCCGCGGCTGCAATGCCGTTACAAGCGTTTCACCCGGGAATGTACAACCAATCAAGATTCGCAGGGTTTCAGTTATCTCATGACAAGGTCTCCAATCAACAAATACCGCACCAAATAGCGCCACCACAACATCACCAGTCTCAGCAGCCGCAAACAGCATTTGCGAATTCACTTAGTATATTGATTTTTTTTTTTAAATTTTTACAATTTTTTGTGATTTTTTTATTTTTAGAGGTTTTTTATTATATTTTTTTATATAGATCAGTCCGGATAGTGATTAGCTCACATGGCCTATATTCAGAGATTCTTAGATGTGAAGAAGTGATCAGACTTCCTGAAAGGTACGCTACTGTACTTCTTGTGTGCACGTGTGTTGTTCATAGTGCTCTTAATTTCGCTCTTACGGGTTGAGAGTAAGCTGGAAAGTACAGAGTACCCATCTCTCTTTTGTGATCGTTTCGAGATCAATAATAGTTCTCTCATTACAACCATTTGTAATGGCTATTTACGAAACCGATACCGTGAAAACCAATGTGGTCTTTAAGGGGTTAAAAAGGTAGAAAACCCGTAGAAGTTGGGTGCGAAAATGCTAGAGGGACTAGAACGCTTACCCATAGTTACCTAAATCGCTAGGGTTACCACGATCCACGTATTGAATCGCGTACCCGGTCCGCGTACCCGTACCGGAGCGTACCGCGATTTAGGTAACTATGCGCTTACCACTTCGCCTACGCTCTTGAAGGTTAATTGGACATGCTTTAGAGGATGAATGGGAAAAGAACATGACTATGTTGGATTTGGAGTTAATTTTACGTAGTTTTTACCAATTTTGTGTTCAAAATTGGTTAAGTAGTATAATATAATAGTATGGTCTATAATATGATTATTTTTATATGTGCTAAAAGGTAACGGGTTAGCAATTACAAATCGACTATGCATTCATTTTGCAGGAAAATATATTTGAATGGCATTTTGCAATAAGGGGGCCGAGTGATACTGAGTTTGAAGGAGGAATTTATCATGGTCGAATTCAGTTGCCTTCAGAGTACCCGTTTAAACCACCATCATTTATGTTGTTAACGGTATTATTTCGTTCTTAAACTATTGAATTTGTAAATCTATGTCTTTAAACATATCATCTTGCTACTCTAGATACCAACTTAAACTAATGGTCATTGTTTCATCTGAATGGACGTTATGAAACTCAAACAAAGATATGCCTAAGCATATCTATGTGTGCTTACAAAAAGTTGATAATTTATTTTTTGTTCGTATATTGTTGTTTGATGAATAATGCACAGACAATTTAAAGGAGATGAGAAACCCGATGTTGGATCATTTGAAGGAGAACAAAATGTTTTAAAGAAGATGAGAAACTCGGTTATGGTATCAAGGGTTGTCAAGGTTATTTTTTATTTTAATTTTACTTAAAAGGGTTGTCACGGTTATTTTTTATTCTAATTTTACATAAAAGGGTATAATAGTAAAATTGTCACTCTTCTTTCTTTTCCTCTCCATTCGGGAACACATAAAATGTTTGTTTTCCTTTTCTTTCCTTCAAACTCTGGAACGCGAAATAAAGTTATGTATTTTTCTTTCTCTTATTTTCTTTTCTCTCCTAAACTCTCTATCTTTTCTTTTCTTTTCTTTCTTTTAGTAAACTCGGGAACATAGCATTATTGAATACAAATATTGCTCAATCTTGTAGGAACATGATGATACTGTGTGGAGGTTCAGATTCTTTAGGTTCTTGCTGCTGGAGGAAAGGTTTGTAATTATATGCCTTTTATGCTGTATTTGAATATATTTTTAATTTGGAATTGAGATAATAGAACAGTTGCAGTTTTTTTTCTTTTCAAGCGAAAGTTTCACAAATAAACCAGGAACTTAATATTAGGTCAACCAGTCCGATATGGGGGTTAGTGTTGCTGCTACGTAATTTAATATTAGGTTTAGGCATGCTTATATAGAATTTGCCAACCAGAAGCATGATATCATGGTAGTTCTTTCATGTGAATTTTTAGATGGATTATTATAGGCTCTCACTATCTGCACACTCACTTTGCCTATCTGCACACTTAGGGTTTAAATACGCTGCGTATTGGTCAATACGCTGCGTATAGGGTTAACCTTATATGCTGCGTATTGACCAATACGCAGCGTAGGTACACCATAGATCTCAGTGCCTGATAACCAATCATTGCACAGAAAACAAGGTACCTATACGCTGCGTATTGAGCAATACGTAGCGTATAACCAGGGCCCAGGGACCATTTTTGGAAATTTATGAAACTTCAGGGACCATATTCGTCAGTTTTCGAAACTTTAGGGACCTTTTTGTAAATTTACGAAATCTCAGGGACCAATTTTGTAAATATATCAAAAAAAGGGGAAAAAGGGGGTCTTCATTTAAGAACCGGCCCTTGCAAGACTCGAACTCATGACCTCTCGTTTAGAACCGCAACGCCCTAACCAGTTTATCCTCTGTACAGAGCTGTTAGAATATGAAACTTAAATCCTTATATACACATTTTAGGTACTAGGCTGCGTATTGCTCCATACGCAGCTTATGTTAGTGGTTGCCTCACTACCAGACAGTCAAACCTAGTACCATGGTCAAATCAGACTGACATAGGGTGCGTAGTGATCAATACGCATCGTATAGATTTAAACCTATACGCTGCGTATTGAGCAATACGCAGCGTATGTCAGACTGATTTGACATCGATACGATGTTGTCCAGGCACGTGAATAAAGTAATACGGGGAGTAGAGACCAATACGCTGCCTATTGAAGTGTCACATGCAAGTCTATTTATCCATCTGTTCACAATTCGAATACTCAATCATCCTCTGCTTTCTTTCTTTTTCATCTTCCTCTTTCAGTAAACAATTTACACCCTTGATCCAACATTATTTGTTCTTCAATCTTGTTAAAATGTCATCATTTTGGAACGATAATTATTTCGGTAATCGCTATTCTAACGACATATGGGGAGCAAATGCTGCCAACGAGGAGGAGGAGGTTGTGTCTGGAGTCCCTGTTGATCAAAAAACACAGTTGCCAGACTTGAACAAGACTCCCATATTACCCGATCCAGCAATTGTATTCGGGTTACGGGGTATACGGGGATGAAGGTGGATACGGAAGTTACAGTGGATACGGTGGTGAAGGTGGATACAGGGGTGATGGTGGTTACAGTGGATACGGGGGTGAAAGTGGACACAGTGGATACGATAGATATGGGGGTGAAGGTGGTTACAGTGGATACGTGGGTGAAGGTGGACACAGTGGATACGATAGATATGGGGGTGAAGGTGGTTACAGTGGATACGTGGGTGAAGGTGGATACAGTGGATACGATACATCACTTTATGAACCATCTACCCCGGGCAATCCGTTTCAAATAAAGGAAGTATCACATTATTATTATTATTGTTATTATTGTCATTATTATTATTGTTATTATTGTTATTATTGTTATTGTTATTATTGTTATTATTATTATTGTTATTATTGTTATTATTGTTATTATTGTTATTATTATTATTATTATTGTTATTATTGTTATTATTGTTATTATTGTTATTATTATTATTGTTATTATTATTATTGTTATTATTATTATTATTGTTATTATTATTGTTATTATTATTGTTATTATTGTTATTATTGTTATTATTGTTATTATTGTTGTTATTGTTGTTATTGTTGTTATTGTTGTTATTATTGTTATTATTGTTATTATTGTTATTATTATTATTGTTATTATTGTTATTATTGTTATTATTATTATTGTTATTATTGTTACTATTGTTACTGTTGTTACTGTTGTTACTGTTGTTACTGTTGTTACTATTGTTACTATTGTTACTATTGTTATTATTATTATTATTATTATTATTATTATTAACGTAACTTTTTTTTAGCGTTTCATGTCTCTAACTGATTTGAAGAATTGGGTACAAGAAACGGGAAAGGAGAGTGGTTACGTAATTGTTACCCGCCGATCAAAAAATATTGGCGGTACTACTGGGATGGTATGGCTTGTGTGCGACCGTAGTGGTGAGCACCGTAGTAAAGCAACAGTTAGGAAAGCTGGTAGCAAAAAAATCGGTTGCCCATTTTCATTACTCGCCATCCGGGACGTGACGAATGACACGTGGGAGTTAAAAGTGGACTGTGCGAACCATAACCACGAACCTACGACGAGTCTGTTGGGCCACGCTTTTGTGAGAAGATTTACTAAAGCCGAATACAAGCTAGTGGAGCAGCTAACTGCTCAAAACATGGAGCCACGTATCATATTTCAAACCCTAAGAAAGCAGTTCCCCGACAGCCTACACGTTCAGAAAGACGTGCAAAATGCGGTACAAAAAATTAGAGCGGCAATAACGGACGGAAAGAATCCTATTCAGGCACTGGAAAGCCTCCTGCATGACCACCGATTCATTTACGACACCCGACAGGAACCCAAAACAGATGTCGTAACAGAGATTTTCTTTGTTCATCCTTATTCAATCACTATGTGGCGTGCATTCCCGCACGTGATGTTGATCGACGCGACCTACAAAACAAACCTCTACAACATGCCATTTGTCCAGGTTGTGGGTATGACGTCGACCGGGAAGTCTTTTTGTATAGCACATGCCGTTATTTGTAAAGAACGAAGGGGTAACTACGTGTGGGTGCTTGAGCGGATCAAGTCAATATTGCATGAATGTATGATGCCGCGTGTGATAGTCACGGATAGGGAGCTTGCCCTGATTAAAGCGTGTTCTAAAGTATTCCCGAACGCAACCAGGCTTCTATGCCACTTTCACTGCTTAATTGGCAAGTTTTTTCTGTGACTGACATAATATTTTACGCTACGTAGTGGCAACTTTTAGGTTGGATGCTATAAAATGTCACTTCTATGGACTGCAGATACTTTTGATCCACTAGATCCAACTGGAAACATAACAGTCAAATGGGATATCATGTCTTGGACTGCAGATGGTTATGTGGTAAGAAATTAGGAGTAAAATCACCAAAATGATCATCTTGACCTATGAGTTTGACAAAATAGTCTTGATCTTTGACAAAATGTCCCTTGAGAGTTGAGGCCCAACAAATTTCCATCTGGTGTCAGGTCAAAATGCGTTGGCTGGAACGATTTCTTAACTAAAAATAAGAAAACTCAAATGATATTTTTGTAAAAAAAATCAAGGCTATTTGGTCAAACTCATTGGTTAAAACGGCCATTTTGGTAACTTTCCCGAAACTAAAATTCTCAATGTTTCTTGATTTTTTCTTTTAAGGATTAATGATGTTTTCATGATGTTTGTCTACAGACAACGGTAACGATGAACAATTTTCAGATGTACCGCCACATCCAGACTCCAGGGTGGACTCTCGGATGGACATGGGCTAAGAAAGAAGTGATATGGTCCATGGTTGGGGCTCAGGCCACAGAACAAGGAGACTGTTGAGTCAAATCGAACACTTGTTCATACCGTTTTAGTCATATTACGACTCTATTTTTGGTTGTTTTCTCTTTTGTTTTGCTAACGGTACCGTATTTGATCCAAATTGGTATTCTTTACGGTACTGACGTAAGTCTTTATGGTTATCAAACGATATAAAACATGGATTGGTATTCTTTTAGACCTATCGGATCGGTAATATAGATATACAACTTATATATGATTTATTTATCGTTTTAAGGTTTGAATTATGTTTCCGCCCGTATTGCTGGTTAGAATTATAGAAAAAATCTATTTATCGCGCTGCAACGCGCGCGGGTTTACCACTAGTATACACACATATCATCCAAACTCATCAGACCCTATCCTACCGGAAAACCATCTTCTCCGGCTAAAAATGAGTTACAGCGGCTACTCTCCAGCTCCCTCGGCTACATTCGAACGTTCGCCCAGCATCGATCCCACGAAGCACGTCAGCTATGCATCCGAGCCAACAGCTCCGACCGCCTCATCTGTTCACAATGGACGCTCCGATCCTCAGTTAACCGCAACTAGTCAGAGCTTGGTGCCTCCGGGACAAGAAGATGTACACCAACCGATGAAGTCAGCTAATCAATTAAGTGACAGTGGGTTGAATTCAACCAGTTTTGGTCAACCACCGGGGCGTTCAGGTGAAGTGCACAATATCATGTCTGCACATGAAGTCACCACCAAAGTTGCTAGTGAAGCAAAAGCGCCCACATTCACCCCCATTCTTGAACGAGATCAGAGCAACAAGGGAGAATCCGATGAAGCTGAGGCGGATAATGATAATCAACAGGAGCTTGTCGGAGTGAGTATGGTTGGAAAGAAGTTCAAGCCGGTTAACCCGGAGGCATACTATGTGGAGGATGATGATGATGAATATTAGCTAGATGATCCATCTTACTGATTTTAATTTGTGTTAAATGTTTGCTTTAAATCTGAGATCAAAAGAAAATTCGTATTTGTATTTCTCTTCAGTGAATGGGTTGTAAGTTCTAGATTTGTTTAATTGTTAGACACTAATGATTGTTGTTTTGGTAACGTTTGAACAATTATTTTTATGGTATGTTGTATCTGATATTAACACATAAGGGGATGCACGAATAATCGAGATATGGTTTCGGGGCCTTATAATGCGGGTTGTAATGGCATGGCTGGTGGATTTTTTGTTACCGCAATCGAAGCTCATAACTTATGCATTACAAACACATTGAAGCTAATAACTTACTCTGTAGGGGCGTGCAAAATTATCCGTAATCGTAAAGTACCTAAATCCGAAACCGTATCTAAAAAAACTAACCGAAATCTTCTTGGTTTATTCGGTTTGGATTGTAACCGTAGCCGAATTGCTTATTTGGTTTGCTTATCAGCTTCACAAATCTTGCTTATCCAATCGAGTAAAACAAATAATAACCGGTTTAATCAGTTGAAATTGAATTCGGTTCGGTTGGACACATTTCTAGTTCCGATTCGTTATCGGTTAGGCACGAAAAAGTTTCTAAACCTAATAAACTGATATCCGAACCAATGAACATCCCTAGATATAGTGGGAGAGAGAAATAAGGCACCTTTAGTTAGTTGCTAACTTCGGTTCACTTTTTTCAACAAAATTTGCTTTTTTGTTTTTCAGATTAGGACTGGCAATTTGTTGACACAACACAACAACACAGTTCGAATCCATTACAAAATCTGCGGGTTAGTGACTAGTCTAAAACCTAAATGGGTTCGCGTTTGTCTTGTGTCAACTATGTGAATACGTTTAGCTAAACGGGTCAACACAAGGTTGTGTTGACCCAATCGTCTGCAACAAACACCTTGCTGCGTGGTTGATCCAATTCCCCAGTTTGCAGAAACCCTCCATTGACAAGACATGATGTTATTTTTGTTGGGCATTACGTCGAACAACCTCACTGCATTCTTCCATTCACCAATCTTCACGTCCTTCATTGCCCTCATCACTTCGCTATAGGGCCTGTATGGATGTCCAAGATCAGACCACACACACCAGCCCTCTGCGACCTTTTTATTTCTTTGTTTCTTTATATCACAGTTATTGTTGATGATATTATCACTTAAACAGTTAAAGATAAAGCATAACATGAAAACCCATTTTCATACTGTTGTTCAATCAGTTTCTATGTAATTTCTTGATTTGTCACATGTCGATTATCTAAGAAAATAGTTGGAGGATGCTATTTCCAAGTTGTTCGCACTGATTTTTATATGTATTTAATGGTCTATTTCATTTTTACATGTCTTAGAATGTCATTAATATGACTGGAAAATGGTGGCTTGGGTCAGGTTGTGTAACAGGTCAAAACTAAGAGGACAGGTTGGGTTGGGTTGGGTTGGGTTGTGTAAAGTATCAAATTGGGTTCGTCTCTGAATGGGCAGCTCTTAGAAAAACATGTCAAATGGATTCGGGTCAAAACAGGTTGGGTCAGAGCGGACCCGTTCCGACCCGGACCCGTTCTGACCCGGACCCGTTTCGACCCGAACCAAAACAACCCTTTTTTATAATTGACCCGTTTTGATCCGGACCCGTTCTGACCCGAACCCGTTTTGACCCATGACCCGACCCGACCCGTTTGCCAGGTCTAGTACTGTTGGCGGCATGGCTACTGCTGTGGTGGCACCGATGACAACTGATAGATGACTCTTTTTGCTTTAACAGCACATAGATCGCCACAGCGTAATGCATCACATGGATCACTGAGGTGGATTAACATCCTATAATCCAGATTGCCAACCTGGCAGGTGACACAATGTCTAACAAAAGAATAACCAAGACTTTTGTGAATCAAATAATAAGGCCAATTTGATTTCCTAGTTGACTATTGCTTATAACCTGAATTTACTATATCAATATTAAGGTTTCCTGCCACATAGATCAGATGTTGGCTAGCAGCAATATGATTTTGACTATTCCAACTGCTGTTGACTTTGACCCTCCACCAATTGATTCCTAGCTCTATGTTTCATTGGAACAGTAGTTTTTGCAGTTTCTTATATTAATTCATTCTGTGCTTAGTGCTTATCCCTGTGGAACCAATAGTGTGGTGCCTCTTAAAACATAATTTGCAATGAAAAAAAATGTGTGGGATGTTTATGTATGCAAGATAGTGCTTACTCCCGTGGAACCGAAGCGAAAATGTGATAGTGACTCTACAAGATAGTGTTTTGTGTATCCTTTTGCTGTTTGAAGTTGTAACATAACTGTATACTGTGATATAGTGTTATAAAGTTATTACTCTTTTGCTTTGTTCCTTCATGTTTTTACTTGTAGATATAACTGTGAATCGGACTTACCTGAGACGTGTAGCGTTTCTTTCGAAAATGCTAAAGATGATCTCATGAACTTTGAAGTAACAATGATGACGGATACTGGTTGTAAGTACATCTTCAATTTCTTAATCATAACTTATTTATTTGTTTTAGAGGTGCCATCTTTATATTTAATTAACCATCTCACATTTCACATTGATTTGGATGGAAACATGAATGCATTGACTTGTGCGCATTGAATGCATGCACCCAAGCTGGTTCTTAGAATCTTAGCTAATCTGTTCTGTAAGACCAAAAGCTTGCAGGCTAAGTATTCTATATATTGCTTTTGGATATGCTCTTAACTTTTTGCATTCGGATACGCTGCTCAGTTCGGTTTGAAGGCATTCTTTGATTTCTATATTCCTGTATGTATAGTTGCTTTTCTTGTATTTTTAATGTCTTCGACTTGTGCAGTCACTTCTTGCAGCATCGGGATCTATCTGATTTTTCTCAATATATATTTGTACAAAGTAACTTCACTAACATTCATACCTTTTATCTTGCTAACGCATGTTTTTCTCCAAAGTTACCTTCACCAAAGTTGTGCTTTTATGTTTCATCAAATATTTTTTAAACTAGTACTAGTATCTATTATATATACTATATAGAGGGGTGTTTGTTATCAATAGGATTAATTATGTGCTATTTACTAACAACAGTAGAGGTACGACTGGATTTAGAACAAATATTTTCTATCTGCTTCCATGTTTGAAGTTGTTTTGATAACATAATTAATTAGGTGTACGTTTTGAGTGTCTGACTGTAACATGAAAATATGATTATTTTGGAAATCAATAAACAAAATACACCAAAAAGGACAATTTTTTAATAAAAAGTCAAAATTTCAAGTGTCAAATCATAGTAAATAAGTGTTTTTTTTTTTTTTTTTTTTTTTTTTTTTTTTTTTTTTTTTTTTTTTTTTGCAGTTGGTATGAACCAGATTGAATATGTTTGTTATGTAGCATGTGTTCAATCTTGCAGGAGAAACCTTAAATTAAGTTGTTTTGTTCGGTTGCAATTGTAAACACCTTTCTGTTGCCCAAGTATATATAGCATGTTGTCATCGTTTTTATGGTGTTTTTTTATTAGCAAGTTACCATGTTGAGACTAAATTATGGTTCACCATCTGTGTTCCTCCTGGACTCTGCAGTCCATATGATTTCTGACGCAGGGATGCTGATGTGTACAACAACAGATATGCCACTCTTATGTGGAGGCATGGAAGAACTTTGCCATTCCAAGTAAATTTCATATATTCTAATTTATGTATATCAATTGTTGGATTATAGCCTTGACTTTGCTGTTTCAGGTTGCCAGCATGTTATTATTTGATGGATAGTGGTAGAGATTATAGTTATATATAGAGTATCAGCTTAATTTGTTTTGAAGTAACCATTATAAACTTAAGTTTTTATTTCCCTCAACAAATTTGACTTTCTGAACAGCAGTGATTGTTGAAAACCTGGATATATGCTTCTTTCTTGAAACAATCATTACTCTGTTTTCCAAAATTGATATCGACTTGATAACATCTGGAGTTAAGGCTGTGCAAGCAAATGGATCTTTTAAACAACCCTGGATGATTGATGGTGCTCGATTTATACACAAGTAAGTTTCCACTTATATTGCAATTATCTTATTATTGGCTTTGTTTTTGCACAACTTAAATAATGAAGGTAAGGAGTAAGGTTCCATGTTTTCATGCATGCAATACACATTCACTTTTTGGTGTTGGATAAAACTTCTTTGTGTGACTGTTCTTTTTTCTTTTTTTTTTTTTTGCAGCCTTCAACATGTATGATTAATTGTACAATGGACATGTTAATATAGAATGACTAGATGAGGTCTTCAAAGTTGGTCACGTATGTTTATGAGAGAACCAGGGCTGGCTCAACCATTTTGGTGGCCTAAAGCAAATTAAATTGGGTTCGAGACAAAAATTGGGCTGGTTGGGTTGGGTTTGGTTTGGTTTGGTTGTGTAAAGGGTCAAATTGGGTTCAAGTCAAAATAGGCAGCTTTTATAAAAAAAATGTGAAATGAATCAGGTTTGGGTCAAAACGGGTTGGGTCAGAACAGGTTCGCGTGCTATATTCGTTTTATGGCGCTTAGTGGCAGCGGTGGAGGTTACCCTTCTTGCTTATACATGATTTTCCTGTGTAGGTTTTTGATTATTATTTAAAAATTGTCATGGTGCAGGTATTCTACAGGTAAAAGGGATGCTTATATACTCTGTTCATCAGTCTCTCGGTTGCCTTATGTGGAATTAGAGTTCTTGCTGATTGCTATCTGCTGTTCTATGTTTGAGATTCGCTTACTTAAGTAGCTCAACTCAACTTAACGGTCAAAAGATAGAAGTCAAATTCTTGTGGTCAATGGTCATGTTTATGGGAGTTATTGGGTTAAAGTTTGCTACGAAAATATCTAATAAAACTGTCATTAGACAGAGTTTTGATTACCATATATATATGAAACTAGCGGGATTATCCGCACTCTGCAACGGGCTTTCAGTTTGTATCGGTTTCGTTCGGTTCAGTACTAACACTCAATACATTTTTATCTCAAACCTCTTTGTAACCTTAGATTGCACCTTTAGAAACCTTTTTTCTTGCCAAAAACGGTTTTCAGTGACCGGAGACTAACGGCGTTAGGGTTCTGTTAGTCAGGGTCCATTGGTGGCGAATATGTCAATAGTTGGGACTGTCAGTGGTTACTTTTGAAGTTGGGACTGTTGGCAGCCAACAACGAATAGTTGGGATTATTAAAATCCAATATTCCATAAGTAAAAATGAATTCAAATTTTTTCCCGTTGCGTATTTATCAAAACAGGTACCAACCGATTGCTCGCACACCCGGAACATCAAAAATCCGGGTTGTAACACCCAGCCAGCTCACTTCTTAATGTCCCATAGCCCAAAATAAAATGAAAACGAACACCCCAAATTCACTTTTCTTTTATGGTAACTATTTTTTTTTTGTTACCATGAGTAACCCCGACGGAATTTGTGGTACTTATTTTCTTATTAATTTGTAGATTCTTAATCGATGTTGAGATTTGAGTCATTGTTTATATATAAAAACTGGATATTTAAGTGTTTATATTTTTATAAATCGTTTTACCAATATCTTTCCACTTTTAACTTATGCATTATATTGGGTATGGTTGGTTGGTTGATTGGTTTTAACTTATGCATTACAAAGACAATGAAGCATAAGAAGCTCATAACTTATACTATACGACACACACGTTTATTATAGGTGGGGAAACATGGATATGGTTAGGAGGGTGCAAAATTATCCGTAACCGAGAAAAACCTAACTCCAAACCATATTCACAACCAAAAAAAAAAACAAAACAAAATCTTTTTCATAACCGTAACCGTATAGTATCCAAATGTTATTCGGTGTTTGGTTCGGTTATCAGTACCACAAATCTTGCTTATTTAGATAAATGAACCAAATTCAATTGCGTACAACAAATTATAACTATAACTGCTTTAATCGTTCAATCGTTTATAGATTTAGTTGGTTGAATTTGGTTTGATTAGACACATTTCTATAGCCGAGTAAACACCTTTAGCTATTAGTTGCATAAAACATCAACACCAACTTCTATTAATACGAATTTTATAGCATATTAGGCTATAGGGTGTGGGGGTCATTATTGGGACATGATTTGCCACCTAGGAACATGAATAGAAGGTTACACCACCCCCTTGATTGATCCACCATGGTTTGCATGGATTAAACCATGACAACCATGGTCCTCCTTTCCATATTTCAACTAATCATTTCCTTTTTCTTTTAGACAAAGATAAATTAAAATAAATAAGGGGCTAGTGGTTTGGGTCATGACCACACCCTTAGGGTATTGGTTTTGGATAGTGGATTAGGGGTGGATTACATGGCACTAACATAGAGGGTCATGGTGGTCATGAGGGTCATGACCACACCCTATAGCCTTAGCATGCATCTTCTTTTGAGTGAATATATGCTGATTGTGTTTAGCTTATTGAATAAGTATTAAAAATTCATCATAAAAGCTACAATTGATTATATTTAGGAAAATTGGTTTTTAATAAACCAACCTTTGCCCCATTGGTAAATAATAATCATACCTACAGAATTGGTAATTAATAATCCTACGTTTCAATATGTTGGTACTCAATGGACCTCCGTTAGTTTTTTTTAACTGAAGTTAGTTTTTAAGTTTTATTTATTACACAAACAGTCCCTGTAGTTATAAAAAAATCATAAAAATAAAAAAAAATCATAAAAATTAAAAAAATATCAAAAAAATTCTAAAAAAATCAAAAAAATCATAAAAAATCATAAAAATTCTAAAAAACATAAAAATCCTAAAAAAATAAAAAAAACTCTAAAAAATCATAAAAATCCTAAAAAAATCAAAAAAATTCTAAAAAATCCAAAAAATTCAAAAAAATAAAAAAAACTCTAAAAAATAAAAAAATTCAAAAAAAGCAAACGTTTCGACGCGAACCGTTTCGACGCGAACCGTTTCGAACCGTACCGTTCCGACCCGGACCGTTTCGACCCGGACCGTTTCGACCCGTACCGTTTCGACCCGTACCGTTTCGACGTGTACCGTTTCGACCCGAACCGTTTCGACCCGAACCGTTTCGACCCGAACCGTTTCGAACCGTACCGTTTCGACCCGGACCGTTTCGACCCGGACCGTTTCGACCCGTACCGTTTCGACGCGTACCGTTTCGACCCGGACCGTTTTCGAAAACGGTGGTGGTGGTGGCGGTGCTGTGGTGGTGGTGGTGGTGGTGGTGGCGGTGCGGTGGTGGTGGTGGCGGTGGTGGCGGTGCTGTGGTGGTGGTGGTGGTGGCGGTACTGTGGTGGTGGTGGTGGCAGTGCTGTGGTGGTGGTGGTGGTGGTGGTGGCGGTGCGGTGGTGGTGGTGGTGGCGGTGCTGTGGTGGTGGTGGTGGCGGCGGTGCTGTGGTGGTGGTGGTGGCGGCGGTGCTTTGGTGGTGGTGGTAGTGGTAGTGGTGGTGGTGCAAACCTCAGGGACCATTTTGGCTATTAACTCATAGTTAAAACTAGTAAATTATAACTACAGGGACTGTTTGTGTAATAAATAAAACTTAAAAACTAACTTCAGTTAAAAAAACTAACGGAGGTCCATTGTGTACCAACATATTGAAACGTAGGATTATTAATTACCAATTCTGTAGGTAGGATTATTATTTACCAATGGGGCAAAGGTTGGTTTATCAAAAACCAATTTTCCTTATATTTATATATTAATTTTAGTTGTTAATTACAAGTGGACTTATATTCAAACATCAAGGAGTGCTTTTTCTTTTCACACCTTGGTCAAATCATCATAAAAGCTATAATTTTTTTTTTGAGTTAACTGCTATTTTCGTCCCTGTGGTTTGGTCACTTTGGCCATTTCAGTTCATTTTTCAAAAATGCGTCATTTTCCTCCCCGACGTTCTTGAAAGGTGCCATTTCAGTCCAAAAATCATAACCCAGTTAAGTCGGTTTGTAAATAAGGACTGATTGTGTAAATTTGTAACATAAAGGACCATTTAAGTAAAATGTATAAATATTAATATAATTATAAAATATATATAATATATATATATATATAATGCATACACACCACTAGGGGTGCAAACGAGCCGAGCCGAGCCCGAGCTTGACCAGGCTCGAGCTCGAGCTCGATTAACTTATGAGAGCTCGAGCTCGAGCTCGATTCGAGCTTTGTTTTCAAAGCTCGAGCTTGGCTCGTTTGTATTTCCTCAAGCTCGAGCTCGGGTCGGGCTCGGCTCGTTTATTATCTATTAATGAGTATATTAAACAAAAATAATATAAATAATAGACTTTTTAGGCTCGCGAGCTCGATAAGTGAAGCTTGGGCTCGAGCTCGTTTACTAAATAAGCTTATTTTTAGGTTCGAGGTCGGCTTGTAAACGAATTTAAATAAGCTCGGCTCGACTCGGCTCGTTTACACTAAGGCTCGATAAGGCTCGACGAGCCTAACGAGCTCCACATGTGAGGCTCGAGCTCGGGCTCGATAAACAAACGAGCTTTGTTTTGAGGCTCAAGCTCGGCTCGGGCTCGATAAGGCTCGGCTCGTTTCGAGCTTTTTCTCGAGCCGATCTCGAGTAGCTCACGAGCCTCTCGGCTCGTTTGCACCCCTACACACCACCGCCGCCGGAACCGGAGCTCCGGTGGTCACCACCGCCGCCGGAACCGGAGCTCCGGTGGTCACCGCCGCCGTCGGAACCACCACTCTCTCTCTACTCTCTCTCTATGCTCTGCAATCACCACCACCATCATCAGACCAACACCACTCTCTCTCTACTCTCTCTCTATGCTCTGGTGACCACCGGAGAAGAACCTGCAAGTGACCAGAACGTCGGAGACGTATGGGGTTCGCAACGGGATTCACACATTCACCATACCTTTTCGCTCAAACCGCATACTCATCGGAGTTCCTGTGATCCGCCGGAGAAAACCTGCACATCGCCGGTTAAACGGAGCTCGAAGCACAAGGGTTCACGTCCACAGTCGGCTCGACTCGTTACGTTCGGTATACCTTTCTTATTTTTCATTCGTTTAATCCTCTGCTTGAATGCAATAAATCTTTTTTTATATATATATAAGCAATTCATATAAACTGTAAACCCGATTAACAGTAGAATGTTCTCTTCTTATGAAGAAGAAGGTAGTAGCGCGTTTCTTGTTAATTGATATAATTGATATAAACATTTCTAAACACAGAAAGCATAAATTGTAATTTTTGATTCGACGCGAGTCAACATATCCGGAGCTCCGGTGATTGCAGAGCATAGAGAGAGAGTAGAGAGAGAGTGGTGGTTCCGGCGGCGGCGGTGACCACCGGAGCTCCGGTTCCGGCGGCGGCGGTGACCACCGGAGCTCCGGTTCCGGCGGCGGTGGTGTGTATACATTATATATATATATATATTATATATATATTTTATAATTATATTAATATTTATACATTTTACTTAAATGGTCCTTTATGTTACAAATTTACACAATCAGTCCTTATTTACAAACCGACTTAACTGGGTTATGACTTTTGGACTGAAATGGCACCTTTCCAGAACGTCGGGGAGGAATATGGCGCATTTTTGAAAAATGGACTGAAATGGCCAAAGTGACCAAACCACAGGGACGAAAATGGCAGTTAACTCTTTTTTTTTGAACGGCAAATTTTGGATCACTGACGGACCACTGGAGTATCATCATGCCACCAGCAGAACCACCCGATCATATCTATCTCCACTAGGCAATAATACCTATACACCAATTCAGGAGGAAACCCAATAAATCTGGGAAAAACCCCCTTTGCGGGAATCGAACCCATGACCTAATAGCCTTATCCCACCACCAAGATACCACTAGGCTATAATGTCATGGGTTAAAAGCTATAATTGATTATATTTATATATTAATTTTAGTTGTTAATTACAAGTGGACTTATATTCAAACATCAAGAAGTGTTTTTTCCTTTCACACCTTGGTCAAATAATGTTATTATATTTGAAAATAAAATATTTTATTTTTCAATTGTTTATTTGTTTTTTTTTTTTTTTTTTTTTTTTTGTAAGGAAAACTTCATTAAAACACGACCAACCCGAAAAAACCGGGAGGCCAACACAACACCACTATACAAATTTACACCAATCAGCCCACGAAAAATCTATACATTTAGATCTATTCTTAAACCAGAGAAACCCTAACGATTTAATCGAACAAAAAACCTCTTCCGGATTAGGACTTTTATCGCCAAACACCAAATCGTTCCTTGCTTTCCATATCAACCAACACGCAATCAACACAATGCCCTGATACGCCAACTTTTTCTTACCTACCAACCCACAAAAATTATGAGCATTTAAAACGTCTTTAAACGAAAACGCCACGAGGTGAGGAACCTTGCACCACAAACTGATCTTGGCCCAGATAACCGAAGCAAACCCACAAGCAGTGAAAAGATGAGCTGCCGTCTTGTCCCCAAAGTCGCATAACGGACACGTCACTTCCCCAACCTGGATGTTTCTCTTGATAAGCTCAACCCTTGTAGGCAATCTCTCCATCACTGCCCTCCATGCAAAAATATTACATTTGAGAGGAGTCCACCTACACCAATCCCATCTGAACATGCTGTTGTCAACCTCCTCAGAACTCACGAGAACGAAAGCAGAGTGAACCGAGAAGCTGCCAGAATCATTGGGCAGCCACCTCCACTGATCGCAACCATCCGAAAGAACAACATCACGGAGACATGTGCACAGCGCTGACCATTCGGCCAAGGCAGTTCTGTTATCAGGAGGATATTTCCACCGCCAAGCTGCCGAGGGATTGAAAAAAGGACTGATAATCCGGTCCCGAACGCAACAGTTCTTCTCAACCTCCAACTCAAAAAGATTAGGGAAACAGTATCTGAGAGGATCCTTTTGCAGCCATGGATCCAACCAGAAGGCGACCTTCCTCCCGTCTCCTACCTCTACTCTCGTAAAATGCCTGAACCGCTCCGGCCCCATAATCGGCCTGTCCACCACTTTCACTATGTTACCCCACACCCCACCGAGAGCAGCTTTAACCGGTAAAAAATTCCAAGATCTGCTGTGCGAGTGAATAGCCGATACAACTTTAGCCCACAAAGAGTTACATTCCACTTTAAATCTCCACGCCCACTTAAACAAGAGAGCACTATTTACGTGGCCAAGCTTACGAATACCAAGCCCTCCCGATTTGATAGGAGAAGTCACACACTCCCAAGAAACCCAACACGTCTTCCTATCCGCACCAGAACCACCCCACAAAAACTTCCTCATAATTGCTTCCAGCTGATTGATAACACCAACCGGCACTTTGAAAAGAGAGAAAAAATAAATCGGAAGGCTTTGCAAAACAGACTTTATAAGAGTGACCCTCCCCCCGATCGATAAAACCGAAGCTTTCCAGAGCGACAACCTGGCTTCAAATAAGTCAATCACTGAACTCCAATTCGAAATCCGATTCATGTTAGCCCCCACCGGAAGCCCAAGATACTTAAAGGGAAACTGTTCGGCCTTACACCCAATTTCTGTCGCTAACTCGACCACCTCCGAGTCCGCCACACCGATACCGATTAAACTTGACTTAACCAAATTAATATTAAGCCCTGAGCAAATACGGAAGCACCGGAGGATTCTGACCACATTAAGGATGCTTTCCTTCGACCAAACCCCGAAAACAAGGGCGTCATCGGCAAAGAAAAGGTGAGACAAGATCGGCCCGTTGTTCGGTAGTTCAACCCCTTCCACCAAACCCAGCTCAACGGCCTTAGAGAAGCAGGCCGTAAGAGCCTCCATGACCAACAAAAAAAGGAAAGGAGATAAGGGGTCCCCTTGCCGCATACCCTTATGGCATTGGAAATCGAAAGTTGGCGACCCATTAACAAGAACCGCCGCCCTAGCCGAGGATAAAATCCCTAACACCCACCTACGCCAACGCTGAGGAAAACCCATCTGAGACATCACCGAGTCAACAAAACCCCAATTCACGTTGTCATAGGCTTTCTCGAAATCAAGTTTGAAAAGAAACGCCTTCTTTTTTTTCTTCTTCAACCAATTCACAGTCTCACTAATAATTAAGGGGCCATCAAGAATGAATTTCCCTTTGAGAAAAGCCGATTGATTATCTGAGATAACCGAAGCGATCACTTTCTTCAAGCGATTGGCAAGGACTTTGGAAATGACTTTATTAATGGCTCCAACCAAGCTAATGGGCCGAAAATCATTGAGATCGGACGGGTCCCGAACCTTCGGAATAAGCGTTAAAAACGAAGTCGCACATCCCCTACTAACGGAGCCGCTAAAGAAAAACTCGTTCAAAACTTTAACGAAATCGCCCTCGAACACATCCCAGAAGTGCTTGAGAAATTTGAAATTCAACCCATCGGGCCCGGGTGCCCGATTACTACAACAATCCCAAACAGCCACCTTCAATTCATCTACAGAAAATTCCGACTCCAGCCAACTACCATCCTCTTGACTCAACCGTTTAAGAAGACCACAAAACAACGACGGACGCTCCCTAACATCCTCTTTGAACTTGCCCCGAAAAAACTCGAACACAAATTTCTTGATGAGAGAAGGTTTAGAACACCAAGACCCGTTGATGTGTAAACCATGAATCGAGTTGCTAGCCTTCCTGCAATTGATCATGGAATGAAAAAAACTCGAGTTTTCGTCTCCCTCTTTAGCCCATCTAACCCTCGATCTCTGTTTCAGATCCTTCGTTTTATTCTCTTCTCTCTCCTTAATGCGAAGAAGATTCTCAGCCAAAACCCACTCCTCCTCCTCAGCTAAGTCCCTAACTTCCAACAATTTCTCTAACTCCTCGATTTCTTCTTTCGCAATAGCCTCTAATTCCCCTTCTTTCTTTATCATATCATCCCACCAAGCCTTGACACGCGACCTAATCCATTCGAATTTTTTCAACAAACATAAGTCAGCAGGCCCAGAACCCGAAAAAGAACTAGCCGCTTCTCTAACCGTCGAATCGAACCCCGGCCGACCAAACCACGAGTTAAAGACTCTAAAAGGCTTAGGCCCGAAGTTGGACTCCTTGGTAATCAACACAATTGGGCTGTGGTCCGAAAACATCCTTGGTAAGGCTCTCACGCAGGCGTTTGGCCATAAACCAAAAAACCCTGAGCAAACCAGAAAACGATCAATTTTGCAACACTTCTTTCCATAATCCGCCCATCTAGTAAACTTCCTGTCTTTTATCCCATACTCCAACAACCCTCCATTAAAAATAAAAGAATTAAAGTGTCTAGCACAAGAGGCGTTGAAGCGAGTGTTAAGTCTTTCCTCCGGGACCCTGACCGCATTGAAGTCCCCAAGGAAAATCCACAAACCCGATGAGGCCTCCATTAAACCCAGAAGACGATCCCAAAGAATTTTTTTCCCTTGAACGTCCTGAGGAGCATAAATATTGACGATGTTAATCTGTTGACCGCTCCCTTTGATCTTACCGTTAACAACCAAGAAATTTATATCCTTAATGGAACTATTAACATCGAGTAACTTATTATCCCACATACTAACCAACCCACCAGACAAGCCACTCGAATCCACCCACTCCATACCGAAATCTTTACCACCCCAGAATCTGGCGAGAACCCCAACATTCATAGCACCACACTTAGTTTCTTGGAAAGCCGCAAACGAGATCCCGAATTTAACCTTAATCCCTTTCACCCATCTAGCTTTCTCATCCCCCTCCCCCCCAACCCTCTCAAATTGATGGATAAAAAATTCATCCCTTAACCGCATTAATACCTTTACCCAATAAATCCTTCCTCACAAGATCCACACTGTTACCTAAATCCATACCCAACAGAACCCCCACATGAACAGTTTTACTTACCTCCTGGTCGATTGGTCCCCCCTCGTACCTGGACGCTCCCTCCGACTCATTATTGCCAGGATCCGACGAGCCGTTAACCCTTTGGGCGTGGCCCTCCGACGAGACCGTCTTCGTGACCCCATCGTTGATATCGACCGGATTCCCTTCTGAATTCAGAGGCTGATTAAGATTGACAGTAGCGGCCGTAGACTGACAATCAACCCTGATAGATTTTTTATCTTTCATTTGCTTCAGAAGGTTGTCCAAAGAAAACGGATCACTGTCCTCCACCTCTTGGGCCTTCTCACTACTCTCACCCACTTGGGCCCTGCTCCTTTTCTTGGGCCTACCTTTCTCAGTGGAGTCCATTAACCCACTAGGACTGCCCACAAAAGCCGTGCCCAAATTTCTAGACCCGCCCTTCCTAACTCTTTTTGACTTCCTTCCTGCCTTGAAAAAATGAATACCCCCATTCTTTAATCCAGAGTCATTGGGAACATTCCCTGCACCGGGGTCCACAAAAGACTGCCAATTAATACGCACCTCATTGGGACCCTCCCCGGAGCCGACTTTTCTGGAGAGAGAAGGAATCGGTTCGTCTACCCCACCCGCCCCTTCTCCCATGCAAACCTCTTCGTCTTCTACGTGAACGTCCCCTGAAAAACCCGGGTCAACCGGCCTACCCACCGGCGACGCCACAAACGGAGAAGAACCTGACGGACTAACTTCGATCGCCGCCCCTAAGCAGTCCGGAACCCAAACATCTAACTCCTCTTCAACCAGAATCCTGAAGCTTCTATTCTTCCATCTGATCACCACAAACTCTTTGATTCTGTCCACCTCGCCGACTAGCACTCCAACCCTACCCAATGACAGATCCTTCTCAACCCCAAAAGACTTTGGAACGTGTAAAACTTTCCCAAACTCCTCTCCGACCATCTTAACCACATCCGAGTCAACTAAGTGCAAGGGGACCCCTAAAAGCCTAAGCCATGCCACACGCTCAAACGGCATGGATTGACCCTCCCATGCTGCCAACTTCGAAAACCAGGGCCCCCATACATCCCTGGCTTCAAGAAAGTTTTTTGCTTCGACCTCATTACCAAGAGTGATTAAGATAGACAGTCCCCCCCAGATATTGAAGTTTAGTGAAGCTCACTTTAGCAATACGCAGAAGTCGATCAAGATCAACCAATGTCTCCAGGTTAACCGTCTTGGCCATAACCGCTACCCCCCACAAATCCCTGAAAGCAGCCGTCCTATCAGGCACCACAACAGACTTCCGTCCACCACCGCTATTATCCATAAAACTGCACCCAGCCTCCTTGGTTGATCCCTCCACCTTCCCTTTACCCAATACTTCGCTATAAGATCTGCTATCTCTGTGAATAAACTGCCTCGCATAGTCATGACGAACCTGGTGAGGTTTATGGACTGAGGCATCAACAGGCACTCCCCCAACACTGTTATCGAAAGAGAACCTGGCAATGTTGACGATCAACTTGCAACCTCCCAGCTTAATCCCCTTTAGAGCCTTTTCCAGTTCCGATCTGTCTTTAACATCCTTAAAGCTAGCGAACCCGAACCTGCGTCCATCCTTATCCCTTTTCTTAGCCACGAACGTACCAGAAACCTCCCCAAAACTGGCCACCCCACACTTCAATTCCCACGGCGTACATCCTTCCGGAAGATTGGTGATAAAGAACTTCGTAATATTACCACTACCGCGGGGCCGGGAGCCCCCGTCCATACTGAACACCGATACCGCCCACCCACAACCAGCTAACAATCTCGATATGCAGGAGCCAATACTGACTACACCACAAACTCAGGCTGTTATACCGGTTGGGAGAACAATCAACGGATGAGAGACAAAGCAGCTAACGACTAAAACGGAGGGGTAAGGGAAGAACCGGCAACACCGACGAACTCGAAACCGGCTAACAAATCTCGATATGAGGGGAACGTGACGAGAATCCCCACAAGTTCAGGCTGTTATACCGGAAAGGAGGACGGCCGGCGGCGATTGGCGATTAGGGTTTCTTTGGATGTATTTAACAATACCCTTTTGAAGTCTAGGTGTACACCTCACCTTGGATTTATTTGTTAATGTCGATCTTTCCTCTTCCTTTGGGTTTCTTTGGGTTTATTTGTTAATGTCAATCTTTCCTCTTCCTTTCACATCAAACCCACCTTCCCATATTTATGGTATTAATTTATATCGATAACTCTAACTCTGAAACCTAAATCACACATTTGTTAAATATCACACCAAATGGTATTAACTTATATCGATAACTCTAACTCTAAACCTAAATCACAAATTCGTTAAACACATTGTAAAAATCTTATTTAGAGAGAAGAAAAACAAAATTAAGAAGTCTTGGAAGAATGAAGAAAATATGCAAAATTGGCCAATACTACGCCCAACTTTCAAGTTGGCTCCCACGACCCTCTACTTAACATTTAGGTGGCAGTGTCACCCCTTCGTTAAATAATCACTAACTCAGTTAGGTTTCTAATCCTATGTGGCAAGGAACTTGTGAGGTGGACAGCCTACATGGCAAGGGACTTGTGAGGTGGACTCACCTATCTTCAACAACGATCCAGCTGCAAAGAAATCGTTCATTTCCTTCTCAATTTCTCTCTCATCTATCTTTCTGATCAACCGATTTCCATATTAATCCCCAATCACTCTCACAAATCCCCAAACCCTAGTCCTCACTACACCTTTAACGAATTCAAATCAATCACATCTATTACAGCAGTTTGGTCGTTGTTATATTCCGATTTTGTTCTGAACGAGTTGCTGTGAAGTTCCTGAACGAAATTGCGATTCATCGGTTGAGTAATTGAGGTTTTGATCTGGTATTTCATGTTTTTTAGGGTTAGTTCGTAGTAAATTCAGTTAAACCAGTTTATTATACACATACAATTGATTATATGTATCTAATTTGTGCTAGACTTCAATGTTACAATACCTAGGGTTTAAAGTTACTACTTATTCCAACATCCAGGGACTTTTGTAGAAGAACTGGGTGCTAATCAGTCCCGGCAACGACCGTCAGCTGCGGCCAGTACGGGACTATGGTCATTTCTTAGACCTAACCCTCCTAAACCGTATTCTTTACAATATTTACCACAAATGGACTTTGCTTTTCGCCACACAACCTATCACGCGCACCATCAGCCACCGGAGGCATCGACAAGCCCATCGACGCCGGCTGTGCAACCTCCGTTGCCACCGCCGTCGTCATTAGAAGAGCCGGAGTATCTAGCGAGGTATCTTGTGGTTAAGCACCCGTGGTGTGGACGCTAAAAGAGGATATTGTGCATATCGAATCATGCTATAGTGACTTTGGATCCTGCAACGTTGTCGGTTGAAGAGTGATGTGCAGATGTCGGTGATTTGAGGATTCCTGTAACTTGTCCTCTGCAATTTGGAGAATATGGTTTTGTGTTGAATTAGGGTTTTTATTATGTTTAGGGTGAGTCCACGTAGGCTGTCCACCTCACAAGTTCCTTGCCACATAGGATTAGAAACCTAACTGAGTTAGTGATTATTTAACGAAGGGGTGACACTGCCACCTAAATGTTAAGTAGAGGGTGGTGGGAGCCAACTTGAAAGTTGGGCGTGGTATTGGCCAATTTTGCATAGTTTAGGGTGATACAGTCAATTTCCCCTATAAAGTATGGCATGTGTCCATCACGTACCAAGTAAAATATTCATGCACAATGTAATTTATTTTCTCTTGTTATTTATTATAAAACGATTATATAAATATATAAGAAGTTTCGTGTAAATACTTCAATTGTTCGAATATCAAAAGACTATAAGTTAAGTTGACCTTGACTTCTCATAGCTTACTCCCATATATAAACACACACATATGACATACCATCTAAACTCATCACACCCCACATCACCGGAAAACCTTCCTCTCCGGGTAAAAATGAACAGGGCCGGCCCTGAGGGTGGGCGGGGAGGACCACCGGCCAGGGCCCGATATTTCGGAGGGCACACTTTTTTTAGAAAAAACCCGATATGTATATGTAAAAATTTCTTTTTTAATAGGGTATACCTATACAAACACCAACATGGGCACACTTACAAAACTATTCTTATGCTTTAGATTAGTTATTAGCCCATTGACATTAGGTTTAGACCTTTATTGAGCCCAATACCTAATTTCGTTAAGGCCTAAGGGCACGTCTTTTTGAAGCTCGAACAGGGTACACGAATTCTCAGGGCCGGCCCTGAAAATGAATTACAGCGGCTCCTCACCAACTCTCTCAGCTACATTCGAACGTTCCGCCAGCATCGATCCCACGAAGCACGTAAGCTACGCTCCCGAGCCAACAGCTCCAACCGTCTCATCTGTTCTTAACGGACACTCCGAACCTCAGTTGACTGCAACCAGTCAGCACTGGGTGCCTCCGGTACAGTCAGATGTACGCCCATTAATGAAGTCAACCAATCTAATTAGCGATCGTGGGATGAGTTCAACCAATTCCAGTGGTCAAGCACCGGGGCTTTCAGGTGCTGTGCACAATATCATGTCTGCGAATGAAGTCACCAGCAAGGTTGCTAGTGAAGCAAAAGCGCCCACAATGACCGGTGTTGCAGAACGAGATCGGAGTAACAAGGGAGAATCCGATGAAGCTGAGGCGGATAATGATAATGAACAGGACCTTGTCGGGGTTAGTATGGTTGGAAAGAAGTTCAAGCCGGTTAACCCGGAGGCATACGATGTGGAGGATGATGATGAATATTAGATGATCCATCTTCCTGATTTTAATTTGTGTTATTTGTTTGCTTTAAATGTGAGATCAAAAGAAAATTCATATTTGTATTTCCCTTTAATTTATTGAATATCTTTCATGAATGTGTTTTAAGTTTTAAATATGTTTAATTGTTTGACACAGAAAATTGTTGTTTTTGTAAACGTTTGAATAATAATTTTTATGGGAACAATTCTGACATGTTATACGAGTCATATGATATGTAAGTAGTGTCAACGTAGAATGTTGTATCTGATATTACCGTAATCGAAGCTCATTTCTTATGCATTACAATGACATTGAAGCTCATAACTTACTCTGCAGGGGCGTGCATTATTATCCGTAATTGAAAAACACCTAAATCCGAAACTGTATCGAAAAAATAAACCGAAATCAATTTGGATTATTCTGTTCAGTTCCTAACCTTAGCTGAATTGCTTATTCGGTTTTCGGTTTGCTTATCAGCTCCTCAAATCTTGCTTATCCAATCAGGTAAAACAAAACTGGTTTAGTCATTTATTGGTTTAATCGGTTGAAGTTGAATTCAGTTCGGTTAGACACATTTCTATCATTTATCGGTTTAATCGGTTGAAATTGAATTTGGTTCGGTTAGACACATTTCTAGTTCTGATTGGTTCCGTTATCGGTTAGGCCCGAAAAAGTTTCTAAACCCAATAAACGGATATCCGAACCAATGAACATCCCTAGATATAGTGGGAGAGAGAAATAAGGCTCCAGGCATGTATATACGCAGTTCTTTACTTCAAATTGGTTATTTATTGGACGATGTCCGTCTGACGACCACAATCGAAGTTTGATTCTGTAATGTGCTTTTAGACTTCTTAGTTGTTTGTTTTCCCACTCATAAGGGCTTTATACAAATTGATCTTGTAGTAAATTTTGACACGTCGAATCATAATGAGAAACAAACAATGCAAAGGAAAGAGATTAAGAAGTTTGAAGGTTGCACCGCCATTGGACTGTGCATATGTGCATTGGCTTGCCAAAGATTTGGAAAGAATTCATGGCCATGTTCCCGCAAAACCTCGTACGGTAAAGCCACCAGACCATTAAATCGAATACATGCGGATGCACGGATGGGAAGATCTGGACCTAAATGATCCTGACCTCACACATTTGTTCAATTAACAATAACGGTTGAATTCAGTTTTGGGTGTACATTCATCATGACATGTAGAATTCTGTTTTCTAAAGTTCAAATACTGTTTTTTTCTTATTACTGAAAATTGGATTACTATTTTTTTTGAAGCAGCCGCTTATTTTGACTTGAAATGAACTGAATCACTCAGTTTTGGGCTAGTTAGTTGCTGACTTTGTTTCACTTTGTTCAACAAAATTTGCATTTTAGTTTTTCAGATTAGGGCCGGCAATTTCTTGATACAACACAACACCACAATACAAATCCATTACAAGTCTAAACAGGTTCGGGTTAGTGAGTACTGAGTAGTGTAAAGTCTAAACAGGTTCGGGTGAGTCTTGTGTCAACTATGTGAACACGTTTAGCTAAACGGGTCAACACCAGGTTGTGTTGACCCAGTTTGCAGAAACCCTCCAATGACAAGACATGATGTTATTTTTTGTTAGGCATTACGTCGAACAACTTCACTGCATTATTGCACTCACTAATCTTCACGTCCTTCATTGCCCTCATCACTTCCGCTATAGGGCCTGTATGGATGTCCAAGATCAGACCGCACACACCAGCCCTCTGTGACCCTTTTATTTCTTGGTCTTTTATATCATAATTTTTGTTAAATTATATTAGCACTTAAACAGTTAAAGATAAAGCATAACATGAAAACCCATTTTCAAATTACTTTGTTTACATGTATATGTTTGTTTCAGTGCTCTCTACAGCTTCAACTTGACACCGAAACTTTACAATCCACTAAAAAGTCAAAAGTCAACTCTGGGAAGTCAACTGCAGCAACATCTGACATTTTCCAGCCTACATCTTTTATGACACTAGTGGCACCTGATAATACATCATGTATGTTCTTGAGCCCCATGTATTTGCCTTCTTTTAGTGACATGAGCTGAAGATCTGGGTGAACACTAATATGTAATCTTATATGCATGCACACCACGTGTTTGATAAAAGTCCTGTGTGAGTTTTTGCTAAATAGACTTTCCCTGTATTTTGTTGTATCGTTGTGTGCTTTAAATTTTGTTTCTGTACTTCAATCAGTTTCATGAGATCAAATTACTTGGTTTCACTTAGCATATACAGACGTACAAGAAGAAGAACGCAACCATTGACCGGAACATATAATTTTGTCAAGTTACTTGATTTATTTATTATTAGTTATCGGTTTTATTGACGTTAGTACTTAATAGTAAAGATCATGGTTATATTATGTTCTTCGTTCAATCAACGATGTTATTTATGCTTGTTGGAGATATATGTCTGATGTAATTAAAAGTCAACGTAACCAACTCAGTACGATCCGAAGAGTTACACGTTGGTACACGAATCGTATATGTTCACAAATAGGTGTGTTATTATTTTTGAAATAATAATATTTGAACTCGAGAGACTTAATATTAATTAGATTATTATTGAGAAGGTTATAAGAGTATAATCTCAAGGAGTTTGGTGTAAGTTTGAGTTTTATAAATATAATGTATCAAATATTAGACAATTTGATAAGTGTTATATTATAACTCAAACAAATCATTTTGGCTTCATGTGAAGGCAATTCTAAAAGATTGAAAATGCCCGATCATAATTGCCCACTAGAAGATAATTGCCTATTATATGATGATGTTGGCCACTTGTTGGAAATAATTGCCCATTATATGATGATGTTGGCCACTTGTTGGAAGAGATATAAATTCTTTTATAAGCACATGCCAACAATAGAAGAGAAGGATGAAGCTAAAATAGATGATTCACATCCAGTGCTTTTGCCACCAATAAAAAGAAGGAAACCAAGCTCTTAGTCGTGGCTACCTTTGGGTATCAAGTGCTTGGTTGCGTGAACTTCCTACTAGCGAGGATTCGTTGTAACCCGCGTGTTACAATCCCGGTGTAGTCGTCAAAAGTTGATTACTAAACTCTCTATAGTTGTTTATTTATTTGTTTATACGTGTGTAATCTTGATCCTGATTGGGAATATTTATTAACCGGGTTAATAAATTTAACTATGAGTTTTTATATATAAAATCGGACTTAATGAGTTTTATATATAAACCGCTTCCGCTATTTTGAACCACTGATTCCCAACAGTGGTATCAGAGCCACGGTTACATGCGTATAGATGGTAAAGGATATAAATTTTGATCCATGTTTTATTTGTCTAAAGTTTTTTTTTTTTTTTGACAAAAGATCAAAACTTTTGGTTATCTTTGGATTGTGATGGGAATCGAGCCCTAGGTTACGACCCTTGTCATGGTTGTGTTTGTTGTATTTTATTATTTTATTTTATCTTGGTTTGTATTATTTTGCGGATATTTGGATCCGATGTAATAATTTTATTTTTTTATTTGTATTTTTGGCGGATAATGGATCCGATGTAATAGATAGGATTAGATTAGATTTGTTTTATTGTAATTACAAATCTTATTGTAATCTCAAAAGTACAAGATCAAGATAAAGATAAATATCAAGATAAAGATAAGTGGCGAACAGGTACCATGAAGATAGAGATCGCGGGTCAAGTGGGAGATTTCAATTTTTAGATTTTGAAACCCTTTAGACTAGTTCGTTTCGTTTCTGGCTAAAACGAAACGAGCAACCTACTAGGGGCTCGATTCAATTATTTATTATTGTGTGGTTGTGTTTTATTTATCGTAAATAATATAGATAACCCAAAATTAAATAATTTTTACAATCAAGACAACAGTTTTATTAAAAAAGTTTTATAAAACTGAAAAGTAAATTTAATAAAAGAGTTTTATTAAAATTTAAAACAAGATTATTCGCGATATAACGACCAACATAGTTTAATAGGGTATTTAAAACTATATCGAGTCGAGTGTGGAAAGGAGTTCCTATTATCACGAATCAAATAAAATTGGATTTTATAAACCATTGTATAACTCGCCTCATGCTACGAGTTATTCAAAATATTTTTGATAAATATTAAAATAAATCCCAAATTTTAAATTGATGTTTTATGCCACCCTTAACAAATTAACACTTCATTCTAAATCGAACCCAAATGTTAGTGCCATACCCTGCATCTGGGAGTCCATCATGAAAGAAGGTAATCATTGCGTTTCCTGTGTAACATAGGCCGGTGTTACAGTTAATAGTAAAGGACAAAACATCACTTGTTTGACAAGTAGGCATAGTTGGGGTTAAACATACTTCGCTTTTAAACGAAAACCCCAAATGGAGAGTTGTGTAGTGGACACAATTAACAATCGTTGTTTACCTACATAATCATACCAGTGGATAGTGCTTTAGACAGTTCACTGTGTTTTGATGAATCGGGGTCTCGTCTTAATTGAAAATTTTGTTTTTGGGTCATAAAATTATATTAAGATATCTAAAACATAAAATACTAATTAATTAATTTTGAATTTTGAAGATGTAAAACAAAAACAATTTCTCCCAATTCTCTCTCAAGTCCATCTTAGAGAAGGACAAACTTAACCAATCCAACTTCATGGACTGGCACCGCAATTTGAAAATTGTTCTCAAAGCGGAGAACAAACTGTACGTTCTTGATACGCTACTCCCTGATGAACCCATCAATCAGCAAACTGTTGCATACAGAAGCTATGCAAAGCATTATGATGACTCTATGAAAGTCTCATGTCTGATGCTGGCATCCATGATCCCTGAACTTCAAAAGTCAATGGAGGATATGATGGCATACGAGATGAATGAGCACCTGGTAGAAATGTTCTAACAGAAGGCTCGTCATGAAAGGTTTGATGTGATGAGATCACTCATAACCACTCGTATGCAAGAGGGTACATCAGTTAGCGCTCATGTGCTAAAAATGAAGGCATATGTTGATCACTTGGCTCGTCTGGAATCCCCCTTGAGTGACGAGTTAGCTGGAGATATTATCCTCAACTCATTGCCCAAGTCGTATGATCAGTTCACTATGAACTACAATATGAATGGGATGGAGAAGACACTTGCAGAGCTGCATCAGATGCTCAAAACTACTGAGGTGAATATACCCAGCAAGACTGCACCAGTGCTGATGATCAAGGAGGGTCAGGTCAAGAAACCTAACACCAAGAAAAAGGGCCATCAGGGCAAAGGGAAGGGCAAGGGCAAGGGCAAATCTGTTGCAAACAAGAAGACTCAGAAGGATGCCAAATGTTTTCATTGTAATGAAATTAGGCACTGGAAGAGAAACTGTCCTAAGTATTTGGCTGAACTGAAGCAAGCCAAGGCTTCAGTAGGAGAGTCCTCAGGTATATTTGTTATTGAAATCTTTTCTTTTTCTGGCAAAACATGGGTGTTTGACACAGGATGTGGTTTTCACATTTGTAAAGCTTTGCAGGGGCTAAGAAATATTAAGAAGCTGAAACAGGGTGACTTGGAGGTCCGTGTTGGCAATGGACAAAGAGTTACTGTGAAGGCGATTGGAGAATATGTTCTTTTACTTCCTTCTGGTTTAGAACTTTTTTTTAACAATGTTTATTTTATTCCTAGTGTTACTAGAAATATTGTTTCGGTTTCTGTTTTGCATGGACAAGGTTTTAATTATCGTTTTAATGGTGAATTTATTTCTACTTATTTTAATGATATATTTTACTTTAATGCAAAACCAAACAATGGAATCTATGAGATAGAAATCCAAGACAATAACTTATTATTCAACATCTCTCATAAACGTAATAAGTTAGACTTTAATGATATGTATATGTGGCATTGTAGACTTGGTCACATAAGCGAGGACCGTGTTAAACAACTCAAAACTGCAGGAATATTAGATTCAAAGAGTTCTGAGTCGTTTGGGAAATGCGAATCTTGCTTAAGTGGAAAGTTAACAAACGCACCTTTTTCAAATGTTGGAGAAAGAGCTAATGATCTGTTAGGACTTGTACATACAGATGTATGTGGTCCATTCAGAACAATGTCAAGACATGGAGAAAGATACTTTGTTACATTTACTGATGATTTCAGTAGATATGGTTACGTTTATCTTATGAAGCATAAACATGAAACATTTGAAAAGTTCAAGGAATACCAAAATGAAGTAGAGAATCAGCTAAATAGAACTATTAAGATGCTTCGATCAGATCGGGGCGGTGAATATCTTAGTCAGGAGTTCATTGACCATCTAAAGGATTGTGGAATGGTTTCACAACTCACTCCACCTGGAACACCACAACATAATGGTGTGTCTGAGAGGAGAAATCGAACTCTATTAGATATGATTCGATCTATGATGTGTCGAACAACCCTCCCACGCTCCTTTTGGAGTTACTCTTTAGAAACTGCCGCAAGAATTTTGAATATAGCTTCAACAAAGAAGGTTGACCAAACGCCTTATGAGATATGGCATGGAAAGAAACCTAAAGTATCCTATCTTAAGGTCTGGGGATGTGATGCTTATGTTACTCTAGAATCTTCGGATAAACTAGATCCCAGAGGTGAAAAAGTGGTTTTCGTCGGATACGCAAAAAAGATCGGTTACCTATTCTACCACCCCACTGAAAATAGAGTTTTCACTAAACGCAGAGGCACTTTCTTGGAAGAAGAGCTTCTGGCGCGGGGGATTGGAGAAAACCATGTGGATCTTGAAGAAATTCGAGAATCACAAGTGACTGAATCAAATGTTGAGTCAGAACCAAAAGTAACTGATCCAGTTGTTGAAGTTGAGCCTGAAAGGACTCAAGAAACAACAGAAACACCAAGTGTTCGAAGAAGTATTAGGGATCGTCGTGCACCTGAAAGGTATGACGATATCTTCATAATTGATGAAGCTGAACCTGCTACTTACAAAGCTGCAATCTTGGATTCAGAATCCAAGAAATGGCAAGAAGCCATGAATACAGAGATGCAATCCATGTATGATAACCAGGTCTGGGATTTGGTTGATCTTCCTACCGAATGTCGGACTGTAGGAAACAAATGGATCTTCAAGAAGAAGACCGACATGGATGGAAATGTGCAAACCTACAAAGCAAGGCTTGTAGCAAAAGGGTTCACTCAAACTCAAGGAATTGATTATGAGGAAACCTTTTCGCCAGTAGCCATGCTTAAGTCTATTAGAATTCTGCTTGCTATTGCTGCATATTATGACTATGAGATATGGCAAATGGATGTTAAGACCGCGTTCCTTAATGGACACTTACTTGAAGATGTCTATATGGTTCAACCTGAACGTTTTGTTGATCCAAAGAATCCTAATAAGGTGTGCAAGCTAAATAAATCCATCTATGGATTAAAGCAAGCATCTCGCAGCTGGAATCTCCGTTTTGATCAGAAAATCAAAGAGTTTGGTTTCATTAAAAACGAAGATGAACCATGTGTTTACAAGAAATCTAGTGGGAGCTATATCACTTTTCTTATTCTGTACGTAGATGACATACTAATCATTGGAAACAATATCCCTATGCTAAAAGAAGTTAAGGCTTGGTTGGGTAAATGTTTCGCAATGAAAGATCTTGGTGAAGCCACTTATATTCTAGGAATAAAGATTTATAGAGATAGATCAAAGCGGTTATTAGGTTTAAGTCAAAGTACATATATTGATAAGGTTATACGACGCTTCTCAATGCAAGACTCAAAAAGAAGGATCTTGCCCATGGCACATGGAACCATTCTTGACAGCAAGCACTGTGCAAAGACTGATGAAGAAAAGAAGAAAATGGAAAAGGTTCCATATGCTTCTGCCATTGGTTCTATTATGTACGCCATGTTATGTACTAGACCTGATGTCTCGTATGCTATTAGCATAACGAGTAGATACCAACAGAATCCAGGAGAAAGTCACTGGGCTGCAGTGAAGAACATTCTTAAGTTCTTAAGAAGGACTAAGGACATGTTCTTAATATATGGAGGACTGGATGAGGAGCTGTCAGTTACGTGTTATACTGATGCAAGTTTTGGGACTGACCGTGACGATTCAAGATCACAGACGGGATATGTTTTCATTCTGAATGGTGGGGCTATTACTTGGAAGAGCTCAAAGCAAAGTGTGGTTGCTCAATCCACCTGTGAATCAGAATACAATGATGCATCGGATGCTGCTAAGGAGGTCGCATCAAACCACAAGGCATATACTCAGAAAATTCCACTATATTAGAGAGATAATAGAGCGTGGAGACATCGTAATAAGCAAAGTTCATACGGATCTAAATCTGGCTGACCCCTTTACTAAGCCTTTGCCTCAAGCTAAACATGAGGAGCATGCTGAAAAGATAGGGCTTAGATTTGCTAGACAATGGGAATGATTTGTAGTTAGTATTGGTGTTTTAATTTGAACTACAACAGTTATATTGAATAGTTATTTGATTTATTGGTTAAATGCAAGTTTAATTATTCTATAACTGTGTTCGTTATTTGTATGTTTAAATCCTTGAATAAGCGTATTCTAAAATATCCGTAGTCGATCAAATTACATGGGAATGAATTTGAATGTAAGACTATTGTGAATTGAGATGATTGTATTCATGGGATGAATAACTCAAGGGTTTGAGAATCAGAATTCACAGATATCACTAGGGAATGATATTGGATGTGACTCGCTTCAAAACGATCTCCATGGATCTAAGTCATGAGATGTTTTGATAATTAATATGATCAATCTGTCCTTTTTCCTTAGGCACATATCAAACTACATTGATCAAGGACAATCTTTGATGTTATCTAACACTATCCTGAAACATGGATAGTAATCCGGGTAGCATTGGGAAAAATCCAAGATTAAGTGGGAGTTGTATGATGTTGATGGAATTCTGTACTTCTATGTGATTAGATGTTTAGGCATTCTGGCGCCCTCGTTAACTCAAACCGGAATAAACGCGTGGCCACGCTCGGACTAAAGAGTTCGGTAGACCTTTTTGAATTAAGGACGAGAATAGAGAATGGTTGATCACTATATAAGAATGAATGATCCATGTCTTATGATCAATGAATGTTCTATACAGAAGAGACTTATTGATAGGAATATCAGGGCTACAATATTTGGTTAAGTAAAGTGTTACTTGAACTCAAAGAACTAGTTGACGACTGTAAAGTGGCATACCGTGTTAGGAGCAGTGAGATGAAGCTAGTCGTCCAACTCTGCACACGTTGACTCGTTTTAATTAAAATCGTCCAAGTGGGAGATTGTTGGAGATATATGTCCGATGTAATTAAAAGTCAACGTAACCAACTCGGTACGATCCGAAGAGTTACACGTTGGTACACGAATCGTATATGTTCACAAATAGGTGTGTTATTATTTCTGAAATAATAATATTTGAACTCGAGAGACTTATTAATTAGATTATTATTGAGAAGGTTATAAGAGTATAATCTCAAGGAGTTTGGTGTAAGTTTGAGTTTTATAAATATAATGTATCAAATATTAGACAATTTGATAAGTGTTATATTACTAGGTTAGTTACCCGTGTGTTACACGGGCTGAACTAATATCTTTTGTAAATAAATATTTTGAATAAAACTACATAGAACATTGAATTTAAAAAAATATATAAAATTGTAATTAGAATTAATACTTATAAAACTAAAATTGTAAAAGTAATTCATAACGCTTTAAATATTATTTGTGAAGTGATAGTATTTGTAGTCTTGTGTCAATACATAAACCACTTCTTTGGTCAATATTTTTTAATAAAATTACTGGAAAATTGACCTTCAAAACTAACATATAATTTGGCAAGCCAGGTATTTTAAAACCGTTGAGAGTACCTTTTGCAAATTGTTAATTGAAATTTTCGTTCTACCTCTTTCTTCGTCACGAAATATTGAAAGTCAGAATTCAATAATTTCTTTTCTTGAACAACTTCATTTTTAATTGCCAGTATTACTTTTTCACGTGCGTAGTTTTGATTTTTAAAATCTTTAAGAATTGAACGATATAATTAAAACATAATATAATATTATGTAAAAGAATAAAAGAAACACAATAAATGTAATAGATTAAAGTATAATTATATATTATAAGACAATAATCAGATTGAATGAAAAATAACCATAATAGTTATATTTTTTACAATGGGCAGATAACAACTTACCGGTCACAATGTTAACATGTGATTTGTGAGTGAAAATTTTAATTCTTAAGGTGTTGCTTAATTCTTTGATAAAAAATAGAAAATAAAAAAATTGAAATTTTATTGAGAAATTCATGTCTAAACTAAGTTGTAGGTAAATAAGATAATGACGGTAATGGATGTCAGCAATATTTGTGGTTAATTTAAAGATTATAAAACTTTTCCTTTACATGTTTTTATTTGGAAAAAATAAGCAAGTTTATGTGATGATAATATATTGTAACGTAGAAATAGAAAATATTGTATGACTTAAACAAAGAACGAAAATGAAAAATCATCTATTCTTTAAATATGACTAAAAAATTTTATTCGGAAATTTTTTAGAGCTTTCTAAAATTATAATTATAATGGTGAAACTACAACCTGCCACGTGTCGAAACTATATAAACCTACAATTAAGGAAAGAGTTTGAAAATCTGCCAAGTGTACTTATTTTTATTTATAAGTATAGAGATAACTCAAACAAATCATTTTGGCTTCATGTGAAGGCAATTCTATAAGATTGAAAATGCCCGATCATAATTGTCCACTAGAAGATAATTGCCCATTATATGATGATGTTGGCCACTTGTTGGAAATAATTGCCCATTATATGATGATGTTGGCCACTTGTTGGAAGAGATAGAAATTCTTTTATAAGCACATGCCAACAATAGAAGAGAAGGATGAAGCTAAAATAGATGATTCACATCCAGTGCTTTTGCCACCAATAAAAAGAAGGAAACCAAGCTCTTAGTCGTGGCTACCTTTGGGTATCAAGTGCTTGGTTGCGTGAACTTCCTACTAGCGAGGATTCGTTGTAAGCCGCGTGTTACAATCCCGGTGTAGTCGTCAAAGGTTGATTACTAAACTCTCTATAGTTGTTTATTTATTTGTTTATACGTGTGTAATCTTGATCCTGATTGGGAATATTTATTAACCGGGTTAATAAATTTAACTATGAGTTTTTATATATAAAATCGGACTTAGTGAGTTTTATATATAAACCGCTTCCGCTATTTTGAACCACTGATTCCCAACAATGCTTTTGTTCAATCAGCGATGTTATATATTTTATGGTGCTGGATTTTCCACTGAATGCTGCGGAGCTTCGACCTACACTAGTAAATTTCTACTTCTGTTGGAAATATCTTATTATTGACTGTATTTTTGCACTTCCTATGGATAGATGTTCCTGAAGCTTATTTATATCAAGCACAAAACTCATGCAATTACCAGTTATACTACTTTATTTTTATTTGCCAGCTTTTGTCAATAAAAGAATGTTTCATACTGGGTTGATACTATCTTTCCTGTTGTTTAGTCGGTTTCTATGTAATTTTATGATTTGTCACATGTTGATTATCTAAGAAAATAGTTGGAGGAAGCTATTATCAAGTTCTTCACACTGATTTTATATGTATGTAATGTCTAATTCATTTTTTACATGTCTTAGAACGTCATTAATATGACTAGAAAACGGTGGGTTGGGTCAGGTTGTGTAATGGGTCAAAACTGACAAGATAGGTTGGGTTGGGTTGGGTTGGGTTGGGTAAAGTATCAAATTGGGTTCGTCTCTAAATGGGCAACTCTTAGAAAAACGTGTGAAATGGATTCGGGTCAAAACGGGTTGGGTCAGAGCGGGTTCACATGCTATGTTTGTTTTTATGGAGGTTAGTGGTGATGGTGGTGTTGGCTGCATGGCTACTGCTGTGGTGGCACCGATGACGACGACTGGTAAATGACTCTTCTTGCTTTAACATGAATTTAGTCCTTTGATGGCTTTCGTATTTTTGCTTTTTCCTGTGTAGGTTTCTGATTCCTCTTTTCTTGTCCTTTTCCATTCCATCCTTCATCTGATTTGCTTCTTTTTGCGTGTGGTACCTCTTTCTCATGTTTCCGCACAATCTGCAACAGAAAAAATCTATGATGTTGTACAATATTTCAGGAATATCAGAACAGGGTATCAACAAAACAGAACAATGGAATTAACTAACCCTTAATATGTTTAGCACACAAAGTACTGGATTCGGTTTATTTTCCTTTCCCCTTGTTGTCTTTAATCATGTTTTTGACATTTAAACACGACTCTGTACATTCCTTTATCCATTAAAGCTGTAAAATATAATAGGGTAAATTACTTTTTGAGTCCCTGTGTTTTAGTGGTTTTAACTAGTTGAGTCCAAAAGCAAAAAGTTTAACAACCTGAGTCCCTTTAAGCATTTTCATTAACCATTTGAGTCCAAAATTTAACCTTTTGAGTCCAATTTTTTGGACTCAAATCGTTATAAAATGAACAAAATTGGACTCAAAACGTTATAAAATAAATGGCTAGGGACCCAGGGCGTTAAACTTTTTGATTTTGGACTCAAGTGGTTAAAACCACTAAAACACAGGGACTCAAAAAGAAATTTACTCAATATAATATATTGATATCGTATTGCAGCAACTATGTTTGTTTTACAAAATGAACCAGAGATCCATTGCACGTAAAAGAAGTGTTACACCCATTTTATAAAGAATACCAAACTTGATCCACCAGTAATGATTTGGCTTCATTTGAATCTTCCAGATTAACATTCTATAATCCGGATTGCCAACCTGGCAGGTGACACAATGCCTTGCATTTTGTCTAACAAAAGAATAACCCAGACTTTTGTGAATCAAATAATAAGCCCAATTTGATTTCCTAGTTCACTTTTGCTTATAACATGAATTTACCATATCAATATTCAGGTTTCCTGCCACATAGATCAGATGTTGGCTAGAAGCAATATGATTTTGACTATTCCAACTGTTGTTGACTTTGACCCTCCACCCATTGATTCCTAGCTCTATGTTTCTTTGGAACAGTAGTTTTTGCAGTTTCTTATATTAATTCATTCTGTGCTTAGTGATTATCCCTGTGGAACCGATAGTGTGGTGCCTCTTAAAACATAACTCGCAATGAAAAAAATTGTTTTGGGATGTTTGGGTGTGTAAGATAGTGCTTACTCCCGTGGTGGAACCAAAGTGACAATGTGATAGTGATATATTGTTATAAAATGATTACTCTTTTTCTTTGTTCCTTCATGTTTTTACTTGTAGATATAGCTATGAACCGGACTTACCCAAGACCTGTATCGTTTCTTTCCAAAATATTAAAGATGATCTCATGAACTTTGAAGTAACAATGATGACGGATACGTATGTATATCTTCAAAATGTTAAAGATGATCTCATGAAATTTGACAACACTTGATGATTGTTACTGTATGTTTGCTACTGATCTGGGTAAACAGAATACACTAACACTACAAATTTTGTATTTAAAACCCTAAAGTGGATTCAATTAACACCCATTCGTTTGATTCTGATGTTTGATGAAGTGATTATGATGCTAATATGCGTTCATAGAAGCAGACAGAGGCTGTATATAAGATACCCGACGATTTACAAGTGTCCTAGATTTTCTTTACTTGCTGCCTTGCCGAGAAACAAGTCCTAAGTAGCTGCTGCTATAATCCACAAACCCCTACGTCAAACAAAAGCATATGTGACTGTAAGACATTGAATAAACATACGTCCTTGACTGGTATACATGTTATGCTAGACCTTATTTTATGTTGTTGCTTAATTGGCATTTTGTAGATTTTAAACAGGTTCAAAACAATATAAACCATACTTCATTTCTCATAGAAGTGGGTTTCATTGAAGCGTTTTATCAAACAGATGGTGTGCATAGCCGGTTATCACGTTGACATAATCAGTGTCGAAGAACCCACGACATTTATGCACAAAATGCAGAATATCCTTTTGGGACAAATCCCCATATAGTAGCAAAGCCTCTAACACAACAATTATTGCTTCCTGATTAACCGGCAAGCAAACACTTAACGTATATCTCTGTAGCAGCAACATGATTATATACTACGTACAGCAGCCAACAACTATATATTATTCCAGAAAATCACAAACAGACAAGGTTCGGTAATGCTTAAAGTCTGTTAACGGAGATACATCAACCCTACCCATAACCGAATGGTCGGTTCATCATATTTACTTAAGCAAAACCGATTGATTATGTTGGTTTTGGTTAATTTTTGACGGTTCGGATTTCGGTTACCGTTTGGTTTTTGCTCACCCTAAGTCAATAAGCATCAAATGTGTATGAGAACCGAAAGCATGTGAAGCAAATCATGTATATATGAATACAAAAACGGTTCCTTACGTGTGTCTGAAAATGCTAGTAAAAGCAAATCTCACAACTTTGAGGATGACCCAGTAGTAACCCGCATACTAGCCAATGACTTTTGTTTATTTTTTGACTTACCATAGAAGCAAAGTGGCACCAATACAAACTCCACCAAAATTCTGGTCAACACGTTCAGATTTCACCTGGTTTGACCTCAACAATCATATGATATCGGTCTGGCCACTTATCCGGAGCAATAACCGGATTTTCCATATCCATATGTCAAGTCACTATGGTGCATTGTGTCCTTGGTGTTGAACTAAATAAGACATTCAAGTAGGGGCTAGTAATCTGTATCACAAGTCAAAATCAGTGTCATGATCCATTGTTTTTATTTGTGTTAACTGAAACTTAAAGTTATACAAAGATATGGATTACAGCTAATGGTAACCAATGTTGGATTCAGACCCAAGATCTGTTGGTGCTTTTGTATTTATTGAAAAGTGATAACCAAAACTACCAACTTGCAGAAAGAAATAATGGAGAAAAACGCTTGTTGATTCCATAACCAAACCAAGCCTTATATAGGCAATTACATGCAACGTAAACAATGACTCATTCAAATTAATAATGACTCTAAATTCTATTAAGGAATCGGCTTAATCAACCAATCCATTTGACCAAGCTAAGAATTAACACATGCTAAATAGACTTCTAACGGTCACATTGACCATGCAAATATTATTTGAGCTTTTTATCCGCCTGACTTGTTCGTTTTTGAAATCCACGAGTCAAAATTATCCACCAACCAATTTACTTCAAGTGATGCGTACGCCACAAAATAGACATTGGTAAAACTTTATAGTTGTTTGGATTCCATGAAAATATATTGAAGGAAGTTTGAGATATCATGCTTCAACAATCACATGAATTACTAGAAACATATAACAGTTTCTTGAAAAACATGTATTTCTTATTTTTTTTCATGGGTTAGGGCAACCATAGATTATTGAAGAATCATACATAAATATAATAACTCAGAAAATTGACTTTATTCATGCATAATAGCCGCTTTTGCTTTGGATTTACACACATCCTTCCACACATCCATTGCTTTTGATCTCCGTCAAAAGGCATCACAAAAACTTTATTAGTACTCCTTCACCCGATTAAAATAATAAACAAACCAACATTAACAATGACAATCATATAGTTATATCCGCAAAAATCATGCTTCACAACTATGTCATGAAGTTAATGTACTAAAACAGAATAAACTTTTACTATTCTCCTCTCCCTCTATGTTTTTGTTTAGTTTATGAGGGATTCCTATTTCCTCTCCCCTCGGATTTTAAATACGAACTAATACATTAGCAACCGAATCATGAATAATTAAAGATTGACTCGATATGCACTTCAATTGGGCAATAATTTAGGGGAAAACCTCTTCTGCAAAGCTTATAATTTTGATCAATTTTGACAACCAACTGACTTTAAAATTTTCAAGTGCTCCTTCATGTGGTTAAAATAATAAACAAAACAACATTAACAAAGGCAATCATATGTTTAAATTAGCAGAAATAATGCCTCACAGGTATATCATGAAGTCAGTGTACTATACAGATAAAAATGGTTCTTATTTAGTTTATGAGGGGTTCCAAACTTCTAAAAACCCTAACATACATTTCACATAGCAAACAATACAAATATCAAATCAAAATCAACAACATCAAGCAATCAAAAGCTAGATCAATATGTTTAATGTAACAACTAAAAATCACCAAACGAAATCGCATAATGAAACCCTAGCTTACGATTTTTTGGTCTGCACAAGAGAACGAGCATGACCGAATTGAAAGAGGTCATATAAGCCGTCGGCGTAGACGCTGTCCGGCCTGTCCGTTGGTGGTTCCAACATGAAATTCTGCTGTTGTGTTGTTCACCTACCGTAACAGAAGTTCGATGGAGGGGAGAATTTGGGGGTCTCAGGAGGCAATATGTCAAGACATAACACCAACCGTCCGATGGTTTTGTATATCAAGGGACAGAATCTCATCTCACATGTTATAACACGGATCAGACTTTTAGGCTGTGTTCCAGAGATCCACTTAACAGGGGGAGGGGAGGGGAGGGAAAATGGGGTTTTTTTTGCCTGAAAATAGTCTTTCCAATTTGGAAAGACATGGAGGGGAGGGGAGGGATTTTTAACTCGGGAACACACCGTTAGGGGAGACTTTTTACATGTCGCCCCTGTTAGTCTTATTTTGGCTCTTGATTTATTCACTATTAGTTATCGGTTTTATTGACGTTAGTACTTAATATTAAGAATCGTGGTTACATTATGTTCTTAGTTCAATCAGCGATGTTATATATATTTTATTTGGATATTTTTGTTTTCATTGACCTCTGGTTCTTGAAGCGATAGTGAAGCAGAAGACATTGAACATACGAAAAAGCTTCGTCAAGTTAAATAAGTTCATTTCCTTCTCTTGATATAATTTTTTTTCTGGTATTATCTAAACATCCCTGGATGGTTGATGGTGTGGATTTCCACTTAATGCTTCAAAGCTTTTACCTACAGTAGCAAATTTCTACTTATGTTGCAATTATCTTAGGGTGTGCCTATTGGCACACTAAAGTGCCTATTGGCACACCAAACCCTAGCAAAATTAGGGTTTATCTACGCAGCGTATTGGTCAATACGCAGCGTATAGGGTTAACCCTCTACGTTGCGTATTGACCAATACGCTGTGTAGATAAACCATGGATCTCAGTGCCTGATAACCAATCATTGCACAGAAAACAAGGGTCATATACGCTGCGTATAGGTCTATACGCAGCGTATATAAACCATTAGATTTTTTTTGGTCATTTTGGTAGCTTTGAGGGATCATTTTTTCACAAAGTTTAAATACGCTGCGTATTGACCTCTAAGCAGCGTATATAAAGGACTGAAAATGTCTTTTATACCCTTGTGTTGAGGCTATACGAAGCCAAATACAAGGGTAGTTGTGTCATTTTGGTCTCATACGCTGCGTAGGGACCTCTAAGGAGCGTATATAAAGCTCCATTTTTGTATTTTTTTATTGTGTATTCCTTTGTTTATTTATAAAAAAAAAGAAAATTATTTATAAAAAAACAATATTATTGGTAAATAATACAAATATAAATTATAAAAATAAAAAATAATATAAATATTATGAATTATAAAAATTGAAAAAGAAAATTATTTATAAAAAAACAATATTATTGGTAAATAATACAAATATATTGTTTTGTTATCGTTTAAATTAAATTATCGTATTCCTTTGTTTATTTATAAAAAAAAAGAAAATTATTTATAAAAAAACAATATTATTCGTAAATAATACAAATATATTATATTGTTATCGTTTAAATTAAATTATCTTATCGTATTGCAACGTATCGTATCGTATCGTATTGCATCATATCGTATAGTGTATAGTATATAAGTCTCGTATAGAGGCCTATACGGGTGTTATTGTATAGTATAGTATCGTATCGTATAGTGTAGTATAAGTCTCGTATAGGTTTCCTATAGGTCTTGTATATGCATATGAGATTAGACGGGACCTAAACCACACCTATACGATACGATATCACAATTATAGGCTTATACGAGGTTAATACGTGACCTAAACCACACCTATACGATACGATATCACACTTATAGGCTTATACGAGGTCAATACGTGACCTATACGACGCTATACGATACGATATCACACTTATAGGCTTATACGAGGTCAATACTTGACCTATACTACGTTATACGATACGATATCACACTTATAGGCTTATACGACGTCAATACGGGACATATACTATGCTATACGATACGATATCACACTTATAGGCTTATACGAGGTCAATACGTGACCTATACTACACCTATACGATACGATATCACACTTATAGGCCTATACGGGACATATACTACGCTATACGATACGATATCACACTTATAGGCTTATACGAGGTCAATACGGGACATATACTATGCTATACGATACGATATCACACTTATAGTCTTATACGAGGTCAATACGGGACATATACTATGCTATACGATACGATATCACACTTATAGTCTTATACAAGGTCAATACGTGACCTATACTACACCTATACGATACGATATCACACTTATAGGCTTATACGAGGTCAATACGGGACCTAAATCACACCTATAGGCCTATACGGGTGTTATATCGTATCGTATAGTATCGCATCGGGTGTTATTTTCCTTTTTTTTTTATAAATAAACAAAGGAATACACAAAAAAAATACAAAAATGGAGGTTTATATACGCTCCTTATAGATCACTACGCAGCATATAAGACAAAAATGACACAACTACCCTTGTATTTGGCTTCGTATAGCCTCAATACAAGGGTATAAATGACATTTTCAGACCTTTATATACGCTGAGTATAGGTCAATACGCAGCGTATATACACTATAAGGGTTAAAAAGATAATTTTACCACAGGTTTGGGGTTAAAAATAATTTTACCACCCGTTATATACGTTGCGTATTGACCTCTAAGCAGCGTATATAAAGGTCTGAAAATGTCTTTTATACCCTTGTGTTGAGGCTATACGAAGCCAAATACAAGGGTAGTTGTGTCATTTTGGTGTCATACGCTGCGTAGGGACCTCTAAGGAGCGTATATAAAGCTCCAATTTTGTATTTTTTTTATTGTGTATTCCTTTGTTTATTTATAAAAAAAGAAAATTATTTATAAAAAACAATATTATTGGTAAATAATACAAATATAAATTATAAAAATAAAAAATAATATAAATATTATGAATTATAAAAATTAAAAAAGAAAATTATTTATAAAAAAACAATATTATTGGTAAATAATACAAATATATTGTTTTGTTATCGTTTAAATTAAATTATCGTATTCCTTTGTTTATTTATAAAAAAAAGAAAATTATTTATAAAAAACAATATTATTCGTAAATAATACAACTATACGGGACATATACTACGCTATACGATACGATATCACACTTATAGGCTTATACGAGGTCAATACGGGATATATACTATGCTATACGATACGATATCACACTTATAGGCTTATACGAGGTCAATACGTGACCTATACTACACCTATACGATACGATATCACACTTATAGGCCTATACGGGACATATACTACGCTATACGATACGATATCACACTTATAGGCTTATACGAGGTCAATACGGGACATATACTATGCTATACGATACGATATCACACTTATAGTCTTATACGAGGTCAATACGGGACATATACTATGCTATACGATACGATATCACACTTATAGTCTTATACGAGGTCAATACGTGACCTATACTACACCTATACGATACGATATCACACTTATAGGCTTATACGAGGTCAATACGGGACCTAAATCACACCTATAGGCCTATACTGGTGTTATATCGTATCGTATAGTATCGTATCGGGTGTTATTTTCCTTTTTTTATAAATAAACAAAGGAATACACAAAAAAAAATACTAAAATGGAGGTTTATATACGCTCCTTATAGATCACTACGCAGCATATAAGACAAAAATGACACAACTACCCTTGTATTTGGCTTCGTATAGCCTCAATACAAGGGTATAAATGACATTTTCAGACCTTTATATACGCTGAGTATAGGTCAATACGCAGCGTATATACACTATAAGGGTTAAAAAGATAATTTTACCACAGGTTTGGGGTTAAAAATAATTTTACCACCCTTTATATACGCTGCGTATTGACCTCTAAGCAGCGTATATAAAGGTCTGAAAATGTCTTTTATACCCTTGTGTTGAGGCTATACGAAGCCAAATACAAGGGTAGTTGTGTCATTTTGGTCTCATACGCTGCGTAGGGACCTCTAAGGAGCGTATATAAAGCTCCATTTTTGTATTTTTTTTATTGTGTATTCCTTTGTTTATTTATAAAAAAAAAGAAAATTATTTATAAAAAAACAATATTATTGGTAAATAATACAAATATAAATTATAAAAATAAAAAATAATATAAATATTATGAATTATAAAAATTAAAAAAGAAAATTATTTATAAAAAAACAATATTATTGGTAAATAATACAAATATATTGTTTTGTTATCGTTTAAATTAAATTATCGTATTCCTTTGTTTATTTATAAAAAAAAGAAAATTATTTATAAAAAAACAATATTATTCGTAAATAATACAACTATACGGGACATATACTACGCTATACGATACGATATCACACTTATAGGCTTATACGAGGTCAATACGGGACATATACTATGCTATACGATACGATATCACACTTTTAGGCTTATACGAGGTCAATACGTGACCTATACTACACCTATACGATACGATATCACACTTATAGGCCTATACGGGACATATACTACGCTATACGATACGATATCACACTTATAGGCTTATACAAGGTCAATACGGGACATATACTATGCTATACGATACGATATCACACTTATAGTCTTATACGAGGTCAATACGGGACATATACTATGCTATACGATACGATATCACACTTATAGTCTTATACGAGGTCAATACGTGACCTATACTACACCTATACGATACGATATCACACTTATAGGCTTATACGAGGTCAATACGGGACCTAAATCACACCTATAGGCCTATACGGGTGTTATATCGTATCGTATAGTATTGTATCGGGTGTTATTTTCCTTTTTTTTATAAATAAACAAAGGAATACACAAAAAAAATACAAAAATGGAGCTTTATATACGCTCCTTATAGATCACTACGCAGCATATAAGACAAAAATGACACAACTACCCTTGTATTTGGCTTCGTATAGCCTCAATACAAGGGTATAATTGACATTTTCAGACCTTTATATACGCTGAGTATAGGTCAATACGCAGCGTATATAAACTTTGTGAAAAAATGATCCCTCAAACCTACCAAAATGACCCAAAAAAGTCTAATGGTTTATATACGCTGCGTAGAGAGCTATACGCAGCGTATATAAACCTTGTTTTCTGTGCAATGATTGGTTATTAGGCACTGAGATCCATGGTTTATATACGCTGAGTATAGGTCAATACGCAGCGTATAAGGTTAACCCTATACGCTGCGTATTGACCAATACGCTGCGTAGGTAAACCCTAAGTGTGCAGATAGGCAAACTGGGTGTGCAGATAGTTAGGGCCTTATCTTATTATTGACTTTGTTCTAGCACTTGTTATGGATGGATATTCCCGAAGCAATTGCCAGTTATACGACTATATTTTTATTTACCAACTTTAATAATGTTTCATACTGAGTTCATACTATCTTTCCCGTGTTCAAACAGTTTCGGTGTATTTTTATGATTTGTCACAACGTGATTAACTATAATAATATGGGTATGTTATTATCACTGTGTTCATACAGATTTTACATGAAGATTATTGGTGAGATGGACTAATAAAGTTACAGAAAATATGTGAGATTACTAGCAAAAGATGAAGATGATAAGATTATTGGATATTAATGAAATTGTTGCTGGAGTACCTTGGGGAAAACTTCAACACAACTTGTATAATGAAGGTAAGGAGTAAGCTTTCCTGTTTTCGTTCTTACTGCAAAAAGTTACTTTTATGATTAGAATCATTAATATTTTGAGTTTATCATCTTTCACAATAGATATGGTATAATGCAACTTTTAGATGTATACAACTCATGCAACTAACTTTACACATTCACTTTTTGATGTTGGATAAAACTTCTTTGTGTGACTGCTTTTTATTATTTATTTTTGCAGGTATGATCTTTTGCACAATGGACGAGCTCTTCAAAGTTGCAGAGGTATGTTTATGAGAAAGAATACATGTTCCCATGTGGGTTGGGTTGTGTAATGGGTCGAAACAAACATGACTGTCTGGGTTGGGTTAAGGGTCAAAATGGCAGCTTTTAGAAAACATATCAAATGGGTTCGGTTCAAATGGGTCGGGTCAGAGCATTTTCGCGTGCTAGACATCCACCATTCTACCCAGTATTTACCAAAATGACCCCTGAAGTTTCTGCATATGTTGGTGGATAGCATGATAGTGTTGAAGAAATCAACACTGAAAAGTTTGAATTGGATCGTGGAATTGCCCCAGTAGTTGTAAAAGGATCTGAAATTAATCATTCAGGGGGTGTCAGTAACGATATCAAGCACGAAAATTGATCAAACCATTTCAGATTCGTGAAGTTGTCAAGGAACCTGTTGCAATTTTGACCGGAAAAAGGATCTTGAAGCACCGGAATTAGAAAAAAAGGCTCAAGAGAACTAGTTCGAAGAAGAAGCTGTGACGAACATGAAGTTGTAGGAAAGCCTGAACGAACCTGACACAGTTTGGACCGAAAAAGAGGATCTTGGTGCACACAAGTTGGAAAAAAATGCTCAAAACATCAAGTTATACAACAAAAAAGTCAACAATGCCCATAATCTTAGTTGATGATATTAGCACTTAAAGAGTTAAAGATAAAACACAACATGAAAACCCATTTTCAAATTAGTTTGTTTATATGTCACATGTTTGTTTTAGTGCTCTCTACAGCTCTCCAACTGATACTAAAACTTTACAATCGAATAAAAAGTCAAAAGTCAACTCTGGGAAGTCAAATGCAGCAACATCTGACATTTTCTTGCCTGATCATTTATGACACTGTGGTTCAAAAAGATGAAGCTACAGTCTACCCTTCGGTTAATGATGACGTGTGTTGGATCAGGCCCAAGAACACACGCAGCACACACTCAAAAGTACTCTCGAACAACAGTTATATGTTAACTACTTGAACTTTCTCTGACTTTGTCCTCTGCAACCAACCTGCTGTGTCCACCTAAAATCAACCAAATTTATGAATATAATAATAATAAAATGCAAAAGTAATCTATCAATGATAATTTACCAACTTTAGAAATTTAAATTACCATGTATATCGTTCTTCCTTCGTATTTAAACTCGACCCTGACCGAATCTCTTGTTAAGCCTGCCTCTGGGCCCACCAAAACACGCTCTTCCTGCAGAATTGCATTCAACAAGGTTGAGTTGCCAACATTAGGTCGGCCCACAAATGCTAACTGCAGTGGTAGCTTTGACTCCTCTTCATTAGTTTCATCAGTACCTTGTACAGCTTGAAGCATATGTTGTTCAAACAATGGCCTGAGAACTTCATATAAATCATTCATCCCTAAACCAGTTTCTGCAGAGAGAGCAACATGATCTCCAAATCCCAATGTACGTGCGGCTTCACTAGCAGACCCAAAACCATCATCAAGTGATTCAGCTGTATTCATTATCGTAACAATCTTCATTCCCGGAGCATGCTTTCTTAGCCACTCTCCAACATCCAAATCCATGGGCTGCAACCCGTCTCCAGTCATCACATAAAAAACAAATTTATTTTGTTTCTATGTCAAAAACTAGTGCACATAAAAAGATATAGTGATGAAGACAAAACTAACCTTGCATCAATAAGAAATAGTGTGACTTTACACTTTCTCAACACATTTGCAGTCATTTGTGCAGTCCGACCAAGAACAGAACCAGACGAAGCCTCAGCCTCTAAGCTGGCTGAATCCAACACCTTAAATCGCAAATCACCCAATTTCGCGATCCCTTCTCGTATGTCTCTAGTCACATGATCATTAGGAGTGTTGTACACAAGTGCCTCTCTTCTTCTAATCAAACTAAATTCCATATCCAGTGACTTACAAATGATTTAATTTGGGTGACAATTTAACAGGTCAAATGGGTAAAAAAGAGTAGCTTAAAATAAAACGAGCCAAACAGGTTGAAAGGCTCCTAAATCATTTTATTGGATAAGTATATTATTCTTGACACAGTAACCTTTTTGGCAAAAAAACGTTCAGGTCAACCTAACCTTTTTGACCTGTACCAAAAAAATTATCGTTTTACCAAATTTGTTTGGGCAAGTTAACCCAACCTGTCTGACTGACTAGCTAATTCACTTATAATATAACAGTAAAAGACATATATTAGAATAGCTAACCGATTAAACAATGCGGATTTGCCAACATTGGGGCGGCCAATGAGAAGTACAGTCGGAAGCAAGCGTGTATCTACTTTGCTAAACTCAACAGCACTAAAGTCTCTGGCATCATCACATACATCATCCTGAGCTTGAACGGTTTGTTTCTTATCACAAAACTTACACAGATGCGTAGAATCCCACATCAAATATGATAGGCCCATTAGAACAACTAATCTAAGTCCACAAACAAGTGATTATTAACTTGACAAATAACCCATCTAGTCCCAAAGCCCAAATACAAGTGATCTGATTAAAGCTTACAGGCCCAAATGAAATAACCAACTTAGGCCCAATCGCAAATTAGTTTTATTGATTCAGCAAGGCCAAAAACAAACAGATACCCGATCTTGTAAACCAAATCGAGCTTGCACTCCCGCATCTCCTAACTCCTTTAATTTTAGCAAGACCGACTTAGTCGACAAGTTAATCAAATAACACTAAAATTATGTCGATAACACTAAAATTACCAACATAAACAAGTAAAGAAAGAACTAGAGAAGCATCAACATGACATTCACTTATACAAACAAATTAAGTTATATGCAAAAAAGTCCAACTCAATCCACCCAGCCTGTTTAAACCTATATGAAACATGACTTGTTTGAACGCAAATAGCTATCCAGCCGACCCCACCAAATACATCAACCAAAAGCACCTGCAACTTAGCCTCCTTTTCATATTTGTGCATTTCTTCTGACATATTTGGCCAAGAAGGTGTAGCAGCCTTCCTAAGAGTCTGACTTTCCTGAACCCACATATAACCGGCTTAAGACTCCACTTGATAAATCATTTTAAAAATTTAAAAGATGGCAAACTTACAACAGTCAGGTTCAGCTGGGTCTTCGGTTTGGTCATGTAACATATTTTCCTTGTTATGAATTTCAAAATTTTCAGATCTGCTAGTCATGTTCATACTGTTCGGTTCATTGGAAAGCTCAACTACTTGTGTCTCAATTATGGAAGCATGACTCTTCTCCACATAATCAGATTTAACCTTTGAATTCAACTGGGACAATGTGAAAGCCAAATGAATATTAAAATTGTGATTAGAGAATAGCAGCCCCCGGGGGATACTACGTCAGGGCATTAATAACTTCATCAACAGTTAAAGAAAAATAGTAAGTTTGATTAAAAAAAGAAACTTTAATAACTTCATCAATAGTTAAGAATGGGCTTAGGACCGGAACACTATAAGTTAAAAGTTAGTGTTGTTTCAATATAAACGTAATGATTTGACTACAAATACTATAGTACATATGAAAATCAGTTTGTGCTTTATTAATTTAGTCTACTATTAACAAGCATTTTGCATGTGTATAAAAAGGTTATTGTTTTGGAAAATTGACTTACTTGAAATGATAGTGCTTTCTCCAGTTCCTTGACAACGACTTTCATTGTTGGACGTTGGTCTTGAGTTTCTGCCACACACTGATATGCAATTTTCATAAATGTGTGCAAAGAATCCTTGTTGGGTCCTCTATTTAGAACGAAATTGTTTTCACCGATTTCATCCTTTAATAGAGGATCTATCATGTCCTCTAGTGTTCCCATGCAGAAGCTTTGTCTTGCCACAGGGCCCAACCCTCTCACATTCTCCTTCTCTTAAATTGGGTCATAGGCTGACCTCCCAAATAGAATTTCAAATAATACAACTCCAAAACTATAAACATCCGATTCTCTTTTTAACTTACAAGTCTTCTCATATTGTGGATCTCTGTAGAACGGTCTGCCAATACAACTGTTGAGATAGAGAACTTCGTCTTCTTGATTTGGAGGCAAGAATACAAAGAACCAAAAGTCAACAATCTTTGCCCCCCGGTTCTCGTCCAACCCAATGCTGAAGCTATTTATCTGACAGTTTATTATTATCTTTTGGTCTTCCATCTCATAGTGAAGGTAATTTCGCATGTGCAACATCAATGCAAATTTTCAAACGTTTTTCCCAAGTTAAAATACGCATGTGGTTGACATTTCCCAAATAATCAACAAGATATCCGTTAGAGATATTCTCAGTGACAAGGACCATCTCAGAATCCTCAACACAGAATCCATGTAGATTTACAATGTTGGGATGCTTAACACGGTTACACGGGTAAGCATTTCAATTTCTATAAAAAACTCTTCTTCTCCAATGAAGTCATGTCCAGAAGGGTACCTTTTTAAAACTACAGTGCTCTGTCCCTTCAGATGTTCTCCTTCATACTTCCCCTTATGGTATGCAAGATTTTCTTTATCAAAAAGGTGGAGTTCCGCTCTGTACAAAGTATATTCGCCATACCAAGATGCAATTGTGTATGCTTCTGAAAAATTATTTGTTGCTGATAATACCAATGATTTGGGTTGGAGGCAATGGAGAGAAAGATGCTGACCGCCCACCACCAAAAGCATGGCGACCATTGATCCAATGCCCCAACCGTACTCGATGCTTTCCATATTTGTTTCTTGAATTTGTTAGAGAACAGTTTGGTTTCCTTCTGCCCGGCAAGTGATGATGTGCATCTCACGGAATTTGTTTGTTTGAATGTGTGCCTGTAAGTTTATGTATATTATGTTGGGGTATGTGCCTATTCGGAAGGGTACCATAGTTGCATGGCGGTTTTTGCGACGGTTAGAAGTTTAGTGCGGTTGCCCGGTGACGTATGAGTTTTGGTGGGTATGCGTTTGAATTGAAAGGGCACGTTGTGTTCAGGTATGTGCCTACAGCGGCGGATCTAGAAAATCCGCCAAGCCGTAACGTTTTATAAATAAGCCGTAACGAAATCGAAAAACCTCAAATTTTTCCAAAATTTACACTAATTTTTCCAAATTTTTCCGCGCCAAGCCGTAGCGGGCGTTGCCCCCCGGCATATGGTAGCTCCGCCACTGTGTGCCTATTCGGAGGGGTACGATGGTCGTATGGCTGTTTTTGCGCGGTCATCCGGTGCTGTGTGAGTTTAGTGGGTATGTGCTTAAATTGAAAGGGCACGTGTGAGTTTAGTGGTAACTTAAGTTACTTTTTGTATAAGGGTATAATTTGATAATTTAGTACTTTGAGAGTTAAGTATATAAGGTGTTGACAGAAATATACTAATTAGGATGTTGATCAATCTTAATTAAAGTATAATACAATCCAGAACTCGTAACCAACATTGCTTAAGTTAATAGGTTGTAACAGAGGTGCACATTCAAACTGTCAGCACCTATTGTGAAACCAGTCCCAATCTGATCCGCCAGTTTAATATCGGTCTAAGAATTCCTTCACTGAAACCAATAAAAACTGAAATCCGGATAGAAACCGGTTTCTAACCCGAACCGTCATAAAACGTGTGCGTCGATGATTCGTCACAAAAGGTGCGCGTCGGTGATCTATCAGAAACTTCTGTCGGTAACTCATCAGAAACTTCTATCGGTTACCCACGCCCGTTTTATCGACAGAGCTTCGCCGATGGATACTCGTCAGTGAAGACTTCCACCGGCAGGTTTTCGACGGATTTGTCCGTTAGTGAACTTTCAGTTTTCTTGTAATTATTAGACAAATAAATGATTATGTTTAGTGGATCCATTATTATGTTTAGTGGATCCATGCTTTAATGATTATTGCTTTAATGATTATGTTTCCTTTAATTATATTTTATGTCTTGTTTGTATTGTCCTATATATAGGACCTCCTATTGTTTTACATAATAAAAGAAACATCAATACAACTTCTACCAAGTTTATCTTGGTATCAGAGCTGAGGATCAAACACTGCCATCCCTTCTTTTTTTTTTTTTTCCGATCACAGCCCTACCATAGCTAACACAGCAGCTGCTGTCCTCTTTTCACAGCTCTGCTAATCAGTTTCAGCTTCTACAGAAGCTTCTTCAACAACAGTCACTTTTCACACAACAGAATACAAAGTCTGATTTGGTATCCAACTCTAATTGCCGCCTACAATTAACTGACCTGACCTAGCAAACGGTTAGGCAAAATCTGATCAATCAAACACTTGCAACAAAGTGTTCTTCAACTTCAACAACAGCTACAACTGCAACAACAGCAGCAACAGTTGCAACAGCAGCAGCAGCAGCAGATGATGGCTGTCAGTCAAAGTCAACAGAAAATCCCGTTGCCGTCCCAATTTCCTGATACACAAGCCTTTACTGCAGCCTGTGAACCAGCTGCTTCGACCTGTACAGTGCCTCATTCTGATGCAGTTAAAGCTGTCCAACAGTTGGCTGCCCAGCTAGGGTTACAACTACATTTGCCTTCTTCCCCGTCCCCACAGGCCAACTATACAGCCCGCAACACAAACTGCAACCCAAACAATAGACAAGGAAACAACCGTGGAGGACGTGGCAATTATAACAACTACAACAATCACAGCCAAGGCAACAATAGCAACAATAGCAACTCAGGACAATTCTCATGGGCCTCTAATCAAAACACAGTTTTTGGCTCTTGCAACAGGTGTGGAATTGGTCACATTCCATCTAAATGTCCGAACCGAGACCCGTCAACATTCCGAACAAGGCAGCATTCGGCCAACTATGCTGACTACCAATCTCAGCCCTCTAACTCATGGCTCCCGGATACAGGCTCAAACAGCCATGTAGCACCTGATATGTCCAACTTTGAATCTGCTGAGCCTTACTATGGTGACGACAGTTTGCATGTTGGCAATGGTAAGCCCCTCCCTATCTTACATATTGGTTCTTCACACTTTTACTCACCCACCAAAACCTTTCACTTGAACAATATCCTTCATGTTCCAGAAATTAAAAAAAATCTCCTTTCTGTCCAAAAATTTTGTCAAGATAATCATGTCTTTTTTGAATTTCACTCGTCCTTCTTTGCTGTGAAGGACAAGTCTACACGCACTACCCTCCTCACGGGTCCAAGTGACGGTGGACTCTACACAATCAATCTGCCTACAACTCAACCAATTCCTAAAGTTGCTTTCTCCACCGCTCGTGCATCATCTACCACATGGCATCAACGATTGGGTCATCCACACTCTCAGTTGTTTCACACCATGCTATCCAAATATTGTTTACCTATTTCAAAAAAGACTTCTGTTTTACATTGTGATTCCTGTTCTGTTGGAAAATCTTCCAAACTTCACCTATTGTCTTCTGATTATAAAAGTTTGCATGTTTTAGATCTATTATTTTGTGATGTTTGGGGGCCTGCACCTGTTTCTTCGTTTGATGGCCACAATTATTTTCTGTTATGTGTTGACCATTTTTCAAAATACATGTGGCTGTTTCCTTTAAAGCGTAAATCTGATGTGTTTGATGTTTTAAAACGTTTTATCCTTATGGTTGAACGACAATTCTCAACCAAAGTCAAACAAGTTCAAACCGATTGGGGGGGGGGAGAGTTCCGAAATCTCTCCCAATTTTTCTCTTCCGTTGGCATCATTCATCGCCTATCTTGCCCTCACACTAGTGAACAAAATGGCATCATTGAACGACGCCATCGACACGTTGTCGAAACGGGACTCACCCTGTTGGCACAATCCCATGTTTCCCAACGTTTTTGGCATTTTGCTTTTGAGACAGCCGTGTTTCTCATCAATCGAATGCCCTCACGAACCAATTCCCACGTGTCTCCTTTTGAACACCTGTTTCACCACAAACCTGATTTCTTTTTCCTTCGTGTCTTTGGTTGCCTTTGCTACCCTCATTTGCGTTCGTATAATCCACACAAAATGGATTTCAGATCCACCCCTTGTGTTTTTCTTGGGTACAGTCCCTCACATTATGGGTATCGATGTTTTGATCCAGTCACCGAACGCATTTACATTGCCCGTCATGTTCGGTTTAACGAGACATCTTTTCCTTATCTCACACCACCGGTGAATCCCTCTTCACCAAATTTGGACAGCCCTTACATCTCCTCCTACCCCACCCCAGTCGCTCATACCGACTCCCCTGTCCCTTCTCTACCACCAGCCCCTCCTACCACCACCGGTGTATCTTCCCAAAGCTTACCTACACCACCAGCCGATTCCACAACTACTACTCCAAACATTACACCACCGCCCCCACCCGACCCATCTCTACTTCACACCTTTTCACGACGACAGCCACATCAGCCCACAACCACCTCTGCGTTTGACAAATATAACGCTACAAACTCTGAAACTGCTTCTCCAAATCAGCCCTTACCCACATCCCAACCTACACCTATCTCTACCCCACAACCAGACCCAACTACCCAACGTACTAGACCGGCAAATCTTCGTCAAAATCCAAAAAAATCAAACCCCTATAACCCTTCGGCTTTTCACACTACCCACACCAAGCCCGACACCGAACCTGCTACTTTTGCCAATGCTCAGACTGATCCGAACTGGTGTATGGCTATGGCGGAGGAATACTCGGCCTTGATACGCAACGGGACTTGGACTCTGGTTCCACGTCCACCAAATTCAAATGTTGTTGGGTGTAAATGGGTCTTTAAACTTAAGCGTGATCAAAACGGGGTCATTAAGCGCTACAAGGCGCGTTTGGTTGCAAAGGGGTTCAGTCAACAACCCGGCATTGACTATACAGAGACATTCAGCCCCGTAGTCAAGTCTACCACCATCAGAGTTGTTCTTTCACTTGCAGTCACCAAACAATGGCCACTGCGTCAGCTTGACGTCCAAAATGCATTCCTACATGGTGACTTGAAGGAAACGGTTTTTCTACAACAACCACAAGGCTTTGTTAACCCATCCAAACCAGATCATGTTTGTCGTCTTCACAAATCATTGTACGGTCTTAAACAGGCACCAAGAGCCTGGTTTCAGCGGCTATCTTCCGCTTTATGCTCTCTCGGATTTCAAGGCTCCAAAACGGACCCGTCGTTGTTTATTTACTCTGCTCGTGGCACACTAATGTACATGCTCGTGTATGTCGATGACATCATTTTGACAGGTAACAATGCCAAAGCCATTGATCACGTGGTCCACAGTCTCAGGCAGTCATTTGCAATTCAAGACATGGGGGCTCTTTCATATTTTTTGGGAATTGAGGTTGCATCTAAAGGCACGGACATTGTTTTGTCCCAACGAAAATATATCAGTGAATTGTTATCTCGAGCCAACCTCTCAAAATCTACACCCGTTCCCTCTCCGTCCACCACGAGTGCAAATCTGTCACTTGATGACAGCCCTCCATTCGATGATCCGGTGAAATACCGACAAATGGTCGGTGCTTTACAGTATGTTACTTTGTCTAGACCTGACATTACCTTCGCTGTCAACAAAGTGTGTCAATTTATGCACTCACCAACTGTTAATCACTGGTCTGCTGTCAAACGGATTCTTCGATATCTTAACGGGACATCTGATCATGGTCTATTAATTTCTTCGTCCTCGCCTCCAGTGCTGCATGCCTACACCGATTCTGCCTTCAACTCACTGACTGCATTCTCTGATGCAGATTGGGCCGGATGCACGGATGACCGCCGATCCACCGGGGGACACACAATATATCTTGGATCTAATCTCGTTTCTTGGTCAGCCAGAAAGCAAAAAAACTGTCTCTCGGTCATCTACAGAGTCTGAATACAAAGCCTTAGCTGATACAGTTGCTGAATTGACATGGCTTGAAACCTTATTACGTGAACTTCGTGTCTCTATGAAATCGGCTCCAATCCTATGGTGCGACAACTTGGGGGCCACATATTTATCTGCTAATCCTGTCTTTCATGCCCGGACAAAGCACGTTGAGGTTGACTTTCATTTCGTTCGAGAAAAGGTTGCTCAAGGAAGACTATCCGTCCAGTTTATTTCCACCAATGATCAAATTGCTGACGTCTTCACTAAGCCGCTATCTTCAGAACGCTTTCTGTTTTTGAAGTCCAAGCTAAGAGTCGGTCCCCGCCCTTAGCTTGCGGGGGAATATTAGACAAATAAATGATTATGTTTAGTGGATCCATTATTATGTTTAGTGGATCCATGCTTTAATGATTATTGCTTTAATGATTATGTTTCCTTTAATTATATTTTATGTCTTGTTTGTATTGTCCTATATATAGGACCTCCTATTGTTTTACATAATACAAGAAACATCAATACAACTTCTACCAAGTTTATCTGTAATATATTCTCATCCATCCATTAATATAGCTTTTGATCTTCTGCACAAATCAGCATAGTACAATAATTCTTAATTTCATTCAGACCCATGTTCTACCCTTGACTTTCATTAACCTCAAAAACTGTATTCAGGTCAAACCCATTTTCCTTTGACAAATTTTGCCTTTAGCCATACCCATAACATAGTTACCTTGCCAGAGTGTGTTCCTGTAGTCAATTAGTTGCCTTGCCATTTCTAATTGTTTTCTATCAAAAAATTTTACTTTCCAGCTGTACAATTCGATCTTTAACATTTGCATGAACCACTTATTTCCATTAGCAACAGAGACTCTGACTCTTTTAACTTCACATAATGTAATGTTTACTATTTCTGTTGAGCTTTCTATAATAAAAATCATACAACAACAGCCAAATATCCACCCATTGGCAATTTGTTATCCTAACATTAAAGCATTGACTTTTCCATAGACCATCATAAATGTTAACTCTTAAATATCCTTTGGCAGACATCACATAAGCCCTTGTTTGACTATCCTTGACTTCTACTAATTGACCAACAATATATTGTCCAATACCTTTGATCAGACCTTTAACCCTGGGCTCTATCTCTATTTGCCAGATCAAAAAGAATCCATGCGTATTATATATTACAATATTTAACTTTTGTTTTCAACACAAGAATCTGAATTAACTCAGAAATCGACATGCAATCCTCTTTAGTAAGGCAGCAAAATAATTAGTAATCAAAACAAACATACACCATGCCAAAATAGGTATCATCTATAAGCATACAGAAAGGGAAGTACATACCAAATAATAAGGGCCTGGCAACCCACCAAACAAATTTAGATAACAAGAGAGTTTTGACCTCAACTAATTCTAGTTGGATTCAACTACGGGAATTTGACCTCAAAAGTCAACTTCATTTCTTCAGCTGCTTTTAGCCAAGGGTATGATCCTGGTCTTCACTTTTTTCTTCCCACCTACAAATCCCCTGCTACCCTTCTTGTTCTTTCTTGCACTTCCGTTGACCTAATCAATAAATTGTTAAAATACAGTTAGTAATTGAAGACAACAAAATGTTCAAAAAGTTAGTGATGTGGTGGCTTGGTAAAGAAAAACTCTAGAATGACAATGAAAAATATGCTTTTAATATTCATGATAAATGCCCACTGTACTATGCTTTCTAAAAGTTTTAAACCGGACCTGGATGTCAAGTGTCAACAATGTTCATCAACTTGAAAAGAGAGTAAGTTTGATAAAAACAAAGAAGCTTAAGTGAATTCATCAATAGTTAAAAAGGGTTTAGTACTTAAGAATTAGAAGCTATAAATTGAAGAGTGGTTTTTTTAATACAAACCGTAATAGTTTCGGTACAAATACTATGGCACATATGAAACTCAGTTAATGCTTTATTAGTTTAATCTTGATTTCAACAAGCATTTTGCTTATGTAAAAGAAGGGTAAATGTTTTAGAACATTGACTTACTTGAAATGATAATGCTTTCTCAAGTTCCTTGACCACGACTTTCATTGTAGGACGTTGGTCTTGTGTTTCTGCCACACATTGGTATGCAATTTTCATGAATGTTTGTAAAGAGTCCTTGTTGGGTCCTCTCTTTAGGATAAAATTGTTTTCACTGGTTTCTTCCTTTAGTATAGGATCTATCATGTCCTCTAGTGTTCTGGAGTAGAAGCTTTGTCTTGCCACATCAACCAGCCCATTGTTACACCCCTTCTCGTATATTGGGTCAGTAGCTGCCCTCCCACATAGAATTTCAAACAAAATAACTCCAAAACTAAAAACATCTGAATCTCTTTTTAACTTTTCTGTCTTCTCATATTCTGGATCTCCGTAAGGAGGTCTACCAATATAGCTGAGATAGAGAGCTTCGTCTTCTTGATTTGGAGGCAGGAATACAGACCACCAAAAGTCACCAATCTTTGCCCCCGACTTCTCGTCCAACCCAATGCTTCTACTACTTATATCACGGTGTATTATCATCTTTTGGTCATCCATCTCAAAGTGAAGGTACCTCAATGCATGTGCGACATCAATGCATATTTTTAAACGCTTTTCCCATGTCAAAATACACTTATCATTGACGTTTTCCAAATAATCATCAAGGTATCCATTAGAAACATTCTCAGTGACGAGGATCATCTCAGAATCTTCAACACAAAATCCAATTAGAGTGACTATGTTCGGATGCTCAACACCCGTAAGCATCTCAATTTCCGTATAAAGCTCTTTTTCCTTGTACCACTGATTTCTGGAGGTGTACCGTTTTATAACAACAATGTTGCCTCCCTTGGGATGTTCTCCTATGTTCTTCCCCTTTTCGGATGAAGGATTTTCTTTATCAAAAGAGTGGAGTTCTGCTCTGTACAAAGTATAATTGTCATCCCAAGATGAAATTGTGTATGCCTCTGCAAAATTATTTGTTGCTGATTTAATATCATTGAGATGAATCTTCAAGTGTCCCAACGTGTTTTCCTGCAAATATGTGACAAAGGGAAAAACAGAGTTACAAAACTGACATAAATTGAGAGAAAAAAATGCATTGTTAAAACTTTTAGAAAAACTATTGAATCTATCTACAATTAGCCACTACTGCAATTATACAAGGCAAATGGGTTCTGCTCTGTATAATGTATAGTAACCCAACTCCACCTCACTGCCAACTGATTAAACTGTAGGAGAGTGGAGCCTTCTGATCGACATATACGAATTCATATATGTTGTTTGGAACATCAACAAAAGTGAATATGTTGCCGACCCTGCTTCCTTTTTCCCCTATATTTCGTGTGCCCTTATTTTCCATCTAAGACATCACAGTTGGGTCTTGGCAGATTGCACAGCCCAGAAAAGTTTTATGCTTACCCAGTTTGTAGATAAGACCCAAACAAAATTTTGAATTAGTTAAATACATACATAATATTAAATTATTTATAGTTAGATACATTAGATGATAATCTAAAGGGAATCCAAATCCTATGTTTTATACATTAAATGTTAATTTGAAAGGAATCCAAATCCTGTGTTTTAGTAAGATTTAATTAAATTAAAATTTCCATTGCATATAAAAGCCATCATAATAAATTTGGACGACCCCTACCCTACACCACCGAATACTCGCACAAACTTCTAACAAATTTATATATTTTTTAGTAATTTCAAGTTTGTAACAACTTAAACATATTATTTGCTATATTTCTTAAGATCATATATCGTATTCTATGCCGATGGCAAAAATACCCCAGCCTGAAGAAGAATTAGAGACGGGTATACCCGATACCCGACGGGTATTGGGCCGGATATGGGTATGTAAAATTAATATTTCACGGGTATGGGACGAGTATGAGATTAGATGATACCCGACCTAATTACCCGAAATTATATACCCGTTTACCCGATATATATATACCCGAAAACTTTAAAGTTTAATATTTATTTTCCTTTAACTTTTGTTAGTAATGTTTCATTCTTGTAGTTTTATTAATTAAAAAATAAACTTTTCATTTGAAATATATATTTTGATGACATTATTCGTATTTATATGCTATGAAATACAAAATTATTTTTTGAGATTAATATTATAATATATCTACATTTTTAAATATATCAAATCTTATGATGGTAATGATGATATGTATATTATTTAACATAATTTAATAAGTTATACAAATTTTTAAAAAATAAAACCATAAAGGAAAGTAAAAATATATACACATGAAATCCAAAGGGGTACACCGGATACCCGTGGGTATGTACCATACCCGACAGGTAAATACCAGCCAAATACCCAATGGGTAACGGATCGGGTATGAGACAAGATTTTACAACCTGGTATGGGTATAGGATTCGTCATACCCGGCCCATTGCCAACCCTATCCAAAACACATAATCTTTATTTGACGTTATCACCTAATACCATACATGTCCAAACCCACAATTTCATACCAACGCGTCAACCCAACCGCTCCATCTGATTCACTATGAATGGTAAAGGGTCGGTTTTGGTGATCTCAATTTCATACACAATTATAAATTGTGTCTAATATTTGGTATCAGACATGTATACATTACCCGTGGGCTACAGGGTATACCCGCACATATTGAGTATACTTCGTATGTATGGTCATGTGGTAAAAATTACCCCTTGGAACACCCATTACCCATAATCCAATCATAAACTCACCAAAAATGGATCGTGTACTCAAACAAACTTCTAACAAAAATTATATTTCTTTAGTAATTTTAAGTTTGTAACAACTTAAAGATATTATTTACTATATTTCTTAAATTCATATATCATATTCTATGCGGTTAATTGGACGGTATCATCTAATACCATACATGTCCAAACCCACAAAAAATAAAACTAGAGTAAAATGCACGGATAGTCCCTGTGGTTTTATGAAATTTCACCTTTAGTCCCCAACTTTTTAGAATTACACTCTTAGTCCCTGTGGTTTGACAAGTTGTTACTCGGATGTCCCTAAAGCGGATGAAGGTTACTCGGATAGTCCCTGTGGTTTGACAAGTTGTTACTCAGATAGTCCCTGTGGTTTGACAAGTTGTTACTCGGATAGTCCTTGTCATTTCACACTCACTTAACTAGAAAAACTACACAGGGACTAAGAGTGTAATTTTAAAAAGTTAGGGACTAAAGGTGAAATTTCACCAAACCACAGGGACTATCCGTGCATTTTACTCATAAAACTATGCTACCCATCCTAGATGTTTCGGTTTTTTCTTTCAATTTGGATTCTTTTACCATCCTATTTTGACTTACTTTCAAGTAGAATAGAAAATAAAGATACTAAAACAAAAGAAAAATTACCATCCAAGAATAATGAATACCAAAAAAATACATAATAAAATAGAAAACGAGTCTTACAATATTTTCACGACCCAACTGAAGTTCCAATGCTTTCTCAAGTTTAGCCACAATATGGTGCATATCTGGGCGGTGTGCTCGATCATCATTTAAGCAAGAATATGCTACCTTGGAGTATATGAGGAGTGATTTCGGAGACAATATTTGATTTAATAGATGAGGATGGATTATATCATGCAATGGTCCGTTTTCATAACCATACTTGGCCATCTGAGCTAGAGACCTATCAGCCTCGTTCTGAATTAATGCTTTCCTCTCGCACAATATTTCAAATAAAACAACACCGAATGAGTAGATGTCCGACTTGTGGGTCACACCTCCCGTCTTTTCAATTGCTGGGTCCATACACCCCATTGTGCCGGTGTGTTTACAAGGGCACACCTGGTCCTTATAGTTTAGTGATTGTTTGATGGAAAATTCAAAACCGGATAACTTGGTTTCCCAGTTATCGTCTAACAAAATTGTGTTGCTATTGATGTTACAATGTAGAATAGCATAATCACGTCCCTTGTCATAATGTAGGTAACTCAACGCACGAGCCACACCTAGACATATCCTCAATCTTTGCTTCCATGTGAGGTTCAGGCAGTTTAAATACTGCCCTAGACTTCCATTGGCCTCATACGTGGTTACAATGATCTTTTCATCTATCTCGTCACAAAACCCAATAATAGAGACCAGATTTTTATGCTTGAGATCAGAAAGCGCTGAAATTTCTGCCAAGAACTCGAGGTCTCCATCCCCATGCTTACAATCAAATCTCCGTGCAGCGATCTCCATCAACCTCCCAGACCACAAGAGTCGTCCTTTATATGTGATACCAACTCCACCATGTTCGATGATTTTATCATGATGAAAGTTGTTGGTGGCCTTCGCCACATCTTCAAGTGGGATTTGTAAGTGAGCAAACTGGTTCATTGTTGATGCCATGTTCTGTTTATCAAGCAGAAGGGAGTGTTAAACAACAGGTTACAAATGAAAGAGAAGGTAAGATCTAATAAGATATACGAGCAACCACGCATACATAAATATATAAGATATAGCAACCTCAGTCCCTGACTTTCTATTCCACTTAATTAAATAAGCTTAAAAATTGAATAAATATAAATGATTTAAAGGTAGTCACGACTAATAGTACACACAATATATTAAACTCTTAAGTTTAATACACACGTACATAAGCAATAGCATACTTTTTTATCCGCTTATCAATTATTTTATAGATATTCAAATATAACAAAAAAAATTACAAAATTCAAGTAATTTACCATAAAGATATTCATAATAAAAACGTAAAAAAATACACTAAAACATTTGGAATAAATACAGTTTCTAATATACACACACATGTGTGTGTTTGTTCTTGTCGTTAAAAGATTAATCTATAAAAATACCATTAATAACCTTTTGATGAACACAAGTTAAAGTCATAATTTGTATTAATGCAGTTAATGGAACCTTGCTTTCATAAAACTGGGATAACTTACTTGAAATACCAATGCTTTCTTAAGTTGCATTAAAACATTTTTTGTTGTTGGTCGTTTTTCTCTATCAAGATGTAGGCATTGGTAGGCAATCTCTTGAAATGTAATTAATGATTTAGGCACAATCTGTTCCCTTATTTGTTTGAGCACTACCTCACCATGCTTTCCTTCTTTAAAACTTTTTTCAATGAACTCTGGTAGATAGTGGCCCTGCTGTTTTTGGATTTCAAATGTGGATCTCCCACACAAAATCTCAAATAAAACAACACCAAATGAATAAATATCGGACTCTATAGTTAGGAACCCTGATTTTCTATAAAGTGGGTCCAAGTATCCGGTTGTTCCACACACATGATCAATAACAAAGTCCGTCTCTTTAACTAATGGACTTACTAAGGAAAGCCCAAAATCAGCAAGTTTTGCTTTCCAATCATCGTTTAGTAGAATGTTAGCTGTTTTAATGTCCCTATGTATCACCTTCGCTTGTTTTCCAACTCCTCCATGGAGGAAATCCAACGCTATTGCAACATCTATGCATATGTCAAGTCGTTTACCCCATGTAAGAGAAGCATCATTTAAATATCTATCAAGACTTCCTTTGGACGCATGCTCATAGATAATAATTTTTTCATCATTTTCATCACAGAAGCCCACAAGACCAATGACACTCTCATGCTTAAAGTCCAAAAGAATTTTGAGCTCACTCAAGAATTGTTGTTCCCCTTGACCAAACCTTGAATCCAACCGTTTTGCAACAATGGTTTTAAATCCATCACCATCTTGAAGATTTCCTTTATAGACTCTCCCGAATCCTCCTCCCCCAATGCAATTGTCATTATTGAAGTTTTGGGTTGCCTGTTTTATGTCTTCAAGTAACATTTTGGGGTTGTCCTTGTTGATTTTCTGTCAAACATGACACACCAAATAAAAATACACATATTGATACCTATAAATCAGTGATAATAATAATAAATTTGAAATATTGTTTTTAAATATTATGGAAAAGTATATAATGAGGAGACAATGATAATTTGGTGATATTAGACCTAAAACACAAAACAATATGACTTTAATATGATGATAAATGTCCTTTATGATTTCCTTTTTTAAACAACGAAAAGGGATTCCATTAAAAACGAAACAAGAGACAATCCTTAGCAAGAACCTAAGGAGGCCCAGTACAGTCCAGGAATATATCACAAGAAATGCAGCAAAAAGAAAACAAGAACAGAACATGAAATTACAAATCAACACCATAAAATATTCTAAACTTCCCCCAAGCCAAATTCCGCCTTTTCGCTCTATTCTGAATCCACCAAAAGGAGTTTTCCTTAATGTCATCCACCATGTTGCAACAGAAATCATTCCGATTGATACACAACCTCCAATATGTCAATAATAAAACAATATATGTAATATGTTTCTTCAGCTTTCAAACATTAAGAAGGGCGACAAAGTTCAAAGCTTCTGAGGCCGTATTGAAACTCGTAGAAATAGGAACCTTGATCCAAGCGCAAACTTGCCACCACACCAAATGGATTAAGCAATAGGGAAGGTTGCAAGAATATGATCTGCATTTGCCAGCTCCAAACCACAGCAAGGACAGGACATTTCCCAGATTTACTAGCTACAAACCACACAAACACATAACTTTTGGTTGCCCAATTGTTCTAGAAAAAAATACACTTTGCTGTTGAGGATGACACTGTTAATGGCCATTTGTTTCCTAACTTTCTTCATAGAGAAATCTTCTTCATCGTCACCATTCGAAACCCAAATATCAGCTTTCTTTGTAATTATTCGCTGTTGTTGAATGTTGTAGAGGTCAACCAGCTCTAACATTTCTTCTGAGGATTTGGGTAGTTTCTTCTGGCCCCAATCCCAAATAACATTTGAGTCAACATATCTATAGCAATCTTTAATCAGCGCCTTTTTATCTTTCCATTGGCCAATCGGAAGATGCTACCGAAATGGTCACATAAAGAGCCCCTCGGTAACCATCCATCAATCCATACCTTATCCTTTTCTCCCTTCCACAGCTTTGGAAAATGATTTTGGTCCTTCATGTTTCGAAAGTGCATATTTAGCCCGAAATTTAATTTCTGATGCATTTTCGATAAAGGACTTTTGTCCAAAATAAAAAATTTTCCAGCTGACCCCAGCCAGGGGCTCTGCCCCTTGGACCCCGCCAGGGGCTGCCGCCCCTTGGACCCCGCTTCTCTCGGGGGCGCTGCCCCCTTGGATCCCCCGTTAGTCCCGATGACATTCAAATAAGCGTGCACTCTTATTTGTATGTCACACGCAATCTCAAATTACACTAAAATATCCAACATACCTCCCCCATTTTAGTGTAATCATAGATTAACTAACTTGTTCATAGCAACCAAAACAAACTAATGCATAAATGAAATGTCGTGACGATTGAATTTCATATTAGTATATTACACATTCCAAATATTCGAATTTAAGGGTGTCACTAAGGATTGAACCCTTAATATCCATAATGAATACATGAAGATAATATACACATTAGTTTACATACATAGATCTAACTTGACACTATCTTTTACTAGCCTATGTCCCTATCCTTCATAAGCATATCAAAGCCAAGTCCAAGCTTCTTGAAGCAGCTAAACTTCATGCTCATATAGGTAGCTCTTTTACTCTTGCACCTGCAAATGCAATTTTTCAAAAGAGCTATTAAGAAGATATACCTCAACCTTCCTTAACTTGCAGATCTAAACACATACCTTTGGGACAATTTAATGTTGTGTTCCAAACTCTAGATGTTAAGCTTTCCACATTGAATTCTGCACCTAACGTCATATTAGGTGGGAATTGGGTATCTTAACATGAGAGTTTTCAGATGGACTTTAACCCTGTTCCCACAGCTGATACTTTCACGAGATCTCTAGTTAACCCTTTGGTTAAATGATCAGCTAAGTTCTGTTGAGTTCTGACATACTCAACCGAAATCACACCATGCATGATGAGCTCACGAACCATGCTGTGTCTCACACCTAAGTGTCTTGACTTGCCATTATACACTTGACTATATGCCTTAGCCAATGTAGCTTCACTATCACACCTTATAGAAATGGGAGATATTGGTTTGGGCCACAATGGAATCTCATAAATCAAGTTTCTTAGCCACTCAGCTTCCTTACCAGCTGCCGCTAAGGCTACAAACTCAGATTCCATAGTTGAGTCAGTTATGCAAGTCTGTTTCTTTGAGGCCCAAGAAATAGCACCTCCCCCAAGTAGGAATACCCAACCACTTGTGGAAGAATGATCTTCCTTATTGTTTATCCAACTTGCATCTGAATATCCTTCAATCACTGAAGGAAATCCAATGTAAGTCAGACCATAATCAATGGTTCCTTTCAAGTATTTGAATACTCGACCTAATGCTTGCCAGTGATGAGTACTAGGATTGCTAGTAAATCTACTAAGCTTTCCAACAGCATACGCTATATCTGGTCTGGTACTGATCATAGCGTACATAAGTGATCCAATTGCTCTTGAGTACTCAAGTGGAGATACTGCAATACCTTTATTAGGTAATAGCTTCAAACTAGGATCAACAGGAGTACTTGCGGGAGAACAATCCTTGAAATTAAACTTGTTCAGGATCTTCTCAATATAGTGGGATTGAGAGATTGAAATGCCCCTGTTCTCACGTTTGATTTTAATACCTAAAATCACCTCAGCCTCCCCCATATCCTTCATAGCAAACTTAGATGATAAAAATTCCTTTGTTCTATCAACTTGATCTTGGTTAGTACCAAAAATCAACATATCATCTACGTATAAACAGATCATGACTCCGTTTCCAGAGGCATCAAACTTGCTATAAACACATTTGTCTGCTTGGTTTAAAACAAAACCATTAGACAACACAATCTCATCAAACTTTTGATGCCACTGTTTAGGTGCTTGCTTCAAGCCATAAAGAGATTTAATTAGTTTACACACCTTGTTTTCACTTCCAGGCATAACAAACCCTTCTGGTTGTTTCATGTAAATCTCCTCATCTAATTCACCATTTAAAAATGCAGTTTTCACATCCATTTGGTGAATTTTAAGATTATGTATAGCAGCAAGTGCTAATAATAATCTAATGGTAGATATCCTTGCTACAGGAGCATATGTATCAAAGAAGTCAATACCCTCCTTTTGTCTAAACCCTTGGATTACTAATCTGGCTTTGAACTTATCAATAGTACCATCCACCTTCATCTTCCTCTTGAAGATCCATTTACTTCCCAATGGTTTACAACCAGGAGGTAAATCCACCAATTTCCAAGTGTTATTTTGCAAGATAGAATCCATTTCATCTTGGATGGCTTCTTTCCAAAAAGAAACATCCCTTGAAGCCATTGCTTCACTATATGTCTTTGGATCCTCATCGACATTGAAACAATATTGATATTGAAAATTAATATCAACCCTCGAACCTTCAACTAAGTACAATTGAAAGTCGTCACCATAAGACTTGGCCTTTCTTTCTCTCGAACTCCTTCTTGGTTCAGTGCTAGTTGAAGGCATAATTTCTTTTCCACTAGAAATCTTTAAAGAAGGATTCATATCCTTTGGCCTAGGTATAGATGTGAATCTCTCTTCATCGTATTCTACATTTCCACTTCTTGCCTCAATGACCGTATGTACTGACACGTGGTCATTTGGTTCTATTACATAGAACCTGTGAGCAAATGAATGCTCCGCATATCCAATGAAAATGCATTCTATACCTCTTTCCCCTAAGTTTCTTATCTTAGGATCATTGAGCCTTACCACGGCTCTACAACCCCAAACTCTTAGTTTTTGCAACTCGGGTGGCTTTTTATACCAAAGCTCAAAAGGGGTTGTTTTGTTCCTTTTATTAGGAACCCGGTTTAACAAATAGCAAGCCGTCAACATCGCCTCTCCCCAAAACCCATTATTTAGACCCGAATGGGACAACATGGTATTAACCATCTCTTTTAGTGTCCTATTCTTCCTTTCCGCCACACCATTTTGTTCCGGTGTGTAAGGAGCTGTGGTATGGTGTATTATTCCAGTTGATTGGAAATACACCGGATCAAAATACTCACCACCTCTATCGGTATGTAGAGTTTTGATCAATTCACTTTGATGAAGCTCTACTTCTTGTTTATAGATTTTAAACTTTTCCAGAGCTTCGTCTTTTGCATGTAACAAGTAAACGTAACAAAATCTAGTAGCATCATCTATAAAGGTTACAACATACTTCTTGTTACCTAATGATGGTGTACCATGAAAATCACATAAATCACTATGTATCAAATCTAACAGTTTACTTTCCCTAGTAACATGTTGCATAAAGGGTTTTCTAGTGATTTTATTCAACTTGCAGATATGGCATTTTTCATTTGTTAAAGTTACTGCCGGAATTAAGCTCATTTTAGACATTTCCATAAGTCGTTTATAATGTACATGTCCTAATCTAGCATGCCATAATTCAGATTTAGACGAATTTACACTAGAAACAGAATCAATCATACAAACAGAATCATCACTAAACGGCACTTCTAGATTTAACATAATCATACCATTACATAAATAACCAAATCCGATAAAAGAACCATGTCTTGACAAGATATACTTGTCACATTCTAACACTTGTTTGTACCCGCAATTATTTAATACGATACCGGATAACAAGTTTTTCCGAATGCCAGGTACATACAATACATTACTTAAACTTAGAGTTTTTCCAGAAGTAAATACTAGTACTACACTTCCAATTCCGTGGATTGGCTCGGTTGCAACATTTCCCATCTTTAAAACAGATCCATCTTCAATTAATGTAAGGTCCTTGAACCATCTTCGATCCTTACATACGTGACTTGTTGCTCCCGAGTCATACCACCAAGCAACAGAATCATCCTGCACATAAAATGCTTCAGAAATTAGTGAAACATAATTCACATCCGAATTATAATTAAAGTCTAATTTCTGACCTTGTTGCTTTGGATCCTTAGAGGATCCACTAGTACCAGCTTCGTTCTTGCCTTTAACAACACGACAATCTCTCTTGAAGTGTCCTGGTTTACCACACTTCCAACAGCCTTCATCCTTAGTCTGTTTTGAATGTTTCACAGCCTTGTTCTTCTTGTTAGGCCCACTTTGAAACTTCCTTTTGTTGTTTCCCTTGTTAGAATTTTTAAAACTAGGACCACTTTCTTCCACCATGTTAACAGAAGACCCACCAACGTGTTTATCTTTGTTAACCTTTTCCATGGCCCGACAAGACTCCTCAATTCGAAAACAACTTCCAAGTTCAACCAGATTCATTTCCTACTTCTTATGTTTTAAAGTATGTTTAAAATCTTTCCAAGAAGGAGGAAGTTTATCAATGATAGATGGAACAGAAATTGCTTCATCCATCTTTAAACCATGTAGTTCGAATTGACCCAGAATTCTTAGACATTCATTATATTGTTCCATGATGGATCTATCATCAACCATTTTATAATTCATAAAATCACTGACTAAGAATTTCTTACTAGATGTGTCTTCAGCCATGTATTTGGCCTCTAGTAATTCCCACAGTTCTTTTGCAGATTCAACATTTTGATATATATCAAAAAGAGAGTCACACATACCATTCAGAATATGCCCACGACAGATGTAATCATCATTCAGCCATTTTCCACGCTTCCTAGTTAGTTCCAGCGGTTCATTCGTCACTTCTTCAGGCATCGGGGTACTCAGAACGTACACCACTTTCAAATCCGTCAACAGGAAATGCATCTTCTTTTGCCAGCGACGAAAGTCTTGCCCTTCAAACTTGTCCAATTTCGCAAATTTGTTCATCATAGCCTTCGCAGATTCACCACCGCTTGTCATCTTCATAGAATTGTTTGATCTTTGTTGGGGAAATTCGAAATTGCTTGGATAAATCTGAAGTCGTGTAATCACTTTCAGATCAAACAATTGGAGTGGCTACCAATCTTTGATCGGATAAAATCAGATTGATTCTAGATTTTTGTACGAAAATTTGGTTGTGTGAATCTTGAGGGATGTTGACGAACTGCAAATTCGTCTAGGGTTTTCCAAAAACCGTTTGAGAGCGTATATTCAGTTTTCCACAACTGCTGCAGTTTTCAATTTTGAACAAAATTACACCTTTAGTCCTTCATGTTTCGAAAGTGCATATTTAACCCGAAATTTAATTTCTGATGCATTTTCGATAAAGGACTTTTGTCCAAAATAAAAAATTTTCCAGCTGACCCCAGCCAGGGGCTCTGCCCCTTGGACCCCGCCAGGGGCTGCCGCCCCTTGGACCCCGCTTCTCTCGGGGGCGCTGCCCCCGAACCCCCGCCAAGGGGGCGCTGCCCCCTTGGATCCCCCGTTAGTCCCGATGACATTCAAATAAGCGTGCACTCTTATTTGTATGTCACACGCAATCTCAAATTACACTAAAATATCCAACATCCTTCTCTACTCCTATGTTTTTCCCTTATGTATTTAATAAGCACATTACTAGGTTTTCTAAAGAAAAATGTTTAGATAATTATTATTTTGATATTTCCAAATAAGAAATTTAGCAAAGTCCTAAACTGATAGTCTAAAAGGTAGGATTGAGGAATCCCTACAATGTCTATAGGTTGAACGCTAGATGCTGAAGTGTAAAGTATTTTTAACAATGTAAACCTAATGACTTACTTGAAATAATAGTGCTTTCTCAAGTTCCTTGACTACGACTCTCATTGTTGGGCGTTGGTCTTGAGTTTCCGCCACGCATTGGTGTGCAATTGTAATAAACGTGTGCAAAGAATCCTTGTTGGGTCCTCTATTTAGAGCGAAAGCGTTTTCACCAATTTCTTCCTTTATTATAGGATCTATCATCTCTTCTAGTGATCCTGTGCTGAAGCTTCGTCTTGCTACATGGGCTAGCCCCATGTCACTCTCCTTAAGGTAAATTGGGTCATTGGCTAACCTCCCACAAAGAATCTCAAACAAGACTACTCCAAAACCATAAACATCTGATTCTCTTTTTACCTTGTTAGGCTTCTTATATTCTGGATCTACGTAAGGTGTTCTGCCAATCCAGTTAAGATAGAGAGCTTCGTCTTCTTGATTTGGAGGCAGGAATACAGACCACCAGAAGTGAACAATCTTTGCCCCCCAGTTCTCATCCAACCCAATATTGTAGCTCCATATATCACGGTTTATTATCCTCGTTTGGTCTTCCATCTCATAGTGAATGTACTTCATTGCGTTTGCAACATCAATGCAGATTTTCAAACGTTTTTCCCAAGTCAAAACCCGTTTGTCTTTGAGGTTTTCCAAATACGCACCAAGAAATCCATTAGAAAAATTGTCAATGACAAGGATCATCTCAGACTCTTCAAGACAAAATCCAAGCAGATTGACTATGTTGGGATGCTTGACTCCACCGGAAAGAATTTCTATTTCTGTGAGAAACTCTTTTTCTCCAAAAAACTTATTTCCAGAAGGGGGGTAGCGTTTGATAAGTACAGTGTTGTGTCTCTTGGATGATGGATTCTCTTTATCATAATGCTCCAGTTCTGCTCTGTAGAAAGCATAGCCATCCGGTAGGAAATATGCAATTCTGTATTCGTCTGAGAAATAATGGGTTGCTGATTGAATATGAGTGAGAAGAATCTTCAAGTGCTCCAAGTTCTTCCCCACCTGCAAATTAAATACGTGACAAGGGAGTTACAGCTAAGGTAGAAAAACAAGAACCGAATTGAATGAAATTGAGTAGTTAATATCTCTTCAGATGAAGTTAATATCCATCTAATTCCACCCTCTTCGCACGGCAGTGAAAGTTCCAGCGAGATTTGAGTACTCTGGAAACCAGACGACCCCTGCTTTGCTTTTGTTTCATGTGCCCTTGTTTTAGTTTTGGTTGGCTTACCATGGTCCAGCCCACCACGTTTTTACAAGCCCACAAATTATTTATAGTAGGCTCAATAAATAAATAAGGCCCAGATACATTGAGTGATAATATGAAACCAATATAAATCTTATGGGTTAAGCTTGGTCAAATTTATTGTTCGTTGCTTATAATAAGCCTAAGAATAGATTTGCTAAAATTATATATTGTTGTTAATAATATGTGTTGCCTTAGTGTTATTGAAGTGAAATAACTTGCTAGACCAACTAATTAAGTTAATTGTTGGTAAAAAAGAGGATTATATATGTTAATCTTTATGTAGTTTAAATAAAATTAAATAATAAACTGTAAAAGGGAAGTTGAGGAAGTATCTATTGTAACACTTGAAATTATACAACGTATTTAACTTTATTCATAAATCAATTGAAAAATTAGAGGTTATAAATAATTAGATGATAACACATAGGAACAAGAATTTTGTAAGACAACTTAATAAGAATAAGAGAACTTACAGGTTAGTTTAATATACCCATTTTTGTTTGTTTTCAAGGTAGACTAGGGATGTTTGAAGAGAGATACATAGAATATGTGTTATGGGGTTCTATTGGGGGCGCCAATGGTGTCATATTAGTTATAAGGGGGGCACGAACATTGCGAGGGGTGGGCGCGCTTGGTTGGGACGTGCTTTGTACCATCCGTCAAAAATGGATCTTAGAAAACCCGAACCATTTTAAAAATCGAATCCAAACCATTTGTAAACCGGTTCGAACCGTTATAAAGAAAATATATTATATTTCGAACCTTTATAAATAAAATATATTATATTATATTTCGAACCGTTATAAACAGAATATACTATATTTGACCCTACTCCGATTTTTATGAAACTTAGGTCATATGATAGAGAAAAATATGCTCGTCCTAAGTCCTAACAGTATATTTGTATTTTTATAAAACGTCATAGAGTTATGAGAAAAACGAGTTAAATAGCTGAATTAATTATATATATATATAACAGAAATATAATAATATCAAAAACTTTGCTTTCAAACTAAACCAGAGTCATGTGTCGTTTGAAACAAAATCCAAACAATAGTCCATCATCTGGAATCCCCCATCCCAAACCACAGGGATCTGCAAATTTCTTTTCTTCTACAAATCGTGATGCCCTTTTTTCAAGTAATTAACCAAGCTGTATTTCGTGATTCTTGACATCTAAATTTACCCTAAATGAGTCTAAACACTAATATACATCAATAACATGTCCCCATATTTTATATAGTTGCCTAATTTCTTTTAAAAATCAATTCTCCGTTAACATACCTGATATCTTTATAATTATATATATATATATTAAACCCATTAAGTCTAACCAACTCTTGAATCAATATCCACCATTAGATTTGGCTGAAATTAAATCTTAGCCACTTAAACTCCCAAAAATAACTGCTGTAGTAGCAGTTCAGGGCAGTTTCTCTATGGTTTTCTCAATTGGTGGTTACCTCCACCTTTACCTGCCCATCATCTCCATAACTCAACCTTCCTATAATCATGGGTAGTGCTATGAATTCAGTTGAGGAGGTATTGTTATATAATGTAGAGTTAAAACAAAAAGTCCCAATCTTAAAGAAATCAGTTTTGCTCCCACCGATATATTGCAGTTATCTGTCTTCCACCCCCTTCTAATTTCTCTTCGAACCTCAACACAGCCACCAGTGACAAAACCCCCACCACCATTCTCCCTTCAAAAAATATGGCGTCCACTTCTCCTTCTCCTTCATGTTCACATCTTCTTTGTGCTTTCTTCTTAGCAGTTAGTTGGAAGGCCTAATCAAATTTTGGGTTTAACAGAAGGGGACAGTGAGACGAGGAACAAAGAGGGCTCTATCGCTAATCCGATTATCGACTCTTGATTCTCATACGGCATACATTAGTGTGAGTAATGGAGAATCATTAATATCTCCTTATCAATCGCAGACTTCAGCCTCGATTTGGCTCTGGTATCATTTATATTTCCTGATTTTCTTGCTTCCTGGTGCTAAATTGCTTATCCATTTTCTCCTTTCAATCGTTGGTAGGTTTGGTATTTTCGACTTTTACTTCTTTCCCGGGCCGTCCCCTCTTGCTGATGTCGAACATGTATACTCAGCTTATTGGTCGCCCTGCTCCAATACCCTACTCGGTGAGTACAATCTCTTGTATTTCAATTGTTTTAGTTATTAATTTAACATTTTTTTATTTAGGTTTCATGGATATCTTAGTTGAAAAGCCTAATACAAATGTTTATGTGTGGAAATTGGTTGTTAAATCATGTTTATGACGATCTAATGCTGGATAGTGTGAGACTAGAAAAGGACAGGTTGATGGAAACAACTCGAATGCAGAGGACTTGAATATAATTTAAGTATTTTTTATTCGTTATTCTTTATTGTACATATTTTATCATTTATATGATTTTTAGTCACAACTAATAATCAGAAGGGACAACTGTTCAAGTGACATCGACATTTGGACGAGCAAAACATAATGCTTCTATGGAGTATGGACTATTTGATGTGGAAGTATCTATCATTTAACCGTTGTGGTCTTTTTTATATATTTCTTTTATAAGTACTTTTTAATTAGGTGGTGGTTTTAACATGTGTTATAATTAATTTGCATGACACGAAGAGTAAGATTTCTGGGACTAACATAATCAACTTTGAGTGCAGAAGTGGACTTGATTTCAATGATCGTAGAAAAGAAGTCATGGAGGACTAGGCCACCAATACAAATGGAATTTTAGGTGATAACCTTTTATCATTAAAAACCATTTAGAAAAAAGTGAATAATTGAAATTTTATAGTATGAAATAATTTCATTCTTGAGTTTTTGCAGGTTCCTATGTTTATTGCATCTAGATTTAGAGTCAGGTTTCTCAAGGTACATAATCCTTTATAAATCTTTAATGGTTATTTTTATTTAGTATAATTTAATTATAGCTTTTTTACAGGTATGGGATAAGAGTGGGTATATCACCAAAGAAGGTTCATATGAGATCAAATGCTAGATTAAACCTTTTTTTTTTCTTCGAGTGTTGTTCTATAGAAAGGATTGTATTAAAATTTGAGTTTTTATTTGTTTTATGAAGGCATGTTCTTTTATCGGAGTTGACGATATGCTGGAGAATTTGAACTGGGTGACAAAAGGGAGAAGTAAAAACTTTTTGTTCAGTGTAGTGAATAGTGATCTAATGATTAGAGATGGTAAACAGTGTAGTGAATAGTGATCCAATGATTAGAGATGGTAAATGATAGCTGATTTGAGATCTGTCATGCTGTTGTTTACAAGTTATCTTTTTGCAGGTTCTTCATGGGCTGTTGTTTTGGAGAATCAAAATGGTCTGAGTTATCCTGCAGATTTGTATGTTAAAGGTACAAATCAGCATAGGGGTTGGTTTCATAGTTTTTTAATTGACCAGCGTTGCAACCAAAGGTACACGTACATTCTTAATCCAACGTTTGGTTTGTTGTTGTTATTATTATTATTATCAATATTATTGTTATTTGTTTTAATAAATATCACAGGAAAAGTTCCATATGATGGAGTTATAACACATGGACTTGTACTTGATGAGAAGGATTTGAAAATGAGTAAATCTTTAGGGAGTGTTGTTGATACATCCACCATATCAGGAGAAGGGGGGAAGATCAAGAGGTTAATGGTTGTTTTGTAGTAATTAATTGTTATTATAATTATCTTTTAATAGTGAATACTTAAAAAAACTTCCAAGAAGCACCTTTTTGTTTCATCTTCTGATTATATTTTGCAGGCTGAAAATGCTATTGCATATGATGACCTTCCTGAGATCGATCAACATGCTCTGTTTCAGCTTTAAAGTGTCGTGAAAAACATTAAAGTATGCTATGAAAGCTATCATTTCTTCAAAATATCCCAGATAAATTTTTTTCTTGGTTAAAGATTTCTTAGTGATTGATTGTAAATGTAATTAGTTCCATACCAGATCGTTCAATTGCTATTTTGGATCTCTCAAATTTCTATTTGGAAGTTGCTAAAGACCGCCTTTATGTTGGGTAAACTTTTTTATGATTTAGTGAAGTTTATTTTTGTTTATAGTCAACATGAGTTGACTTTGAGATGTTGACTTATATTTCAAGGGGCTACAAGTCTTACAATGAGAAGTTGTCAAAACAGTCTTTGTAGTTCATCTACTTTCAATAGTGGGAGTAATTGTTGCAATGCTACCTCGTCATGCTAAAGACGTGTGGCAAAATCTCCCTTTCAAAATATGATATTGTTTTTCTTAGCTCTTTATTAGGTATCAGTTTAGGGGTCAAGCTTCAGCAAGAATGTACTCGCTATAGAGAAGGCCATCAAGAAAATTGAGGGAAGGTTGCACTAATGGTATTTTGTTGGTCAAAGATTTGAGATAGGGTGCTTCACGTTGAACTCATTCAATGGGCTGATCTTATGGTACTTGCTCCTTGTCTGCAAATACACCCAGCAAGGTAATATAGATCACAATTCCAATTTCCTACCAATCTGCCATCTTTTCTAGAGGTGTCCAAATGGGTGGGCTGGGTAATGGATTGAAATAGGCTGTTTTAGTATGGGTCAGGTCGAGCTAGGTTAAATGGTAAAGACTTTTGTTGTCCTTTCCTTATATGTACATAAATGTGGGAGTATGGTTGGATAATGTGGGTAGGTTGACTGGTCAAAACATGTAATTTTGGTGTGGTTTGGGTTGAGTGGAAACACGTTTTACCCATCTCTGCAATTATGGCGTACAGACCAGACCGTGTGTTAAAAGGAGTACCCATGCATTCCTTACCCATTTCTATATTGTATAGTATAAAGCAATTTAGTAACACACATGCTTAAAAATACACTATAAAGGACTTTTGACCAGTTGAATCCACATGGCAAAATGATTGAGATGGAAATGTCTCATTAGTAAGCACCTTTAGTTATTAACTTATAAGAAGAGATAGCAAGATGAGTTGATTGGGTAGCAGGTCAAAATGGATCTGAACAAAATTTTACCAATTTTTATATAAGGGTGTAAGGGGCGCTCCACTCGTGGGGAGTAGTCCTCTCTCCACCCCAGCCAATCATACGCGTCCATGTCAACTCTCTCTCCACTCCCCATTTTACACTCACACATAAGGGGGGCTTCACTCAAACAATTTTTTCTTTAAAAAAATTAAAAAGTAAATAAATATAAAGTGTGATTGGTTGGAAGAGAGTGGGGCCCATCATTAACCCCCCTCCTCTTCCCTTGCACGGTGACTACTCCCCAATTGTATCCATTTACCGCGTGGTGAAGGATGTAAGGGGCAGTGTTCTCGTGTGGTGAATACTCACCTCACACCCCTTCACCAAGTACACCCTGCACACCTTAACTTTTTATGGTATGTTTCTGCAATGTTCCTTATGAATGAATCTTCATCAGGAGGCTGCTTAACACAACTGGTAAGTGTTTTCACTCTCATCATACATTTGACCAAGTAATAATATACTTCACTCATGCAACAAATCATATCAGAGGTGGCAAACTGGGCGGGTCAGGTCTTTTGTCCAAAAACTACGCTATTTCAATAAAAAAAATTGTTTCTTTTTTATCAACCCTTACAAGAGGTGATTTAAGCGATCATGGGAGATCATGAGACAATGGTTGATACCTTTTCTCTACGTTCTTCATATTTTAAGAATTTTCCATTCTTAAAATTTCACTCATGTTGAACACATTTTCATGTTTCAATTCTTAAATATCTTTGGTGAAGCAACATTTCAACGTCACAAACTTTTGCCACAAGTTTTGATTCAATAATTTGAAAGAAAAACTAAAGGAAACAAAGACACATGAAACCATCTTTTGTTATATTCAATAGAAATGATTTAGAAATTGTATTGATATGTTTTTAACAATTTTTTGCAGAAATCTTGGGCTTGCTACTACCATACAATGCACTATCAATAAAGCTAGATGTTTGGCGTGTGTCACGGGAGTAAAAAGGTATTACCTAAGTGATTGTGTTAATGTCTATCGAGTGTTTGCAATTAATTACGTCATTTTGGGTGTGGATTTTTCTCTTCAGGAGTATCAATGGGTAATTTTCTACAATGGGGTGGGGGCTCCTAACTATTGGATACAAAAGCGGGTCATTGGATGCTAGCATGTAATAAAAATGTTCACCATTTATTAGGAACTCAGCAATAAAAAGCTTTGGTCCAAAGATTCAGTTCGTCACTGGTTGGGGCCTATCCCAGCGCTGAAATTTTTGGATGTCAGCTTCAGTCTTTCGATCTTTTATAATACAAAAATGTTCACCATTTTTTTGTGTATTCTGACTCTATTTTATTTCTATGTGTTCATAGGTTTACTCATGTTGTTACTATGGGGGGAGGGAGGGAGGGAGGGAGGGAGAGAGAGAGCCCCTTGCCGATGCCACACCCCACAACCTAATACATCAACGTAACCCGTCCAACGGACGGGTATTAAACTAGTTAAATTTGGTATACCACATTAACCCTAGCCACTCTCAAACGGTTTCTTTATCTCTAAAACGTAAACCCTAGCCTTCAATTCGTGCAAACCTCTCTTCAAGTTGTGGATTCAAGCGAGAACTTATTCTAGGGCTTGGAACTTCTTTCTACGATTTCTCTCTCAATTCTCACCCAAACGAGGTAATTCTTGTTTCCATTCTCATTAGAATTTCCACATCTACAAAACCCCTTTATCAATTTATGTGATAAAGGGCATCTTAGATTTGTTCATAATCTTAGGGTGAGTGGGGTGGAAGCGGGAAGTGAGTGGGTTGAGTGGAGTCACCACACGGTAACACCACCGCCGACCCCCCATTCCCCGCGGTTAACCATAAAACCCGGTGACTAGTTACCACCTGTGTTACGTGACCGATGCATGCTTTTTTTTAATGTTGGAGGTGGTAACGGCTATAATGCCATTGATTATTAAAAAAATGATTTCTTATTTAAATACCACATTTACTTTCCATTTTTCTCACCACTCAAAACTACAAACTAAAAACCTCTCATACACCATAGATAAAAAAATAAGGTTGATGACAAGAAAAAAGGTTCAGGATCCGGTTCGAAGCCGAGGGGATGCAGCTCGCAAAGTATGGAAGGCAGTTCGAGCGGTCCGAGTGCACCATTTCAACCCACACTCGGTTATTCACCACACTCTAAACCTCCACTTTTTTACTCCCAAACTCCACAACCAAGTTTTTACAACACCCAACCACAACCTAATTATCTGCCACAATTGTTTTCACTCCCACAAGGTCCCACATTGGTCGCACCAGGCCGGTATGAATATTCCACGGAAGCCCAAAACTCCTTCGACGCATTTACGTATAGGAGCCCACCAACTTAATCACCAAGAGAGAGTGTTGAACGCATGCTTCCGATCTACCATGATAATGAAGACAAAGATATTTTCCTAGAGACGCAGAACTTGGATAAAGATGAAGATCTTGGCGAAGACGAAGAAGAGTTTGAAATGGAAGACGAAGACGATGGTGAAGCAAGTGACCCGAAAGGAAAGGAAAGGGAGGAAAGGCGGAGCGTTAAACTTGGACAAAAAAAAAACAAGAAGAGACCTTAGCAAAGGCATGGGTTCATTGTTTGGTAAACAAGAAACAAGGCAACCAACAAAAACAGGAGGGTTTGAGAAAATTCTAAAACATTACAACGAAACGGTTGGCGGAAGTACCCGAACCACTAATCAAGTACGTTCAAAATGGAAACCAATAATGACTAAGTTAAACTAATTCAATGGTCTTTGACATCAAGCAGTAAATTTTTTAGTTTTAAACTTTACATAATTTTATTTTTAAATTAATATAACATTTTTATTTTTCCCTTTATATAATTTTTATTTTTCTAGGATCATTTACGTCCTAGCGGGAGTCACGATGCGGCGATCATGAAACAAGCCTTAAAAGATTACTAATCAAAAAATCCGGATGGTTTTCATCATGTTGAGGTGTGGGAGGTGGTTAGAAAACATGAAAAATGGGCCCCGGTACCATTGTTGGGGGAAGATAGTAGTAGTTTGAGCCAAAAAAGAAAGTCATCGGATTCAGGTAACTACCATGCGGGAGCTGAATTCACCAGTTCTATACCCAACATAAACGAAGACCCCTCACCAAGAAGACCACAAAAGAAAGATAAAAGACCCGCAACGACCTCCGATAGCCCAACGGGTTTGTCCGAGAAGCTTGAACAATACAAACTTATGAAAGAAGCAAAACAAATAAAAGAGTTGGAGTTGGTGGACATAAGAAGGAAACCAGAGGAAGACACTATCACGTTGATGGCGGAACAACGCGATGCGGTGAGAACAATTTTGTATGATCAGGATTTGGAGACGTTTACTAAGCCATGCGACAATGTTCCACTGGAGATGTTGCCAATCACTTTCGCCCGAAAACGCGAGATCGTCAAAAATTATAATTGGCCATGCAATTTATAATTTTTAGTTTTATTTTCCTGGTTTTAGTTTTATGTATTATCTTTTTTAATTTTAATTTACTGTTATGTTTTTAAAATTTTAATTTAATGTATTGTTTTTTTTTAAATTTAATGTGATTTTATTTGGTTTAAAATATGTTTTAATTATTTAATGTAAAATTTATAGAAAAAAATGGACTCCTCACGAGGGAACCACCCCTTATGTTTATGTGCAAAAGGGGAGTTGAAGAGGGGACTTGACATGCATGAGGTGATTGGCTGGGTGGGGAGTGTACTCCCTAAGAGATGACTACCCCTCTCACCCTTAGTGTTCTTAGTTTGTTGAGATTTGGGCTTTTGATATAGATGTTGAGTTTTGATTAAATTGGTGATTGTTTATCGTTCATGAAAGTATAACATTTGCAAATTTTGGGGATTTTTGGTCATATTTTGAATTTATTTAAAATTTTAATCATGTTATAATCATATAAAATTAATTTAAAGTATGTTAATTATATATATATATATAGGGAGAAGATCATGCGAGAAACACCTCTTATTGTGAGAACCGCGAGAACCAATGTGAACACAACAAAAAATGCCTAAAAATCACACAAATTTTTTTTTTTTTTTTTTTAATATTTTTATGTTAAAATCGCTACTTTTCGAAGCCAAAAAATTTTTTTTTTTTTTTTTTAAAAAAAAAAAAAAAATTTTTAGTTTCGAAAAGTAGCGATTTTAACATAAAAAATATTAAAAAAATCAAAAAAAAATTTTTAGATTTTTTTTTTGATTTTTTTAGATTTTTTTTATATTTTTTTAGGTTTTTTGGGGGTTTAGTTTTTAGCATTTTAGCTTGGGGGGGGGGGGGGGGGGAGGGGGGTTTAGGTTTTTTTTTTTGGGGGGGGGGGGGGTTAGGTTTTTTTTTTTAGGTTTTTGGGGGTTTTAGTTTTTAGCATTTAGCTTGGGGGGGGTGGGGTGTTTAGGTTTTGGGGGGGGGGGGGGGGTTAGGTTTTTTTAGGTTTTTTTAGCTATTTTAGGTTGTGTTCACATTGGTTCTCATGGTTCTCACAATAAAAGGAGTTCTCGCATGAGCCCCTCCCTATATATATATATGGTTGATGAATGAGGATAAATAGTAACTTTATTTTTATAATAATAATATAGCTTTTTATTATTTTTTATTTAATATATTATAATAGTTTATTATTATATTTACTTTTAAAAACATATTTTTAAATTTTTTTTCCTTTTTTAAAATCATATATTTCTTTTACCATTTTTTAATAATTCTTTTTTAGAACATATATTAATTTATCGATTAATTTGATACTTTTTTAATAAATTACGTAATAACTTTTTTTTCTAAAAACTTAAGTACATAGTTGTGCTTTATTTTTTCCTGACATTAAGTTTTGTTAAAATCGAAGTTGTACTCAAAATAAAGTATTTATTTGGTATCATAAAACGGTACGATAATAAATTAAACCGTTCTAATAGTTTGACTTTCTAAACAGCATGCTTTATTTTCAAATCATGTTTGTTCTACATTATCATTTGCTCGGTTTCGACACAACGCACAACTTAAAAAATCTAGTTAAAAATAAGCCTTATAAACTTCACTTGTATTTTTGCAGAAAATATAAATTTATAAACTTATTTTATTAAAATTCTAAATATATTTAATTCATGTTTTTACAATCAAAAGAAATCGGTTTTATTTATTTGTAAGAGTATATTGTCGGGTAAGCTCCTAATCTTCCAAGTGATGTTGATCTTTGATCTCATCCTGATCATCCAAGATCTAGGAAACCATGGTGAAACAAGACGTACTTTACGAATAAAACGAATCGGTTAATTAAATATTCCATTTAAATAGTTTTATACAACAAATCCCCAAATTCATAGATTTAGTATTGTTTGTATTTTTTATTTGTGTTTTAGTACTTCGTATTTAATATTTTAGGTTAGTTTCGTTCTTTGGAGTTTTGATTCTCGTTCGTGCGCTTATTTCAAGGAATCACAAAACGCAACCTGTGAGTAGATCTTTCCTAATTCCCATTTTTTCTATTTAAATGTTTTGGGGTGTATTATGTGCATTTTTTCGTTACTTCAAATTTCCATTATTCAAATATATGCAAAGTTTAAAGTGTATTATGTGGTTGTTGTGATTTGTTCATTGTTAGTTATGCTAACCAGTGTCGCTAATCAGTATTGCTAACCAGTATTCAGATGCATCTATCGGCTGACTAGATTCCCCACGGCCATGGGTTGTAGTCTAGTATCGCCAACACATTTAGATTCGCTCGTTAGTGGGCTTGAGTCTCATATTTACAGTATTCATTATATTTACCGTAGTTTTACATCATCATTTGGTTGTTTGTTGTGGATTATTTAATTGTTGGTTGTATGTATTTTTATCACTTAATTATTGTGAATCGCATGTTAATTTTAGTCTTAAAACAAATATATAAAAACCGTTTTATTTAAACATTTAGATTTACTCACCAGCTTATGTTGACCCAAAAATACTTTTACACATGATGCATGAAATCGGGTTTGACGAGGCGAGGATAAAGACACATAGGAAATGCCTTATTCAAATAAACAAGATATCATTTATTGTTCTATGTTTTATTGAAATTATTGTATGGATTATTTGAATTATATTTGCTTATGTGACATTTTAATTAATGACATGAAATTAATATTTAAACTTTAATAGTTGTCATGAGTTGTGAATAATTATGCCCCGATCACCTAATGCGTTGCGGGTGAGGGTGTGACAGGCTTGGTGTGGATGGCGGGCGTGGAGGCTCTTTGATGATACCCAATACCACATATCACAAAAACTCTCAATACCCCCCCCCCCCCCAACCCCATAAGTCTAAGAGTTGAATTTCCCATTAGACTGCTGAAGGCGGAGTGGATTGAGGGTTAGAACATCGACGAGAAGATCGTCTGAGGTGTTATTGTTCGGTTCCACCACCACCCATATCTTCAAATTAGTTTGGTACTTGCAGTGAATTGTGAATTGAGAGATGTAAACGTAGTAGTTGTAGTGATTTGTGACTTGTATTTATAGGGACTAGAGAACTAGCCGTTTGAAAATTGCGTTGGAAAAGAGCCTTTGGAAAAGTAAGCGTTTGGAAAAGATTCGTTGGAACAGTAACCAATTGGAAAAAGAGTAGTTGGAACGCTAACCGGTTATTAAAATTAAGTAAATAATAAAAATAATTTATGATTTATGAGTTTAATTTATTTAATAAAAAAATAATTGTAACGAGTTTTATTTTTTTAATTTATCTCCATAGATATTCTCCGTGCATCTAACGTTCTGCCACCGGCGAGACTCCGACCATCTAACGTTTCTCTCCGTACTCTGGCCATCTCTCTGTTTCTCTTAGTACATCTCTCCGTATATCGTTCCGCCACCTAACGTTTCTCTCTGTACATCTCTCTGCCACCTAACCAGTGACGGAGCATGACCAAAAGTTCCGAGGGGGCGGAAAGTCATGGGACCCAATTTATATATTGTATAAATATTAGGAAAAATAATTGAGGGGATAATCCTATATAATTTTAAAATTTTCGGACGAAAAATCAGAAATTTTACATTTCTAACCGAAACATTGGAGGGGCGGGTGCACCCCCCACCTTCCACTAAGCTACGCCCTTGCACCTAACGTTCCGCCACCGGAAAATCCCTTTCAACGCCGGCCAGACTCCGTCCATGTACGTCTTTTGCAGGACTGTACAGCGTTCTCTCCGTACGCCGAAAAATCCCTAATGTTTCTCTCTGCCACCTAACGCGCCACCGGAAAATCCCTTTCAACGTCGGAAAATCGCGTACATCGTTCTCTCCGTACGCCAGAAAATCCCTAACGTTTCTCTCCGCCACCTAACGTTCCGCCACCTAACGTTCCGCCACCAGAAAATCCCTTTCAGCGCCGGCGAGACTCCGTCCACGCTCGTCTTTTGCAGGACTGTACATCTTCTCCGTACGAAACAGAGCTTCTGATCTTCTCCGGGATAACGGGTCTTTTCCACCGGAAAATCCCTCTCAATGCCAGCGAGACTCCGACCACACTCGTCTTTCGCAGTACATCTTCTCCGGTAGAACAGAGCAGCTCCGGGAGTCTTCACCGGGCGAGTTCATCCTTTTCGGAGATAAATAATATATGGCATCCAGGTTCTTTCTTTCTTATATACAAGCATATATAAAGGGTAGACCCCAGATAAATTACATATATTATCTATGCATCTACTTTCATATATCACAGTATTGTGTCTGTAATAATATATAAACCTTCCAATTTTATTTGCTTGTGTCCCCCACTGTTGTTTGTGTGCTAGTTGTAATTAGGTTTGAAATACTTGGAGATTTTGAAATTGTTGTGTTTTGAGTTCTGTAGGATACTTAATGCTCACCATAGAAGTTATAGTGTACACCCATTTATGTTACTCGGGGCTTACTTTAAACTATATATTGTATACTCATCTTGCTCCTTGATATTGGGATATTATATATGATATATTGTATGCTCATCGCTGCTCAGTGTGTTCTTGATTGCTTATTGGCATTGTATGCTTTTGATTTCTTATTGAGTGCTTCTTGTTTCCTGTGTACGTTCTGTATCGTGCTTACATATTAACTTATTGGGTGTTTGTTTGTTTGACTTATTGGGTGCGCATGTGTCATTGACCTATCTAGTTTTGTGTTGCAACCATAGACAATAAGAGTCATGGTTTTACCTTGAGATCGTGTCCAAGGACGATGGGTGCAAGAAAGGAAAATGGGTATAGTTTGCGAGTAGCCTCTTGGAATGTAGGAACTTTAAATAGTAAATTGTTAGAGGTGGTAGATGCACTTAAAAGACGTAGGATACAGATAGCGTGCCTTTAGGAGACTAGGTGGAGGGGGCATAGAAGGGATGAGCGCAATGGGTATAAATTGTTGTATTCGGGAACTGATGGGGTAAAAAATGGAGTAGGATTTCTAGTGGATATAGAATTGCATAAGAATGTGATTGAGGTGATACGACACAGTGATAGGATTATGGTGTTAAGAATTACTGGTGGTAAATATAGTCCTAAAACATAAGCTTACAGACGAGAAGACGTATATTCGACCTAGGATACGATGGAGGATTTGAAGGGGGAAAAGATTATCGTGTTTAAAGATAAAGTCATATCCACGACATCAATGCGTAATTTCTAAGGGGTATTGTTACTTTTAAACATTAAGAAGTTTTATTAACTTAAATGACGTTTTAAGAAAGTATATTAACTTAAACTAGGTTAAACCCCGTGTATTACACGGGTTGAATAAATAAATTTTATATATTAAATAATAAAACAATATATCTTTAAAAACCTTCTTTATTGCACGAGTTAAATAAATATAATTTTATATATTAAATAATAAAAAGTTATATCTATAAGAACAATATTGTACAGGTTGAATAAATGTAATTTTATATACAAAATAAAAAAGTTATATCTTTAAAACCACGTGTATTACACGAGTTGAATAAATGTAATTTTGTTTACCAAATAATAAAATAATACATCTTTAAAAAACCCTATTTATTACACGGGTTGAATAAATGTAATTTTATATACCAAATAATAAAAAAATACATATTTAAAAATATGCGTATTACACGGTTTGAATAAATGTAATTTTCTGAACTAAATAATAAAAAATATATATATCCTTAAAAAAACCTCGTGTATTGTACGACTTGAATAAATCAAATTTTATACATCAAATAATAAAATTATGATTTTGGCCCCGTGGTTATATCACTTTTACCCTTTTAACCCAAAAAGAATTTTTTAACATCTAATTAACGTATTTTTTCCTATCCTTTTTAGCCCCTAACGTCTTTTTTTTTAACCTTTTTGGCCCCTAACATTTAATGGATGAGATTAGTGTTAGGGGCCAAAAGGATTAGGAAAAAAGACGTTAAGGGCTCAGATGTTAAAAAATTCTTTTTTGGGCTAAAAGGGTAAAAGTGATATAACTACAGGGGCCAAAATCGTAATTTTCTCTAAATAATATTATAAATGAGAAGAAGATTAAACTAAATAATAATTATGCATAAGATATTAAACTAAATAATATTTAATAGGAGGGTTATATATAATTAATTAGAAAAGATTAAATTAAAATAATAATAATTATCTATAAGAGATGCCTTAATATGATAACAAGTGTCCCAAAAGTGGTTTCTTTTATTATAGAGTATAGATGAGGTTTTCTAAGGGGTATTTTATAAAATAAATAATTATATATTATCATTCACATATAAATTTATTGTAACATGATTTTACTGTTATTAATTTCTAAATATTTATTCATAACTCAAACAAAAGGTCATGAATAACTTAAAATTAAATCATTTTACTATTATTATTATAGTTAGTTATTTATATTATTATTCGTGTATATTGTTTTATTCAAAAACTATATTTTATTATACATATCAATCCATAACACATGATTGCTACAGTGTTCAGGGCATTTTTTATATTTAACTTAGTTTGGTGACTTTACTTTTGGCTACCAAAGTTTCTTTGGTGGTCAAAATGGTCCCAAAACTTTTTTTTTTTTTGATGTTTTGTCATTTAGTATATGGCTTTTTTTACCTAAAGTTATCACTTTTACCCCTGTTTTTTAAAAACTTTATAAAATGTCACTTTAACCATCTCGGATTTCTAATAGGTGTGGGTATACATTCGAGTTCATCTACGTTTTGCGTCACATGAGTAGCCTGGTGTTATGAATTCATTTTTTACCCCTGCTTTTTAAAAACTTTATAAAATGTCACTTTAACCATCTCGGATTTCCAATAGGTGTGGGTATACATTCGAGTTCATCTACGTTTTGCGTCACATGAATAGCCTGGTGTTATGAATTCATTTTTTTTTTTTGCGTTTTTTCTGGTTTTGGTCGTCTGTGGTTTGCCACCTAACATGGTTTTACACCCACCGCCCGCAGCGGGGCCTAAATACTAGTTTATAAGAATTCATCATCTCTATTGTTCTGTAAATACTAAATAGTAACACATAAATGTTATTGTTCCATATTTATCCTATTTATGTTTTATCAAACTCGAGTGAATTGCAAATTTTGTCCTTTATCTTTATACCAAATTTCAGACAGTGTCTTTTATGTTTAAAATTGATAGGTTTTGTACTTAATGTTTTAAAATATTACATGTTACGTCCTTTGCGCTAACTCTGTTAGCTTTAACCATTAAATGAAGGGCAAATTGGTCTTTTAACCAATTTATTATTTAACAAAACCATTTTAATATTTTTAATATATAAAACAAAATAAATTATATATTATATGTAGAGTTAATAGCCAAAATGGTCCCTGAGGTTTGCTCAGTTTTGCCACTTTAGTCCAAAACCCAAATTTGTTAAATCTGGGTCCCTGAGGTTTGCATTTTTTTGCCATTTTAGTCAAAATTTCAAAAAAGTCAATTTTTTTCAATTTTTCTGCTGGAATTTGTCTTTATCCTTATTTCTCACAAGGGCAAATTTGTCATTTTGGCTATTAACTCTTTTATATTATATTATATATATATATATATATATATATATATATATATATATAACTCTCTATCTCTCACTAAAACACAATTCTCTCTCTCTCTCTCTCTCAGTTCTCTCTCTCTCAGTTCTCTCTCTCTCTCAGTTCTCTCTCAAATCAGTTCTCTCTCTCTCTACAGATCCCCATCCACAGATCACCACCGTTCACCACCGCCATCCACCGGTCTGCCGCTCACTCAAATCCATCTTATGTTGGATCCTCGTCTCAAATTAACAATGTTTCTTACCCTAATCCAGATGTGCGACCCCAATTTGTGCAGACATCAACTGTTCTTCAACTTCCCAACATATCCCTAAACCTAAAACGGGTTCCCCTAAGAACTTATCAAAATCGAGCAGAGGCAAAGGGGCTAAACCTAAAACGGGTTCCCCAGGTTCTGCACCCAATTTCACCACCACCACCACCATTAATCCACCACCACCACCATCTCTCTGTCTCCCTCCTTCACCCACCACCTCCAACAACACACCACCACAACCACCTTCAAACCTGCAACAACCTTAATCACCAACCACCTGCAAACCGTCTTCGACTAACCCTCCCACCGCCACCGTCTCCACCGGAACCCTAACCCCAAACCTGCAACAACCCAAATCAGCAACCAACACGATTCAACCCACCACCCCTATTGAAAACCCTAATCCCAAGAACCTGCAAACCACCACTATTAAACCCACCACCCCATCCGGAAGAGAGAGAGGGAGAAGAGAGAGAGACAGAGGCGGGTTTGTTGTTGTTGTTCGTCGATTTACACCTGTAAACGATGTTGATGATGATGATGATCTTGACGGTGGTGAGATTGAGAGAAGAGAGAGACGGTGGTGTTGTCGATGTTGATGATGATGATGGTCTTGACGGTGGCGGTGGTGGTAGTTTAGAGAGAGAGAGAGAGAGCAGTGACATGTTGAGAGAGAAAGAGATATGAGGCTCAGATCTGTGTGGGTGTATATATATATAGATATTATATATAATTGATTTTTTTAATATAAATTACTTTATAATAATCCAAAATGACTATTTTGCCCCTAGGAGAAATGAGGAAAAGGACAAAAATCAGTAAGAAATCCTGACAAAATTTGACTTTTTTGAAATTTGGACTAAAATGGCAAAAAAATGCAAACCTCAGGGACCCAGATTTAACAAATTTGGGTTTTGGACTAAAGTGGCAAAACTGAGCAAACCTCAGGGACCATTTTGGCTATTAACTCTTATATGTATATACAGACTTTATCTTTCTACTTTCTCTCTCTAGGGCAATCCTAAACCCTCACAACCACCTGCGGCCACCCTTCCACCATCTGCCCTCACACCAGCACCACCGTCGCCGCACCACCTCTACACCACCACCACCCATCCCACACAAGCACCACTACCACCGCACCACCCTCACACCACCACGACCATCAATTTTCCACCAACACACCACCTCAGTAACTAGATCGAGAACAACATCAATTTCCCCCCAAAATTACCGTCAAATGCACCGATTTGAACCAAAATGGTTGAAAAACTAACAGAATGTGATAGATCCCCTTTGTACTGATTTAACAACCGATCCCCTTTGTAGTGATTTAACAACAAATTACCGTCAAATGCACTGATTTTGAGGTATACCAGCAAGTGACATATCCCCTTTGTAAACAAAGACATGTTCACTCTTCTTGATAACAATGGTGACGTTTTTTGTGGCTTCTTTTATATCTTTTCAAAGGTATTCCGATCCATCCTCTAAGTTCTTATTTTAGGGGCACTTTTGATTTTGAATAGGAAGATTGACATTAAATGAAAAGAAATGGTTTTAATTGAGAGGATGAGGCTTCGAACTGTAAGGTTTTTTTAATTAGTAAAAGGGTTTTTTAAATAAAAGGTTTTTTTAGTTATTTATGTATGTATAATTCTTTTTGTTTTAATTAGTAAAGGGTTTTTTTAAAAACCAGGTAAAAAGACCAATGTACCTTTCGTTTAACGACTAAAATTAACAGAATTAGAGCCAAAGGACGTAACGTGTAAGATTTTAAAACGTTAAGTACAAAACTCATTAATTTTAAAGACAAAGAACACCGCCTGAAATTTGGTATATAGATAAAGGAAAAAACATGCAATTCACTCGAACTCTAATTTAGTTTATAGATCTCGTTTTTTTTAAAACATTTTACTAACAAAAAAGATGAAGTAAAAAAAATGTCTTACAGGAATTTCATGTGTTGCTTTCTTAGATTCGTTGACAACTTGGTCCTTACCCAGCTGTTGTACTGGCTCCTCCTTTAAGGCATAATATCAGATAATAAAAAATAAGTTAATGCTCAAAAACATAAAATTGTGATAAAACTACAAACTAGTGATGAAAAACTATTTACTAATTAGAAAAAAACTATAAAACAATGGACGAACTGATAATATAACAAATGATAAGATGTTGACGAAAGCTTGTGTTCAAAGATGATACCTCAAAATTCATCAAAGGAATTTAACAATAAATTAGAGGTCAATATTGTATGGTTTGTCCTATTAAAATGAAATATGCAGATACATTCTATCAAAGAAATTTGATGTTCCATTGTAACTAACTTCATCAAAGGATGTCCGCCATCCGAATCCCATAAGCTTCAGCCAAAGACCCAGTCTCCCAAACAGGTTCTTTAATGTGGAGATTCGGTTTCCTATAAGTAGAATTTTACTTATTTGAAAAAACTAAAATAGTTTTAGTTGTGGATCAACATTGATATCTTTATGTCAAGTCTAGCTTAAGTTTCAATACCAATATCATAGGCTATGGCTTTTATTATTTGAAAGTTTTTGTGTTTAAACGAAAGGGTTCTTCTCTTCAGTTATGCCTCCATTTGGATATTTTCAAGATCCTTTCTGTGTAATAATATCCTTTCTGTGTAATAATATAGCCAAAAATCGTAGCATTGAATTGCATAATATGTATTCCTTATGCATTAAGTAAATATGCACCCTATGATTAAGACCATAAGATAAATAGATAAATACATAACCCACACACACACAAACACACCTGACTTACTTGAAAGGCCATTGCTTTCTCAAGTTCGTTGAGAACAACTTTCATTGTTGGGCGTTGGCCTTGCGACTCTGCCACACACTCGTGTGCAACTTTTAAAAATGTGTGCAAAGAATCCTTGTTGACTCCTCTATTTGGAATATAACTCTGTGTACTGGTTTCTTCCTTTAGTGTAGGATCTACCATGTCCTCTATTGTTCCATTGTAGAAGTTTTGTCTTGCAACATGGACGAGCCCTTTCTTACTCTCCCTAAGGTTATTTTGGTCCCAAGCTTTTCTTCCACATAGAATTTCAAACATAACTACACCAAAGCTATACACATCTGACTCCTTTTTCAGCCTACCGGTCGCCCTATATTCTGGATCCACGTGGTACGTTGACTCAAAATATATCTGTTTACGAAAAGCTTCCTCCTTTTGATTTGGAGGCAGGAATACCGCCCTCTCAAAGTCGTCAATCTTTGCTCCCCAGTTTTCATCAAACCCAATTATGAAGTTAGCTATATTACCATGTATTATCATTTTTTTGTCTTCCATTTGAGAGTGAAGGTAATCCAAAGCATGTGCGACATCAATGCAGATTTTTAAACGCTTTTCCCAAGTAAAAGTTCGCATCTTTGTTACATTACCCAAATAATCTGGAAGGAATCCATTAGAAAATTTCTCCATGACAAGAATCATCTCAAAATCTTCAACACAAAATCCTATTAGAGTGACTATGTTGTGATGCTTAATGCTAGTAAGCATTTCAAGTGCTGTAAAATATAATTCTACTTCGTCCTCGTCATCATCTCTTGGAAGGAAACGTTTAATAAATGCGTGTGTCTTGGATTGTTTACTTTTACTTTTCTCATCTACAGAGGAAGGTTTTTCTTTATCAAAACGACCGAGTTCGGCAGTGTACCAAATATAGTGATTGCTAAATTCAGTTTTATACGTGTCTGAAAAATTATGGGTTGCTAACTTTATATCATCGAGCCGAATTTTCAACCGTTCCAAGTTCTTTCCCTACAAACATATGACAAGGAGAAAAGAGAATTACAAACTATGAAACCTTATATACTGGTTAGAAATATGAGAACGAATGTTTATGGTTAATAAACTCTTGATCGCTTGTATTCTCCATAAATATGTCTTGCTCCAGTATTTTGTGTTTATGTTTGTTTTCTGTTTGATAAATGTTTTATTTTTCAATCACTTTTTCCAATAATAAAAAAAAATTATCAAATAAAAGTAAATGTGTTGTTATAAAAACTTTCCCGAGTTGATGTTTGAGATTTATATTTAGTAATTTTTTTTTGAACGGCAAATTTGGATCAATGGCGGACCACTGGAGTATCAGCGTGCCACCAGCGAAACCACCCGATCATATCCATCTCCACTAGGCATAATGTCTATACAACAATTCTGGAGGAAACCCAATAAATATGGGAAAAACCTCCTTGTGAGAATCGAAACCACGACCTATTGGTACAAAGTCTTATCTCACCCCTAAGATACCACTAGGCTATAAAGCCATGGGTATATTTAGTATTGAAAAGGAAATTATACATGTAATTGTAATTAATAAACTTAAAATAGATAAACGCAATTTGTCAAACAAAAAGAGTTGAGAGAAAGAGTGGTTGCGTCATAATAGAAAACCCAAATATTTTTATTCTGTATTAGCAATATTGGAGTATGTTAGGATGGATTAACCTTGCTTCGCACCCCTCTCTTTCTTTTACGTATTTAAGTTGGTGGTTTTTGGACAATGGTTTTTGTAAACCACTAGAACATATTAGATGGATTATAAAGTCTGGTGGTTTTAGGATGGTTTTGGAAAAGGATTTCGTAAACCATTTGATGGTTAATAAATTGTGGTGGTTTTAGGAAAACATTTAAATAAAAGAAAGAGGTAATGGCCTCGCTATTGGGCTTTTGTTGTGTCTATATTCAAGCCCAGACCTAAAGGCCTACAAGAAATGAGTAACCATACGAATAAGTCATAAATGCTTAACATCCAACCATAAAAATAAAGTGTTCATATTCAAGCCCAGACCTAAAGGCCTACAAGAAATGAGTAACCATACGAATAAGTCATAAATGCTTAACATCCAACCATAAAAATAAAGTGTTTATATTTAAGCCCAGACCTAAAGGCCTCAAGAAATGAGTAATCATATGAATAAGTAAAAAATGCTTAACATCCAACCATAAAAATAAAAAGACCACCAAAATATTGTATCAGAGTACCAGGGACTAGAGGTGCACCAAAAACCCGAACCCGAAAGAAAAATCTAAACCCGGGTATTAGAAAAACCGGGTTTTTTAAACGTTTTCGAGCAGTCTCCATTGGTAGAGGACTATATTTCTGGTCGAGCTGTGAGAGCATCTTTTTATGCAAACGGGAACTACTACCCGCATGGATATTATTTGTGCGATGAAATTTATCCTAGGAATTCAATTGTCGTGAAGACGTTCAGGGACTCGTACGATGAAAAAAGAGCTTACTTTAAGAATGTTCAAGAGTCTTCGAGGAAGGATATTGAGAGATGCTTTGGGGTTCTTCAATAACGGTGGCACTATTTGAGAAATCCTTGTCGTGCATGGAGCAAAGAAAAAAATGAGAGATGCTATGTACGCTTGTATCGGATGACGAAGAAGACGAAGATGACGGGAATGGTGAAAGCGCAAGACAAGAATTAATAAAATATTATTTGTTTTAAAAATATTATGGGTAGTTGTTTTATTATTTATGTAATTTTTATTTAATTAATAGAACATTATTAGTTTTAAAAATTTAAAAAATATTAATTGGATAATTATGGGAGTGCCACGTGTCGAACAACGCCCAAGGGTGGGGTCATTATCCCACTACACCCATTTCTTCGAAGCGCCCCTTGGATGACTGGACTGCCACGTGGCAAACAATGCCCAAGGGTGAGACATTATTCACTACAACCACTACACATGGTTTTAGGTTTCGAGGGTTAAAAAGCTCACTGGAAAACCGGTTGTGGTGCTCAAACGAAGGAGACGGGGGTTGGCCTTTGGAGGAAAGGGGTTTGGGTTTTAGTTGTTTTATTTTTTAATTTAAAAATAGTTACTAGTCTAAGTCTCGTGTATTATACGGATGTTCTCAGAATAAATTAAATTACTCAATAATGTTGAAGAAAAACGTTTACACAAAATTTTAAATGAAAAAATGAAAGAATTTTTCATTACTAATTTTGATTTTAATGTTAATGAGATGATTATGCTTATTAAATCAAAATTGGTTTAAACTTATTTAATTAAATCAAATTTGGTTTAAACTTATTATTAGTTACTGAATTTAAATTTAAACTAAACTCGAAAATTATTTCATACTATATACAATTTGATAAAAAAAATATAATTATTTGATGGGTGAGGTTCCTGTAAAAAAGTCCTTTTTCGTGAGAAGAGTGTGAGAAGACATAGAAATTGACATGTAGGCATCATGTTTTGGACTTAAGCATGATGTTTTAGGTTGTTTTGGCAAGAAAAACACCAAACATAACAATTTAAAACACAATGCAATGTATTATGGGCATGAAATTTAAAACACAACAAAAACACACTATTTAACACTCAAAACACACTAGTTAACGTTCTTGGCGTGGTGTTTTAAGTTTTAAACCTAGAATTCATTGCATTGTGTCTTAAATTGTAATGTTTGGTGTTTTTCTTACCAAAACAACCAAAAACATTATGCTCAAGTCCAAAATATGATGCTTACATGTCAATTCTTATGTCTTCTCACGAAAAGTGTCATTTTTAGAGGATCCTTAGACTATATATGATAAGTTAGGAAAGATATAAATATTATATTTGTTTTTAATCTTAATGACACACTTACGTATTTTAAATCAAATTCTGTAATAAGGAAATGATTAATTACGGAATTTGAATTTTAATTAGAATTAGAGTAGAAACCATTTACTACTTCAAAAATTTTAAATTCAATCAAATTGAAAATTAAGGAAAACAATAAGTTATTATATTTGCTTTTAATGTTAACCAGACTATTAGATTATAGGGTGTGGTCATGAACCTCATGACCACCATAAACCTCCACGTAAGTGTCATGTCACCCACCTCTAATCCACCATCCAAAACCAATACCCTAAGGGTGTTGTCATGACCCAAATCACTATCTCCTTATTTATTTTAATTTATCTTTGTGTAAAGAAAAAGGAAATGATTTTTTGAAAAATGGAAAGGAGGACTATGGTTGCCATGGTTTAATCCATGCAAACCATGGTGGATCGTGCAAGGGGGTGGTGTAGCTTTCATGTTCCTACGTGGTGAATTATGTCCCAGCCAAGACCCCCGCACCCTTTAGCCTTACGTTTTTAACATCAAATTTTAATTCATAATTAAGGAAAGATTTAAATATATATTCAATATTTAATGAGGAAACTTTAAACCATATGTTGTGATCAAACCCTTATGTTTTCCCTGCTAAACACAATAACAATGTATTAAGAGGTTGCAACGTAACACTGAATAGTCTAAGTGAGTGCCAAATGTCCTTTTATTTATTATAATTTATCAATTATATTATTAATATCCACATCAACATATTTACAGAAAAAGAAAATGAAAAAGAAATGTCATGCTAGCTAGGGGTGTGCATGGGTCGGTTTGGGTCGGTTTTGGCCTAAAACCATAACCGCGATGTCGGTTAATGGAAAACCATAACCATAACCGATCGGTTATGGTAGTTATGGTTAATCGGTTTTGATGGTTATAGCGGGTCGGTTGTGGGTGGTTAACCATATATTTAGCCTAGCTAAAATAACTTATTTTTTTTTAACATGGAATAAATTGTTATTGCCTATAGTATTAAAAAATACATATAATCTATAATATTAATACTAATTATTATCGAGTATTCAAATAAAGTGATATAATATATTCCATAAATTCAAATAAATATTCAACCAAAACCACAAAACGATATGAAAAACCCATAAATACTAAAAATCTTCAGTCAAAAACATCAAATATTAAAAATATGGTGAAAAGTCCTAAATCCTACAAAGAGTTATTACATGTCGGTTCGGTTCGGTTATGGTGGGTCTGGAAACATTGATAACCATAACCGACCCGCTACTTTCGGTTTTCGAAAAAACCATTAACCGACCCACCAGTTTTTTATTTGGTTCGGTTTTTTTGGTTCGGTTTTGTCGGTTAATTCGGTTATGGTTCGGTTAATTCGGTTTTTTGCACACCCCTAATGCTAGCATGGTAGTCTATTAAATAGATAGAAAACCTAGAATTAGCATATCAATTGAAACTTGAGTGACTTAAGTACTTAACTAATAAAAAAGGTTTGAATGATTTGATTCAAACAACTAAAAATTTGCAATGTTTTAAAATCCGGTTTTTATACCGTATATTGGGCTCAGAAACGTTTTATTTTGTAATTTTGAAGTCGTTTTAATTAATTATCTTTTAGTTGTAAGTAAAAATGAATTTTTAATTACAATTAACAATATTACTTTGTCAAAGATTAACAAATATTAAATGGCAATTTCAGCTAAGATCTTTATAAAAGAAATGAGTGATTCCATGGATGGTGAAGGTGGTGTTACTTTCGTTTAGTTTTTTGGATTGGGTTGAGTTTTCTTAAGTATAATTTTTTTAAGGAATAATGGAATTTAATAATTCCAACTTTAACGGACCCAACTTTAAAAATAGCCACTGGCGGTCTCAACTTTTGACATTTTGTAAAACAATGGACCCTTGCTGGGAGAGGAGGAGAGGGTTGTCCCAACTTCAAAAATTGGACCACTGGCGGTCACCACTAACATCCCTTGGACGGTGTTAGCAAGGGTCCAATGTTTTACAAAATGTCAAAAGTTGGGACCGCCAGTGACTATTTTTGAAGTTGGGCCCGTTGCCGGCCAACTGGTGAAAGTTGGAATTATTAAATTCCATTATTCCTTTTTTTAATGGTAGGCCTGTAGCAAGGGGGAAATGGTGCAATAAGGGAAGCAGTGTTGTTGAAATTTTAATTGAAAATTACGGAAAGCATTTAACATCCCCTTCAAAAGTCCATCTACCAAACTAAATGTAAAAGGACAATAAGGATAATTCTTCAAGTTAGTAAACAAAAGGTACATTTATAAATATAGAATGAAATTTTGTCTTAAAAATAATGTGTTTTTGTTTTATTTGTTTGTAGTGGTAAGTGGCGGTGGTGGTGAGGTGGTTGTTATATGGGTGGGTACAGTGGCGGATCTAGAAAAAACATTAAGGGGTAACGTTTCAAAAAAAGGGTAACGAAATAAAAAAAAGTCAATTTTTTCCAAAATTTACACTACCGCCAGAACGTTAAGGGGTAGCGGGGGCTACCCCTATTCAAAGGCTATATCCGCCCCTGGGTGGGTACGAAACACATTTTCATAATACAGCGAAGCAATTCAGAAAAAAAAAAAAAAAAAAAAAACAATTTTTAGAAGTTATATCAATACTGGTAACTAAAGAATTAAAGATAAAACCATTGTTTTTTATAGTAAGGGTGGACGGGGCGTAAGCGGGGATAGGGTTCGGTGACCCTAGTCACCGATCGGGAACACCGCCGCCATCAAAGCGGGGACCCGATTCGGTGATAGGGATCGGTGGGGAGATACCGCGTTGTTTGGCTCGACTTTCGAAAGAAGACCGTTCATCAACGGTCATTTTTAAAAAAAAAAAAAAAAAAAATTCAACTTTTTTAAACAATATATATTAACCAACCTAAATCAAACTCACCACTCTCAAACTCACACCAAAACTCTCAAACTCAATTCTTTCAAATACAAAATGGATCCCAGGCTTCCGTTTCTTTCAACCCTACCTGACTTTCCCGACGATGGAGATGCATCGTCAAGCGATTCTAGCTTAATTTTCTTCCAAAATCTGATCCAACAAGCGGAGCTACTAGACACGGCATCGTCTAGTAAAAAAAAATTTGTCCGTCGAGATCGTGAGGGGGGCCATGAGACACTCATGGCCGATTATTTTGATGAAAATCCAAAATTTAATGACGATACTTTTCGTCACAGATTTCGTATGTCCAAGTCGTTGTTCCTAAAAATTGTTAGTGACGTGGAAGCGTTTGACGAGTGGTTTAAAGAAGGCTTAGACGGGAGAATGAAGAAAAGTTTCACACCGTTGCAAAAGGTTACTTCGGCGATTAAACAACTTGCAACCGGTAACCCACCAGACGAGGGGGACGAGTATTTAAATATGTCTGAAAGGACCTCTCGTGAGTGCCTTGAATATTTCTGCGAGACGGTCTGTAAAAGGTATGGCGGTGAATTCCTACGTAGACCAACGAGCCACGACGTCGCGCTATTGTATCAGGCTCATGAGGATAGGCATCACCTACCTGGTATGTTGGGTAGTCTGGATTGTACACACTTCGTCTGGAGAATGTGCCCCACAGAATTGCGTGGACAATACATGAGAGGCGATCATCAATACCCGACGGTTATGTTAGAAGCGGTGGCGTCTCAAGATTTGTGGATTTGGCATGCTTTTTGTGGCCCGGCGGGTTCACAAAACGACATCAACGTGCTGCAACAATCTCCATTATTTCTTGCTCAACGAAACGGAACGGCGCCAAATTGTCCGTTTCAAGTGAACAACCACTTATACAAACGCGGGTATTATCTTACTGATGGGATCTACCCTACCTGGTCCGTGTTTGTGAAGTCTTTTCCATATCCACACGACCCGAATGAAAAAAAGTTCAAGAGGCAACACGAGGCCGCAAGAAAAGATGTGGAACGGGCGTTTGGTGTGTTAAAGTCGAAGTGGGGAATACTAAATCGCCCAATGCGTTCGAAAACGGTGAGAAAGATAAGGTCCATCGTGTATGCGTGCCTTATTTTACACAACATGATTATAAAAGACGACGGAAGGGCGATAGCACCGGTACATATTCAAGATCCTCCAGTCGAACCCGTCTTCGATGATACAGCTTATACGGAGCTCATTGACGAAGACACGCATTGGAGACTAAAACACGATCTCGTTGAGCATCTCGGAAGTTTAGACCTGCCTCACCTTGAAGTTGATTCGGACGACGAGTAGTTTGTTTTTATATTTTTCTACTTTGAATGTATTTTTTTTTCTAGTTTGAATGTATTTTTTTTTTAATTTAATGAAATGTCTTTTATTTAATTTTTTTTTATTAATATTTTTTTAATTTGTAAACATTAATAATTTTACAAAAAAAAAAAAAAAACCCAAGTCACCTAAAGAGGGGAGTGCCGCCATCAAAATGGGGTGTTAGGGGAGTTTAAGAGGGGAGTTGACGTGGCACAAGAGGATTGGTTGGGTGTAAGAGAGGGGACTCACCTCTTAGGTGAGTGCCCCTTACACCCTAACCAATAGTTATATGGAAAGTTTACAGTAAACTAGAACTAAAATTCATTTTTAAATGTAACCTTACGGTAAATCAAAATTCAAAATTCATTTTTGTTAAAGGAAACTAATAACGATTTTTTAAGTATAACTAACAATATTAGCAGGGGCGACACTGAGCGTAGGCGGGGAGGACAACCGGCCAGGACCCGTGATTTCGAAGGGCACATTTTAGAAAAAATCCGATATATGTATATGTTATAATTTTTATTTTGAATAGTATACCCATACAAATTATTGTGGGTAGTGACGAAAATTAATTGAGATGAAGAGAGAAAAATGGAGCTGAAATTACCGGATGTTTTGGTCGATGCTAGCTCTGGCGAGGAAAGAAGCATAATAAGGGGCTCTGCAAATGATAATGTGACAAAGAAAGGAAAACCTAATTTATTTAACTCCTTTTAAGTCTAAATTCAAAGTGTAGATATAATTTAACCTTACTTACTCTTATTTGAAGTTTTTTACTTTTTTTCAATGGTCAAAGTAAAATAAGACAAACCAAACAACTGTTTATTTACATTTCTTTATTTTACTTGATATAAAAATTATATTAAATATGTTTTATTTTATTTTTCTATCCTTTTATTTAGTTTACCGTGTATTATTTTCTATATTAAGATTTTGGTTCTTATTTCTATCCTTTTATTTATAATTAGATTTTGGTTCTTATTTATATACGGAAGTCAAATTGTCTAAAAAGAAAAGAGAAACATTATTTTTTACTACACTACGTTATTTGGCGTTAAGCGTTGATTATGTAGGTGTTATTTGGCATTGGTTGTCGATTATTTAATTTGTTAGAAACTATGTCCATTATTTAGGCGTTAATGGCTCCGAAGAAACAATTATCTGGATGGCAAAAACGTTAAGGCCTAAGGGCACATCTTTTCGAGCTCGAACAAGGCATACGAATTCTTAGGGCCGGCCTTGAATATTAGTTTGTTAAAAGTTAACAAATGTAATATGATAACTTTAGTTTCGTTTTTTCTTTCTTAAGGTGCTATTCTTAAAGGCTCAAACTATCTACACACCAAGTGTGTAGATAGCCAATCCAAAAAGTTGTTTTTTGTCCTATGTGCATACCCTGCAGTGTCGAGCTGTGGGGAAAGCACGGCGTTTTGGTCCGGTTAACCAGACAAAGACTGATGGGTGTCTGACGGGTCTGTTGACCGGACCAAAACGTTGAGCTTTGGCCGCGTTTTGGTCCTGTCAACCAGACCGGGTGTCAGTCTTTAGTCTGGTTGACAGGACCAAAACGCGAGCAAAGCTCGGCGTTTTGGGCCGGTCAACAGACCCGTCAGACACCCGTCAGTCTTTGTCGGGTTAACCGGACCAAAACGCCGCGCTTTGGCCACAGCTCGACACTGCAGGATATACACATAGGACAAAAAACACCTTTTTGGTGTGCCAATAGACAAATGGGTGGTAAATACGTACACCCTTCTTAAAAGCAAACAAATTAAAACGATAAGAATTAATAGACACAAAAAAAACCAATAAAAATGGTCTTACAAAATATTCATGTGGCGTCTGAAACTTCAATGAATTCTCCAGTACTCTCTCAAGTTCATCAACAACATTGAGCATATTTGGGCGTTGTACTCTATCTTCCTTTAAGCAAGAATATGCCGTTTTTGAGTATTTTCTAAATGATCCCGGGAATATTTGATTCCTTAGATCAGGATGGATAATATCCTGCAACGTTTTGTTCTCATAATGATATTTGGCAAATCGAGCTAGGAACCTGTTAGCCTCGTTCTTGATATATGCTCTCCTCCCACACAATATTTCGAATAAAACAACACCGAATGCGTAGATATCCGACTTGCAGGTCACACCTTTGGTCTTTTCAATTTCCGGATCCATATACCCTATTGTGCCAATAGGTTCAGAAAGAGTGATCTGGTCCATTCGGTTAACTGCTTGTTTGATGGATATTTCAAAACCGGATAACTTAGCTTCCCAGTTCTCGTCTAATAAAATTGTGGAGCTGTTAACGTTACGGTGTATAAAACCATAACCACGTCCCTCACCATAATGGAGGTAACTCAACGCACGGGCCACACCAACACTTATCCTCAATCTCTGAGTCCATGTGAGGTTCGGGTTGTTTAGATGCTCCTGGAGACTTCCGTTGGCCGCATACGTGGTTATGATGATCTTCTCATCTTTCTCATTGCAAAATCCAATGATAGAGACTAGATTTGTATGCTTGAGATCTGAAAGCGCTGAAATTTCCGTCCAGAACTCAACGTCTCCTTCTCCATGCGTACGATCTAACCTCCTCGCAGCAATCTTGATCAACTTCCCGGACAGCTGGAGTTCTCCTTTGTATGCTGGTCCAAATCCACCGTGTCCGATGATGTTATCCTCATGAAAGTTATTGGTGGCGTTTAGTACGTCTTCAAGTGGAATTTGTAAGTGAGCAAACTTGGGGATTGTTGTTGCCATGTTTCTGTTTATAAAGTAAAAAAAGAGTAAAAAATCAGTGGGTTACAAATGGATGAGAATGTAACTAATACATAAAAGCAACCACACTATATAAGAAAATTTTTGAAGCAATTAGTTTTAGAAAAAAAAAAAAACTCTGTGTTAAAAATGACGTCCTTTTCTTTTAGATTTTAAAAGTATTGTAACCGGGTTAGTAACATTTTGTTGAAATGGGTTGAACGGTCGAACCTGGTGATGAGTAGAAACGGATTTGAAGAGTAGCAGCGAGCAGTACTGAAAGAGATGTAGATAATAGTTGCAGCAGCCGGATCTATAAGTGCAATGGCAAGCAAGTGAGAGGAAATTGGAGGGGAAGGGATGATGGGAAATGGCAAAGTTGGTCTATGGAAAAGTAGTGGGAATGATGGTAAATAAATACGACAATACGAAAAGGCAAGCGACAGCCGGATGTATAAGTGCAGTGGGAAGCAAGTGATCGAATGGCAGCCGGGTGATGGGAAAAGGAAAAGTTGGTTTATGAAAAAGCAATGGAAATGATGGTAAAAAGTCCTGCAATTTTCTAAATTTAATTTTAATATGATTTTAAATTTTATCTTCTCCGTTTTCTTATAATTTCGATTTATTTTTAATGATTTATAATTACTGTATGATTTTTTTTAAAAGATCGACCTGTCAGCAGAGGCAGACCCACTGTGGTTGCCGGTGGCTGGCGCCCCTTAAATTTTTTTTTTTTTTTTTAATTATATAGGTGTGTTAAAATCTGGAGCGTCTGTAATAAAATTTTGGTTTTACACTCCTTTAGACCGTGGGGTATGGTGGGGCGGGGGTTTGAGGCATGGGTTGACACGTGGTTTAGGGGGCTTCGCTGGACTGACCCACATTGAAGACGATATGATGGGACGGGGGTTTGGGGCGTGGCCAGCCCAAACGGCTGTTTTATATTTTTTAAAACAAAAAATTTAATTTTTTTAATTTTTTTAAATAAAGAAAATTACATAAAAAAATTCCTAATGCTTATATATATTTTTTTTTATCTCTTCTCTCGTCTCCAACATTAGTTCCAACTCTTCATCTGATAGGTGATCAATGGGCTGGGGCTGGGCTAGAAATTTCATATCATCTCGTCTTTGTTTCAGGGCATCCCTAGCTTCTTTGCTTTTCCGAATTCCGGCCCTTTGTTGTTGGAATACGTTGAATGTATCTAACTTGCATGCAATATCATCCAACTGATCGCTATATACTCCCCTACGCGAGCCCGAACTCCCAACTGAAGGCGATGCCGTACCCGATCTTGATTTTTGAGCGCGCCTTTTTGCGGCATATCTTCCGTATTCAGGCCGGTTTGGCGAATCATCCAAAAAGTCCTCCAACTCTTGATCTCGTGCATCCGATTAGGGGACGAGGGTGTCCTTGACCTTTTGGAAGCTACCACTGGGGATATTCGCCCACTTTGGATGGAACTTACAAATCTCCCAACAATGCATGAAACGAAAGTCGCACCCCAAATTTGTTTAGAATGTAACCAATGCATTTGTCACAAAGTCGGCTTCGGTTTCACCACTTTTTCGGTTTTGCGTTGCTTTATTTAAAAAAGCAATAAATTTGGTAAGTTGCCCGCTTATCTCAGTAAACTTCGAGGATAAACTATCGTTTTCACGATAAACCTCCCTTTCCATTTCCTCATGGAATGCTTTACTAATCGCTTCTCACAAATGGCTTCTATGTTGAGAATTTCTTATTTTAATCAAAACAAAATTTAATATATTACAAAGTTATATAAAAAAAACCATAAATATTAAGGGCTACAAAATATTTAAAAATACCTAAAGTTAGATGTTGAGATTGTTGAAGCCAAGCCCTTGCCAATGCAAGTTCTTCATTAACGACCCATCTTTGTTGTTTTCGTTTAGCGGTTTCAAGTGCTTTCTCGGCCTCGGTTTTTTTCTTGTGACTTCTCTTTTTGATGGGTTTGGATGCAGAAGGACAATCGTTGGGTGGTTGAGTTTCGGGGACGGTTTCGGTTTGGGAAAGGTTGATGGAGGTTGGTGAAAGGTTCATGGGCGTTTATGGAATCGGGCTAGGTATAGAATCGTCAGTGTGTGGAAAGTTAGTATACAAACGATTCGAGAGATACGATGCATAACCCGCCATATCGGGCATAGAGGAGTGTATTAAAAATGGAGGAGGCATTGGACGATTGGGTGGTGGGCTAGGATTTTCTTGGAATGCCCACGGGTTGTTCGGGTCATAACCACGATTATGAGGATGCATTTTTCGTTTTGTAGAATGAGAATAGAGATGATTATAGAAGATGTGGAGTGTATTGTGGTTGAATGTGGTAAAAAAAGAATAGAAGTGTGAGTTTTATAGTGAAAAAATAATTTTTTTTAACATAGCCGTTTGCCAACGGCTAGTTTGGTTTGGCCATTAAGAGCCCGCCATGTCATATTGATAGACCCGCCCCACGCCCGACTTTAAACTCCCGCGCCCTTGTGCCACGCCCAAACCCAAGCCCACCCGGGGGCCGGGGTGGTGGCTTGGGCGTTTTCAGCCAACCAACGCCCCAACCCCCGCCCCATACTCCACAGTCTTAGTTAAATCTAGGAAAAAGAGTAGGTGACTCGATAATATCTATTCTTCTGTTAGGCTACATGGTATGTGGATGATCCTCCAAAGGAGGATGATCCGCCACGTCATCGCCACATCACCATTCTTGGAAGGATGGTCCATCCCACAAATTTAGTGGAAATGGGAGAATGATTCTAGATGATCCTATCCCATCACTTTTTTAATTTTTTTTAATCTTCCACTATTTTTAACATTTAACAAATAAATTAAGAAAATATTTTCATGAACATTAAAACACAATACATAAACTTAAAAAAAATCCTAATAAATTAAAAAAAAACATAAAGTTAAAAAATCCTAAGGATTAAAAAAGCTACTAGTCTTCGTCCTGCATGTGGTCGTCTGGTTCGTTTTGAGCGTTGTTCCAAATGTACTCCACCAAGTCCACTTGTAGGTTATGATGTGTGTACTCGTTACGTGAGTGAACATGTTCAAATCTTGTTGTTCCAAACTAACTGGAACAGAATTTCCGGTAGACGCGTTTTCATCATACTTGCAAATCGCTCTACCTTTGTCTTCAATGACCATGTTAAGAAGGATAATACAAGCGTACATAATGTGTCGTAACCTCTTTGGTGTAACCGAACGTGCTGGATGTTCAATGATATGTCATTTTTTTGTAGAACACCAAAAGCTCGTTCAATATCTTTTCTCGCACCCTCTTGATACTTCGCAAATTTTTTTCTTTTTTCGTTTGTCGGGTGCGGAATAATTTTAATGATTGTCGACGGCTATATATTTAAAACGAAAAATATATGAAATTAATTATAAAATACATTTTCAAATCTAAATAAACACACGGAAAAAATAGTAAAGTACCTTCTTTGTCTCGGTTTAATTTTGCTCGTCTAGTTAGCCGTTGGGACGACGCTTCATCACCTGCCATGAAGACCTGAGCCACGTACGTAATCATGCTTTCCATAAATGCGTCATTCTCTTCCGAAGATGATGAATACCACGTAGACGAAGAAGAAGAAGAAATAGAAGAATGTGAAGCCATGGTAAATTTTGAGAGAGAGATGAGGTGGTAGTGGGTAAAAAATGGTATAAAAATGTTGAGTTTGTATAAAAAGGGAAGAGTATTTATAAAATGTGAGAGAGATATGAGATTGTAGTGGGTGAAAAGGTGTGAAAAGGGTGTAAAAGTGGTGAATATTTATAATAAAATGTTGGAATTTGGTAATTTTAAAAAAAATAGCCGTTTGAATTGAGATTTGGAATTGGAAATTAATTTTTTTAAACGGTCAAAAGCCTTGGGACCCACCATTTTTTTGTTTTCATATGGACCGTCTCCAACGTCCTTTGCTCGACGGTGAGGACGAGGACGAAGGGGGCGGCATGGTGTTGCTTCCGTCGTCGGTGCTGGACGGGTGGGGGACGCTCCCCATACCGTCTAGCCTTATAGCATCCACAATAGAGACATTGTTTGGTGTTTTTAAGGAGAGAGTGTGTGATATGGAGGAGAGAGGTTGTCAGGTGGAGGAGAGATAGTGTAGTGGTATATGTGAGAAAAAATCAGAAAAAATGGAGAGAAGAAATGTATGTGAGTGTGATGTAGGAGAGAGGAGAGAGAAGATAAATATTTGATGGGTATTTTGTTTGTGAGAGGGCAAGAGAGAGAAATTGGGTAGGTGCCATGTGGCACCTTAAAAACATCTCCCAAATATTGCTTATTGTGGATGCTCTTAGAGCATGCACAATAAGTGGGAGAAAAAAATTAGTGACATGGCACCTGCCCAACTCATTTCTCTCTCATGCCCACTCACAACAAATTCTCTTTCTTTAAAAACACCACTCTCTTTCCTCTCTCCTCTCTCTTCCATACACTCACATAACTCATATTTTCTAGTTTTTCACCACAAACTAAACCACACTCTCTCCTTAAAAACAACTTCACCCAATAATAAAAACACCAAAAAATTGCCACATCACCCAAAAACACATCTCAAATATGCCTTATTGGTGCTGTTTGTTTTTGCAGACATAAATTGTCTGCAAGCTGATTTCATCTGTTTTCATGTCTGCAACTGAAGATGTGGTATGAAGCTCTTCAAGCTGAAAATATAAGATTGTTTGTTTTTATTTTCCAAATCAAAACATCCTAAACCAATTACCTCCAAAATGTTTTAAGTTCAAAACATCCTAAACCAGTTACCTCCTCTCTGCCTTCTCTCTTGATCCGGTCACCGGAGCCGGTTCCGACCGGCACTTCGGCGCCGTCCTTCAGGTAACATTATTTGGGTTTCATTAAATTTGTGTGTATGATGGGATTTCTCTCCATGAAAGCTTAGCTAACGTTGGAAAAAATGATGATGAACAAGGATTTAATGAGTTGGCAAAAATGATGATGAACAAGGATTTCTCTCCATGAAAGCTTCGCCTCCGACACCGTCATTCAGGTAAAACACCCTCCCCACAAAACACCCTCCTTTTTCCGGCGCCAGTGACCTTACGGCAGTGGTGGTTCTCCAGTGGTGGTTCAAATTTGAGTTCAGAACGTATATGAGGGAGGAGGGTTTTTGTGAAGATGTTTGAAGAAAGGGTGTCATAGCTTTTTTTAAGCTGAAAAAAGCCATGTTCAGATCTGTTTAAAAGAAAAAAACAAACAGCCTTCAAGGGTAACGTCTGCGCATCTGCAGACATCAGCTCCTTTGAAGATGTTTAAAGAAAAAATAAACACCCCCTAAGTTTCATGTTAAAAAAAAAGTGCATTGGTAGGTGTACTAGAACGGATTATGTTTGATGCATCGGAAATCTCACAAGGTTTATTTTAAATATAGAAAAAATGGAATGTTCTATATTTTTTTAACGGCTAACGAAACCTTCAAATGGGTTATTGTCAAAATTTACCATATCGGGATACACTCGACTCCAAACCAGGGAAAACCCTCAACTAGGGCCGAAGCCGGTGAACACTCGTCCGAAGGCACGACAGTGCGGTGAGGTAAAACCCGCTCAGTTTAAGGATCTCCATCTATTCGCCTAGTCTTTCATCATCACCAGGTGCAGCAGAAAATAATGGGGAGGTCAGGAATCGAACTTGGGTCTCTTAGAATACCAAGTCTCTCCTTTACCACTCCACCATCACCTCATTGGCAGCTATTTGTATTTATGAATTTACATTTTGTGTTCTTCGTTTTTCTAAATTTAATTTGGATTATTTATTTTTTATTATTTATCAAAATGGAAATGTTTTTAAAACTAGCTATTTGCCCATTGACGCGCATTGGGTGTTGTCACAACGTGTAGTACTCGAATTTATAGTGTCGAATAAAACGTATTATATTTGACTCAATTCGTCACTGATGACATCAACATGTACTGCACGCGCGCAGCACGACATGTTTACGACTTCATTACGTTCATTAAGATCATGACACTAATGTGGTTAGACATAGATAAAAAAAGAGTATTATGTGTCATACGTTGCGGTGTGAACTCATAAACTTAATTTAAAAAAGAATAAAAATAAAAACCAAAAGAAAAAAATGCTAAAAAAAAGTAAAAGACAAAAGTCGAACCCAGGTCTCTTGATTGCAAGTTGTACAAGTTTGTCACTTAACCACCCAACCTCATTGTTATTATAACAAACAAAAATAAGTAAATTATGATTTTGGCCCATGTGGTTATATCACTTTTACTATTTTAATCCAAAAAAGATTTTTTTATCATATGAACCCCCAACGTCCTTTTCTCTAGCTATTTTGGCATGTGCTTCTAACTCCATCCATTACCATGGTTAAAAAGCTGTCACGTGCCCCTCACATGACGGGCAATTTAGTCAATTCACCTAATAAACAGCAGTTGCATTTTCTCTCTGTACTTGTCTGCAACTACCTACACACCATTCCACCACCACCATAAGACCATGCGTAGTCATTAGATGAATAATGCCCCCACCCTGTGACGTTTTCTGCCATGTGGCAGTCCAGTCGGGATGGGGGCATTATTGGGCGTTATTGCAAAAGTGACGTAGTGGGAATAATGCCCAATAACGCCCATCCAATCATTACACATTTATTTATTTTTTTAAATTTAAAACTTAAAATACTTCATTAATTTTAAAAAAAATTACAATACTAGAAATAAAAAAATCGAATAAAAAAACAGAAATAAAAAAATAAAGTTAAAAAAAAAGATGATGATGTAAAGTCCATACATTTCCCGATGTTTTTGGCCATGCATTTGCGCAACGATCAACGCGTCGCCTTGGAGGTGGTCGATCGGTTTGGACAAAAACTCAATGTCCCTTTCCGTTTGCCTCGCCGCTTGCATCTCATTAAACTTTTTGTTTTCGGCGACTCGTTCTTTCATTGTCTCCAAACATTGGTGGCCGAGGTCTCGAATGTCTTGGAGACGACGGTTCATCTCCTCGAAATCTTCCTTCAACTCTAGATTGGAAGACGACTCCACCTGTTTTTTTCCCGGTTCGCTTATCTTTTCTTCTACCGGGCGGCCGGGCCAACTCTTCAACTTCCTCGTCAAAGTCCACAACAACATTTAGATCGACATTGAGGGCATCGGAAGTTGGTGTTTCAGGTTCAACGGAGGATGACGTTTTCGACCGTTTAGCTCTACGTCTACTACTCGACGTCATGGTCGATACGCCAGCCCACTTTGGACTTTTTCTTAGTAGGTCCCAACATTTATAGTACGGGAAAACGCTATTCGTCTTCTCGTACTCTTCCATAGCCTTCGTTAAAACCCCGACGTCACCTTCTCCGCTCGGCCGATTATCGTAGTTGCGCTGATAAACTTCTTGGAAGGCGTGACACTTGTTGTTGATGTCGGTCCATTTACTAGAAATGGAATCCTTGTCAGGATGTTCACCCTTACCCCACGTGCTATAAAACAGTGCACGAATCCTATTCCAAAATTCGGGACCGGTTTGAAAGTTTGCTAGAAATAGAAAAAAAAGTTGTACGTTAATAAAATAAAATCGACGTGTAGGAAAAAAAGTTTAAAAAAAAAATAAAACTTACCAACATCAGAGTCCTCCGAAACATCGACCCACGACCGAACCAACGTGAATTCCTCGTCATTCGTCCAAATAACATAAGTATGCTTACGACAAGGTTGGTTACGTTCCTTCTTTTTATGCGACCTTTTGTCGCGTTTCGATGTCTCTCGCTCCGGTTCGGGTTGCGTCTTCGGCACGATATCCACATCGGGTTCGGGTTGTTGTGATGGTTGCAAGCCACCGGCTTGGCCAAAGCCGAAAGTGGGTGGCATGAAAGGAGTAGAGCCACTCAAGTAAGCTGCATACGATAACATGTTCGGGTCCATGTCTTGAAGGCTAAAGCTTTGTTTCGGTTGGGTGGTGTTCGGGTTCCCGGGTCTTGAGGAAACACCAAACGGGGGTCGGAATGGGTTCATATTTTTATAAAATGTAAAAGAAGTAGAGAGAAATTTTGATTGAGGGTGAGTCTTTTATAAAAATGTGGATGTCAAGTGGGGTTTTTATAGTATTAAATGGGAATTAAAAAAACATTAAATAAAGTTACCATTGAATGGTAAACTCGATCCCCTAGGCACCATTTTGGCATGTTTCAAACAACGCCAACAAGCAATTTTTCACGAAAACCGCTCGATCACGCCCAGGAGGCGGCTCCGAGGCGTTATTGGGTGTGTTTGGGCAATTTTAAAAAAATGCCCACTACGGGCGGTCTAACTCCTCCATACCAAAAACGTACCAAACCACCGTGTTTTTCCGACCGCCACCAAATCCCCGCACCCCATTTGTTCATTTCGCCGGCAGAAACCCAATTAGTCAAACCATCAAAAGGGGGAAAGTAAAGATTTTAAAAGGCAACAACTTGCACAAGACTATGAACAGAAACAAGACATTAACTTCAATCAAGACACAATCACACCTGTTTATGACGATTCAAAGAATCAGGATTCACAAATCGGTCTTCCAATAGCATAGAAACAATCTGATAAAACCCACATGTAAAATGTCAGGAAATCCATCAGATTACACAAAAAGCTTAACGCTTTACAAAAATCTAGGATCTTGAATTCAAGAATACTTGAATCTTCAAATACCCACATGAAAAATGTCAAGAAATCCCTCAAATTACCCAAAAAAAGCTTAAAACTTTAGAAAAAATCTTGAGTCTTGAAATACCCACCTCGATCTAGCCATTGGCAGCAACTATATGAAGAGCAGAATGACGATCATAAGCAGTTGTTTGTTGAATGAGAGATGGATCTTTCTCAAGAAGAGTCTTTACAAGCTCAAGATCACCAAACTGTACGGCTGTAAACAACCCATGTTCATCTTGCACTCTACAACTTAACCCCTGCTGTCGCAACCCGCGACCCATTTCTCGGGAGGCGGGCGGCTGCTGCCTACTCAGAGATGGTGGTATCAGTGTTTATCATTATTTGGCAGCGGAATTTTCATCAGGACCGTAGATAGGAAATATTTTATCAGAGTAAAACACCACATTTTATAATAATAAATATATTGGGATAAAACCCAAGTTTTCATTACAAACATGTTTTTAGGGATAAACCCTAAATTATTGAAATAAAACATCTTCTTTATTTAGGTAACTTTTATAGCCACTTTTCCAAGCCTTCAGTATTGTCCAACTGGCTTCTATTTGGCTTTCAAATTTGGTTACCTGAAGCGCGTTTGAAAACATTTTGTCAGTGGGAAATACTGGTGCGTGAATCCCAATTCAATCAAGACATGTTTTATCAGTTTACAGCATTGAGGGCGATCTCGCAATTACATTTGTTTATTTTTCTACTTTAATTACCACCCATGGTACTGTCAACCCGACTTGTGGTCATGTTACTACTCAGAGTGTAGTAACAAATTTTGTATACAAAACCCCAACATACCGATAATAATTGTAGAATTTATAAGTATTCAATCACTGTGAAATATAATTTAAAACATTGAGGCTTTGTAAAAAAGTTTGCAAAAAGGAGGATTAACTCACATTGCTATCTTAGGTAATTTCCTGTGGCTACCTAGTTATAATCTATAAATTTTAAATAATGCACACGCATTAGTATAATAACCCAATTTTACATTAGTTATACCCTCCCCGAGACAGAACTCCAACGACTACGTCGGGCAGAGCCTCGACAGCCGTTACGGAGCACTAGATCAATCGGGCAGCGTATCTAATACGTAACCGGGGGTTAAAATACTTACAACGAGGCAGAGCTTCGCTATTTTAGTGGGTATTATGCCCGAAATTGTAATTGCTATGTAGAAAATTGAGTGAGAGATCGAGAGAAATGAACGACGAAAATGAACTGCCTGAGCTCCCAATTTAGAGGGCTGCTTCGGCAGTCCCTCGCGCCTCTCGAAGGATTCACAAGGGGCCTTCGCGCCCCGCGACATAGGGTATGTAGGGCGTAGCCTGGTCGACTCACAAGTGTAGGTTTGCCACGATCATGCCACGTGGCGGCTCCGGGGGCTGCCTTGTGGCCTAGCTGTCACAGCCCGCGTAAGCCGAAGACTAAGTCTTCGCGGCCCACGAGCGAGTACTGAATTTCATTTTTATTTAATTTTTATAGAGTAAACTGCCGTTTTGGTCCCTGTGGTTTGGGCACTTTTGCCATTTTAGTCCAAATCTCAAACTTTTTAAATCTGGGTCCCTGTGGTTTCACTTTTATTGCCATTTTAGTCCAAAAGTGAAATTTAACCAGAATCCCCAAATTAAACCCCCTGTTTTGTCTTTTTGCTCTGGGTTATTTTTGTCATTTTAAACATTAATATATATATATCTATATATATATATATAATAGAAAATCCTCAAAACTCAATTTGATTATATATAGTCATCATCATCACCATCCCAACATCTGCATCTGTTTCTTCTTTCTTTCTCACCCAGCAACACCACCCCTCTTCTTATTTCTTTCTCACCCCAGACATCACCACATGCCACCACAACCACCACTTTTTTTCTCTTTTTCTAACCAGTTCAGATTAAGAGCCAAAAACCAAAAGCCACAAGTTTCAGATCCATCTCTATTCAAATCCATCTCTATGACCGGAATCTTAGCCGCAAGTTTCAGATCCACCGCTAAATCTGACACTTGTCACTCCCGATCTGGACAAAAGAAAAACAATCAACTTGAAACGACTTACCGAAATCTGATCGGAACCCTAGCCATTGTCGTCGGAGGCGGTGACTAGGTCTCCGAAACACCATTGCGGTTTTCTTCATAACCCGAACAACCTTCATCCCCCTCCTTTCGTCTCTAGGTCGTTATCACGAAACCCCAAACTCAGTGGTGGTGGTGGTGGTGGTGGCGGCGGGGGCTGGTGGGTAGGGATGGTAATGGCGGTGGTGGCGAGGGTTGGTGGGTAGGGGTAGTGTCTGATTATGGTGGTGAAGCTGGTAGGGGTGTGTGGTCGTGGAGAGGTCTGGTGGTGGAGGGGTCTGATGGTGGTGGGCAAAAGGTAGAGAGAGGGAGTGAGCGAGATGATGGTAGCTAGTGTTGGTGGTTGAGTTGTGGCGGTTGGTGGTGATGGCGGCTGGATGGTGATGTAGAAGGCTGTATTTGTTATGTGTGATAGAGAAGATGATGTAAATGGGGATATGAATATTAATTAGGGTATTTAAATGAATTAATAATTTATTTACTTTTAGTTTTTTAATTAAGAAAATGTTAAATTTAAAGCAGTTGGACAAAAATACCTGTAACACCTCGAAAATTTCGGGTTCAATAATAAAACGACACGTGTCATGTACGACAAAACGCGTTGAAAATTCGGATTTAATAAAAATGTTTGACAGGATTTAAAAGTGTCGTCATGTTAACGTTTGCACCTTTGAACGACCTCGTTATAAATCCCAAGACTCAAAACATATTAACAACATCTAATATATTTACAAAAGTTCAGTGAATTATAACATTAAATAATTCGTGAATTGTTATGGTGGAATCCTACGAAGAAAAAGCATGATAACCCTTTGTTTTCGATACTTTTATAAAGGATCCAAGGAAACATATTGTTGTGGTAGGGTATGTAACAATACAAGACACATATTAGAGGCCCCCCAATGTAAAAAGGATGTCCCAAATTCGAATTATGAGCTTGACCTTGCAAGAAGCGCCATTATGGGAAATGCAGGTTCGAACCAAAATCCAAATCGCAGCTCAGAGCTTGTGGAATTTGCAAATCTAAGGAACATAAAACCATGGATTGCAAGAAGTTGAAAGATGCTACATGCTACAACTGCAACGAGAAGGGGCACATAAAGACCAACTGCCCTAAGTACGCGAGGAAGCCCGAGTAGGCCAAGAGAACAGACGCACGAGTTATCAGGAGAAACGCCCAAGAGATGATGCAGAATATTAATAGTATAATATGTACCTTTCGTTATCAAGCAGTTTATGTAGAAACTTATCTAATACTGGCACGTATAAATATATTATGAATGATAAAGGTTGAGAACTGTTGTCTACACCTGATTAAAACTCCGGTCATTTAATGCCCGGTAGAAAGTGACGATGTTACGTCAAAAAAAAAAAAAAAAAAAAAAAAAAAAATCGATTGGTTGCCTTAAAAATCAAGTCCATTTTTGTGAATGATAAGAAGCAATCAAGACTCCTTATGAGAAAACCCTCGTAATTACACGTGTCCGTACGATTAATTAATATTAAACATAAAAAAATGGTGGAACTGGCCGTCCCCGGAATCGAACCCGGGTCTAGGCCGGCCGCACCCTTTCGCGCGCCTAGCCAACTGAGCTAGGTGCCTAGTTTGTGAAAATCTCCATTCTAATTAAATATAAGCACTTGTGCAATAAACTTCCTTATCATTTATCAATGATAATTTCTGCTAAGTGTCCTGTTTTAATACAGGCAATAGTAAATCTTCATGAACCATAAACTTAGCAAATTTTTATTATCATTCACAAGGTATAACTACCAAGGAGACCATAGTAACCGATTCGTATAAATTGGCAAGGAATCGTTCCGAAAATCTAAGAGCACTCTTTCTTTGCATAGGGTACGACACCATATGTTAATTTAATTATCTTTCTCATTGCTTTCTATCGCCTGCGAATGCCAAACTAGGTTTGATTAAAGTGTCATATGAGGATTGGCGTATCCTAGTGTGTCCCATAGATTATTTCCATGTCTGATCAGCATGGAGGTTTAATACATGGAACCCCTGAGATATCCCAATGGTCATATTGTACTAATGTCGACTAGTAGTATTCAAGGGAGATATCCGGAATAGAATTATCCAAATAAATATTCCTTGGTAACGGAATATGTGGACTCATAACATGGATGTGTCAATTATTAGACACAAGCGTTGATGAGTGAACTGGAGCCTGAGATATGGAAATCTCTGTAACCTCCTAGTACTCTGATTATCTTCTCCTAAAAGTTTACCATGTTTACCTCCCTAGAGGCAATTAGAGTTATGATTAACATCCCGCTTTGGGGTTAGAATGTTGTAAGAACTCCATATTAATTATGGAATAACCGAAAACCTGGTTAAGTAAATTTTAAAATAGGAGATACATCTAGCCTAACTCGATATTTCAGAACAAGATAGTTGTTAGATAAGAAAGACGGTTCATTTTGCTCATGCACTCATTACCGCAACCCTATTTAGACAACGATTAAAATCGCCATCAACCACCCAGCATCGTCGAATTGTTCGACTAGCTGTAAGGATTAGCTACTCCTTAAGATTTGTTAAAAAGCGGTTAGAATAACCACCTCAAGAGAAGCTTTTCTATAATAGTTGGTATAGAAGTAGCAAGGTTGCTCCTTTAGAGATCTTGTATAAATGAAATGTTAAACCTCTGTTGTTAGGACAATAGATTGGTAAGCCCAATATTGAGGATCTGAAAGTTGCATTGGAAACAACAAATACGATCATACAGATTCCTAATCATCTGTAAGTACCATTATTAGGCAGAGGATACTTCCTTTATTTCGGTAAATCTCGGGCCGAGATTTATTTTAAGGGGGTGAGGATGTAACACCTCGAAAATTTCGGGTTCAATAATAAAACGACACGTGTCATGTACGACAAAACGCGTTGAAAATTCGGATTTAATAAAAATGTTTGACAGGATTTAAAAGTGTCGTCATGTTAACGTTTGCACCTCTGAACGACCTCGTTATAAATCCCAAGACTCAAAACATATTAACAACATCTAATATATTTACAAAAGTTCAGTGAATTATAACATTAAATAATTCGTGAATTGTTATGGTGGAATCCTACGAAGAAAAAGCATGATAACCCTTTGTTTTCGATACTTTTATAAAGGATCCAAGGAAACATATTGTTGTGGTAGGGTATGTAACAATACAAGACACATATTAGAGGCCCCCCAATGTAAAAAGGATGTCCCAAATTCGAATTATGAGCTTGACCTTTCAAAACTTCAACAAACAACAACATTTTACCTCCTGTTGAACCCATACGCATCGTAGGCCATATATCCCTACGATGCGCAGGGGGTGCCCAGCAACCAGAAAACAGGCAACAGCCTGTTATGCGCGAATGTGACCCTTTAAGCCGGTTTTTCTCATTTGTAGATGACCCCTAGACACCCTTAAACACTAGGATTATGTGTTGATCAATTGTGGTGAGTAGTAGACTTAGTTGTCAACATGTTATGGTGATTACAAGTACTATATAAAGCCATAAGTTGCAACTTATTCTTCACAACCTTCATCTGCAATTCTTGAGCACTTCTGGAGCTTAGGAGCAGACCCAATACCTTCCTACTCGAGCTTAGGACTTGGGTAAGTTTGCTAGACCTTCCTCGGTTTAGTTTTTGCTTAGTTATTAGCTTAAAAGTCAACCGTCGTAATTAACGGTTGACTTAACGATTAATCGCTAATGGTCCAGCGATTAGTCAAACTTAAAGTAGTTATAAGTTGGTAATTAGGTGGGTAATAAACCCCTAAAAAGGTTCCCCCTGATTCCCATTCTAACTAGGTTAAATGTCGGGTCAAACTTTTATTTAAAAAGTCAACATAATGCTTAAAACGTCGTTTATGCATAATTAGCTATCTAGAACATATATAACCTGTTTGATCATTGTTATAACTTAGTAATAAGTGTAAGAACATGTCCAAACATGTTCGACCTGACTATTTCCTGTTTAGACCCGGTTCGGAACCGAAAGTCACATAGTTTGACTTTCACTTTGACTTTCAGTTCTGACCCGCTTTAGTATGATTTGGAAATGCCTTAGAGTTTCCTTAGGACCAGGCTACATGTTAGCATAAACCTCTGTGGTTGGTTCATCGATTGACCCATTCGTTTACGCGTTTCCGTTAATAGCTCATATGTTGACCATTATGCCCTTTACACCTTAAAACGAGATTTATGAAAATGTAAAAGTGAAGAAACCTTAGTTACTGATATATAAACTTGTATGCAAAGTTTGACATCAGTTTGACTTATAGATTAAGAGTTATGCTCAATATCGCAAAACTAATGCTTTATGTTAACATAATGGCGTAATTAGCGTATAGCCTAGTTAAGCCGACTTTTTGGTATCAAACTTAATACCCACTAATGTAATATATTATTTTGGGATTTTTAAATATCTTTAATTAATTTTAGGCTGAGCATAACTAGTAGTCGTAGGCTTAATCCGGTAATTGTCGGTTTTGCCCTTACGGGCCATAAAATGAGTTTTACTTATCGAAACGACCCCAAACCTTTTTCCACTAATTAGTTATGATAAATAAATTATTTTAAGCCTTCTGGAAATATAAAAATATCAGATTTAAGTATCGAACCCGGTAATGGCCTTTAATCGCCTAAATTAGCGTTTTTAGTGCATAGTATGTTTTAAAATCATATTGGACATACCCGGGTTGATACCTACTGATATAAGAGGCAAATTATAATATTTTAACAGTACGCAAAGGTTGATAAACTCAGACTTCAGTTTTGAGCTTTTCGGCTTATGTGAAATTACCAAAATACCCCTACGGGGCATAGTTTGGTTATAATAGATAAATTTCACATATGTACTTTATCCTACTGTTATAACTCATTAATTTGAGTATGTTTACTGATTACATCAGACCTGTAACTCAGTTAAACACTTAAACTCTTTTACAACCTTTAAAATGACCAAACTACCCCTACGGGGCATAGTTTGTGTTTAAATTAGTTCGGAGCATAATGAAAGACATCCTACTGATGTCACAACATATTTGAAGCATATTAACTTAGGAAACCTGTATATGGCTCTTACGGATACCCGTTATGCTTATTACGCGTCGGTTCGGTTTATGTAACAAGTTTACATAAATTAGCCGAAACGGGTCAAACCTTATCGGTTTTATCTCAAAATCCAGAATGTGTTTAGTTTACCCATATTATACAAGTCTCCAGACTTGTTGGGTCTAAATCACATCCTATTCCGGTCTTCGCTTAATCATGCGTTTTGAACCGTAAACCTTTCCTTAAAACTAACCGGTCTAAGTTACGACTTGAATAAGACCCGTTAGGAATTTAATAGGTTAATAAAACCTTCGTTCCAGATTAAGAGCCCCAGTAGAAGTACTTGTGGTTGCTGATTAAGATATACGGCTGAGTGTAAATTGCATTGCTAGCTCAGGTAAATACTTTTAACTTATTTTCCCTTATACGGGCTTGGGATACGGTATTATAAAAAATACCGCTTGGTCGGGTGTAGAAACCTTTTAATCGGAGATGATTAAATTGCATAATCCCGTTTTAATCTGTATTGATTGATAACAAATAACATTGGGGGTTAATGACCGTGTCCTGGATATCCTTGGCTCATTTTAAAAAGTGAATGGCCACGACGTAAGCACAAGGTGTAGACATAACACCTCCTGTTGCATATGTATAACGTATACTCACTCGTAAGGGTATCTTCTTGTGAGATTATATTTGTGGTGTGTCGATTAATCTTGTCCGGCTTGTATTGTATAATCACCGGCCCTAAATGTTGGACAACCATGTAAATCGGATACAAGATTTTTATTAATAAAATTGTCCCAAGTATAAAAGATTAATTTTGCCTCTGTGCATTTTAATCCAAGTGTCAAGATATTTTGTGCCGTTTGCACTCGAATCACTTTTCAAACTCTTTTTCCAAAATGAGTCAGTTAATTGTATTTACCAGTGTAAACTGACGTATTTTCCAAAAAGGTTAAGTGACAGGTACTATGCGTAATTGGCTGGGAGCTCAGGGCGTCATTAGAGAATCTTGCAAGTTCTAGATGCCTAAAGTCTGTTGAACAGTTTTCTTTTATTGATCCGCCTGTGGATCCTTTATCTTCCGTTGTAATACTTTGGCATTACTTATATTCGGAAAGTAATATATTTACCTTTTGCTTCCGCTGTGCATTATTATATTGTGTTGTTTGACCATGATGTTGCCAACCACGTCACGATACTCCCCCACTGGGCCCACCGGTGACACGTGGAAAATTGGGGTGTGACAGGTTGGTATCAGAGCCAACATTGAGTGAATTAAACACTAGCTTTTTGTGTTTAATCTCAATGACACAATTGCACATTCCTAAATCTTCTGAGTCTAGACTTAACCTAGGAATACTTTCAATCCTAATCGGGAAAAATTTTCACTTCCAAATTTTATCGGATACGTCGCCAAGCGAAGAAGCCGTAATAGGAGTTCTCCACACCCGGAGCCTCGAAATGCTGAGCTTCGTACCACGACTAGAATGAAACGAGTATCCAAGGAGAAAGCATTCAGACATAAAATGAAGAGGAAACTCCTTTTGCTACAGATCGTTTCTTTGATAGTCCTTATAAGGACATATTTATCTTTCAGTCCCTTTAAGGACACATTATCCCTTCAAAGACCCGCTTAGGGCAACTCTGTACGTCTATTTTCATATAATGGATTGATTAAATTAAGTTTTCATTCTAAACATGAAGTATGAAATGAATGGAAAATAACATCCCTTAGAAGGGAAGTGCCTACGGGCTATAATTAACGTCCTCCGAGACTAAAGACGGTGGTGGCCTACAGCTCCCTGTCAAGAAAAGGTAATGAACTTTGATTCACACCTAAATGCCTCGATCCCAAACGATCATGGCTTATAAATTAAACTTGTCCACGTGACTAAGCCTTTTGTGCTAGATGCCTCGATCCCAGACGATCATGGCGTATAAATTAAACTTGTCCAAGTGACTAAGCCTTTTGTGCTTTTACTAAATGCCTCGATCCCAGACGATCATGGCTTATAAATTAAACTTGTCCACGTGACTAGGCCTTTTGTGCCATTACAAATTCATAAATTGCCCTGATTCTCTGAAATCTTGGCCTATAAATTAAACTTGTCTACGCGACTAGGCCATTTGTGCTATTATTAAATTATAAATTTGGATTCCTGATAAAAATCCAGAATGAAATAAATAACCTTACTTTCCTGCCAGTATGCATTTTAAGAATAATCTTGAAGGTGAAACCTAGCTTACGCGGCCAAGATGGTGAAACCTACTCAAGAGATTCAAATCCTTGTTAACACCTAAGAACGTGTTAGCACTCCTGACAAATGTGATTCGAGAAAACCACAACAGTCATCCTTATATTAGACTCTTCCAATTTCCTTATCTAGCCTATTGATTGAGAAATCATGGCTTGTGTCATCCTATAAGATGATCACATTATAAACATCCTGAAGTGATGAAGTGCCTACGGGCTAAACTTGTTGTCCGATAAGGCAACGACAGTGGTGGTCTTTGACCTCCTGTCCAAAAATGTTGGACCAGGTCCAAACATAATGGTCGGTAGGATCCATATGATCTCGAATAATGGCATCTAAGAAAATGATCATATTATAACAATCCCTCAGAAGGGAAATGCCCACGGGCTATATCTATTGTCCTAAAAGACAAAAAGACAGTTGAAGCCTACAACTCCCTGTCAAAAGAAGGTAATGAACGTGATTCAAACCTTAATGCCTAGATTCTCTGAAATCATGGCTTATAAATTTAGAACTGTCCTTGTGACTAGGCCTTATGCGCCACTTTAATATCCTTAATGTTTTATAACTAGGATAAATTATAATGGAAAATACTAATTTAATATAACTAACAAGTTAACCAATATGGTTTATATTACCATGGTTGATGAATCGTCAAAGATGATGATCCCATATTAATCTCTGAATAAATCATTGTTAATATTTATGTAGCAATCAAGCTACATGGCTGGATTTGATGAAGTTAACAGTCACTTGAAAGAGGGCAATGATACTACCAGAATTAATGTAACTGGAGCAGAACTACAGGCAATAATAGATTATGCAGTTGCTCGAGCACTTGATCGACAGTATGATGAGTCAAAAGATACCCACTCTAAGACTCTATCTGCGGCTAGTTGTAAGCCCCCTCTTAAAACACATGAGTCAAAGGAGGACGATGTTCATGACTTGTCAAATCAAAGGAGTATTCCGTCTAGACAAGTTGTGTTTCATCAAGAGGCACCAGTTAAGACCTGTTCATATAAATATTTTGTCTCCTGCAAGCCCAGAGACTTTACAGGAGAAAAAGGAGCCATTGATTGCATGACATGGCTCGATGAGATGGACGCTGTTGTTGACGTCAGCGGTTGTGCGGAGCAAGATGTTGTGAAATTTGTTTCACAATCATTCAAAGGAGAAGCGTTGGCATGGTGGAGATCATTGCTCCAAGCCACGGGAAAGGTTCTACTCTACAACTTATCTTGGGAGCAATTTGTTGCATTAGTCAAGGAAAACTATTGCCCCCAGCATGAAGTAGAAAAGATAGAATCAGATTTCTTGACTCTGGTCATGGAGAATTTGGATTGTCAGGCATATGTGACAAGTTTCAACACTATGTCCCGCCTGGTTCCTTATCTAGTCACCCTTGAACCTAAACGCATAGCGCGTTTCATTGGAGGCCTAGCACCAGAGATAAAAGGGAATGTTAAAGCATCTAGGCCGACCACATATAGGTCCGCGGTGGACTTATCCTTATCTCTCACCTTAGACGCAATCAGAATTAAGTCTGTTAAGGCTTCTGGCGAGAGAAGAAGTGAAAGAGAGGAGGAAAACTCTCATCAAACTAACAAGAAGAAGAAGGGAAGCTCGGAGCGCGGGAAGGATTCCGAGTTTAGGAAGAACTCGAGTCAGTCTGATAACAGACCCAAATGCAATAACTGCAAAAAGCAGCATTTTGGAAAATGTACAATAGACCCACGCGCTAAATTGTGTGGAATTTGCAAGACCAAGGGTCACAAAACCTTAGATTGCAAGGGGTTAAAGAACGCCACATGCTACAATTGTAACGAGGGAGGGCACATCAAAACCAACTGCCCAAAACTTATAAAGAAGCCTGGAGAGGCCAGGAAAACAAATGCATAAGTCTTCCGGATGAACGCCAGGAGGTGGTGCAGAAGGATAACTATATAGCAGGTACTTTTCCTTATCAATCAGCTTATGCAGAAATTCATTTGATGCTGACACATGTGATTCAATAATGAATGATCACTGTCAAGAACTGTTGACTCCGTCTGATTAGGACTTCAGTCATTTCATACGAAGTAGAAATTGGCCGATGATACTTTAGATGATGCTCCAACAAACCTTAGATGGATATTTTATATCTAATAGGAATCACTCTTTTCTGATATTCCTATGGCTAGCTTTCAAAGCTACCTAAAATCTTTAATATAATAAAGACAGATGTGACGTTTTGATCCTCTGTCAGAAAAGAGATGGACTAGGTCCAAATCTTTAATGCCATTGATAGTCTTTTGCGACCTAGGCTAAGTAATATTAATATATTTTAATAACATTCATTAAGAATGTTAGTGCTATGATAGCCTGTATAGGTTATTGACACCATGGTTTGTATATATTAAGGCCATCAGAATAAAAATATAGTAGTTGTTGGATTTCAACTGAGAAATTATTTTATTGGTGTTAGGAACCAATAGAAAGTAATGGCAAACTCGGAAAAGACAACAGTCGATCACGCCATTGATGGCACGACGCATGCTAATGATGCTGAAATTGTGAACCTTAGAATTTCCAAAGATGTTCTCCAAACTATGATAGACGCAGCTGTTGGAAAAGCTGTGAAGAAGGCTGTGAAAAAGTTCAAGGAGCCCCATGCTGCTCGGTCCAAATTTTATCTAGGACCACATTTCCTCACTCATAAGGAGGATCTCGTTCATGCCTCTGATGCAAAGGATGAACTAAAAAGGAAAAGGGAGGTAGATAACTCCCAGAGTTCTAAGAAAAAGAACAAACAAAAGTCCGACCAGAAACCAGTATGTGAGACCTGCAAGAAGCGCCATTATGGGAAATGCAGGTTCGAACCAAAATCCAAATCGCAGCTCAGAGCTTGTGGAATTTGCAAATCTAAGGAACATAAAACCATGGATTGCAAGAAGTTGAAAGATGCTACATGCTACAACTGCAACGAGAAGGGGCACATAAAGACCAACTGCCCTAAGTACGCGAGGAAGCCCGAGTAGGCCAAGAGAACAGACGCACGAGTTATCAGGAGAAACGCCCAAGAGATGATGCAGAATATTAATAGTATAATATGTACCTTTCGTTATCAAGCAGTTTATGTAGAAACTTATCTAATACTGGCACGTATAAATATATTATGAATGATAAAGGTTGAGAACTGTTGTCTACACCTGATTAAAACTCCGGTCATTTAATGCCCGGTAGAAAGTGACGATGTTACGTCAAAAAAAAAAAAAAAAAAAAAAAAAAATCGATTGGTTGCCTTAAAAATCAAGTCCATTTTTGTGAATGATAAGAAGCAATCAAGACTCCTTATGAGACAACCCTCGTAATTACACGTGTCCGTACGATTAATTAATATTAAACATAAAAAAATGGTGGAACTGGCCGTCCCCGGAATCGAACCCGGGTCTAGGCCGGCCGCACCCTTTCGCGCGCCTAGCCAACTGAGCTAGGTGCCTAGTTTGTGAAAATCTCCATTCTAATTAAATATAAGCACTTGTGCAATAAACTTCCTTATCATTTATCAATGATAATTTCTGCTAAGTGTCCTGTTTTAATACAGGCAATAGTAAATCTTCATGAACCATAAACTTAGCAAATTTTTATTATCATTCACAAGGTATAACTACCAAGGAGACCATAGTAACCGATTCGTATAAATTGGCAAGGAATCGTTCCGAAAATCTAAGAGCACTCTTTCTTTGCATAGGGTACGACACCATATGTTAATTTAATTATCTTTCTCATTGCTTTCTATCGCCTGCGAATGCCAAACTAGGTTTGATTAAAGTGTCATATGAGGATTGGCGTATCCTAGTGTGTCCCATAGATTATTTCCATGTCTGATCAGCATGGAGGTTTAATACATGGAACCCCTGAGATATCCCAATGGTCATATTGTACTAATGTCGACTAGTAGTATTCAAGGGAGATATCCGGAATAGAATTATCCAAATAAATATTCCTTGGTAACGGAATATGTGGACTCATAACATGGATGTGTCAATTATTAGACACAAGCGTTGATGAGTGAACTGGAGCCTGAGATATGGAAATCTCTGTAACCTCCTAGTACTCTGATTATCTTCTCCTAAAAGTTTACCATGTTTACCTCCCTAGAGGCAATTAGAGTTATGATTAACATCCCGCTTTGGGGTTAGAATGTTGTAAGAACTCCATATTAATTATGGAATAACTGAAAACCTGGTTAAGTAAATTTTAAAATAGGAGATACATCTAGCCTAACTCGATATTTCAGAACAAGATAGTTGTTAGATAAGAAAGACGGTTCATTTTGCTCATGCACTCATTACCGCAACCCTATTTAGACAACGATTAAAATCGCCATCAACCACCCAGCATCGTCGAATTGTTCGACTAGCTGTAAGGATTAGCTACTCCTTAAGATTTGTTAAAAAGCGGTTAGAATAACCACCTCAAGAGAAGCTTTTCTATAATAGTTGGTATAGAAGTAGCAAGGTTACTACCTAGGTAATGACAATAGTTTAACAAAGTTTGGATCTTTATTTGATTTTAGCGTGGTTGTGGATCTTTCTTGAATTGTAAAAGCTTTGGATTTCTATCTTGGTGCGTATGTGTGCGTGTGATTATTTTATTATTGTTTGTTGCTTCGTTCGAATCTTGGTGACGGTCTTTATCACGGAATAGTTTCGGGCTAGGGTTCTTGATTTAGGTGACTGTCTATATCACATAATAGATCATTAATCCTTTAGGGTGAAAATCTAGTAAGTAACCTTAGAAGTAATATTCGGTAATCTAATAAAATCAAGTGTGCTGCTAGACTCGTCGCGGAAAGGCTCGAGGATATCAATAGGTCTAGGTTTGGTTATAAGTCTTTAACATCCCATAGCCTATTAAACCAAGATTAGAACCCATTGTCGCTTTAGACGTTCGCGCGGCAAAGTAGAGCGTCTTACATAAGCACTTTCAAGAAACTAGAGGACGGAAAAGAAATCTAGCAAACCGGTAAACGTAACAGCCTAGGTAGTGCCATAAGAATCGCCTTGAGAGTGTTCGAGGGGCTTAGTGGTGTCTTAATAGGTTTAGCATTTTAAGATCCCGGTTCCACACCACAACATTGTCAGATAGAGATCCATTCTGAGTTTAGCTTGCGTTTAGCCTAAGTAGTCTTCATCCATCACTGGTCAGAGTTTTCACTTGAGTTCGTATCTAGTTCGTCTAGTCTAGTTAGCATTCGTTATTTGCATTCTTAGGATTTTTAGAAAACCCCCCCAATCAACAAACATTTAGTTAAGTCGTGTCAGTCTTAGTCTAGATAGAGTCTTAGCGTAATCAGTAGAGTCTCTTGGGTTCGATACTCGGACTTCCTTAGGCTATACTACACTCGATCGGTACACTTGCCGGTTGTGTGTTTTAGGGTTTAGAGAGTCTTAGTTTTATAAATTTAAAGCTTAGAGAGTCTAGAATTAGGGTAAATTTAGGTAGTTTAGTTAACCCGTTTCGAGCACATCAAGTTTTTGGCGCCGTTGCCGGGGATTCTTTGGTAATTGCGTTGATTGCTTTGTTTGGACTTACTTGACATACTCTGTGCTATTTGTGTTAGTTGAGTCGTAGGAGTCTAAAAAAAAATTATAAAAATCCAAAAATATTTGCTTTCGTGTTTTTTCTAGATTAGTGAGTCGTTGTTAGAGTCTTTTCGTTGTTCGTAGTTGGTGGATGCCCCATACGCGCTCGCAGGGACCGCCGCCACCTTTGTTCACAGTCAAGTCTTCTGAGTCGTCTTCTTCGTCTTCTTCAGTTTCACATTCCACCCCCGCTTTCGATTTCACACCGAAGCCCTCACCTCACGTTTCACCACACGTTTCCCCACCACCCTCCCGTTCACGTACACCTAGTCCTCCACCCGTCATGGCGAACCGCACAGTTTACCAGCAGGCTACCACCGGTTTCACCGGTGCCACTTCACCCATCACCCTTCCGAACATCGCGAATGATAGGTCTTGGCAGATTCCTTCCTACATCATGACCGCCATCACCAATTCTTCCCAGTTCCATGGTCGTGATGACGAGGATGCACCCGCCCACATAAATCGCATCACTCGTTTTTGTGGCACCTACTCCATAGAGGGTGTCAATCTAGATGCTAGGTACCTTCAGGTGTTCCCATTTTCACTCGCTGGACGCGCAGCAGTCTGGTTTGATTCTCAGCCCGCAGGCACTTTCACTACTTGGGCAGGCCTCCGCGATGCATTCTTAGCCAAGTATTTCCCGCCAGCCAAGGCGTCTCGCCTTCGTGATCAGATCCACTCCTTCCGTATGGAGCCTGATGAGCCATATCACTTAGCTTGGGAGCGTTTCCAGACGCTCCTTGCTCGTTGCTCACAGCATGGTTTGTCCGACTGGGCGTTAGTTGAGAAATTCTACAATGGTCTTACTCCTGAGATTAGAGCGCGATTCGATACTTCAGCAGGAGGGCAGCTAATGGGAAAGAAGACGGTGGCTGAGTGTAATGATTTGTTTGAGAGTTTCGCACATTCTGATATGGACTACAGCACTACCAGCAGGACTTCCATTCCTGTTCATACCTCCTCGGCCGGTCGAGGGGTAAACCGAGTTAGCTCGGATTCATCGGTAGTTGCTGAAGTAGAGATTTTGAAGCGAAAGTTGGGTGAGATAGAGAAGAAAGTTGATAGGTGTGAGCTTTGTAGGGGAGGTCATGACACGCTCGAGTGTCCTACACTCACTCTTGAGCAGGTAGAGTACATAGCAGGCCAGTCTAGGGGTCAGTTCGGTAGTAATAATAGTTTTAACCCTGGCTGGCAGCATAGTAGTGGTGGTAGTTTTCGCCCTTCTGGCAATCCCCCTGGTTTTCCATCCGGTCAGTATCAAAATAGGGGGCTGGGTCTTTACACTAGTAGTGGTTCGAATCAGGAGAGTCAGGGTAGTGGTAAGGCTCCTGAGAGTAGTATGAGCAGGATAGAGGAGATGTTAGCTCAAATGATGACACAGCAGCAGGCGACGCAGAAATCCCTCGATAATTTCACTAGGACTCAAGAGCAGATTAATCAGAGGCATGAACTTCAGCTTAAAAATCAAGAGTCCACTCTTCTAGATCTTCAGAGAACAGTAGGGGATATAGCTAGGAAGTTGAAAGAGTCCCCTTCTGGTCAGTATTCAGGTACTACTCACCCAGTCCATCATTCTGTGAAAGCAATTACTACTCGTAGTGGGTTGAGTCTAGGAGAGGTTGGTAGAGAGAGAGAGTAGAGGAAGAAGAGGATGATTATGTGGATGAGGTGATTGAGTTGGAGGCTCCAGGCAAGGTGCAACATAGGTTAGACCCAGCAAGTACCGCACACGCCGAGAAGCCTCAGGTTGAGAAGAAAGTAGAGGAGCAGCTGAAGAAGGTTCGGCCACCGCCGCGAGTGATTGATATTTCTCGTCTTCCGTTTCCCGCTCGTGCCAGGCAGCAGTTGTATGCGAGGGAGTATGATAGGTTTCTTGATATGTTCACCCAGCTGAAGGTGAATCTCCCGTTCATAGAGGTTTTGAGGTCGATGCCTAAGTATGTTAAGTTCATCAAGGATTTTCTCAAGCATAAGGATAGGGTAGGTGAGTGTTCAAGTAAGTTAGTGAGTGGAGAGTGTTCTGCTGTGATCCTAAATAAACTTCCTGAAAAACTCACTGATCCTGGTATTTTTACGATCCCTTGTTTGTTTGGTGGTGATGTGAAAAACCACGCATTGGCTGACTTAGGTGCTAGTATTAATTTGATGCCATATTCGTTTTATGAAAAACTAGGTCTTGGTGATTTGAAGCCAACTAGGATGACTCTCTCGTTAGCAGATAAGTCGGTTAAGTATCCTAGGGGGATAGTAGAGAATCTGTTGGTGAAGGTTGATAGGTTTGTTTTTCCGGCCGATTTTGTAGTGTTGGATATGGAGGCCGATGATAGAGTGCCGTTGATTTTAGGACGCCCGTTCTTGAATACGGCTAAAGCGGTGATAGATGTCTTCTTAGG